>CM069916.1:89704656-90109596 GCA_036172215.1 Camellia granthamiana | reverse complement strand
AAGTAGCCGGTCAACCTCTTCAATTACGGCGGTAGTGTGCTCTGCGACAGATCGCCGGCTTTTCTAAACAATCGGTTTGCACTTGGGGTCGACATTTAAGCGATGCTCGGAAACAGTTGGGTCAACGCCCGGCATTTCGTATGGAGTCCATGCAAATACATCAAGATTATCGAGTAGGAAGGATACTAGCTGTTGTCTGTCGGCTAGATCCAGGGAGGCGCTGACCATGAAGAATCTCTCTAGATTGCCATCAATCTCAATTCGGTCTAAGTCCTCCGTGGCTTTCTCATTCGGGAACCGCCCGACATCGTCGAAGCTTTCACGATCCAGCGCCTCGATGAAATTAACTTGCAAATCCTTTGGCGTCTTTCCGGAGAGGAGATAGCATGCTTGTGCCGATTGTTGGGAACCACGGATTTGCTCGATGTCGTATTCTGTCGGGAAGCGCAGAAGCTGATGATAGGTGCTTGGGACAGCCCGCATAGTATGCAACCAAGTTCACCCCATGATGAGATTGTATGGCGAGGCCAGCCTGATGACCAAGAATTCCACGTCCACTGTTCGGGAGCCTGCTCTGACGGGTAGTATGATTTTCCCTAACGGATATTCTGGATTTGCGTTGAAGCCGAATAATGGATAAGGAGCCGGAGATAAGTCTGATTCGTTGAAGCCAAGTTTGATGAAGGTCTTGTAATACATAACCTCAGAAGTACTTCCCTGGTCTACAAGAACGCGCTCGATAGTAAATCGGTTGACACGTAGTTCAATGACCAGTGGATCAATGTGGGGGACTGTTATGCCGATAAGATCAGAATCGTCGAAGGTGATACTCGGAGCTTCATGCGGCCGTTTTGCCGACGTGAGTTGCTTCTGTGGTGTAGGGTGCGTTTGAATTGTATTCACGGCTGAGGGCGTTGGCAGGCTGTATATCATATGGATGTCTGCAAGCGGAGGTGATTCCCACCGAAGTACAGTTAGTCTGGTTGCGTACGTTTGGGCATGTTGCTGGGGCTGAACATCTCGGACTAACTCCTGAAGGTCTTTTATGGCATAGTTACTGTCACGATCGTGATATTTGCGATATTCACACCGCCAATCCCTTCTTGTCATGTCGGGAGGTGCCACCGCTTCTGATGGCCTGGTGTAGGACGAAGGGGCCCACTTTATATGCGGACGTTATTCGGAGGAACTGGAAACTTCAGTTCGTCCATTTTTCTTGGGATCCGCAGATAATAAGTCAGAGCTGCTATCGGTGTCTTGAAGTCGGGCTCAAGGTCGTCGATCACCTGCTTTCAGAGGTCGCTCGAGATTTTGGGGCGCGACTTGTTTGGATTTTGGTACCTCCAAAGCCAAATCCTGACGGAGTCGCTCGTTCTCATCGATCAAGTTTTCCAACCTCTGCTCATTTTGCTTTGCCTACTCCATGATCGCTTGCACTACCTCATGTTCTGGAGTCGAAGGTGAGGAGAAGTTCAAAACGCGTCTTGCTGGGATAAGCTCCGGTCCGTACGTGTTCGTTGGAGTGTTTTCATCAGTGACTATTAGAGGGTCCTCCGTCACGTCCGCCATGGATGTGCTTGAGTATTCTCACAGATGGCGCCAATTGTGGGGAAGTGGTTTTTGGAAATACTCTTCTGATTCTAGGAGACGCTCGTGATCGACCGATAGTCACCTGAAATGAATTAAACACTCCGGTCGGGGGTACCGGAATTAGCACTCCGACGGACAAGTCAGTCTCTCTTTCTAGATTGCTTGTATTCTAAGTTAAATACCACAATTATCACATACCTCTTTTTGGCTGATGTCTCTTCTATTTATATCTTTTCTTCTTTGGGCCTCGGGATTAGTTCCAAACCCAAACTACTATTCGGCATATTTTGTAAATAATCGATCTTTACTCGGCCCCTTGCTTATTCGGCTATCTAGCTGAATAAGGATGGGTCCGAGTTTCCGTGGCAAAGGCCGAATATCTCGAATCTCGATTCTTCAATGTTCGTCTACCTGGAACCTCTACGTCTCCCAATATTCGGCCCCCACAGAAATTAAACCCTCTTTCAAGATCACTCATCTTCTTGAAATCAATAATCAATTTCTCAAGCTAATCAAAGGATAATTTCAAAAATCATATAAATCTTGCAAAAACATATATATAACTTTAAGAAAATCCATGTCTTAAGTTTTGAAGAAGAAATGAGATGAAACCCCCAAAATCAACGGTGTCAAAACTCGATCTTCACCGCACACAACGAAGCCCTCAAGATGATAACCAACTATGGTGAAGAACTTAGGTCTAAATCCCAATGGATTTGGAGAAATCAAAGAGAGAATATGACTTCTAGAGAGAGAAGCTCCCGATTTGGAATTCTGGAGAGTTTTAGAGAGAGAGAGAGAGGACTAAAAAAGTGATATGAAATATCAGATTCACGAACTGATATAACATGGTCCGCTCTAGCGTGGAATGCCTCGCTCGAGCGTCAAATACACTAACCTAGTACTTTTGCAGACAGGTCAAACTTCTGAAACCAAACATTCTCCGCTCGAGCGCATAAATGGCCGCTCGAGCAGACAAGCAACTTCGAATGCATTTTGCATTTTTGTTTTGGGGGGGCTGCCCTAGGACTGCCAAGGGGCGTTGCCCCCTAGACCCCCGCGAGCTGATTGGGTAGCTCGACCCCCACCAGGGTGCTGCCCTTGGACCCTCCAAGAAGCGCTGTCCCTTGGACCCCCGCGAGCTACCCGGACAACTCGACCTCCGACCGGCCTAGTCGAAGTGGCAAAACATAAAAGAAGGATCGAAACCGGAATCGCTACAATAGCCAAGACATGAGGGTTTGTCATCTTCAATAATTGGTGAAAGGTTGCCGGATGTTGTAAAACATTATGGATTCACTGGAGAGATAAGAATGAAGAGATTCTAATCGAATCGAACAGATACAGATCAAGGGATAAATTATTAGAGACCAGTGGAGATCAGGCTTGATCAAGTGGCAGATCAAGGAAGATCATGATTGGTCAGAGGCGATTAGAGAATTGCATATGATTTTCTCAGGATTAACAATGGTGAGGAAAGTTCTATCAAAAAGGCAGCTACGCTTTCTAAGGAGACTAGTTTTTAAACCAGATTGAGAATGACCCCACTAGTGTGTCCTAGGAACTTTCCTAGTTGTTGATCAGAGTCAATCGGGAGATTTAGTTCAATTGGTGGCATGTCTCTTTCTCTATGTGTTTTGATTCTGTGGTAGCATAGACATTTCTCAATGAGACAAAGTTGGTACTGATCTCTTAGGCTAACTCGAGCCCAAGAAAAGAGATGTAAAGATATGATGATCACTCAGAGAGTATGTGTGTGAACACTATGCAAAGTGTTGCATAAGTGAAGATGCTTTGACAGGTGGAGGTACTGTCAACTATCAATCTGGAAGTACAAGTGTGAGACATAAACAGATGGCATGTATTACTGAACAAAAGATCAATGATTGCAAAGGCACAAACAACGTGCGTGTGAGAATGTTGGGAGGTTTGTTTAGAAGTGCAAAGGGCAAAGGCTAATAGTTCAAAAAGAAGCTCTGAGCACAGAAAATCTAGGATGTTGATGAGACAAACAAAGAGTTTTCTGTTGCTCCAGTATTGACTATGCAAGGAGTTGCATGGCAAAGTGAAACACCAGTGACAGTGAAGCGTGGAAGAGATTGTGTGGGAGATTGAGTAGAGGCTCTCTTCATGAGAAAATCAAAGTGTGGTATGAGTTGAGATAGGTGATCTCCTTTTGTATCTTTGTATTTTCTTTGTGTTATCTGTAGATTCTATTATGGACAGTTAAAGAATGGGTGCTAGGTATTTTTGTCAGAGGGTGTAAGTGTCTCAGTAAGGAAGGAGACGCAATCTTATTGCGGTCTTTCCAATAGAATTCAAAATGAGAGATGTTACGCAATAGTACATATGCAAAATAAGCTTTGCAGAGCATGCCATGCAAAGAGTACTGTGTATCTAGTTAGGGGGTGCACGTGTGGATCAACTCACATGGGTTGATAGGGTGATTTGTTGGATATCACCCCATGTGAGGGGTGATCTTTTCTCCGTTTGGAGGCAACATAGAGGAGTTAAGGAAGACGAGCTGCCAACTGACAAGCCAAAGAGATGGACGGCGCCAAAAGGAGGCAAATGAGCTGGCCATGTGCAAAAGCCAACTCTTCCATGTGCTGTCAAGGTCCTCCTTCTTCCATATGTGTATAAATAGGGAGATGTATGAGTCTGAGATGTGTGAGAATAGGAGATGTGTGAGTGTGTGAGGAGGATGGTGTGAGCTCCTCCTCCATTGTATTCTCTTTGTAATCTCTCCATTGTTATAGTGATAACTGGTTTCTCTCCCGTAGACGTAAGCGTTGGACCAAACCACATTACATATTGTGTTTTCTTTGGATATGTGTGTTGGTTTTCTACTTGATATGATCACCCCCCTCACACATTGCTTTGCATATATGGCTCCCGAGTGGTCTTAGGCTCCGACTACGTATGGGGCACCTAGGCATCGCCCTTGGGTTTTGATACCACTGTTGGGGTATCCTACATCGATTGAGCATGGGACTAGTGGTTAGTTTATAAGTGTGAGGGAAAGCCTCATCCCTTGAGAGCATTTTTGGGATAGAGAGAGGCCCAAGACCACCTCACAATACTATCTAGGAAAAATCACCGATTTTTTTCATAGATGTAGTTTAAAAAGTTAGATTTGCTTCAAACCAAACAAGAACTGCATCAATCAACATCTTCTTGTACTTTCAATCAACTGGCATTATATGTTAGGAAATTTCATATAATAGACTTATTTTAATTTTATGATCCCTTAAAAAAATGGCCATTATTCTTTAGGGTTTGCGATTGACTTTTTTAGTAGTTTTTGTTGATTTTTTTTTTTCATTTTTAGTGAATTTAAAAAAAAATTAAAAGTTTATATTTTTAGGTTCTACTAAATTAAAAGGACCAAAAAAATTTAAAAAAAATGACAAAAAGTCCACTAAAGATAAAAACAAAATTGACTTTTGTCCTTTTTTGTTTTTTTTAAAATATTTACTTTTTAGATTCTATTACATTAGATAAACCAGGAATGGAAAATTATTTTACACAAATTGGAAAAAAAAAAAATTTAAAACAAAAATAATTTAAAAAAAATGATTTTTTAATTGTATGCTAAAATGTTCAATAGATAATTCATGATAGAGTCAAAGAATATGAATGGTAATGAAGTAAGAGATTTTGGTGTGTAGAGAAGATCTCACCGTTAAGAACTAAAGAAACAATGGAGCCCATTATTTTTTGAATAATACTATATATATTAATTAGTGAACTAACTAATGTATCAATTGATGATATGACATAATTTAAGAGGTTTTTAATATTTATAATGTGATTAATGAGTGAGATGAAAATAATATCATAATTAATGTTGATCAGGGCCGGCCCTGAGATTTATGGGGCCTAAGGCGCACTGTGAAAATGGGGCCTCTCTAATATATTTTTTTTAATAAAAAATTTATGCATAAAATGGTAAGTATCCACAAATTTTTTATTTAAGTATACTTGAACATATAATCATTAAAATTATAAACTAAAATTTACTTTCATATATTAAGATAGGAAGAAATCAGTACAATGACTCAAAAACATTAAAAACTGGTTTTGTTGCTTTATAGTTTAGCAATATCCAGCTTACAATTAACCCAACGATCACTTAAATACTACTCTTCTTGCATTTTTAGCTGCAAAATCACTAATTAAGTTTGTATAATCTAATTTATCTACCAAATCCTTTTCAATAGACAATATAGCTAATCCATTCAATCTTTCTTGTGACATTGTTGATCGAAGGTAGGATTTGATCAATTTTAACTTTGAAAAACTTCTTTCTCCAGAGGCAACGGTAACTGGAATAGTCAATAATATTCTATACGCAATCCAGGCATTTGGAAAACAACCATCCATCAATTTCAAATAATTCATCACCTCAATTGGCCTATTGATTTCTTTTGGCAAAATTTCTTTGAAGACCTTCAACTCAGAAAATAAATCTCTCCCATCAACATCCATAAGCCCATCATGTTTCAAAAAGTCTTCAAGATTAACACAATAAGTCTTCAAGCACTCATCATTGGTAGAATTTAACTTCTTCAAATCAAACAAAAATCCAAAAGTTTCATCATATATTTGAAATTGTTCAAATCTACTCTTAAGTGAAGAAAGAGCTTGATCGATTATATATATGAAATAATTAACTCTAAAGGATTCTTCAGCTGATTGTGCAACCTCCTCACTAACATTCTCATCAAAATGTTTCTTTCTACGAATGACACACCTTTCACGAAATGTAGGCTCAATCTCCATTTCAATTGCAACTTCTTAAGCTTCAATCATGGCCTCCAAAAATCCAGTTTCTCTATACTTTTCAAGAAATGTAATGAGTCCTTTTAATTGATGTATAGCAACATCAATATGCATGTCTTCAGCTTGAAATGTCTTGCTAACAGAATTAACAGCAAACAACAGATTGTGCCAAATAATCATGCCAAGCAAAAACTCAAAGTTCTCAATTTCATATGTAACTAAGGATTCAGCTTCACACTTTGTATTGGCATCATCAGCTTCTTTTTCCAACTGAATTAAAGCATCTCTAATTTGTGGAGCTTGGTACCGTATAGCTTTAACACTTTCAATGCAACTTTCCCAACGAGTTTGTGATAATGGCTTAAGTGTGAGACCTTCCACATTGTCTTTGAAAATTTTCCACCTCTTTGTAGAAGATGAAAACAACACATATATGCGTTGTACCACTCTAAAGAAATAGATAGCTTTGGAACAAGAGGTAGCCATATCACAAAGGGCAAGATTAAGACTATGACACCCACATGGCGTGTAGAATGCTCTTGGATTTATTTCAAGTACTCTTTTTTGTACACCTTTGTGTCTCCCTTTCATATTAGAGCCATTATCATATCCTTGCCCTCTTATATCACCAATATCAAGCTGGAGTGTGTGCAATGCCTCTCTAAGTACATTAAAAAGTCCCAACCCCGATGTATCATCCACTTTCAAAAATTCTAAAAAGAATTCTTCTACCTTTACCGGACTAGTTGAAACATCTACACATCTTATCACAAGAGACATTTGTTCTTCATGACTAACATCTGGAGTACAATCAAGAATAATTGAAAAATATTTCGCTTCTTTGATTCTTGCCACAATCGTACTCTTGATCTCACTCGCTAACATTTGTATCAATTCATTTTGGATTTTGTGGCCAAGATAATGGTAATGAATTTCACTCCTTTGAATACGTTGAATGTGCTCTTGCATTACTGGATCAAATTTAGCAAGCATTTCAATTAAGCTTAAAAAGATTCCATTTCTTTCTTGATAAATCTTCTCATTGTCTCCACGAAAAGCTAAATTATTTTTAGCAAGAGTGATCACAATAGCAATTATCCTTAGTAACACTTGTCTCCAGTGTTCCCTCTCTTTGTTGATTTGTTCTTGAACACTTCTATCAATTGTTTCATTCTTCTTCAATCTACTTTCCAACTCAACCCATTTGCTCATGCAAATAAAGTGCTCATTACTAGTTTCATGACTTCTAAGCCTGTTGCCCATATTCTTCCAATCTTTTAATCCATCAGTAGCCAAATGAATATTATTCCCATCTTGCTTAAACAACTTGCAACAAAAGCAAAACACTTTGTCTGAAGCATTTGAATATACTAGCCACTTCCTATCCTGTTTCTCTCCATTTGGTAATTGTCGCATGTAAAATGTAGAAGAAAAATGCCTATCCTTGTCATCTAGGGGAAAATTCACACCATTATCTCTTATTGGACCTCTTTCAACTATTAAATCCCTTAAATTTTGATCAATCTTATCCCAATTACTAGGGTCATAAATGTTTAGAGGTCCACATTCAACATTGACATCTTTACTTTCACTAGATTCTACATTCCCCAAATCTTCATTCTCATTCTCATTCTCATTCATATGTTCACTAGGTTGTTCAATCACCAAATCATCATTCTCATTATTACTCACACAATGAGTAGGCTCTTCAATTACCACATCTTCATCATCATTGTCATTTGAACCCAAAATATCTACTTGTTTCTTGGTACCAAAATATTTATCAAGTGCTCCAGATTGAGATTGAATTAATTGCTCTACTTTCATCCTCTTCTTTCTCTTTTCATTTCCAGAACTATACTTCCTAGGAAACATGGCTATAATCACAAAACACTTCAATCCACAAATCACAAACACTTCAAATCAATCCACAAATCACAAACACTTCAATCCACAAATCACAATCCACTGATCTGATAGCAAATAAATTACAAAAAAATAATTTAATGAAACAAATTAGGGCAAACAAATTATTGAATTAAAACTGATAAATACTTAGGTAAAAAAATTAGGGCTAAATTATTTATTCCACTAAAATCTAATGGATAAAGAAGGTAATAAAAAAATTAGGGCAAATTTATTATTCCACTAATTGATAGAAAAAGAATATAAAAAAAAATAAAATTAGGGCAACTTTATTTAATAAAATCTGATAATGAGAGAGAGGACTTACATGAGAGAGAGTGTGTGAGAGAGAGTGAATCGCCGGAGGAGGAGTGTGTGAAAGAGGGAGAGTGAGTCTATGCTATGCTCTTTGTCGCCTGCCTTCAAGAGGGAGAGTCGAGAGTGATTCACTTTGTTTCGTTGAACAGAACACAGAATGAAAACCGAGGCACTTCGTTTGTTTCATCACTCACTCCTATGCTATGTATATTGTATTTCTATGTATGGTTTGGTTTGGGTTAGGTTGGGCCAAACACATTTTGGGGCCCTTTAAACTTTGGATTGGGCCAAACACTAACACATAAACTTTGGATTGGGTAAAACACATTTTCAGTTTTTGTTTTTTTTTTTTATTTATATATTTTCATTTTAACAAATATGGGCCAAACATATTTATAAATAAGTATGGGCTAAATTATACATGAGCCCAATAAAACATTTGGGGCCCTTTAAATTGATCTTAAAACCAAAAAAAAAAAAAATTAGACCTATAACAATTTTTTAAATTTTGGGGCCCTTTTTTTGGGCCAAAATTGGGGGCCTAAGGCAGAGGCCTTATCTGCCTCATGCCAGGGCCGGCCCTGATGTTGATATACTAATTAATGCATATAGCACCACCGTTATTTTTTTTAACCACAGTGCATCCTAGATTTGATGAAATAAAATGAATTAAGATTGTATTTTGTAAATATCTAATTATCTGCCCTGTTGTTATTACCTCAGCTCTCCCTCTCTATATTGGTGCAACTCATCTCCCACTAACGCTCGCGAGAGCTCTCCCTCTCATCTTCCCGACTCATCTCACTCCCATTCCTTCACTACTGCTGGCTGCTTTCGAAAGCTCTTAAACCTCCTTCATCTTCTTCATCTACCATCAACAAATCGTTTCCAAGTGTGCTACCCAATCACTCGATTTGGCACACTATTATTCGCACACTACTCTTCTAATCAACTACTTACTTGCGGACTGCCCTAATTCAACCCTAAAACCCTCAGTTTGAAACCCCTCTGTTCTACCAGAAAAGCTAGAACCAGCATCACCATCCTTCTCAAAATTCCTCTCTACAACACCATTAGTGGTGAAGGTTTAATTGCTAATGATTAATATGAATACCATTATGTACTGTAGGAAGATAAATTTCACAAGATTTGGATCGTATTGGTTTATTTGTGACTTAAAAATTCTGACTTTGGTATTCTAATTCATAGGTTTTTAATTTTGATTTCTTATGGTATTTACTTGGTTCATTATATACTGAAATGAGGGTTCATATTCTATAAATGTGGGATATCACACATATTATGTACTGAACTAAGGGTTCATATTATAACAGGTTTGTGTTGATAGAGAGACGTTTAGCTTTTAGATAATTCAAGAACAAAGCCTGCCCTGAGATCATTAATGAGTGTCATTTCTTTGAGCCCATCAACATTGTTGAAGTTCAAGCATGCCAGATCTGTCATTACAATCCCCATTGGAGTTTTGTTAAGTTAAATCTATCCAAAGGTTTGTCTCATAAGCTACATTGACATTGATTCTAGTTTTGTGCCCATGTGTTGAAATGTCTTTGTAATTTGCATCATACTAGTATTCTTTAAAGGCTTGGTGTTTTGGTCATTAAGGGTTTGTGATTTTCTCTTCTTTGAAAACTAAGAAGATATACCTCGTATGATGGTTGTGGGCAACGTCATCAATCCCTGCACCAATTGCTACAAAAATCGAAGTAACACTCAATCAAAAGAAACTAGCGATTTAGAATTTTAGGATGATGGGAATGAAAAGAAAACTAAAACTTGTCCTTTTCAAAGTTCTTAAAATGAGAAGTGACTATCAAAATCCAAAAAGATTCTTTTCATCTTCAAATTTGATCGTGATTTATCTATCACATTTTACTAAAGGAAATTTGCTTATGCTATGAATGGTTTTCAATACTGCAAGTTGTCATGAAAATTGATGTGGAAACTTTCTAAACCAGTCCCTTCTCCACATCTTGATGTGGATCATGAGATGTACAAGGAAAATGAAATTATGGAGAAATCAGTTAATTATTGACATGGAGGTACTATGGGGCTAGATGATTTATTTTGGAATCTTGAAGTATGTTTTTAAGATTTAGGTTAGAATATTATTTTTATATGTTTTTTGTTTCTGGGTTATTTTGGTAATTTTGGTTTACTTAACCTTGTATTCACTACAAAAAAATTGCACTTTTGGCGATTAAATAGTTTGGTCGCCGGCTTGGTAACAGAAAGATTGTCGGGGAAGGTATTGGCGACTAAAAAAAATTTAGTCTCTGAAAGTGCTAAATTGCCTACAAAACAATTAGTCGCCAAAACTAAAGATATTGGCCACAAAAAAAAACTTTAGTCATTGATAGGCTAAATTGGAAACTAATCTACTAAAACATTTAGTCGCCAAAATTAAAATTATTTTCCACGACTAATTTATTTAGTAGCCAAAAAGTTTTTTTTTGTTCATCTTATTTTTTTTAGCTACTAAATGTTTTAATCGCCTAAAGTGTAATTTCTTTTAGCTACTAAAAATTTAGTCGCCTAAAGTCTATTTTTTAATTTGGCTACTAAAATTTTAGTCGCCAAATTTTTTTTTTCATTTTATTTTTTTAGCTACTCACTATTTAGTTTAGTCGCTAAAAATATTTACTTCATTTTTGGCTACCAATTATTTAGTGGCCAAAAACACGATATTATTATTATTTTTTTAATTTGTCCATAACCTAAAACATGGTATTAAAATTATTTTTTTAATTTTTTTAATTTGGCCTAAAACATTATTATTTAATTTGTCCATAATTTGTCCAAAAAATAAAGTTCAAAACCAAATCTTCAATCATACAAATGTGATTTTTACAAGTTCAACTTCATTTTGAATTGCTGAAAGCGAATAGGTGCACCCACCAATAACATACTTAAAATCCTCATCAGTTTCCTATGCTCTAGAGCTCCAATAGGATGACCCCAAACCAAAATTGCGTGAATGGCCATCATATTGAAGAGATTTATTAAAAAAGCCATCTTCTCCTCCCTTGACATATCCTGTAGATCTACTCTTTGAAGCTCCTCAACTATTCTTAAATACCTACAAAAGATTTTTTAATTCAATGGCCACAAGTTCTTGAATATACATCCATGTTCATAAAAGCATACAAGTTAATTAAAATACCACAATAAGTTTATCCATATAAATAACAAACCTTGCAAATTCCTCACTCCCATGGATACTTCTGTAATCAACATGTTTTCCATATTCCGATGCATAGGCTTCAAAGATTGCATATGACAAAAATCTAAGCCTTGAAATTTCTATTATCGGCTTTGGCTTTACTTCTGTTATACCCCTTGGAATGTTGTGACATTGAGACATCACAATAGGATCATGATCCAAGAAGCGGTACAAGTGATTGCCATCTTCAAATAAATTCTTGCTAAAACAATGTAAAACCAGCACAGATAATGAAAAAATATAAATTTATATCAGAAATATGAAATCACGTGTGTTTGTTTCTCTATTTGTGTGTGTGTGTGTGTGTGTGAGAGAGAGAGAGAGAGAGAGAGAGAGAGAGAGAGATTAACAAATTAAAAAGTTGAGTTTAGTTACTCACTCAAGAACATGCTGGAAGAAGAGTTTGCTTGCAAGGTTTCAACCAAATTCTGTAGCGTATTTGCAACACAAGAACAGATAGAAAAATGGTCAGCAAGGATAAGGCAGAAAATCATAATACTAAATGGAAAAAATGGAATACTAAGATGGTCTCAATAAACAATTAGCCAATTACGTTTGACATTGATTAACATTGTTCTTTCCCAGAGTGAACTATAAGCTATAGCTTTAGGACAAAGGGAACATAAAACTATCTCTGTGATCAATCTGAAGTAATTGTGGCATTGTCTGAATGATCAAAATTGATGAAAGTTTCTTTGGTATGACTTCGCTTTAAAAAAAGGAATTCATCACTCTCCAAAAGTTCTTTGGCACAATTGGGAATACATAAATGATAAACCCAAGAAAATGAAAGGGAAATTCCATAATTTTCTAAAGTAGGACCAAAGGCAAAATAACAAAAGATAAATCAGACTGCAGTCCCTGTAGAAAAGCCTTTAAAATCCTATTTGTGTTCTGTTGTCACAGAATCTACAAACAGTAAGATCTAGAAACCTTATCTTCAATATAAAATGAAGTCGCATACCAGATAGAAAAATACAAATGCAATGCTTTCACCAATCAAGCAGCACAAGATGACCAAAGGAGACTGTTCTCCAGAATTATGTGGACCAAATGTTGGGTTGGGTTTCCTTCCTATGCGGAGGAAGGCCCAAAACATTTAGTAAAACCCATGTGACTTTCAAAGCCCACATGGAGAGGTTATGTTTTTGAAAAGATCTGGCCCATGAGTTTAGGATTACAAACCCTTTCTTTGTAACACAAAAGGAGACATAGAAGCTGCCACCAAAAACAGAGGAGAAGAGAAATTCTGTCCAGCAGTGATCAAGCTATCCGCTCAACAAGCATCTATCGTCCGATTGAGCTGAAATTTGGTAGGCGAGTTCACAACTCAAGACTTTAAATTCTGGACGGTGGAGATCAGATTTGGAGTATTCTACTGCTGGTTTTTGGCCCGTGAACAGTACCGTTTTTGGTGAGATTTTTCCTAAACTTTGTATTTTGACCTTTGGTTGCCAAAGAAGCTTATTTGTAAGTTGTTCTTGATTGTTTGCCTCTAGTTCTATCTAGAGAGAACTCTTGTATACCCATTATTTGTTGATAGTGGAGATATTTGGTGGACTACGGTCCCGTGGTTTTTTCTTTCCACATCGGAAAGGTTTTCCACGTTAAAAATTTGCTATTGCCTTGTTGTGTGATTATTGGATCATCGCTTTCAGATTATTTTCAGAATATATTGTGCTCTATTAAATTACTTCCTAATAGGTTCACACAAAGAGGGAGAATAAACTACTTCCGCTATTTTTGTACCGGATTCGGATATCGAATTGGTTTTTTTTGTTTTGTTTTCTCCCAACATAGTGGTATCAGAGCCAAGTTCATATTGTTGTGGGTCTTGTGTTGAACAATGGAAGCAAATTTAAGTAGAATGGTTACTTTGAATGGTTCTAATTATCACACATGGAAAGGAAAAATGGAAGACCTCCTTTATGTGAAACAATTTCATTTACCGGTGTTTGCTACTGAAAAACCAGAAAATAAATCTGATGAAGAATGGACATTACTACATCGACAAGTGTGTGGGTATATTAGGCAATGGGTGGATGATAATGTTTTGAATCATATTAGTGGAGAGGCACATGCACGTACACTCTGGAACAAACTTGAACAATTATATGCTCGGAAGATTGGAAACAATAAAATGTTTCTCATAAAGCAATTGATGACCTTGAGATACCAAGATGGAACCCCATTGACAGATCACTTGAACACTTTTCAAGGAGTAATTAATCAGTTGGCTGGAATGGGTATCAAGTTCGACGATGAGGTACAGGGGTTGTGCTTGCTTGGTACATTGCCGGACTCTTGGGAGACATGTAGAATGTCATTATCTAACTCGGCCCCAGATGGTGTAATCAATATGGATCCGGCTAAGAGCAGTATTTTAAATGAAGAGATGAGGAGGAAATCACAGGGATCTTCTTTACAATCAGAGGTTTTGGTTACAGAAAGGAGGGGGAGAAGTAAGAGCAGAGGTTCGAAGAACAGAGATAAAGGTAGAAGCAAGTCCAACAAGTTTGCTAATGCTGAGTGTTATCATTGTGGCATGAAAGGGCACATCAAGAAACATTGCAGAAAATTGAAGAGAGAGAACAAGGAGAAAGGGATTGAGCATGATGGAAAGGATAATGATCAAGTTGCCACCGCTACTTCCGAAGACTTTCTCATTGTTTATGATGAAGATGTTATTAACATAGCATGCCATGAGACTAACTGGGTGATTGATAGTGGTGCCTCTATTCATGCTACATCGCGAAAAGATTTCTTCACATCCTACATACCTGGTGACTTTGGTTCGGTAAAGATGGGTAATGATGGCTTGGCCAAAATTATTGGTGTTGGAGACGTGCACTTGGAGACGAATAATGGCACGAGGTTGGTTCTTAGAGATGTAAAGCATATTCCTGATATCTGCATGAATTTGATTTCTGCAGGTAAACTTGATGATGAAGGGTATTGCAACACTTTCAGTAATGGTCAGTGAAAGCTCACTAGGGGTGCTACAGTTGTGGCTCGAGGCAAGAAGCATTCTACTTTGTACGTAATGCAGGCAAGGCTCCCCAAAGAAGTTATTAATGCAGTGGATGATGAGTCTACAGTGGAATTGTGGCATAAAAGGCTTGCTCACATGAGTGAGAAAGGCCTGGCAACATTGGCTAAAAAGAATCTTTTGTCTGGAATGAAGAATGCACTTTTGAAGAGGTGTACTCACTGTTTGGCAGGAAAGTAGAATAGAGTTTCCTTCAAGAGTTCCCCTCCTTCAAGAAAGCCAAATGTACTTGATTTGGTATATTCAGATGTTTGTGGTCCTATGAAGACAAGAACACTTGGTGGCTCCCGTTACTTTGTAACCTTCATAGATGATTATTCAAGGAAGTTGTGGGTCTACACTTTAAAAAGCAAAGATCAAGTGTTTGAGACTTTTAAACTGTTCCAAGCCTTAGTTGAGAGACAGACTGGGAAGAAGCTCAGGTGCATCAGAACAGATAATGGGGGAGAGTATTGCGGTCCTTTTGATGATTATTGCAGACAACAAGGTATTCGACATCAAAAGACAACCTCGAAGACTCCTCAGTTGAATGGTTTAGCTGAAAGGATGAACAGGACACTAGTTGAAAGAGTTAGATGCTTGCTTTCACAAGCACGGTTGCCAAGATCCTTTTGGGGTGAGGCTTTGAGCACAGTTGTACATGTTCTTAATCTCACACCATGTGTTCCTCTTCAGTTCGATGTACCAGACAGAGTTTGGACTGGCAAGGATGTTTCCTATGATCACCTGCGTGTCTTTGGATGTAAAGCATTTGTTCATATTCCCAAAGATGAGAGGTCTAAGCTCGATATGAAGACCCGACAATGCATTTTTCTAGGCTATGGCCTAGATGAGTTTGGCTACAGGTTATATGATCCAATTGACAAGAAATTAGTGAGAAGCCGAGATGTTGTGTTTATTGAAGATCAAACTATACAAGATATTGAAAAAGCAAAGAACACAATGTCCTGGCATAGTGATGGTCTAGTTGACTCGGATCCGGTTCCTCTGACAGATTTGCCTGCACAGGTTGAACATGATGTTCAGGATGACCAACAAGGTTTAGGTGATGCAGATGATCTCTTACAGGCTGAGACAGGTGATGAGACTCTTGAGCAGTTAGCAACACCAGAGATACCACCAGATGTTCCAACCAGGAGGTCAACTAGAGACCGACATCCTTCCACTTGGTATTCTGCAGATGACTATGTGTTAATGACTGATGGGGGAGAGCCCGAGGGTTATGCAGAAGCCATGGAAGATGATCATAAGTTGGAATAGGCTGATGCGATGCAAGATGAGATTCAATCATTGCATGACAATCCCACTTTTGAGTTGGTAAAATTGCCTAAGGGAAAAAGAGCTTTAAAGAACAAGTGGGTGTATAGGGTGAAACATGATGAACTCACTTCACAACCACGATACAAAGCTAGACTAGTTGTTAAAGGGTTCAGTCAGAGAAAAGGCATTGATTTTGATGAGATCTTCTCACCAGTTGTAAAAATGTCTTCTATTCGTGTGGTTCTTAGCTTAGCCGCTAGTCTAGACTTAGAGATTGAGCAAATGGATGCGAAAACTGCCTTCCTTCATGGTGACTTGGAGGAAGAGATTTATATGGAACAACCAGAGGGTTTCAGGGTGAAAGAAAAAGAGGATTATGTGTGTCAGCTAAAGAAAAGTCTTTATGGTCTGAAGCAGGCACCCAGGCAGTGGTATAAGAAGTTTGAGTCAGTTATGGAGGAGCAAGGCTACATGAAAACTACTTTTGACCATTGTGTATTTGTGCAGAAATTCTCTGATGATGATTTTATTATTTTACTGCTCTATGTTGATGACATGTTGATTGTTGGTAGGAATCCTTCAAGAATTGACAAATTGAAGAAGCAACTAAGCAAGTTCTTTGCCATGAAAGACTTGGGGCCAACAAAGCAAATTCTTGGTATTCAAATCTATCGAGACAGAAAAGAGAAGAAGCTGTACATGTCACAAGAGCAGTACATTGAAAAAGTGCTTGAAAGATTCAATATGAACAATGCTAAAGTGGTTAGCTCACCTCTTGCTACTCATTTTAAGTTAAGCACTAATCAAAGCCCTTCTACAAATAAAGAGAAGGAAGATATGGAAAGAGTTCCATATGCCTCAGCTGTGGGAAGCTTAATGTATGCAATGGTCTGCACAAGGCCAGATATAGCTCATTCAGTTGGTGTAGTTAGCCGATTTCTTTCAAATCCAGGAAGAGAGCATTGGAATGCAGTAAAGTGGATAATGAGATATCTTAGAGGCACTTCCAGGTTGACACTTAGTTTTGGAAATGGACAACCAATTTTAGTTGGCTACACTGATGCAGATATGGCAGGAGATGTGGATACCCGTAAGTCTACTTCGGGTTATTTGATCACTTTCTCAGGTGGAGCTGTTTCTTGGCAGTCGAGGTTGCAAAAATGTGTTGCACTCTCTACAACAGAGGCAGAGTTTATTGCGGCAACGGAAGCTTGTAAAGAGTTGCTATGGATGAAAAAGTTCTTGACGGAGCTTGGTTTCAAACAACAACAATATGTGTTGTTTTGTGATAACCAAAGTGCTATTCACTTGGCTAAGAACTCTACATTCCATTCGAGGTCGAAGCACATCAACGTGAGGTACCATTGGATAAGAGAAATTCTTAATCATAAGTTGTTAGAACTTGAAAAAATTCATACTGATGATAATGGTGCTGATATGTTGACAAAAGCTTTGGTAAGGGAAAAGCTTGAGACATGTTGCTCAATTGCCGGGATGGAGAATCCCTCCACCTAGTTAGAAAGGGGGAGATTTGTTGGGTTGGGTTTCCTTCCTATGTGGAGGAAGGCCCAAAACATTTAGTAAAACCCATGTGACTTCCAAAGCCCACATGGAGAGGTTCTGTTTTTAAAAAGATCTGGCCCATGAGTTTAGGATTACAAACCCTTTCTTTGTAACACAAAAGGAGACGTAGAAGCTGCCACCAAAAACAGAGGAGAAGAGAAATTCTGTCCAGCAGTGATCAAGCTATCCGATCAACAAGCATCTGTAGTCCGATTGAGCTGAAATTCGATAGGCAAGTTCACAACTCAAGACTCTAAATTCTGGATGGTGGAGATCAGATTTGGAGTATTCTACTACTAGTTTTTGGCCCAGTGAACAGTACCGTTTTTGGTGAGATTTTTCCTAAACTTCGTATTTTGATCTTTGGTTGCCAAGGAAGCTTATTTGTAAGTTGTTCTTGATTGTTTGCCTCTAGTTCTATCTAGAGAGAACTCTTGTATACCCATTATTTGTTGATAGTGGAGATATTTGGTGGACTACGGTCCCGTGGTTTTTTCTTTCCACATCGGAATGGTTTTCCACGTTAAAAATTTGTTGTTGCCTTGTTGTGTGATTGTTGGATCATCGCTTTCAGATTATTTTCAGAATATATTGTGCTCTATTAAATTACTTCCTAATAGGTTCACACAAAGAGGGAGAATAAACTACTTCCGCTATTTTTGTACCGGATTCGGATATCGAATTGGTTTTTTTTTGTTTTGTTTTCTCCCAACACCAAATATACAGGAGCTAACAGATGGATTGCGAATAGAGATGGCCATGCACATCAAGCATGAGTTCTGTGGGATCTACTATCTCATCATTTCCAAATCATTTCCAGCACAAGAACACATGTTTGGCTTGAAATCACGACCCAAAAACATCTCCACATGTTAATTTCACACAATAAAATGCAAGATAGTAAACATAGCCCCAAAGCAGAAAATGGTCTAAAATCAACAAATCGTCTCTATTAACAACTATACCAGTCCCAAATTTGAATATACTTACAGCATCTCCATTCCTTCATCAAATTCAAATTTGATGAAAAAATGACTACAAGTGTGCTCTAACTAATTCGGAACAATTTTTTTTACGTTAGTTTGGAATTTTTCAAAAAAAAAAAATTCCTTTTGCTGAAAAGGGAAAGTATGGATTGGAATGTTCCATATCATATCAATATTTTAACCAATCTTTCACTCAAATTTGATGCAAAAAAAAAAGAAAAAAAAAGAAAAAGAAAAAGAGAGATAGTAAAGATTGGAGATCCAAACACAAAGAAAACAACTCAACACACACACACACACAAAATCAAAACTCTGAAACAGATCCATAGAAGATCAGAGGAAAAGAAGAGACTCTCCAACCTGATCAGTGACAACTAGAACCCATATAAGAACCAGTTAAACCTCCATATGTGCTAATGCAAAACTCCACAATTCACAAGTGGGCAAAAAAAAAAAAAAAGAAGCAAAATACAGAGTACATGAACCCAACTACAGTACTAAGTATTATCTGAGAATCTGAGGGACAAATCCAAGAAACTCTTACCCCACCACCAATGCGTATGGCAGAAACCACCCAACAACAACACACAAAAAATCTCCCATGAGTTGTCACTGGCTCATCTTTTTTCACAAGCATTCCAGCAAACACAATGTTTACACAAAAAGCCAAGCTCAGAATTACATGTCTGATGCTATAAAAGGCCAGCACAATGATCCGAATGAGCTATTTCTACCTAAGAAGGCCTCAAATGAAGAAATCAATACACAATCATTCCTTCTAAAGTGGCTTTAGACGACCTTCACCTATTATCTCCAGTGCTTATAATGCATTATTTACAATTTCCCATCAATCTTAGGCTCTATTTGGTTCATTGGAATGAAAGGGAATGGAATGGAAATGTGATTTCTTAAATTTTCCTAAGGAATGATCATTCCCTTATTCATTGGCCGTTAGGGGGCTATGTTTTCATTCAATATGTTTTTTCAATGCTATTGCTTCTATTTTGTTATTTGACTTAGTTCTGGTACATTTATTGTATGCGATCTAGTTAAAAATTTACAATGTCATTCATGATGTGAATTCATCATGAGTCAATGACTTGGTTGTTTATTGGAATTAAGTTAACTAGCTATTAAGTTCCTAGTATTTGGAACTAATGTATTGAGCCCAGTGGCAATATGGGAGCTATTGTGGAGCGGAAGTTGGTGTTTGAATCCCATAAACTTTAAAAAATGTTACTGTTAGTACTTGAGAGCTCGATGTCTTGTTTGCATATTCTTTGCTGATTTCCTTCTCTTTGAATGCTGATTTTTTCTTTTATCTGTTTTTGTTTTGCTAATCTTATTTTATCTTATATTGCTGTTCTTCTATTAATAAAAGTCGAGGTGGGAAAAGGCCTGACATGGTTTGGAGAATGAATAATTTTAGAGAGATTAAAACACATAGCTGGCAACAAACAGACCATTTAGGATATCAGTTGTAGTCACAGTCTATCTTATTTTTGTTGTGTACTCAAGTTGCATTGAAGACTCTACTCGTTGTACATTGTGCAATGAGGGAGGTAGATCCTACATTTCATGAAGAACTCATTAACTATAGCTGGAGCAGAGAACTTATTCTGAATGTGTCACATTTCAGGGATGATTCAAGCACAAATGGTACTCCTTAATCTTTGTTTTATTTTAATCACTAGAAGTTCAATATGAGGAATTGACTATGGAGATTTCTGATGTTAAGCATGTGATTATTTTGCTTGGGTTCGTAACTATGCTTTATATCTTGAGGAGCGCCAGGAATGCCTCCACATACTGAAGTATGATGTCCAAACTGATCACTCGGTATGCATTATGGATTGCCAATTGAAGCTAGTCTTTTTTTAAGTGCTTTTTGTTCTGCAAACTTATGGCTAGTACCTGAATCTAAAATGATATTACCCCGAACAAACTAGACTATGACATAGATAGGCATTTAATTAGCATTTTGCAATGGCCTCGGAGAATAATAATAACAATAGTTAGTTATAGGCTGAATTAGAAGATTGTGCGCGCCACAAGGGTGTTCACTAGTAATACATATCCTTCATACTTATCATTTCGTCGACAGAGGACTCAAATGAATTGAAACACTAAAATCTCCATTTCCAGTCGAAGCTATCGACAATGAGTTGGTTATAATTGTTACTTTTATTATTACTATGGTTACACTTATGAATGGTTTGCCAAATTAATTTTATTTATTTATTGTTGTATCTTGATATAAAATAAAATATGGAATTCATTAACCTATATATTTTTGTAAAGAATGCTTGGTTGACACTGTATTGTTACATGATGCATATATATTATTCGTGTATATGATTTGTGAATGTGAATGTAGAGATGTGTGGATGTGGATGTATTTTACTCTAGAAAAATATTAATAATTTGTATAGGGAATGAATTAATAAAATATTTATTTATTTTATGAAAATAATTTTTTTTCAACAACAATAAATCGTTGCTAATGTATTATTATTATTATTATTATTATTATTATTATTATTATTATTATTATTATTATTATTATTATTATGGATCAACAAAAGAAAACTTTATTGGTTACTTCAATGTAAAACAATGATTCAATCAATAAAGGAAAGGGTTGCAAAGAGCATCATAGCTCACAAACTAATCCCAACTAGGTTGGCACCACAGAGAGCCAAAATCATATACTAGCACCCCACCAAGTTGGTAAGAAACCAACAAGAAAAGAAAAAAAAGAAAAAAAAAGAAAGAACAAACAGCTAGCAGCAGAACCAACTCAAGCTTTAATAACCACCTCTGATTTGCCTCCATTTGAACACAATATCATCAACTAAGTAGGGAAAATTCTTGATTGATGCTTTGAGCCATAGAGCTGTTCTAATTTTGATGAGTTGTTCTAAAGAAATGATAAATCGTTGCTAATGTAATCATCATTTCTTTGCATTTTATTAACGACGGATTAACTTGTTGCATTTTCACATTAGTTCAAATCTTTAGCGACGGTTTAACTTGTCGCGAATACGGTATTAATTTAATTCTAATATTTTGGTGACATTTTAGACCGTCGCTAATAATACTTTTCACGATGTCATATACCGTCTCTAAAAAAGTTTTGGGCGACGGCAACCAAAATCGTCGCTAAAAGTGAAGTTTTTCTCCCTTTTTTTGTCAGGTTAAACCATTGCAAAAACCATTGATCTGCTATCCCTACAAGAAAAAACAACAGTTTGTAACCATCTCAAATACCTTTTGTCACGCCCCCTTCCGCCACTCCCTATTTCCCATCGCTACTCCATCGCAAAAAGTCGTTTCTGACGACAGCATGTGGACCTTTTGCGACGTTTAAGACCGCCGCAAAAGTTCCAATTTTTAGTAGTGATATCACTTATTGAAACGGATTATCCTTATACTCATAGAAGTATACATTTTCAATTATAAATTTTTTTCAAAAGTAAATTGCGTAATGACATGGAAGATTATTTTGTAACAAGTTACTTAATCATATTTATTGAGAAAGATATTAATTAAGATTTTGATATCGAGTTTTTAAGCCATCATTGACAGGTGACAAGTCCACCGATATATGTAATATACATAAGGCTACAAGTGTGAAAATAGAGGAGGAAAATATCTAGTCTGTTAGTAAGTTTGGGAGAGAGTAAAGAGAGGTTAGTCTTATCTAGTTAGTTGTAACTACCTACACTTGTATATGTATGAGGTCTGCTCATCTTTACACTCAATGAGAATCATTTCATACCCTTACACAGAGTTTATCATAAATGTTTTTATATATATTATAAAAAGTAATGGTTATAATATTTTCAAATAGTTAATTTTACTTAGACGAGAACATAGTAATAGTTAATATTTTATTAAATTAGTGCAGACAAGAAATATGTTCAATTATATTTTTATTCTCAATTATGTTGACTAAGAATGTATGATTAGTAGTAATATAATTTATTTTTTTGTACTGGTATAAATCAAAATTTAAAATTTTATAATTTTTTTTTTGATGAAAAATTATATGTGTTTTTGCCCCTCCAAAGCTCACATCCTAAATCCATCCCTGTATATATATATATATATCTTAATTTTTTATATCATTAAACACAAAGGTAACATGAGAGCCACTTATTTCAATGTCATGTCTAGTTATAAAGAACGTGTTATGCAATGATCTCTCCATTGCATATTCTAATTTTATATTAATTAATGATTTTGTATATATTTCTCTTACACAGATTGTGAAATCTTTACTTAATAAGAAGATCAAAATGGACAAAAAGGCTGAAATACATGAGGTTGATAGTTCAAAATGAGACTATGACAACAATTGATAACTAAAATTATTAATATATATACACATAAAGGTCCTATGATGACAACCCCAAGAGCTATCAATAAAAGCATTAAATTCTAAAATATTTAAAATCTCGATACACTCTTTACATATTCCAAAATATTTTTATACATTTCAATATACTATTTGCACAATTTTTTCAACAATAACAACGACCCTAGGGGCTATTTTTAGCATTTTCCTATATATATATACCAAAAACCTTAGCCTACATCATCTTTACAAAATTATTTTCACAAATTAATGCAAAGAAAGTTTGTGCAATATGAAAAAGATAATTGAAAACGTATATCTAATGTCTCTGATTTATGATTCCCTCCAAAATATTTGTAAAATAGATTCATTTGTTTGCCTAAATAAATAAATAAAGGTACAGTCAAATTTTGTGCAAATGGATCCAAACTAGTTGTGCATATAATTGGAGCAAAATTTAGTATTATTAGCAATTAACCACAATGTGTCATTGAATCATTTCATCTTTAACATCTATTAGAGATTGGTCTATCAAGTTTTACAATGATAAGTATGTTTAATGAGAAATGTCCATTGTACAAGAACAAATGTCATCGAGACACTACTTCTGAAATTGGGACATCATTAACAGAGCAAGGTTTTGGAATTTCATGTGTATAGGCACCATTCAAACTCACAATTGCAAAGAAAGCAGGTTGCTTAGGAGCAGGTATAGCAACCATTTCTGTCATGACCCGAACCTGCCCCTATGGGTTAAGGCCATAACCGGCCAGTAATCAAGGGATTACCTACGGCCTCAAACCATATAAGACATAACTCATCAGAGTAAAGGCGCCAAACGGAAGCAAATTTAAAACTTTGTCCATAAAGCTGTGCTTATATGCACATCATAACATTTCACATAAGTATCCATTAATAGCTCACATCAAAAGGGAAGTTAACATATAAATTGTACATACAGGATCATTTAAGTCTAAGTCAGTCAAACCCAAAGTTTATATACAAAGGTAGTTCAATGTTTTCGCTAACGTAACAAAATTATAACAAAAGAACAAAAGAGGCGAAGACAAGTCTCGTGCGTGAGACGTTGGGCTGACTCTTCAAAACCTTGACTGTTTCTCATATATTTCACCGAGGCTAGGTTTGGACATCCCTTGGCTCACCTACATACACATGAATGAGCGTGAGCGAAAGCCCAGTGAATGCTATCAAATAAAGAAAGTACATGAATGAAAATCACATATATCAAACGGCCTTGGGTCCATTTAGTATTCTACTTCGTGTACCATTCAGTACATTAGGCGATTCAAGCCCGAACATATCAAACGGCCTCTGGCCCACTTTGTTGGCCCATTCATTCATATCCAATGGCCTCTGGCCCATTCATTGGCCCATCCATTCATATCCAACGGCCTCTGGCCCATTCATTGGCCCATCCATTCAAATCCAACGGCCTCTGGCCCATTCACTGGCCCATTCATTCATTCATGTCAGACTATCATTCGTGTCAGACGGCCTTGGGCCCATTCATTCTTTCATTCATAGCAGACGGCCTTAGGCCCAACCATATGGCATAGTAAACATTTGTCCACAATTCAAATTAACAAGCTTATAAGACTTATAGGGAAATAAGTGATTAGGCAAATAACATACTTCAAAATATCTTTATTAACATATTATTCACAGTGTTCTGCTGGTGGATTCACCCTTAAGCTCGACCCTACACATTACATAACACACATGGGTCATAAACGATTCAATCCGTTCTTAATTCATACATCCCTCTTAGGCTTCTTTCGTATCCTTTTAATTCATTCACAATGCTCAATGCATGCCTAAGAGTACTTAGGAGTGAAAGAGAACAAAAAATGAAACACATAACACTTTTATAAAATTTCTGAAACAGGGGTCCCCGCTCGAGCGTGGGTTCCCCTGCTCGAGCGGACACTTATGGTCTGCAAAAGTACTGGTTGCCTCATTTTTACGCTCGACCGTGGATTCGGACGCTCGAGCTGAAAGTCACTCTACATAGCTCCCCGCTCGAGCGGACATCCATGTCTGCAAAAGTTTTGGGAGCTCGTATTTCCTGCTCGAGCGGCACTTTTCCCGCTTGAGCAGACATGCCAAATTTTGGAAAATCCATAATTGTTCTTGAGGCTCAAAATTGCATTCAAATCAACATATCTTGCATATGATGACTCAAATTTCACATATACATTTACTAACATGATCCAACACCAAATTCATTACATTATGAAGCTCAATTTCATGAATTAATCACATGCATGTCCCAAATTACACCAACTTATTTCCAACATAACAATTTCATGTATTCAGAACTCATACTCTCATGGATTGTACATGCATGTGAGATATAGCTCTCATTCTCAATTTAAATGATGAAGAGATGATCAAAAGCATGAACTTCAATCAAAGATTCAACATGGATCATGTCTTTCAAGCTCAAACATACAAATTCATTACAATTTCCTACATGCATGTGTATATTGACTTCCAATTTATCAAAACCAACTCATTTTCATCATAATCAATTCAATTCATGTTCTTGATCACCATTTAATCTTGAATTCACAAAATCACAAGCTCAAACCCATGAATTTACTCACCTAGGAGCCTTAATCTTCACAAATTCTAGTTAAATCTTGAGTGTATCTTCAAGATCCTCAAGCCTCTTAATCAACCTTCAATTTGAGCTCTCTCTCTCTCTCTCTCTCTCTAAGCCGGCCTCACTCTCTCCCTAAGGTATAAAATCTGATTTGAGCCTCAAAACAACAAAATGAGAGTGTAGTTGGCCCTTATATGCTCCTTCTCAAACACATTTCTTTAATATTAAATAATTGAGCACTATTTCATTAATTTAATCTATTTAATTTGATCCGAATCAATTTTCAATGAAATTTCACCGTAGGCTCTAAAAATTACGCGAATCACAATGGCGTAGTCAATTTTGGCTCCTGTGGCCGATAGGGCCTTCAATTTAAATTCCAAAGCAGAAAGTCAAACAGATTTTCCTACGGTGAATAGATAGAAATTCAAAACCACATATATTCATATAAATGGCACTCAAGATCATATCAAACACATAATCACAATCACAATTAAGACTAATTAGCGTAATATGAGCAGGGTTATCATAATTTCATTTCTGAGCATAGACAAAACTATTGAAATAGTTGGTCTATCTACTGCACTTTCTTGAACACACAAGAAACTAATTTGAATGTATCACATAATATCACTCATTGAACATGTTTCAACTAATGAATGATCCATTATCTCCAAACCCGTTCCATCTTTCCACAAATCCCATGCCTAAAATGAGTCATTAAAAAAGTCATAGAAGGTTAGTCATTGAAAATATATAGAGAACATATACACACACAATTAGAGACCAAATTGTAGTTACTTACATATCCTAACAAATTTGAAGCACAATCGGGTATATAAAAATCAGTGTTTTTCTTCCCACATATGATCTCTAGCATCATGACCCCAAAGCTAAAAACGTCAGACTTCATAGAAAAGCGACCGTACAAGGCATATTCAGGGGACATGTAACCACTGTTTCCATCATTTCACCAAATTATATTGTTGAAGAAAAGTAATGTGTTTGGCATGCATATACACAATTTTTTATAGTTGTATGTTCAAAAGAGTTATCTAACTTACTATGTTCCAACAATTCTTTTTGTGTTTGCCTGGGATTCATTGTCTCCAAATATTCTTGCAGTACCAAAGTCAGATATTTTTTTATTCGTGTCATTATCCAATAAAATTTTGATAGCTTTCAAATCTCTGTGAATGATTCTTACTCTAGAGTACTTGTGGAGGTATTGAAGTCCTTGAGCAATTTCTTCAATGATGTGGACACGTATTTTCCAATCAAGTAAAGCTCGATTGGTTTCATCTGTCCCAAATTTTGCATTAAACACATTATTAATACACCTGATGACACTAAGAACAAAGAAAGAGAATCACAAGAACAAAATATAGATTGGTTGAAGTTAGTGAAGTAGCACACCAAAAAGAAATGAATCTAGGCTTTTGTTTGGCAAGTACTCATATATTAATATCCTCTCTTCTCCTTGAGCACAACAACCCAAAATTCTAACAAGATTGCGATGTTGAAGCCTTGAAATCAATATAACCTCATTCTTGAACTCCTTTGACCCTTGTTCAGAACTTCTAGAAAGTCTTTTCACAGCAATCTTTTGCCCATTAATTAACCGACCCTGAAATTTATATATTATGTATTAAATGTGTAATCATAAATAACACATCAAAATAAATATTGGATGCATTCTTCAGCAAAATAGTTTTTAACAATAGTATACTAAAAACTTCAATTATTTTTTATGGTTAATTACACTAATAGTCCCTAATGTATACATTTCATTATAGTTTAGTCCCAAAACTTGTAATTGTTCCACTTTGATCCGGGAAGTTTTCAGTTGGTTACACTATAGTCCTTGATGGAAGTGGCGTTCAAAATTAGTTTACATGATGATGGTGTAGACACCCCATTTTTAACCGCCCTTAAGACTTGGGCACTACTAATTGTTTACTTGGTGATGAAAGATGTGCAGTGCAAAGGATCAATTTCTTTGGCAAGGAGAGACTCAAATCCCAACTTCATACCCCTTTTTGGACCAAAACAATCTTGATCAAAAGATTTTGGACCTTGAAATCCTCTCTTTCAAAATAGTTTTTGAAAAAGTTCCTACAATGTTCCGACGCTCGCATTTTGTTAAATGTTGCACTTTTCGGTAAACCGAGCAAAGGACAAAGTGGAAATGAATGAAAGAGAGATGAAATCTCTGAAAAATCTTTCAAAACACCTTGTTTAGGGGTTTGGATGGGAGAAGTTTGGCATGAATCCGAGAAGGATCAAAACTGAACAGTCTTCACTCAAAAGAGCATAACTTTTTTCACAGTTAGAATTTTGAGGTGAGGTTTTCACCATTGAAAGAATACTTCAAGGGCTACAATTTAGGCTCAAGAATGACCTGAAAATAAGTCCAGATAAAGGAGATATGTCCGGTTGAAGTCGGGTCCAAAAAGCAGATTTTCCTGTCCAACCAGAGGTGGAAGATTATGACCATGAATGGGATTTTTGGGTCATGTGCCGGCCATGAATGGCCTAGACCGGCCCCCTGCCGTCCAATGATGTCCCATGCCGGCCAACAATGGTCAAGTGCCGGCCATCAATGGTCATGTGCCGGCCATTGATGGCAGAAAGCAGTTTTTGGCAGATATTTTGCTCCAGCTTGCTCCAGCTGTCTCTCTTGAGATATTTTCGACCAAATGCTTGTATTTTGCTATATATGAGAGCCTTCTCTATGATATTCAAGGGTTAGAACAATTTGGCAAAAGGTTTGGGAGCCTCTCTCTCTAAATCCCCTCTCTAGATTTCACTCTCTCTAAAGATTTTGTGCTTGAAGGCTTGCATACAACCATCTTCAACCTATCAACCCTTAACAAGAGTGGATCATCTTTGGGCTGAGGTAGCTTGGGACTTTGTTTGAGCTCCAAAAGGTAGTTTTGGCTCAAGAAAAGTGGTGGTTCTTGTGCTATGCTTCAAGGGTGAGCATCTCCCTCTTTTAAGCTTATTTTCATACTTGTTTTTACCACCTTTGCAAACTGTTTTTGGCTTGGTTTTGAACTGAAGAAAACTCTATTTTTTAGTCCTAAAATTGTTGGTTTAAGCCCCTTTTGAGTTTGAGGGTGGTCCACCCTTCTAGTCTCTTTGCTTGTGAAGCTTTTGTGCCATCTTTCAAGGCCTTTCAAAACCACTTTTCTTGGCCTTTTAAACACTGAAATCCAGAGAATTTTCAGTGGTGAAAACCTTGTTTTAAGGTCCCAAATAGGAGGGGGTGGTCCCCTCTCCTCTTGTCTTGCTTGCATGTCTTGTGGGCCTACCAAATGAGCATGCATTTCTCCTTCTTTTAAGCTGAGTTCAAGCATATTTTTGTAACTTTTTGGACCTGCCATAACTCTGTTTTTGGCTGGTTTGGTAACCTCTTGCATGCTTCTTGCACTTGTAATGTAATCCTACTTGTTAACCTTGCATGCTTGCTATTTTGGCCTATTATTTTAGCTTATTTTGGCTACACTCCAGCATATTTTTGCTCATATTTTAGCATGCTTGAACTCTGTTTAGAGTGGTTTTGGTCATACGAGGCTTGTTTTGTATAGCTGTAGTGCAATGGGCTTGACTAGCCTTGTGTTTTGATGCCTCTAGCATGCTTTGTTTGAGATGTTTGCATGCCATAACATCATTTCACACATGATTTCAGAGCATATTTCTCTTTCATCCTCTCATGCATGCCACTCTTTCATTGTGTTTAAGAGTTGTGCCTTTATGCCTTGTTTGTGAGCCAATACATGAGCACATCTTTCTTGCCAGCTATGCTGCAAGTCTAGCATGTTTTTGCTACTGTTTTGACCTGCCTTAGGTCTGTTTTGAATGGTCAAGGTCATTTGAGCATTGCTTAGTATGGTTGTAGTGTAAAGGGCCTTGACTAGCTTTGAGTTTTGAGGCCTTTGATATGTTATGCATGTGATGTTTGCATGGTTTGGCACCATTTAGCATGTAATTTCAGTGCATATAGTGTAGTCACACTCTCATATACTTCACCTATTCATAGCTTTTGAGGGTTGTGTGTTATGCCTTGTTTATGAGCCAATACGTATGCATGCTTGTCTAAGCTTTTGTGCTCCCTTTTCAGAATGTTTTAACCTCTATTTTGGCATGATTGAGGTCTGTCTAGGGCTGGTTTCACCATTAGCATTGTCTTGCATGCCTCTAGTGTACTACACTTCACTAGCTTTGATGCTTAAGCCTTTCAACATGCATTACATGGTTTGTTTGCATGATTTCAAGTCATTTTGCATGCCATTTCAGTGCTGAAATATATGCCATTTCATTCCATGCTTCACTCTTTCATTAGTTTTGAAAGTAGTCTTAAGCCCCTTGTTGGCTTGAACATGGAAATAAGGCTTTCATGCCTAATGGTTTTAACCTTCTCTTGAGGGTTTGTACTAACCAAAAGCATGAGGCTTCTTTCATGCTCAAGGTGCTTGTGGCCGAGGCCATCTTTCTTTAGAGGACTTTCACCTTTGGACAAATTCGTTAATGAATGACTTGGTAACTTAAAATGTGTAAACACGAATTGAGCTAAGTAAAACATGCTAAGATAATCATGTTTTGTGTGGATTGCATTGTGTTCGATCGGACGTTATATTGAACACAAGGTGGATTGGTCCATTTCATACTCAAAGTGATGAAAATGAGCCAATCCCCTTTGTCTCCATTGCCTTTGATCATCCATGATGAGGTAGTGGATTTAGAGTCTTGTTTGCATTGCATTTATTGAATGTGTACAAGATTGGATCTTTGGCCATCATACATTCCAAATGCTTGATTGATGGTTTTGGATCCAATGGTGCCTCTCCCTTGATGTTTTGAGGTGATATGGAGTGGCATAGTACGTACATACCCTTAGGAGACCCTCTCATTTTCTCTGTTTTGTACTCTGTTGCAGTTTAGTGTCACAGCACATCAGTGGCCGGCAGTGCCTCACAGATGGCTAGCACTGCTTTATCATTGGCCGACAGTGCCCACTTTGGCTGGCAGAGGGTCGGCAGCCACCATTCATGGCCGGTAGGCCACTGGTGTACTCCCCAACCTTGATTTGGTAAGGTTTAGCAGGTAATCCTTGGAGACACCCTGCAAACAGAGCCTCTAAAGAGCAAACCGGAGAGCTTTTCGGGGCGAGAAATCGAGGCATGCATGTCCAACTTCTTTAAACAGAGCTAAGGCAGTGATGTTTAATGCTTTTCTTATTAGTTAGCATGAATTTGTAATTTAATTAATTAATTTGTTAATTAGTTAAGTGTTGTAATAATTAGTAATTAGTTTACTTGTTATTCAATTTGATTTGTAATAATTAGTCTAATTAGCTTAATTAGATTAGTTTATTAGCTTAGCTTAGATTAGCTTAGCTTATTCATTCGGACCCTCTGTCGAGAGGGCAAAATGTTGTAATAAGGGTGCGTGTGTGTGTGAATGTCTTCCAACCTCACGTCATTCTCCCTTTTATTTATCCGCTTTCGGTGGTTAGACTAGAGTATATTTCAATTAGCATACCTTATGCTATGCATGTCTGCATCATTCATTCATATTGCATGCACCGGGCTCAGCGCATCATTCAAACTGCATCGTATTTCAATACCTATTTGAATACATGTTATCAAGTTGCATTCATATGCCATTTTAGATAGCCGAGCCTATTTAGTTGCATTTTGCATGCGTTGCATTAGGCATCTTGAACATAGCTAGGATCATGCATGATTTCTAACTAGTTTTCTATTTTGGCTTGGAATACACTGTGAGTGTTTACGCTTTAGCATACTGCATGAGATGTGTATGTTGCCATGTTAGCATGCTTGCCATGAGGATATTTACTTAGTTGATAAATTGCATGAATGCCTGTGGATGAAGGCTTTATTACTTGAATTGGAATAATTTATCAAATGCGAGTTTTAATCCCACTTGATTGTGGCAAATCATCTTGTTTTAAGCCCACTTGAGGGTGGAAAATCCATGCTTTAGCCTACTTGAGGGTAGCAATTCCAAACTATTTTCAAAAACAAACATGAGATGTTTTGCTCCAATTTAGGCGATCTAGTCTATACTTGTGTGTTGTGCGCATCACATAGTAAGTTAGCTAATAATTTGAACAAGAACACATGTTCATAAAAAAACATATCATGTTAGTAGAGGCCGATCTTTGATCGGGCGAGCGGGGGTGCTCATTTCAGGACCTTCCCCTCTCGTACCCAAGTTCCCGAGCCAAGGCAACTTTGGTGATGACGGACTCGTGGCCTTAGGCACGAGTCAGGGTTTCCTAAATTTCCCAAAAATAAAATATTTAGGTGGCGACTCTGTAATCTGGCAAAACAGTCCATGTTTGGCGCTTTTTGATACAAAATTGATTTTCCAAAACTAATTGCCAGATTTGGACTCTTTGGTGATTTATCAGTCTTACATTACACTTTGTGAGATTAGATTCAGAACCGTGACAGGAGTCCGAACTGTAGTAGCTAGAACCCAAATTCGCGCCCTCTCCGAAAGGGGGGCCGCGCGGAGAGAGTTCGGGCGGTCTACAGATGGATATTTGAAACTTTACATGAAGCCTAAATAAAATCAAAATGACCAAAATAGATATGAATAGATATGTGATCTAAAAGTATGCAGTTTGTAACATTTTGATTCCTCAAATATACATTTAGTTTCATTTTTTTTGATCAACAAAGAAAAATTTCATTAACAGCATGAAATTAAAGGTACAGGAAGATGACATGCATCGAGAGAGATTCGAAAAGTACAAATTACCTCTACTACTGCTACTCGCATCCATACAACCAACCCCTTGGCCTCACGAATTTTTTAAACAAAAAAAAAAAGTTAAGAAGGACTTAACTAGAAAATAAAATACATGAATCCCCACAAAATCAATCCATACAATCCAATGCCCACACCACCCAACAAACTCTTTCCAACAACCCACGCCTGCTGCACGCTGCACACCAAGACCCAAGACCCACGCCTGCTGATCCGACCGAGGACGTTCCATGGCTGGAAAACTCCATAGCCAACATGGCCGGAAAAACTCCTTGCTGGCCAACTGATCCATAACCTTCCCATTAGCACTCCTACTAGTATAATCTACTACACGGTGTAAAGCCTCCACCGCTGCACAAACCCGGCAAACCCCTTGTCCAACCCCTTGCACTCCTACTAGTATAAAGAACTCCTAGCTGTTCTACTCCTGACTAGCCTTCTCCCACGCCTAAAGAACTCCTTCCACCAGCCTTCTCACATACTTGACATCTCCATCGGGCTTCACCCACTCTATGGTCGGAACATTGAAACTTCGCCTATGGCCGGAACTGCCACGTTCTACTGTGCTACTACTCGCACTCTATGGCCGAAACTCCCACGCTGGAGCATTGCTCCCTTTGCAGTACATCACCCACGCTTGTCACTTCCACCGAAGTTTCACCTACACTTGACATTTCCGCCGAACTTCGTCGGACTTCACCCACTCCATGCTCGAAGCTTGCTTCCAATATCGAGACACCCACCGCAAAAACACCTTTTGGCCAAACACTCACACCCAACAAGAACCCCCATGATCTGTTGTTCTGCTACTCGCACTCTATGGCCGGAACTCCCATGCCGGACTTCATCCACTCCGGACTCCCCCTAGAACAACAACTCTCTCTAGAAATCGCCGAACACATTTGTAGACCCTAAAGTATATATTTTCTTGCATTTTTTGTCTGTAATATTTAATTTTGTTGCATTTTTTGTTTTTTTTTTTTGTTTTTGTTTTTGTAAAATTATGAAAATATTCCTCTACAATTTTTTTTTTTTTTTAATATTTTGAATGGTGTTGATGTTAAAGACTAAAGTAAAACAAATTGTAAACTTTAGAACCAAAGTGGAATAATAAAAAAATGGGGACTAGACACATCACATACTTTGGAAACTAGTTACGTAATTCACCCTATTTTTCAATGTGGTGAGTGTAAAAATTAAGTGTGCCAATTGTTAATTGTGCACAAATTATTGTAAGATATAATTTGAAATGTGTAGATGAGGCTAAAAATGAAAATCAAAAGCTACCTTATAAACATGTCCAAAACCACCTTCCCCAATCTTATTTGCAACCGACACTACAAGAAATTAGTGATTTAGGGACTAATATTTAGAGACCAATTGAATTTAGTCTCTAAAAACCATCATTTAGAGACTAAAATAAAATTTAAGAGAAAATTATACAAACACCGTATATTCTTTTATGATAGCCCAAAAAAAATTATTTGAAGGCTTTTAGGGACCAAAAAAAGTTAAAGTTTATGTTAATTTGAGCACTTGACCCCGTGTGTGAGGTAGGCAAAAGCTAGAGACGAATTAATTTGGTTGCTAAAGGTCGTCAAATATGCGCTTCACTCGATCGATCCCTCCTTCAGTTGTCAAATACGTGCATTCTTAAGCTAGATTCCTTCCTTCACTACAATCAGTCTCAGCTAGGGCTCAATCAATCTTAGCTATTTCCTCTGTCTAGGACTCAATCGATCTTCAGCTTCGATCGATCTTTGTGCTCAAAACAGTTAGGACTCAATCAATCTTCAGCTTCGATCGATCTCAGCTAGGACTCAATCGATCTTCAGCTTCAATCCGAATCGATCTTTGTGCCGCCTCGTATCAGAATCGATCTTCACCTCATTTCTAAATCGATCTGAGTTCTTTGGCTTCAATCCGAAGGTAAATAGCGATTTGGTATGTTTTCAATCTCTTTCTCTCTGCACAAACACATCATATATACATGTACATATCTATATATATACTCCTCTGTATTCCACGTATGATGATTAATCAAGAAACCAGAGTGAACAGAGCTATATAGGTACTTGATTTCATATATATATATTGTTGTACATGCATATGTATACTAGATTTGTGCTTTTGATTTTGGTGGTGAAGATTCTTGCTATAATATGTGACTGTTAATGAACTGTGGAGAAAGATGCTATGACGTTACATACAGAAGCTGAATAATGAAAACAATGGCAGAAAATAAACAAAGCAGAACAAGTTCTACAATTGTCACCAACTTTAATGAATTCTAAAGGAGTCCAGAAGTTTTTTTTTTTTTTTTTGAGAAGAATTTTTTTATCATACTACAACAAAGGAGAATTAAGTAGAAAAAAGAAAACTACTATACTCAATTGCACTAATTCATCTCTCCTAAGAATTAAATTATTTTCAAAAGTCTAGATAGAATGAATTGGGATTAATGCTTTCTTGAATTCAGCAAAAAAGTGAACAGTCATTTGTAATTGGATAATGCATACTGGGCCACAAATAATAAGCAAGAGTTTAGTATAAACATGCATGCATTTGCTTGATGTTTCTGTAGTTTAACGGCTCTACCAAAGGTATATTAGGCACTAAAGAACTTTGGACCATAGATATTTGAAAAATCTAGAAACCCTAGATGTTTATTTGTGATTATGTACCAATTTTAAGCAGAATATAACAATCCCAATCAAACAATCAAAGCCAAATCGACACAACAATTTTATGTGGAAAAACCACAATTGGATACCTCCAACTGTGACTAAAAAACCACGGGCAACAGCCACAAAACAATCCACTAAGAAGATTTAAAGGAATTACACAGGTGTACTCTCAATTACCTAGCGAATCCACGCCTAATTGAACCAACCTCTATGTGCCTCTTCCAACCCCGTCTTCACCTCGGAATTGTCTTTACGATGAGCCACTCTAGAATCCACCAAAGCTTCAGGCTCGAATTCTTCATAATCCACCGAAGAACAACTCTCTCTCTCTCTCTCTCTCTCTCTCTCTCTCTCTCTCTCTCTCTCTCTCTCTCTCTCTTGTGTATAACAAACAAAACCTTTGATGTACTCTCTTTAAACCATGAGTTGAATACTCAATAAAACATCAAAGAAAACTAACAAAATATCCCTAGATATGAACCTTAAGAACCAAAAAGAAGATCTGGAGGAACTAATTTAGTTTTGGGAGAAAACCAACTATTTATAGAAAACCAAAGTAATCCTAGTTTTGGAAGAAAACCAATTTCTTAAAGAACTCCAAAGTAATCCTAGTTTTGGAAGAAAACCAATCTCTTATAGAAATTCTTGTCAAACGGGATTGCCAAGAATAAAACCTAACAATCTCCCCCTTTGGCAATGCCGTGACAAAACACACCTAACAAATAAAATCCTAATCACCCTAACCCATTACAACCAACAAACACAAACTTTTTTTCTCAAGATTAAGATCTGCAAAACAACTATTAGTGCCACAATCTCCAAAACAACTATTAGTCTCACAAGAGTATATGAAAAAGTAATAAACATATGGCTAGATTATCTTGAAGCATTTGAAGCATGAGATGAAAAACATGAATAGATGGGACTTGGAGATTTTAAGAACATGTAGCATGAATAGATGAAAACTAAGACACATGAAAAACAACTTAACAAATGAAAGTGATCATGCTAACAAACTCTTGTAATGATAAACCAAACTCCCCCACACTAAAAACACAGAACAAGAAGAAAACGACAAACAATAATATGGTGGAGCAAGCAAGGAATTCTAGATTTGTACCTTAAAAACACACAAGATGATCCAAGAAGCACAATTACTAGAAAACACAATGTGCACAATCTATAGAAGATTCCTCATGAAAGAAAGTGATGCATTATGTGAAAAGTATAGATCCCATGATAAAAGTGTGTGTGTGACTCTTGGAGTTCGACAAACACAAGATTCAAATCCTAGTAACGATCTGATAACTGGACCTCCAGCAAGAGAATCTAAGCACAACAAAGAAAAGTCAAACCACTAGGAATCAAGGGGTATTTGGTGAGTAAAGGCGGAGGCTCCCCCTCAATCAATGAGTCTTTTTTTTTTTCACATTTTTTTCTTTTCTTTCTTTTGCACATTTTTTTTTTTCTTTTCTTTCTTTTGCACATTTTTTTCTTTTTCACATTTTTTTTTCTTTCTTTTGCACACTCAATGGCGGCTGACATGCTCAAGAGTATGGAAACTGAACCAGAGAAGCATGAATATAATAAAGATGGCCTGGTTGGTGACTCTGAGGTAGCCTTTTTCTCATGGCTGGACTACAAAGAATAGAGGGGAAAGCCATGGAGATGCAAAAAGATGGAAGATGGTTAAGAGACTCAACATCACCCATGATATGCTAGTATAGGTCAATTCCTCTAGAAAAGCAAAAGATACAATGCTAAAAGTCCATAGAGAAAAAATAATCACTAAGGCGGAAGACTCCGATATTTGCTAATCCAAGAGTGTGTACAGAATGAGACATACTAATCAAAGAACACACACTCCAAAATGAGTAATGACCACAGAAAGCACACACATATTAACATGTAATGGTTATTCTCATCAATTCCAATATGCACCAAGGACTACTCAAAAATTTCAAGCTTGCAAAACCATACAAGAAAATTTTTTTGGGTTTTTTTTTTTTTTTTTCATTGAAAAAAACACATAGAGACCCAGAAAACTAAAAAGAGTAAACACATTAACATAAGTCAAGTTTTCTCACCCAAATCTTTTTGGTCTTATCAAAATCTATAGCGATCCCGGGTTTACCCCTTGTTGTACAGTAATCCGGACATGTGTCCGTGGATGTTGGTAGTTGAGTATTGTCTTATTTACATCCTTTCTTGCTTTGTATTTGAGTTATAGGATGTGTTGGGCAGGTTTGTTACAGGTTGGTTGAGCTTAGGAACAAAGTCTAGTTGCCCAGGTTTTGGCTGGTCCGCTCGAGCGGAGATGTTTACGCTCGAGCGGAGAGGTTGTGTTGCTTGTGCGCTCGAGCGGGTATTGTGGCGCTCGAGCGGAGAATGCACCCATTCAGTATTTCGTGCACCTGCAAAACTTCTACAAGTGTGGTTCCTACGCTCGAGCGGGTTTGGTGCGCTCGAGCAGGGACGTTGCGCTCGAGCGGACAGTGTGTTTGGGGTGAGAGTTCTGGGAGGGGGAGACCTGCGCTCGAGCGGGCTGGTATCTACGCTCGAGCGGACGAACTTTGTGTTTGTGTCTTGGAGCTCGAGCGGACAATGTTGCGCTCGAGTGGACCATGTTTTTGTGTCTTTACGCTCGAGCGGAGTGTCTTACGCTCGAGCGGACCTGTCGTATAACTGAGTGGGACTGGGCATTTTAAATCACTTTTTGACTTATCCTCTCTCTCTTACTTTACCCAAAACGCCATTTTCAGAGCTTCTCACTCAAGAACCTTACATTCTCTCTTAGTATTGATCTAGTTAGGGTGTTTTGCTCACCTTTGGTCTTCACAAAAAGGGTGTAGATCGTCGAGGGCGTTCTTTTGATCCGAATAGTTTGGTGTTTGGAGCACTTTGGTTTTGAGTCCTTCTCCTTTGGAACTCATCTCTTGAGGTAGGGATATCCTACTCCTCTTTATGAGTTTTGTCTTTAAATTTTAGCATTTTGATATGTTGGGGGTTATTGTGTGATTTTGGGAAACTTTGGGCCATTGTGTAATTTTACAAAAGTTGGGGGTTTTCATCTATGATAAACCTAGAAGCATGTTTGGTATAGAAACATGGAATTAATGTTGAAACATTAAGGAAATTGGAACCTAAGGGTTGTGATGTTAATTATGGAGAATGCCCTAATTACATTGATTGATTAATTTGGATAATTAATTGTGTTGATTTGTGATGTATATAATTGTTGTTTATATGCATTGTGTTGTGTTGGAGGAGATAGGGGATGTACTCCACGGTTTAGGGGAAGATAGGGGATGAACCTCTAAACCGGATGTTGTTGGGAGGAGATAGGGGATGAACTCCGTAGATAGAGCGGGTATGCTTATCTAGAAGTGTATTGACAGAGCGGATATGCTTGTCGTTGGAAGTATTGATATAACTGTTATGTTTATCTTTGATGAAGTGAAAAGTGTTGGCATGAGTGTTTGTCTCATGTGTGATGTTTGGCCAGGTTCTGAGCCAAGGTTATGAAATGGCAAGTAAAAGGAAAGGAAATGGAAATGAAAGGAAATATAGACTTAAGTGTCTTGGAATTGTGTTATGTTATGAATGAATGTAAAAGTGTTGACCATCTATCAAATGTTAATCTTTTAGTCATTGTTCATAATTGGTTTAGTATATTTCTACTGGGCTGTGGCTCACCCTATATGGGAACATCATTTTCAGGTACAGGAAGCATGCCACCTCCAAGGACTTAGCTTGGGAGGCTAGTGGCGGACAGGCTTTTTGGTTGTCTTTCCTTTTGTTGTATTACATGTAAATTCAAGCCAAGGGCTTTATGTGTAAATGAGTTAGTACTCTACTTTTGTGTAACCAAGTGTTAACTTGGAAAGCTGTAAGCCCTTAGGGCATTTGCTTTTGTTGTTAACATGTGATACTCTTGTAATAAGACTCTGGTGAATGGAAAGATGTGAACTTTTTATATATTATAGCATGTTTATATTGTTGGGATTAATGTTATTATTTTGAGGGCGTTACAAAATCAGGTCTAGCGGTCTTGGTAAGTGTCGTGGTGTTGTGAACACCCTCATGAATCTTGGTATTCCGCCTAGATATGTAAGTCGAATTTCTACCCTTTTGAGGCACTCTCCCATGCAACTTATAACAATAAGGGCGAATATGACCATGCATACCACAATGATGACAAATAAAAACAGGGTGTACCTTCTTTTCTTTTACCTTACCAACTCTAGGAAGTTTGAGAAGTCCATCCTTATGTTGAATTTTTTGTTTTCCCTTTCCTTGAGTTCTTGTATCATGAGATGTGGAAGCACTCTGTTTTTGCTCTTTCTTACCATCAAAACCAATGCCACTCTTGTCACAACACATTTGTTGAGACCCAATGATATCCTCTAAAGTCTTTGATCCTTTGTTCCAAAGACTAATGGTAGCCATAGCACACTTGAACTCTTCCTCTTTCTTGATCAATAGTTCTTCCAAAGCAACTTGTGACATCTCGAGAGATTCAATCTTTTCTTCATCCATGGCATGGGTTTCCTGTAGCTCATTCCTCTCTGTCTCATAAGTCAATAGTTTTGCACAAAGAGCTTGTCGATCATTAGCTATCTTGATGGCATCAATCCTGGCCTTGGAAATCTCCTCCTTAAGTTTGACATTCTCACTTTCACATGCTTTGAGTTTCTTTGTGAGTTTGTCATTTAATTTGAATAAGTTAAGAGACTTCTTATACAACTTTTCATAAGCTTGCTTAAACTCTTCATCATCACTCTCCGAGGATTCGTCAAGTAGGGGTGGTCGAACCATAAAATTTCCCTCACGAATTGAATCCATTATCACAAATCAAACAAGATCTCGTTCTAAAAGAATTTTTTTTTTTAAAATAGAACGACCTGCTCTGATACCAATTGAAAAATCTAGAAACCCTAGATGTTTATTTGTGATTATGTACCAATTTTAAGCAGAATATAACAATCCCAATCAAACAATCAAAGACAAATCGACACAACAATTTTATGTGGAAAACCACAATTGGATATCTCCAACTATGACTAAAAAACCACGGGCAACAGCCACAAAACAATCCACTAAGAAGACTTAAAGGAATTACACAGGTATACTCTCAATTACCTAGCGAATCCACGCCTAATTGAACCAACCTCTATGTGCCTCTTCCAACCCCGTCTTCACCTCGGAATTGTCTTTACGATGAGCCACTCTAGAATCCACCGAAGCTTCAGGCTCGAATTTTTCATAATCCACCAAAGAACAACTCTCTCTCTCTCTTGTGTATAACAAACAAAACCTTTGATGTACTCTCTTTAAACCATGAGTTGAATACTCAATAAAACATCAAAGAAAACTAACAAAATATCCCTAGATATGAACCTTAAGAACCAAACAGAAGATCTGGAGGAACTAATTTAGTTTTGGGAGAAAACCAACTATTTATAGAAAACCAAAGTAATCCTAGTTTTGGAAGAAAACCAATTTCTTAAAGAACTCCAAAGTAATCCTAGTTTTGGAAGAAAACCAATCTCTTATAGAAATCCTTGTCAAACGGGATTGCCAAGAATAAAACCTAACAATATTAACACACCATAAATCATAACACATGCATCAAATGTATGAAAGAGGGAAACAAGCCTTAATCACATGAGAGCACAAATTAGTAGATAAAGTTTGAAGAAAACTCAGGGACAGAAGAGATTAATAGAGTAAAGGGGGAAAGAAAAAAGAAACTTGCTCAGAATAATCATATGCAAGGTTTGAGAAATAAGAAAAACCCACAAAAGGAGTAAAAATCACCTCTAAACAGGATGACAGCAAATGGAAATAGTGATTTTTCCTAATTCTAAGAGACCCTAGATTTATTTCACTAATATTTATTTTGGTTCATATGATTCTAACCACAGACATGCACTATTAGAGCTGAAACTTGACGAATTAAATCCTCTCAAATCTGCTTTCAATAACAACTAGGAGAAAAACATAAAGTTGCACTCTAACATTGAAAGCAAAAATGGAAAAAATGGGGAGAAAAAAAGAAAAGAACAAACACAATCAGACATATAGAACTTGATAAACAGGTAAGCTATAAAATCAAAGTTAACCATAAGAAACGAAAACAAATGTGCAAAGTGCAATGTATCAACTCATCAAGAAGATAAAATAATAAATAAACAAACCTCATCAAAAAAGCACATAACAACATGAACAGGTAGCAAAGTATAAGATGGTCTATGAGGGGGTCTATGACCTTGATATATGGACCTTTAAATTACCCGTTGCTTGTAATATAATTGCCTTGCAGCATGGAAACTATTGTGCTTGAATAGATAATGGATGGGGTGTTTTCTTGCTAGTTGAAGAGTTTAATCTCTAGTGTTGTTTTTGTATTGTTGTTGCTGTTTGAACCTAGATTTGAATATTTTGTTTGCACCTTTGATTTCTTAAGTACCTTTTTTTTTTTTTTTTTTGATAACTCGTTATCCAGCTCATTGGACTGACTAATTCGGCCCATTTGATATTTGTTTTTCTTAAGTACCTTAACAAATGTTATTTGGTGTACCTTGGCAATACATCCCTGAATCTATGTTTGTAGAAAGATAGATATGAATTACATAGTCCAAAGTAGATATACATATTAGTGAAACTTCTTCAAGAATTTAGTTACATTGACAATGAGGCTCTCACTTTTTGCTCTATGTACTTCCATGAAGGTGAGACAAGATTTAATAGACCTGAACAAAACTATGATGGGCCTATTGAGGTAGCACAAGATGGAAACTTGTTTGTATTTAGGCAAAAAGTTTGTGGATTAGGAGCTGCAATTAATGATGTGTTGAATTTAGCGGATTTGAAAAAAGTTCGATGGTACGTGTTGAATAATTGTGATGAAGTTTGACCATATATGCTGTAAGTAAACTACCATATGATTTTATTCACTAGAATATTTTACTTTTTGAATTATATTATTTTCACAACCATTTGTGTCGAATAATGTTGTTATAATTTATAACTCATTGACTTCTTTTTATTATTATTTGTGTCGAATAATGTTGTTATTATTTTCACAGCTCATTGACTTCTTTTTATCACTTTTATTGTTCTTGTTATTGATTTTTAGAGGTAGAGGACGGGGAGGCTATGTGCCCAACAAATTAGCAGCTACATCTTTTGCATCCACATCAACTCAGTCAATTTCTTCATTTACGTCAAAGTTTGTGCCCCCAACAACATCTGCATCAACATCTGCAGCTGCATCAGCATCAGCATCTATGCATGAAGTTACATCACAATCTTCATACTTGGATACTTCTAGCACGGATTGTTGTATTGCTGGTAGGTTTGTAAATATTTTAGTTTTATATTCTTTTTTGGTTTGTAAACAACTGACCTTTAAATCATAGGGTCTACATGGCACTTTTTTTATTTCTTTTATTTGGTGATGTATGTACTCCATAGGATACTAACTATAAAGGTTTTGATAGCAAGACAAGGATGGAAAGGAGCTTGGACTTGTTGATTTGTATCACAAGACACACTTTAGTCAGAAAAGGCAAGCATGGGTCCATAATGAAGCTGAAATTAGACATGTAAGAATTTTCTAATGTTAAATATAAGTATTTTCCTATTAATGATTACTTGCCCAAGGCTCATGTGTTGTAAATCTTTAGCACTAAGAATGAACAATGTAAATGATTAGGACTAGATCATCCAAGGGGTTTTTGAGTTACAAGTGGCTACTAGATTATGTCCTTGCTACCCTAGCTGTGTATTTGGTAGTTGGCAATATAGAGAAGGCTACCTATTGGTTACTTGCATTGAGAACTACTCACCTGTTCTTAAGTTTGGAAATATTGGAGTGAAAGTTTATGAGACAAAATGGTATGATTTGAATATTTGTAGCATTGTTGCTGCAAGGCTAAGGTTTGGTAGGAGCTTTAACTGTATAGGCATTGACCTAATAATCCATCTTGGGCTGAATACACACATAAAAGACATACATATGTAAATCAATACACAGACGTTGTATGCACAATTGAGCATGTCATTAAGGCAAGCAGTAAGCTGCTTTGACTTCTGAACCTTTAGCTGGAAGACATGTTACATAGGTGTGGCAACTGGCCTTGATCTAAGTACTGTACTGGAAACCTTGACACGGTCCAACTTGGGCCTGAGACCATCAACTATGTCATGCTTGATCCAGTGATAAACTTACCAAGGGTAGCACTAGAAATGCAACTTATACTAACTCAAATAAACTGGGTATTGTTAATTAATGTTTGCTAAGCGTGAATAATGAAACTTATGATTGATATGCTTCTGTAGGTTGTCTGGTACCTAGAAACAAGGATGGCATGGCATCTAAAAACCCATGTTTGAAGAGAATATTAAACCTGTTAATACTTTAAAGTTAGAAAATTCAGCTTTTGGGAAATGGTTTGTATGATTTGTATGATTGATTTGCTTCCTTGTTAGGAAATGGTTTGAGAACTCAGCTTTTGGGTTCACTCCTTACTATTGTTTCACACTTAATCATTTCAATTAGCTCTCTTAGTAGATAGTGTTGCTTCTATGGATCATTATCACTTGTTAGTAAATCTTGTGGGATATGGAAATCTTGGTTTGTTTGTGTTAATTATTTGTAATGTTTGCTGCTCTGAAGTGTATGAGGTATATTACAAAAATGCGTAGACCTGCTATATAGAGAGATAAGTTTATAAAATATCCATGTTTGCTGCTTTGGATTTAGTGCTTCTTGGTTCTCTTTTATATACTTTTCTGCTATTGTAGACCTGCTATATAGAGAGATAAGTTTATAAAATATCAACTCTGAAAGGGTTATTTGTGACTATATTGTAATTATACCATGCAATACTGATATAAGAGAGCCATTAATCAATCTCTACCAGTAATTATACCATGCAATACTTTTTTTTTCTGCTATTCTACCAGTTATTATGTTCTCATCAATGTCTACCAGTAATTATACCATGCAATATTTTTTTTTCTACTATTCTACTAGTTATTATGTTCTCTCTAGAATAAGTACATAGGAAAATCAATGTCTTCAGTTGCTCTGTTACAATGTATATATAAAACGACTATATTTAATTTCATGAACAATTGTAGAAAAAACTCAAAGAGCAGGAGAATGAAGCTATAGAAGATGGATCTGGCCCACTATCTGATGAGCAGCTTTCCATTGAGGTGTTTGGGCATAAGTCTGGCTACATAAGTGGTTTAGGACGTGGTCCTAAACCTAGTATAACAGCATCCGGTCGACGCACTCATGCTGCTCTTGAGATAGAAAATGAGGAAACTAGAAGGGAGCTTGAAGAGCAATGGAGAATCAATGAGGAACTGAATGCAAGAGTGCACAACTTGGAGTCTAATAGCATGGAGGTCAATGCCAAGATTGATTTGGTGCTGCAACAGATTAGTCGGGGAGGTTTTACTTCTGATTTACCATCATAGTAAGTACCTTTTGCTCTAGATAGATCTGTCATATTTATCAATTTAGTGTTTGTTATTTAGAACATTTTATTATGATAACGTGCTTAGATTATGATAACCTTATTGTGTTGATTCTAGGTGACTCACTTTCTTGTTGTGTTGATTCTTATTATAGCTCACTACTACTCCAAGTACACTGAGATAACGTGTTTTTTCATTATTTGTAACTTATTTGATTATGAATGACTATTGATTATTTAATGAGGTTATGTTGTGTTGATTCTTATTATTTGATTTTTCTTTTTGAATTTTGGGTTGCAGGGATGTCCAAAGGGTGTCACACCTAAGTACAACTTGAAGCCTGTTGTGCCAAGGTTGTCTGATATAAAGCCTGATATTGATATTGAGAAAATGTTTTTTTAGAGATTCTCTTTGAAAAAACTATTGCTATTCTTCATTTAAACTGTTACTACTTTGATTTGAATTTGGAAACTTTCAGTTTTAATTTTTGTAAAATTTTACTTTCTATATACTCATTATGGTTTGGGAATAGAGTGCGTTTGATATGTGAATGTTAAATTTTTTTTAATATGATTGGATGACATTTAATTTTGTGCATTTTAAGCTATGAGATTAAATGATTACAAAATTTTAATTTTGATTTTTAGCGACGAAAATGTGTTGTAGAGAAAGTTATATGTCTTTTAGCGACCAAATATCATTGTCGTTAAAAATGTCATTATTTTGTTTTTTGCGACCAAATTGGGACATTTTATGATGAAGTATTAGCGACCAAATGTTTAGTCTTGTAAAATTAAACATTTTGTGACAATATAAAATTAGTCGCTAATTGTCATTTTTAGCGACATTTTCAAAAATTTGTCGCTAAAGACTTTCCTAGACGCACTTTTAGTGACTGTTTTAGTGACGGAATTAATTTTGTCACAAAAACTATTTAGAGACCAAAATAGTAGTTTTAGGGACCAAAATAATTGGTCGCCAAAAGTCTTATATGTTGTAGTGCGAGAAGTAACTTGTAGCAATTTGTATACTAGAAAGAGTGAACAAAGGTGACACATAATCCTCTTTTCCATTGTTGATTTTGTCAATAATTGCTGCTTCTGTTTTCAATTGACACATTACAGATGTGTACTTTGGGTGCTCTCATTTTCACCTAATGCATTATTTCCTGGTTATTACAAAAGCAAAACTATATTTAGAGATTAGCATAGTAGTTATGTAGCTAATCTTAAATGCCAAAAATTAAACACTTTGAATGCCAAAAAATACTTAATACTAATTTCGTCAATAAATGAAAAAAAAAAAAGCACCCATCATTTTTATATGATGTTATCTCTTTTTTGGAACAAAAATAACTTTTGAAAATTTTAAAAGTATCTTACCTATTTTTACTCTCATCTGATTGGTTTATATATATATACACTAAAAATAAAGGAAAATTACAATAAAAATAAAATAGGTTTGACTCTTATAACAAAATGAATCTTGAGATTTTAATTTTTACAATTTAAACTCTAATTTTTTTTATTTGTTTTCAATTTAAACCATTTACTTACTTTTATTAAGTTAAACTGATGAAAAAAATTTATATTTTAATCATTACACTCAATAGAAAAAGGTATTTTAAACATTGTATGTACACCTATATTAAGTATAATGACTAAAATATTATTTTTCTGTCAATTTTACTTGACGAAAATAGATGAATTGTTTAAATTGAAAATGAATAAAAAAAATTGCTATAAGATATAAAATAAAAAACAGAAACAGATTTCGAAAACAAAAGCAAATAGATCGAAAAATATCTCTAAAGCAGCGTGTTCTCCATAGATAGCAGAGTACTAATTTAGGAACAAGAACAACTACAATATCTATTGTAGCCTCCATGGTTATCCACCGTTCCTTCTTCATCGAATTACTTGGATTCTTCTTGGTCACCAATTAGGTGGATGCTTCAGGGCCATTTATATGAGAGGGTATGAGGGAAAATTATTTGGACTATATGTCATTAATGTGGTAACAGGAACATTCCATTGAATTTAAGGTCAACTAAAGAATAATAACTCGTAGATTAGGTTCATTTACACTTTGCATCTTTGTATTTTCACAAATTTTATTGTGACCCCTCCATTATTAATTGTGACAATTAATACTTTGCGGAAGACTATGGTACAGACCCTTTAAAATGTGTGTATCGTATGTAAATTATAACTAAAGAAAAAAAAAATTACATAATTTCATACTTTTTGAATCATAAATAAAGAATACAATATTTAAAAAAAATCATAACCGAATGACACATGAGTTATAATCAAAGATCTCATAAGTCATAACTAAAATAAAATTATGGGTAAATTACAGTTTGCCCCTTTATGTTTAGCCACTTTCTCATTTTGACCTTTAAAGTTTATTTTTTCCTACTTTGGCCTTTCATGTTTCAAACTTTTCTCAATTTACTCCTAAAATTAATTTATGTTCAAAATTAAATAGAAAATATCACAATAACTGTCGCATAAAAAAATATAAGTATTATTTTATTAGAGTTTGAGTTTGTATAAATGTGTGAATTATATATAATAAAATATTTTTATGTCACGTGATTGTCAATGTATTATTTTCTGTCTATTTTTTAACAGAAGTTAGCTTTGAGAGTAAATTGAGAAGAACTTGAAACATGAAAGGTCAAAATGAGAAAAAAATAAACTTTAAGGGCCAAAACAAGAAAGGGGCCAAACATAAAGAGAGAAAGTGTAATTTACCTTAAGATCATAGTTAAAGAAGAAAATGACATAATTTAGGGTTGCATATGGTAAAGAATGTGTATAGTAGAATTTCTCTAATTTATTTATACTTTAAGTTAAGTCATAATGTTAATTTTTTATTTATTTGGAGTTAATAAGGTTGCTGAACTTATCATGTAACATGTACATGATATTTTTCTCACCTCATTGTTATTTTTACATTTTTATTAAAATCTCACTTCAACCCTTAAACTTTTAAACTTTATGTTTATTTAGAATTAATATGGCTGCTGTATCATGTAAGATATATATGACATTTTTCTCCCCTCATATTTTTATATGTTCATTAAAATTTGCCTTTAATTCTTAAGACTTTTAAAAAATTCTGCCCAAATCTGTCCACCACCAATAATAGCACATGCAAGACCTTTCAAAGCTCAATTTATTATTACTATTGGAAAAGTCGTGCAGTCACTGTGGACTGTAAATACCAAAATGAGAGCTGCTACATAACTCGAATGGTTTGAATCCAAAATGTTTTTTTTTTTTTTTTCATCTTCTTCCTTTTGTTCATCTCTTTCTCTCCCTCTGTTCACAATCACCAAACTGAAATCAAAATAAAAAAAAAAAAAAAATTCTTCTGGCCGGCATCATCATCATCATCAACAACACATCATCATCATCATCAACACATCATCTGTTCTTGCTTTGTTTTTTTTTTTCTTTTCTTCTTCCATAACTCATGAGAGAGAGAGAGAGAGATACACATAGAGAGATACACAGATCTATACAGATCTGTGTATACACACAGAGGGTGGCGGTACCGGTGATGGTGCCCGTGATGGCATCGCCGGTGATGGGTGCTCTCTCTCTTCCCCCTCCCTCTTCCCTCTCTCTCTTTTTCTGTTTCTATTTCTCTTCTTCTCTCTTCTCTCTCTTCATTCCTCTGTCTGTTTCAGAGATATAAGAGGGAAAGAAAGAGAGAAAAAAAAAACTGTCCAAAACGACATTCGTTTTGGGCAATCGAGCCATTCGGAGCAAAAGAATTTCAAGTTACGAAGGATTATTCTACGACAAATTTACAACTCTACTATGTTTGAATAATCGAAAATTTTATACTACACACATTTTTTTAGTGTGCATTTAGTTATTATTTTTGTGGTATTTGATTATAATATATTAGAGTGTTAATTATAAATTGATTATCACTTATTATTATCTTCGTTATGACTCGTTGTCATTAGGGGTTGTCAAATGGTCTACGAACAAAAAAAATCTGGTATTACCCAACCTGTTCCATGACCCGTCCCAGCCCGCTTGACTACCCAGGCCGTCCGATCTCATAGAAGATGATTTAAGATTTTGGACAAAGGTTTGAAACCCAAACTGTCCATGAACTCGGTCCGTATAAGCCTACATGGATAAATCTAGCCCGACCATCCCATCAATCTGACTCAAACTATCTCATTCAAAAATAAAATTAATATTATCCAAAAAAATAACACTATTAAATTCAATTTTAATCTATTAAAATTAATACTGTTCCATTTAAAAAAAAAATTTGACAGTCCATATTGTGCTTGTTTGGCAAAGCTTAATTACAGCTTATTTCAGCTTTCAGCTTAATTTAAGCTATTTTGATGTGTTTGGTTTAACTTATAGATTATAGCTTATAGCTTTTTGGAAGTCAGAAATCAGCTTATTCTTTGAGTGGGGCAGGAGATGCTTTAAGAATAAGCTAGAAATCAGCTTATGGTCATAGTTATAAGCTATAAGCTGTTTAGGCATAAGCTATAAGCACTTTCTCACAGCTCTACCAAACAGGGCCATTATCTTCGTAAAGTGTACTTTAAAAACAACAATACACAAAATACAATTTGTGAAAATTGAATTTGATAGTGACCAATGAAATCTTCCTAACTATCAACTTTTTACATATATTATTGTCATAATTCGTTAATTTAGTGAATTTATGCTTTAATTTGATTGTTTTAATAGTATTAATTAATTTGATCATATGAATTATTAAAAAAAATAATGTGTAGAACTTAATAATATAAACCTAATAAAAACTGTGTAACCCGGTTTAGTTTGATTTTAGCTCGTAAAATTTGAGCTTACGGGTGGGTCGTGGTTTTAATTTTTTTAAATAAATTCGGCCCGTACCAATTCGTTGATTGGTCAAAACCTGAAAACCCCATTAATATATGGGACGTAGACACAATAGTTATGGGCCAGGTAAGCCCGACCCGTCCCATTGATAACCCTTAGTTGTTATGTTGGTTATGACTTATTGTAATTATTATTTTGTTTATAATCAAAACATTATTATTTGATTATATTTTATGTAGTATTTAGCTATGATTCATTATGTGTTTTTTTAATTATAAGTGAAAGTGATTTATTTATGACATTTGTGATAATCACATCACAAATGTCATAACTTTCCTATAGTATGCCTACTTTGAAGATTGTGTATTCTAGAATGATCCATCAAGCATAGGAATATTGAAGCAGAATAGGAATTCGATTACAACTAAAGAAATTACTTGTAATAAATTTTTTGTATCATTCCCATTCAACCTTTTAGTTTTGTTAGAAATTCTCAACGGAAAAATAATAAAATTTTAAATATTATTGATCCAATGAATTTTTGTTTTACTATTAAATGGTTTACATTCTTCCAGGAATGTGAGATTCCCACATGGAAGTGGAGAAATCGGATTCCTATTTTGTTTTTTTGTTTTTTTGTTTTTTTTTATTTTATTTTGTCAATCGGTAGGAGAATAATTAGAAATATTAAAAAATATTTATATCATCAAACAAACTACTAACTCACAATAGGTAAAAGTCAACAAAACCTAACACAACCAAAATATCAAGCCTGCCAAGTCCAAGCCGAAGCTCAAAAACGACTACTAACTACATACAATTTTCATAATAGAAGAGAAATAAACTACTACCACAAAGGGTATCAAACTCATCTCCATAGGAGTTGACCCGAGAACTCACACCATAAAGAGTGTTACACAACCACTAGGCCAAATGCTCTGGTTAATTTCAACTTAATTTGAAAATGTAATTTCTATTGAAATAAATAATTAAGAGTCATTTCTACCACTGCCTATAGGGCTAAAAATAAGCTGAGTCAAACTGAGTAATAGATTGTTCAAGTTGGTTTGATAACTTAACGAGCTTAAAAAATTGTTTAAGCTTGGCTTGTTTACATAATGATGAGTAGATTTCGAATGAGTTTTTAACAAGTCAAACACAAGTCGATCTTGAATAACTTGATTTTATTATAGTGCATTAAGCTGAAAAGTAGGTGGTTCAAGCTTTGTTTAAAAACTTAACAACTGTAAAATTGTATTCAAACTAGACTTGTTTACATAACAAATCGATCTCAAATGATTTTTTAACAAGCCAAACAAAAGTTAAGTCCGAGTAGCTTAGTTCGTTTAACACCTCTATTGTTACCTACAATCACCTCATTTTCCCGTCTACTCCTTGTCTTCTTTTCTTCTTCTTCTTCTCCTTACTCTTCTTCTTTTCTTCTTCCTCCTCCTTCTCCTCCTCCCCAAACCCTAGAATTGAAAACCCTAAACCTACAGCACAGTTGCAAACGCACTCCCAGCATATCCCCTTATTTCCATATGTAACCATTTAAGTAAATGCTTTTATTTAGCCTCTTACATTTATATTTCATTTACCTAAGTTTACCTGTAAATAAGGAAATACCCCCCATTTGAATTCAAAAAAAAAAAAAATCAAAATCTAATTAAATCAAAAAGTGACTCTCCTAGTTTTAGTGCAAAAATAATTTTTCGACTGAAATTTCTAAGTTTGACGTTGAAGTAAAGTGATTAATACCTCGTAAAAAAATCCCATAAAATCAATTAGACTATTTAATGTATAAGGAATAATTACAACCAAAAATTATTTTCAAAATCGTAAGCTTTGAAAAATCTGATTTTTACACCTAGAAAATTTTCAGACTAAGTCCAATTTTTAACAGAAAACTTGGATCTTGACCTGAACTGTTACAATCTCCCCCTCTTAGAAAATTTCGTCCCCAAAATTAAAGATGTACCCAACTCGGAAGGAGAAAACAACAAAAGAACTGCACCTATAATCAAGGCCTAAATCCAAATCCCGAACCACCCTCCCAGATTCCTGAACCAATATCATGGTACCTTCTTGACCCCGAGTGAATAGATCACAAATTAATGAATATGAGTCAATCCTGACTCACCGACTATGACAAATGGGCAATTGGTCAAACAAAAACGGAATCCCCCACAATATACAACTTTAGAAACCCCAATTCTAATAAAGGTTACAATCACCCCCACGAACCAAATAGCTTACCAAGATTCACAAAACTAAAACCCATCAGAAGAACCTCCACACTCGTAAGACACGTCACCCCCACTTCAACAGTATACTCCATATCTAATAAACATTGGACAATTAACACCCTGGAGTTCAAGAACAATAACGCACTACAATTTAGAAGCTCCTCTAAAAAAATTAGTGTTCACCAAGGAATACCTGATTCAATAGCTTTAACAATGTTAACCCACTCAAAACAAAGCACAAAACATTTCAAATAATTGACACTTCAAAACTCAAGGCTAAACTTACTGTCACGACAAAACTCTTATTCAATTCTTCCAATAGAAAGGAGCTTGCCCTGGAAACTTAACCCACAAGTTGTACAGCAACACAACATGTTTAAACAATACTAGCCCATCAAAACAATACGTTCAATCACCCATTATCAATCCGTGCTCAATTCATTACTCAGGCCAATTCTACAACATTAAAGAATTTAATTACGCCTCATGATAAGGTTGTACCTTTGTTTTGAAAACACTTCCTTGAGTACTACATATTGCAATTAAAATAAGTAAGTTAATAAATAAATAAAACAAAATGTTTCAACCCACACCATATTTCATAAATAATTTTTATTTCTTTTTTTAATATCCAATTTTAAAGTTTACTAGTTTGTTAAGCATTTTCTAAGGACCAAAAATAAAATTACCACAACAATGTTCTCAATTCCAACGCCATCTGAAGTCATAATATCGAGAACTTCATTTCCGTACCCCTTTTCGACATCACTACCGGTGACTCCCAACCGTCACCCAAGACCACCAATCACAACTCATATGATTTCAACAATTAATCTTACTATCAATCAAGACAACAGTTCATAAAAGCAACAATCACATTGCAAGACAACAATGCACAAGCACACTTACAAATCTTTGTAATTTCTTCTCATTACATTTGTTATCACCAATTAACAATCACACATTATCATGTCACACTTCACATTCCCAAAATCTCATCTCCTATTCGAATCAAAGGATTTCACACATACCCACACTACATACCACATCCATACAATCATGTTTTGACACTTTAAGTGTATTCCCAAACATTTCTTAACTATACAATTTCTTTTTCAAAACGAAAACAACTTACAAGGTAACTGCTTGTCAACCTCTTTCTACCACAAGACAACTAACGCCATTAACCCTCGACACTTAGCACTCAAACACCAATGAGTTCCCAACACAGATTACCCCTACACGGGGTTCAACAGCCACATACTTACACATTACTTGAGTCTAGGTCGAACTCCCAAAAACTATTTACAACATGCTTACCCTCTCTGCTTATTTCTCTCTTGAGAATATACCACCCAACCTCCTCTCCCAATCAACCTCTGATAACTTTTATACCTATATCACAATTAGACACTTCACACCACTTCCAGTGACCATTAGGGTCACTAACAAAACCTCTACTCACACCAACTCAAACACATTCCATGATTAACTCTATCAACATTCTCAATATCCAACTAAGAAATTCTCACTACCTCTATAAGACTCTTACACCTCCATTAAGGCGACTCAGTTCCCAAAGCCCCATGAACTTACTTTGCACCAATACACAATTATTATTCTTCATAACAACTCTCAATCAAGAAAGACTCACAAGTCTTTACATACATCAACTTATGAAACAATAACACATTAGCAAGGATACTAATATTTACCAGTCCCAGCAAGAACTTCTCAATTTAAGTAAATTCACAAACATCACAAGTCAAGTTTACTACATTTAAGCCAACAAAATACATGAATACAACAACAACAGGCACGAGGCCCTACATTTAATTACATAGCATTACAATGCCAAGACAACCCAAAACACTCCACCAATCTTCAACAGCATGACAACTCCAAATCTACACTATCAAGATTGGTTCTGACCACGTTGAGGGCAACGACGTCTAATATGACCCAACTAATTACACTTGAAACAAAATGGTGGTCCTCTATTCTATGACCAATTCGAGGAAACCTGAGTCTGATTAGACCTCCCAAAGGACGAATCCGAAAAAACAAGAGAAGACAGAGAATGAAACTATGCTTGTGATTAGGATTCTACTTTTCTTTGCCTCCTACTAGGCCTAGCATAAACCATAGGACTCACTAATATGGCCTATTCCCCTCCATCTGAGCCGACCTCAAGACTGGTGGCTTCCATGTGAGCCACCGCTTCTACTAGTGTGTGATAATTCCTATGCATGCACCCAACAACCTTCCATCGAATCACATAACCTCTCTTCAAACTCAATGCAACGATGCTTCTATGTTGCTACCAACTCTGGAGCAAACCTAGACAAACTGATAAATCTCGCCTCAAACTGTGCCAAAGGAGTAGTACCTTGGTGCAACTCCACAAATTGTTTCCTCAATCTTTCTCAAGCGGAAGGAGGAGAAAGTACTTGGCCAAAAAGACCTTAGTGAATGCAACCCAGGTGGTACCTATGCTAGGGCTTACATACTTCCACCAATACCGAGCATCTCCCTTTAGTAGAAAACTCACTAATGCCACTCTCAACCCCTCATATGTGACTTTAAGCATATCAAGAGTCTTGGTGATCTGCTCTAACCAATTCTCTACCTCTAACGATTTAGATCCTTCTGTGAACTCCGGTGGGTTAAAACGAAAGAACTCCTTAGTGACCTTTAGGGCACGAGAATCTTCCCTCTCGTTGCGATTAAAGCCTCTCTTACAGTCTCACGTGTAATCTCCTCGCCTACAACCGGTGTTGCAGGTACAGGTACTACTAAAACTGTTGTGCCCCTATCAGCACTACTAGTCCCAACATGACCTCTCCAGCTCGCCCTAACATCCTATCAATGACAACTTCAAGTTTAGTGAACGAAACTCTAATCTTTCCCAAAACACTTACTCAACACAAACTAAGTTACAAAACCTACCTAGCATATAGTCACATAGCACATGAACAATTTAAGCACTTAATCACATAATCGAGTTAAGTCTACAAGAATGACCACTTGTCCTGGAACTCTCAAGGAACTCTCACCAAAAACCATGTTGATTAGGCGAGTTTCCAATGTGATCTCAAAGCAAGTTGGCCGATTACAAGCGTTATCCCTGAAACATAACTCCATGCCTACACAAATACAACACATAATTTCCTACACCTCATACTATCTACATGCAAATGTCCTTAACAAACAAAGTGAAACCCATTGTGGTAAAACCCACCTTCCATGAGCTTAAGGTTTTCAAAGCCAGTTAGCTCTTATACCAAGTTATCACGCCCCCAATTTCATTGCTTGGATAATTTACCAAATTTTCTTATAAAAGTACATTTCCAAAAATAGTTATAGAGGTAACACAAGCTAAATAGAATAAAAGTGGTTCACTCTCTCATAAATACAATGATACTAAAAATGTTCACAGCAATATTCACAGTATATGCCAAAAAGGCTTACATAAAAGATTTCAAAATAAATAATTACATAGAAAGAACCACCTCAACACAACTATCCTTTAATCTTTCATTAACAATTTACATAAGACAGACTCATAATATAATAAGTAAATTCTTGATCTTCCAACTATTGTACCCGACTCCGTCCCTGAAAAATGGTTAAACAACATGGGATGAACACGAGATCTAGTAGAGATCTAAAGTGATTCTCAACAATAATAATCAATAGATAAATGTAATCATGAATGCTATCAAATGATACTTATACAAATAATGTGTCCTTTTATATGCAAAATAGATTTCATATATAGATATACTTTTTTTCACAAAACCCCACTTGACATTTCATAGACACCTCCTTTGTTAACTCCTTATCTCATCAAAATCCATTCGAATAATTTCCTTAAACCACATTTCCTTTGATAAAGGTTTAAGTCGACTAATCATTTACTACTTCTAATTCATATTTTACACTCATTAATTACGCCACAACTCGTCACCTTACCAATACACACAAAACATCAAACACATACACACCACGACAAATTTCGCAAAATTGGACTACAAGAGTCAACTCATTACCAACATATTCCACATTACACGCTTCATATTTACATCAAATAGTTTTCATAATTACATAACAGAATGATCACAAAATTCTCAATGAGCATCCACATGCCAACAACCAGCTTCAGCAAGCCATACCAGCAAACCACACACTTTTCAGAACGCTACTCTGGAAGGAAAGAAGAACCTCTATCAAGCACCATGCTTTACCAGTCACAAGCCAGTAGGAACGCGGAACCTCCGCATATCTCAATAGACCACACGCTTTTCCAGGCGCTACTCCGGAAGGAATGCACAACCTTTATTAAGCACCACGCTTTACCGGTCACAAGCTAGAAGGAAACGGACCCTTATTCCTACATCACAACCCATCAGTTCATCATGTCTCTCATTATTACAACTCATAGATTAAACCAACAACATAATTCCATGACAAGGGTAAAAGTTCATCTTTAGAAATAATTACAGTTTGTTTCCCACGACATTCTTTACTTCTCAACATTAACACCAACTCCTTATATTCAATTATACTACACAATTGGTATCATACACTTCTCAAAATTTATTAATTTAATTTCTATTATTAATTCCTCCAACACAACCCTCATATACCATAATCATTCTGACAACAATTAATTATCATCATTTATACTCATCTTAACAAATCATAAACTTAATTTCAAGAATTTATGGCCAATGGAAATAATTCATTATTTTAAAGATAAAATCCATAACTAGGGTTTGACAAAAAAATTAGGGCCTTTTACTTTAAGGCGCAAAATCATGTTCCAATTGTTCAAAACTTCCTTCAGTCCCACAAATCATAAAGTTAACTCCCTTGATTTGGAAACCCTTACTTCGTCTATATGTTTTTAAGAAAATCTCTCAATATGAGGTTTTTATGCAATACTAACATACCACTTATCTATCTATAAGAAAATATTGAAGAGAAGCAGAACCCCGAAATTCCAACGTTGATGAAAACACGAGCCGCTTAGATTGATAGGAAGCCCTCGTTGTGCTCTTCATTTTTATATAAGGAACATGGGTGAGAATCTTACTCTAAGGAGATGAAATCCAAGCATTTGTGAGCTTAGAACTCAATAATGGCTGGAAGAAGAGAGAAGAATCTGATAAGAATGAAGAAAAGTGACTTTTAAAGACGCTGATCCCGAACAAACCGCTCGAGCGAACATTTCACCGTTCAAGCAATGAACGCAAACTCTGAGAAGTTTTGCAGGTGTACAGTGAAAATACTAGGAGCCTTGCATCTCCACTCAAGCGACCATTTGACCGCTTGAGCGGTCACCCTAAACACAACTAATCACACTGTATAGTTCCTAACGCACTCCCAGCACATCACCCTTATTTCCATATGTAACCATTTAAGTAAATGCTTTCATTTAGCCTCTTACATTTATATTTCATTTACTTAAGTTTACAATGTAAATAAGGAAATACTTCCCATTTGGATTCAAAGAAAAATACAAAAGAAAAAAAAAATCAAAATCCAATTAAATCAAAAAGTGACTCCCCCAGTTTTAGTACAAAAATAATTTTCCAATTGAAATTTCTAAGTTTGATGTTGAGGTAAAGTGATTAATACCTCGTAGAAAAATCTCATAAAATCAAATTAGACTATTTAGTGTATAAGGAATAATTACCGCCAAAAATTATTTTCAAAATCGTAAGTTTTGAAAAATCCAATATTTACACTAAGAAAATTTTCAGACTAAGTCCAATTTTTAATAGAAAACTTGGATCTCAACCCGAATCGTTACTAACCGTTAATTATCCATATTTAAGACAATTTAGTATAAATAGTTTTGACATATTAGAGCAGTAGCTTGCTTGCAAAAAACATGCTATATCATTGCTTCTATTGCTATTTTTGATTCAATATATGTATATGTGTTTTGAGGCATATTTCATGTTGATCATTCAAATTGAGATTGTATTTATTTTTTGACACACAACATGATATAAATTTCTACATTATTAATTTGATCTCATTACGAAAGGTTCACACACTGTCTTATCTTTAAATCCCTACCCCATGGATGTAAAGATGGTTTAAAGTATTATTATAACACAATGTGAGCACAATGTGAAAGTCGTGGCTTATGTTGTTTAACAAGGTGTCAATACGGTTGTTTGTCTACACAAATATGAATATTCACGTCATGCATTTTAATAATTTGAATATTGCAATTTGACAGGTGTGAATATGATAGTTGTTAACACATATGACAATATTCACATAATCTATTTTGATGATGTGAATGTTAACATAGGTGTTAATATTCACACCATGTCGATGTATGCATCATAATATACACATCAACATCTCATTTTGCTAACCAAACACACTCACAATGCCACTGTTTTAGTTACTACAAACCAAGAAGATAACCAAATTAATACTATGAAAATTAGAAGAAACACAGTATTATGTTTGGCAAATACATAAACGTTATTAAAACACATTTCATACCCGTTGCTACACACAATGTAATCTTATTCCAAACATGAACTTATCATATCTCCCGCATCTTATTTACTTCAATTTCTCCCCCCTTGATGGAATCCTATTCTTCTTCGACCTACCAATTGGTCTTTTCACAGTTGGTAAGTATATAGTGAAGTCTGTGGGATCAAAGTGCGGTTTCTCCACCGATGATATAGGAAATATGGCACCCGAATATGTTGCACGATACGTCTACATGAAAGTAATGTTCAACACAATCATTGAGATTGTATCAACTCTTCTGAATTGCATTAACAGCATGGTCATATGGAAAGCCATTGATCTGCCATTCAAAACAAGAATATCTATGCCTCGCAATATCAACCGTGACGGATGGTATTGAATGAATCTTGAATACATCCTCATTGACCTTGCTAACCTACCAAGACCTACTGTCATTAAAAGAATCAAGAAGCTTGGTTTCAAATGTAAGACAAATAGCCTCATTCCACTTGTCTTCTTGGTCTCACCACACCGATATTTGCCGCACGAACTGAGTACGAATAGTGTCCACCGTTCAAGTGATATGAAGATTACGTACTTTTTTGATCCAATTATTAAATGACTCTGCTACATTGGATGTCATGTCCCTATAATGCATGCCCCTACAAAATATAACAATATTACACAATAATTAAAATTAAATTTATTCACTTGAATATGAAATTTCACATCAGGAATACATCAGCTATCTAAACCTACTTGAAATATGAATTCGCCCAGTGCTCAGGTGCTAACTCCTTGAAGAAATTGTGTGCACGTTGCTTACCCTCCTCTTTTAATTTCAAGCTTTTCATGAAAACCCACCACAGTCGGCTCGTACGCACAATCATCCAAACTACTAACCAAGTTGTCCCTAAATCCATTATCAATCCCTTTCATCCAATCCCTTAAATTGTTCTTCAAGTGCTGTAAGCAATAATCGTGGTGAGCTGTTAGGAACACCTTCGGTATCGCTTCTAACAACCTAAGATTACGATTAGAAATGAATGTAATTTGTCGCCCACTGTCAACAACCTTCCTAAGCTTGTGCAAGAACCACGACCAATTAGTTATGGTCTCTAAATCAATAATCGCAAATGCTATAGGAAATAAACCTACAACAAATACAACATAACAACATCGAACAAATGAACACAATATTCCAATTTGAATATTAACACCAATATGTTAAGTAAAAACCGTAAAGCACACAGAGGTTGTGAACAGTCACACTGTCAAATGCCAACCCATACACAACACCCCCCATAAATGTGAACAACCACATTCCAACACACACAAAAGCCAAAAAATACTAACCATTATTGCCATCTTTCGTCATTGCGGCAAGTAGTTGACCTATATACCTTCCTTTCAAAAATGTCCTATCAAGGAATAACAACGGTTGACAGAAATTGAACCTCGAAATATACACAGCAAATGATACAAAAAAAATGGCTAAACTTTTGAGTGCTCGAGTCGTAGTCAATATTAACATAACTTCCTGGATTGTAACGCATCACGGCATCCGAATACCATCTCAACTCGTCAAAAGAACATGAGTGATCCCCGTAAATAACTTCCCTTGCTTTCTCCACGCCTAACCACACAACATGGTAACTTACATCCAGCTCGTAGTCCCGCTTCAAAATATTGACCACCTCACACATGCGAGTTAATGGTTTATCCCGAACAATTTCAAAGATAATAGTTGATACCAAATCAGAACTGACTCTCAGATTCTTCGACATCCGGACATCCATACCACAACTATGCACGTTACTCAATCCCTTAATATAGAAAAATCCATTTGCTCATTGTGCTCTACAATGTATAGCCCACTAGTAACCCCTATCCTCGCACATCGCACATATCACGGTAACCCTCGCTCTTTCATTCTTGACATACTTAAATTGGAACCCACATTTGATTGCATAATTGCGTAAAATATCGCGAAATTCTTCAAGTCCTCCTAAAAAACGCTATCCCACGTGTGTAATACCATCGGCCCAAGGGACTGAAACTAATTTCTTCTCCTTATGGTGGCAAAATTTTTGGAGTGCATCCATTTCTTCCCCACCCCCCGCATGCAGCGACCCAGAGCTACTAGACTAACCAACTTCAACTTTTAATTCAACAACAACCTCTTCATGTTGAAGCCCCACCGATTTGGCAAATAAGAACATACTTTGAAACTGATCATCATTGTCCAAATCACACCTATTAATCCCAAGTAGCCGATAGAACAATGAAACACAATCAGTAGATAATTCGCTCCATTTTTCACACACACACACACACACACACAAACACTCTCTCTCTCTCTCTCTCTCTCTCTCTCTCTCTCTCTCTCCACGAAACGTGAATAAGACAGTGCTCGCACCACATTTATTATTGTAGTACTGTACGCATATGAGTACACCAACAACATGAAAGTATCCATCTGTTGCAAAAACACAAAAACAAAGAAGAGAACAACCACATTATAAACACACAAATACCACAAAAAAGCTTATAACGAATGATATATAAACATTCACATCATGCAAAAAAATGGTTGTCCATATTTTGCATTGCTAATCCCAAAACCGAACACTTTATTGTGAAAACTACTCATCGTTATAGATTATACAAGTCCAAATTCACATCACCAAAAATAATGACAATAAACAACATGCGAACATCTCCCTATAATGATGTAACCAATAATATGTGAACGTTCAAATTGTTCACACAATGTGTACATTCACCATAGCAGAAAAAGCAAAGCCATATTTGAACACATTAACAAACAAACCAACCAAAACTTGCATCTCCATCTAATCTAGATAATGAAGTTGAAAACAAAAAACAGAGCACACAATCCTGTATATACATTCACATTGTTCATGAGATGTGAATATTCACCACATCCAAAAAAACAGAGCAATATTTGAATCACATGGCCAGCCAAAACCCATAACCCTATACAACCAACCAAAACTTGCTTGTCCATCAATTCTAGAAAATGAAGTTGGAAACAAAAAACAAAGCATACAATCCATTATATAAATCAAAACACAACTGAATATGCATCCATTATTTACTAACCTTAAGACAACTACTCGTTGTCTACTCTGATCAATGTCTGACTTCACAACAATGTAAACAACAAAGCACAAACAAAGTCTTCACTCTTTGTCTTCCTCAAACATCAACAAAACCTAACATAAAGAAGAATCACACAATGCAGCAACTTACAACGACATGGAAACTGGATGACAATCAACATTCTGAATCATGGGAACTACCAAACCATAACGATAGTCAATATGGAAACGTCTATATCCACTTTTTGTGTGTAATATATATATATATATATAAACATTAAATATAAGGGTGTAAGAGTCTAACAAAATTGTAATGCCCCGAAATAAATAACATTAATCCAACTCATAATAGTGTTACAATTGATCAACAATGTCATAACTACTATTCATTATCTCTTTGATCATTGCAAAAGATGATATATGCAATATCTATTCACCAATCCTAGATTTTGAATATATAGCACATGGCATAGATACAAGAGTAAAAATGTAAGTACAACCAAATAATAAAACGCCCTAATGGCTATAAATTTCCGAGACGGTGCTTAGGTACAACAAAATGAGTTTAAACTCAATACAAGTAAAGCCCTGGGCTTAAACAAAATAATTACATCAAAAAACCAAATATGAAGCCTTAAGCTCCAAGTCCTCCCAAGCTACATACTTAGTAAAGGCATATCATCAGCACTTGAAAGTTGTTTTCCACATAGGGTGAGCTACTACCCAGTAGAGATACTCTGACATAGTATATGAATCTTAGCAAAATTATAAGGTGAATGCATGTGCATGCCATTTATCAAATATTCCTCATTTCCCGTCTCAAAACAATGCAATGCCAGATTATAAATCAATTCATGAAAATAATCCTTTAATATTAGAAAATAGGGTTGTGGATACAACACAATGGGAATCTCTAGGTACATGTCTGCTAGTAGGCTATACAAGCACTACCAAAGCCATTTTACTGATACTAACCAAAAGGATCAACACCTAACTGCGCAGGTTTCTAGACTTTCAGTAAGGACACGCAGGCCAACATAATAAAACCACAACCACACTCCCTAATCAAATTCACTATGGTATTCACCTACTTTTCTCAAAAATCAGTACATTTACAATGTTCAATATGAAATTATGCTCAATGCACAATGTATGAGAAATTAGTTTCAATTTAAACTAATCCTCATGCATTGTCTACGACAATCAAGACTATCCTCCATCGATAGCCCAAAACAGATATTTTTATACAAAGATAGTTTCCAATCATAATGTACAATTCCATTCTTTCACAACGAGAGTGATATTACATATCCAACCCCACCATCATCATCAGCATAATCATCGTTCCAATCTTACAAAAACCCATAACATTTTTCATTTCCTTTTGAAATTTCAAATATCTGAAATTTAGGTCAGAACCCCATTTATTTTACAAAATCAATTTCAAGAAGAAATATTCACCATTTTAACATATTTCAACCATAAACTCATTCCCATAACCATTTTCAAGAACCAATTTGGAAAACCCCTCTTTTGATTCTAAATCCAAACCCTAGGTTTTTCCCAAAATCTCCCAAATCAATACCCTTTTCAAAAAAAATAAAAATAAATAACTAAGCCAAAAATCATATAAAAGAGTCAAAGAAATCCCTACCTCAAGTAAAAGACACGAGAAAACAAAGAGTAGAACTTGACGGAGCCAAAAACATAAACTTCACCGATTAGAACGAAGCCCTCAACGTGCTCAATCTTCTACTCCAAAGGACTAGGGTGAGGAAACCAACGCATTTGGAGTATTTGGAGCTAGAGTACAAGAACCAAAGAGAGAAGGTAAAGATTTTAGGGTCTTGAAATGTTTAGAGAGAGAGATGAAAAAGTGTTCCGAAAAGTCTTCTTCTCAGACTAATACACGCACAGACCATTCGAGCGCAAGAATAGTCACTCGAGCGACAAACACAATAAGTGACACTACTCGAGCGCATAATGACCCCGTCCCAGTAGTTTAGGCCTGTAAAAGATCGCTCGAGTGCAAGAAAGACCACTCAAGCAAAGATATCAAACTCTCAGTAGTTTTGCAGACTGTAAAAGACCGCTCGAGCGTAGGAATGGTCACTTGAGCGAACAAACTAAAATTTGGGCAACAACTTTTAGAAAAACTAACCTTCCAACCTGTTTCAAACACAACCAAAACTCTCAATAGCGATACTTAACAAGTAACAAGATGAAAATGAGCTGAACAACAATTAAATACATGGATTCTCAAACCTGAAAGCAACAAATGGGTCAAGTCTAAACTAGAATCGTTATAATCTCCCCCTTAAGAAATTTCATCCTCGAAATTTAAAATCAACAACAAACCTTGAAATAAAATCAACCATATGCCATCCAAACTTGTAACAAGGATACACCGAGCGTTTCAACATTAATAATTACCATTCAAATCTTTGAAACATGTACAGTGTTTGAAATATATATTACAACATACGTGAAATTTCCGACATAAGTCTCAAATATCAACAAATAAGTCTAGATACTTCTCACAAACTTTCGTCTCACGTTCCCAAGTCGCTTTCTCAACCCCATGGTATCGCCACAACACCTTAACCAATAGAATAGTCTTAACTCACAAAACTTGGTCCCAAGAGTCTAAAACTCGTACTGGTCTCTCCTTATACGAGGCATCCTTATTTACCTCCAACTCGGTCCAATCTAACACATGTGAAGGATCCAACTCGTACTTCCAAAGCATACAAATATGGAACATGTCATGAAGCCTAGAAAGTTAGGGCAACAAGGCCAAACGATAAGTTACCTTCCCGATCTGCTCTAGAATCTCAAAAGGCCTAAGAAATCTAGGGGACAACTTCCTACTCTTCCCAAATCTCATTGCACCCCATCTCGGTGATATCTTCAGGAACACGTGGTCTTCTATCTCAAAAGACACAGGTCTCCTCCTACGGTCAGCATAGCTCTTCTACCGACTTTGAGCCGAAGCCAACCTCTTTCGAATTAATGCGACCTTCTTAGTTGTTTTTCAGACTAGCTCAAGACCTAACATAGGTGCGTCACCCACCTCGGCCCAACACACTAGTAATCTATACAGTCGGTGATACAAGGCCTCAAATAGTGCCATACCAATACTCGCCTAAAAACTATTATTATAGGGAAACTCCAGTAAAGGTAAGGGTCTTTCCCATGACCCCTTAAAATCAAGAACACAACCCCAAAGCATGTCCTCTAAGATCTAAATGGTTCGTTTGGACTGCCCATCAGTCTAAGGATGATAGGCGGTGCTAAATGTCAATCTAATGCCGAAGGCATTCTGTAGGCTGTACCACAACCAAGCCGTGAAACGAGAATCTTTATTCAAAATGATAGTCATAGGGACCCCATGAAGTCGAACTACGTCCCTCACATAAAGGTAGACAAGATAATCTACCGAGTCACTCGTGTGCATAGGTACAAAGTGTGTTGCCTTGGCTAATCTATCGACTATCACCCACATGGCATCACTACCCCATTGAGTCCTCGGAAGACCCACAACAAAATCCATCATGACATGCTCCGACTACCACTCGGCTATAGGTAAGGGTTGTAACAAACTTGTTGGTTGCTGGTGCTCTGCCTTCACTTGTTGACAAGTAAGGCACTTCGAAACAAATAAGGCTACGTTCATCTCTCTCCACCAAAACTGACGGCTAAGGTCGTGGTACATCTTCGTGCCTCCCGGGTGTACCGCAAGGCGTGAATGATGAAACTCTTGGAGTACCTCCTCCCTACAAGATTTTGGCACAAAAAGACAGTCCAAATACCTCACACTAGAGTCAGAATACACATTCAAGCCCTTTTCTACTTTTCCATTGGATATCTTTCCTCAGATAGCCTCTACCTTGAGATCACCCCTCTGTGCTTCTATAACTCGGCTTACAAGTGTAGGTTGTACAACTACAGTAAACAAAACAGCCGACCCAACGGACTCACCTAGATACAAATCAAACTCGCCAAGAGAACCCAACATCTCCCATTCCCAAATGGCAATACTAGCTACACTGCTTATGGATTTCCTACTCAAAGCATCGGCCATTACATTAGCCTTCCCCAAATGATAGTACAACTTAAAATCATAATCTTCTATAAACTCCATACATCTCCTCAGTCTCAAATTCAAATATTTTTGTGAGAATAAATACTTCAAACTCTTATAATCAGAAAACACCTCGCTATATAAGTAATGCCTCTCGATTTTTAAGGCAAAAATCATTGCCGCCAGTTCTAGGTCGTGAGTAGGGTAATTTCTCTCATGAGTTTTCAACTGCCACAAACTGTATGCTACCACCTTCCCCTCTTACATCAACACACAACCTAACCCTTCTCGAGACATATCATAATAAACTGAATAACCCAAACCCCTTTTCCGAAATAATCAACACTAGAGCAGTGGTGAGCCTAATCTTAAGCTCTTGGAACAAATTTTCACAAGTCTCACTCCACACAAACTTTACCTCTTTCCTCGTCAATCTAGTCAATGGTGAGGCCAACCTAGAAAAGTCTTTCACAAAACGTTAATAATACCCTGCTAAAACCAAGAAACTCTAGATCTCAAAGGCATTCTTAGGTTGTTCCTAATCTTGCATTGCCTCTATCTTAGAAGAGTCTACCGTAACTTCTTCCCCAGATGGCCTAGGAACTTAAATTTTTTCAACCAAAACTCGCACTTCCTGAACTTAGCATATAAATGGTGGGCTCTAAGAAACTCAAATACAATCCGTAGGTGTTCTTCATACTCCTCCTCAAAGGGTGAGTAGATAAAGATGTCATCAACAAAGACAACCACAAAACGGTTTAAGAACTCACGAAAAATTCGATTTATCAAATCCATGAACGAAGCCGGTGCGTTAGTTAGCCCAAAAGGCATCACTAAGAACTTATAGTGGCCATATTGCGTACAGAATGCCATTTTCTGAATATCCTCCTCATTTACCCTTAACTGGTGATAACCCGATCTTCAGTCAATCTTAGAAAAGCAACGAGACCCCTTCAACTGATCAAACATATCATCTATACTAGGTAATAGGTAATCAATAGTCACCTAGTTCAGCTTCCGGTAATCAATACACAAACACAAGGTGCCATCCTTCTTCTTAGCAAAGAGAGTCGGTGCTCCCCAAGGTGATGTACTAGGGCAAATGAAGCCCTTATCTAACAATTCTAGGAGTTAAATCTTCAACTCATACAACTCAGCGAGTGCAAATCTATACAATGCCATAGAAATCGGTGTCGTGCCAGGCACTAAGTCAATGGAGAACTCGGACCACATCACTTTCACTACCCAAGAAAGCTACAAGAAGACAACTAAACTCGCCCCTACCATGAGGGTCATAGACTGGCAATAAGACCCTATTAGCTCACTCCCCTAGAAAATAAAAACAATCACCACTTGAGGTGTACACCGTAACTCTCTAACGGTAACAATCTATAACAGCTCAATATGAGGATAACCAATCCATACCCAAAATGACGTCGAAACTCAACATGTCTTGCCATACAAAAGCAAAAGGAAGTCGGCAATCGGCAACCTCAATCTCACAACTGCGACATCCGCAGTCCAAGTCAACCTTACCCCCAACTGGAGACTTTACCCTGAGTGAATATGCTAACTAAGCCACTTCTAATCCCAAAACTGATGTGAATACAGATAAAATAAAAGAATGAGATGCACCAGTATCAATCATCATATTGGTAATAAAATCAAACAACAAGAAGTTACCTCTCAAAATAGAGGGTGTTGCCAACTGATCTGGTGTGGTAACAGCATACACGTGCCCCGTAGGTCTTTGCTCCACCTGCTCATCCCTCGGAGCATAAGACTGATGAGTTAATTAAGCCGAAGAGGCTCCCTGAACGGTCCTTGAGACTTGTACTGACTAAGTAGACTGATAGCTCTGTCTCTGCCTCGAACTAGACACATCGGATGTGCCACCTACCTGAGGACGAAACCTCATCAAGTGCCCCGACTGCCCACACTGATAATAGGTAGGCGACTGCCTTCTCCCTTGACTCTGGCTCTATGAATGAGTCGCAGACGGCGCAAACTGTTGCCCTACTCCTCTCTGCGGGCAAACTAGAGACTTATGGCCCAGCTGACCACACTTAAAGCAAGTGATCCCGCCTTGACTACTCCCTCTGAACTAGAACTCGGTACAAGAAAAGTGGATCTGAACTATGTTGTCTAGGACTGCTGTGGGACAGAACCCCTTTGCCTCTTATTGTCCCTTGTCTCTCTCTGAACCTTTTGACTCCTCTGCTTGGAGCCCTTCATCCTCTCCTCTTCCTCCTCTTCCATCTGAATTACGGTCTCTAAATGAGCCGGTGCCTCCACAAGACGAATCCCTAATCATGGACGCAACCACCTTGAAAAGGAGTCCAGTCCTCAATCGCTTCTTGAACTCAACACAATGAAGATCCTCCGTCGCCACAAGCTCCGGTGTAAATCTAGAGAGGCTAGTAAAAGCTACCTCAAACTCTTGTATAGGTTTGTTCAGCTGCTTGAGCTTCAAGAACTGATCCCTCAACTTCTCCCTAGTAGGCAAGAACTTGTCTTGGAAGGCTTTGATAAAGGCCTCCTAAGTCACCCCAATGCGTCCACGCTCATACTTTCACCATTGATCCGCATCTCCCTTCAACTGGAAGGATGCTAAGGTCACTCTCAAACCGTCGTCCTCAATGCCAAGCATCTCAAACGTCTTCACCATCTACTCTAGCCACTCATCTGCCTTCAGTGGCTCTTCGGATCCCCCAAAAACTCATCCAAATTTGACCAGAAGAACTCCCTCTTTAAAAAAGATGGTCGGGCCTCAACTGCATGGGCCTGGACTTGATTCTCAGCCCTGAGAATGTCCATAGACTCCTGCAAAGTACCAACCATTTCCCAAGCCAAAAAGCCCATGGCTTACTGACCTGCCGGCTTGGCCATGTTAGTCTGACTAACTCCTTCCTCCTGCGCCGAAATATCATCGAGTAATGGCACCTCATGCTGCCAAGGCCTACCACCACTACGTTCATGTCCTGATAGCCTAATAAAGGTAACACAACAGGTTAGCACATTTACAAATGTGTTGAAGCTAATTCACTCATGTCCTAATGCGGTGGATAACAAATAATTCACTCCACATGAGCACCTAATCACATAAACACAAACGAATTTCCTTTCTTGAAAGTGATCGTTTCGTGACATTGCCAGAGTTCCAGTTAGAAATAGCAGTGATCAAGTGCTCTTCTAACAGGACTTTTAGAAACTCGTGGACCCAATCAATATCTAAGAAATTAAATCACATACTCATTTAGTCACATAAGCATGTTATCACATAGCATACCAAGTCTATTCCTAATATTGTCTAGCAAAAGAACCCATTGTGGTAATAACCACTTCCCACGATCCCAAAACATTCAAACTCGATAGCTCTAATACCAAGTCATAACGCCTCGAAATAAATAACATTAATCCATCTCATAACAGTGCTACAATTGATTAATAATGTCATAACTACTATTCATTACCTCTTTGATCATTACAAAAGATGACATATGCAACATATATTCACCAATCTTAGATTTTGAATCTATATCATCTAGGATTGATACAAGAGTAAAAATGTAAGTACAACCAAGTAATCAAATGCCTTAATGGCTACAACTTTCCAGGACGGTGCTTGGGTACAACAAAATGAGTTTAAACTCAAAACAAGTAAAGCCCTGGGCTTAAACAAAATAATTACGTCAAGAAATCAAAAATGAAGCCTTAAGCTCCAAGTCCTCCCAAGAAATGTCCTTAGTAAAGGCATATCATCAGCACCTAAAAATTGTTTTCCACATAAGGTAAGCCACAACCCAGTAGAGATACTCTAACACAGTATATGAATCTTAACAAAATTAGAAGGTGAATGCATGTGCATTCCATTTGTCAAATATTCCTCATTTTCCATCTCAAAGCAATGTAATGCCAGATTATAAATCAATTCATAAAAATAATCCTTTTATATCAGAAAACAGGGCAATGGATACAATACACTAGGAATCTTTAGGTACGTGTCGGCCAGTAGGCTATACAAGCACTACAAAAGCCATTTTACCAGTACTAATCGGAAGGATCGGCACCTAAATGCTCGGGTTTCTAGACTTTCACCAAGGACACATAGGCCAACATAATAAAACCACAACCACACCCCCTAACCATATTCACCACGGTAATCACCCTTTTTTTCTCAAAAATCAATACATTTGCAATGTTCAATATGAAATTATGCTCAATACACAATGTATGAGAAATTAGTTTCAATTTAACCTAATCCTTATACAATGTCTGTAACAATCAAGACTATCCTCCACTAATAGCCCAAAACAGATATTTCTATATAAAAATAGTTTCCAATCCTAATATACAATTCCATCCTTTCACAATGGGAGTGATATTACATATACAACCCCACCATCATCATAAACATAATCATCGTTCCAATTTTACAAAAAACCACAACATTTTCCATTTCCTTACGAAATTCCAAATATCCGAAATTTAGGGCAAAACCCCCTTTATTTTACAAAATCAATTTCAAGAAGAAATATTCACCATTTTCACATATTTCAACAATAAACTCATTCCGACAACCATTTTCAAGAACCAATTTTGAAAACCCCTCTTTTGATTTTAATTCCAAATATCCCTAGGTTTTTCCCAAAATCTCCCAAACCAATACCCTTTTCAAAGAACAAATAACTATGCTCAAAATCATATAAAAGAGTCGAAGAAATCCCTACCTCAAAGTAGAAGACAAGAGGAAACAAAGAGTAGAACTTGACAGAGCCAAAAATACAAACTTCACCAATTAGAACGAAGCCGTTGACGTGCTCAATCTTCTACTCCAAATGACTAAGGTGAGGAAACCAATGGATTTGGAGTATTTGGAGCTAGAGTACAAGAACTAGAGAGAGAAGGTAAATATTTTAGGGTTTTGAAATGTTTAGAGAGAGAGAGATGAAAAAGTGATCCAAAAAGTCTTTTTCTCAAACTAATATATGCACAAAACACTCAAGCGTAAGAATGGTCACTCGAGTGACAGACACAATAAGTGACACCGCTCAAGCGACGAAAATCACCACTCGAGCGTGCAATGACCCCTTCTAGTAGTTCAAACCTATAAAAGATCGCTTGAGCTCAAGAAAGACTGCTCTAGCGAAGATATCAAACTCTCAATAGTTCTACAAACTGTAAAAGATAGCTCGAGCGCGGAAATGGTCGCTTGAGCAAACAAGCGAAGATCTGAGCAGCAACTTTTAGAAAAAAAAAAAAAAAACTAACCTCCCAACCTGTTTCAAACACAACCAAAACTCCCAATAGCCAAACTCAACAAGTAACAAGATGAAAATGAGCTGAACAGTAGTTAAATACATCAATTCTCAGATTTGAATGAAACAAATATGTGGGGTCTAAACCAAAATCGTTATAAAAATAGAATAAATCAGGAAAAAGAACCTTATGGAATAAAAGTATAAACACATGGGACTAAGGAGGTTATAAATTTCATTCATGGACTTATTGGGTTAGAACACTCCTAAATGGGATTTATCAATAAAAATCCAAGAATTATTTTGATAGAAAAGTTGAGGTTACATGAGTGGGATTATTGAATCCCAAGAGGAAAATTTTATTTTGCCCTCCAAAATATATGTCAATGATCAATTTAACCCATGTACTTCTTATAATTTGAATTTTACACCTAACTGTTTAATTTTGGATCAATTTCACCCTTATCGTCAACTGCCATCTATAATTAGATTGCACTTGCTGCTGTCTTCATTTGATATTTCATTTTACCCTCCAAATTATCCCCAAAATATCAATTAGAACCCTAAACTATTCCCAAAATTTCAGTGACACATTAGCAACTTCCGTTTGATTACAAACGACAAACATTGATCCAAAATTAAATAATTTAGGTGTAAAATTGAAATTTGAGAAATACATGGGTTGAATTGATAATCGAAGTATAATTTGGAGGATAAAATGAAATTGTTACGACGATGTTTGGAGGAGTGCAAGATTGATCAACAGGACTATACAATTGAAGAATATTTTGTGCTCATACAATTGGTGCCGTCAGTGGGAAATCAGAGAACTTATCTTTTGGTCAAGCTTTTTTTCAAGAAGTATCAATGGCGCACAATAAAGACATCTCGCAATCTTCCATTGATGGCCAAATGCCAGAAGGGAACAGGAGGCGTGACTACTTACCTCCTACTCCGCCCCTGATGGATTTAGGGGTTGTTTGGGGTGTCTTAAATAAGTGCACTTTTTGTCTTTTTGGACTAAGAAGTTGAGGAAAAAAATATGGATGTTTGGGTTAACTTTTTGACTTTTTATGAAAAAATGTGTATTAAAAAATTGTATAAAAAAGTGTGTAGGAGAAGATTGTGTAGGAGGCCATACAGACTGGCAGTGGAGTGGGCTAGTGGAGTAGATGAGAAATTATTGTCTTTTTCTTGGGCTTTGATTAGATGGTGTTGTTTGGTGCATGGGGGCCCACCACGGGTCCCTTTTTCTAATCGGAACCGTTTAATGCGTACAACTCGTCGCGTACTATATGTTTGTAAAAAATTACGTTGATTGGATATCGATAGCTATCTGATCGTGTTAGTTTTTTTTGTTAACTGTTAACTATAACACCATCCATTTTTATACAACACTGATTTGATCATGTAGTTAGCGATATCCGATAGACGTGATTTTTTACAAGAATATAGTACTAGACGAGTTCTACATATTGAACGGTTCAGATTACCAAAACGGGACCCATGGTGGGCCCCCACGGGCCGAACTTTATCATCCAATTTAGTTTGGGGCACACATGGAAATTTTTTTTTCCTTCCTTTTTACTGAGTAGTTCATCACATCAGTGGCCGAAAAGTTGATTTGAATGAATATTTGTATATTATTTTTTTAATATTTTTTTTCGTGAATAGTGATAATTTTTTAACTTTTTTGGTAACTTTTTGGCTTTTTGACTTTTTGGAAGGTTGCCAAACCAGCCCTTAGACCCGCGACGACGGAACCCACACAAGGGTGCACGAGAAAAACGGGGTTTAAGCCCTCGCCATTTCCGAAGCCCAGATCGACAAAGGCGATGGACAGACACCCAGGTTCTAGAGGATCGTGTGAGAGAGCAAGATGAGTTGACAAGGAGGATGGTGGCAGACATAGAGACCTTAAAGTGACAAGTGAAAGGCAAAGGCGTGACTGGAGTGGAAATCCACGAAGGACAAACACAATCCCGCCGTTCTAGGGATCAGTTAGGCATGCCACACCCACGCATTCTGAGAGTAGAAGCCTCTAGACAGGAGAAACTCATTCAAAAACTTCCAAAACTCATTATTCCAGGTCTGAGAGGGCGAGGTCTGAAAGGTCATACACTGAGCAGAGCAGTTATCGACTCTCACACACTCATCAAACATCTATGCGACATACTGAGTTGCCTAGGTCAGTAGATTTGCAGACTGTCTTAGATGAAAGGGCATGAAGGAGAGAAGTTGCCCAGGCACAGGACCCCCAAAGAGTATCTGCGTTGCAGTGATTGGCTCCTAAGATGCATGGAAGCGTCGAGGTTGCAATGCCAATGTCGTATCTCACCAGCAGATAGAGCACTGGCAAGATTGTAGAGCTCATCGTTTATTCCAGCGATAAGGAATGCACCACTACCTTTAGGCTTTAGCCAGCCTAAGTTTACGATCTACAATGGGAAGTCAGATCTATACATGCACTTTAGCCACTTTCGATAAGCAATGGCTATACACAAGCAGAATGAGGCATTGATGTGCATCTTGTTTACGTCCAGTCTTGGAAAATTGGGCTCCACTTGGTTTGAGAGATTGCTAGAGGACAGCATTGCCTCCTGGGCATAACTCGCAGAGGTGTTTGTTACCAATTTCAAAACAAATACCAAGACGCCTGTGGAGATCGACCAATTGTTCACCATTGACATGGGTGAGAAGAAAACACTAAAGTCCTACAACAACAGATACTGGGAGACCTTCAATCAAATTGACGAGTGTCCCACAAACCTAGCTATCGCATAGCACAAGCAAGGATTGCCAGTTGGGCATAGGTTAAGTGATTCCATGACAATGACTCCACTCCTTACCATGGAGGCCTTGATAGAGAGTCCACAAATACATAAGGGTGGAGGAGAATGGTGCCCATGCCAAGGCAAAGTTTGGCATGATAGTGATGTCAAACAAAAGGACTTCGGCAAGGTAAACACGGTTGGAAAGAAAAGACAGCTGAACTACAACAACCGCGGTGACCCTCTTCAAGTTAATGAGGAAACCAAAGCAAGGAGGCTGAAGGTTCGCACAGCCATCACAATGGTTTTTAGGAAGCCCATCTACCGTATACTTAGTGAAATATGTGGTGAACTCTTTGTTTGGCAGCCAGCCAAATTGGAAAAAGCGCGGGAGGGTTATAACGAAAGGTACTGATGTACTTTCCATGACAAAGTTGGGCATCGAACAGAGGATTGCACTCTATTGAAGCAACACCTGGAAGAACAGGTGGCGATAGGCCACTTGGACCGATATATTGAAGGGGGAACTCGACTAGTCCCTCAAGACTGCAACACGCCAAATGGCATGCCAGTAGACGATCTGCCTCAAGGCGTGATAAATGTAATCCACTGGATCATCGAGCCTAAGTGAGACTGCGAGCTTAGATGAATGGTCAAAAAGGCCGAACACATAAGAGAAGTGCTCAGTGTTCAGCCGACTGACAGAAACCTAGTAAGGTTGCAAAACCCCAATAACGATGCGCTGGTGGTTACTCTACACGTAAAAAATTTTGACATCAAGAGGATCTTGATTGACCAAGGGATTTCGTGCGAGATAATGTACTATGAGACCTTCAACCAATTGAAATTGGAGGATAAAGACTTGGCACCGGCCACATCTCCCTTGGTAGGCTTTAACTATATGCCCGAATGGCCGGTTGACAAGATAATTTTGTTGGTCAAAGCAGGTTCAATGGTCAAACAAGTGAAGTTCTGGGTTTTGAAAGTCCTATCCACTTATAACATCATTCTGGAGAGAGCATGGTTGCACGCCATGTGAGCGGTAATTTGGTTCCCAAATGAAGCCAGAGTAATCCAGGAGGTCTTGGGAGACCAAATCATGTCTAAATAGTGCTTCGTGACAGTGAATGAAAGCCGCACCACCAAAGGATTCGTATAGATAGTAGAGGAACCATAAAGCAATCAGATGTTCGCAAACGTTAGCAAAACAGCCGAACAAAAGGCCATGGAAGATCTGGTAGAAGTGAGGATTGATGAGAATGACCCATAGAAGTTCTTTTTGCTCTGCTCATCTTTGTCTAGCACTGAGAGAAATGAGATCACGAATTTTTTGCTCTCCAGCCTCAATATGTTTTCTTGGACGCCATACGACATGTCTGGCATTGATGCAAACTTCATATGTCTTCAACTCAATATCAAACCCATCGCCAGATTGGTTATACAAAGAACTCGCAGATAAGCACTACACCACACCAAAATAGTAGCTGAAGAGGTGGGGAACCTTCTAGAAGCAAGGGCAATCAAAGAGGTCCATTATCCAAAGTGGATTTCAAACATCGTGGTGGTGCCAAAAAAGATAGAAAATTGTGTGTTTATGTGGACTATAAAATGGTCAACAAAGCGTACCCAAAGGATAGTTTTCCTTTGCCAAGGATTGATCAGTTAGTGGACCTAACTGCAAGTCACAACCGACTTAGCTTTCTCGATGCATATCGTGGATATCATCAGATTGATATATATGAACCAGACCAGGAAATCACATCTTTTACAACTCCATGAGGGTTATATTGTTACAAGGTCATGCTCTTTGGCCTAAAGAATGTAGGGGCAACATTTCAGCGAATGGTTACCAAGATGTTTTCACCATTGATAGGTAGAACCATAGAGGCTTACATCGACAACATAGTGATCAAGAGTGAGAATGAGTCAGACCACCTCAATGACCTAGAAGAGATGTTCCAAATTCTTAAGACTCACAAGTTACGACTAAACGCTTCCAAGTGTGCATTTGGCGTGGGATCAGGCAAATTTCTAGGCTTCTTAGTAACCAAACGCAGAATAGAAGTAGATCTCTCCCAAATCAAGGCCATTCAAGAGCTTGAAAGGCTTAATACAATCAAGGAGCTACAGCACCTGACAAGCCTAGCTGCCATACTAAATAGTTTCATAAGTCAGTTGTTAGATCAATGTCGACCATTCTTCCAGGCAATTAAGGTGAAGTTCAAGTGGGACAAAGAATGCAACCAAGCTTTGAAAAGCTTGAAGGAAAACTTATCTTCTCCACTGCTTTTAGCGATGCCAGTACCTAGAGAAGAGCTCTACTTATACCTAGCAATCTCTCAGCACGTCGTTAGCGCGATGTTGGTGCGAACAGAAGGAATACGACAATTGCCCATCTTCTATGTGAGCAAGACAATATTGGATGTCGCAACAAGATACTTGCCAGTAGAGAAGCTGGCCTTAGTGTTAATGATAGTATCAAGGAAACGGTCGCACTACTTCCACACACACACTGTGATGGTGTTGACCACATTTCCTCTAGAGGCCCTATTTGAAAAAACAGATTTTGCTAGAAGAATTTTGAAATGGACAGTAGAGTTGAGACAATTTGACATCAAGTTCCAACCTAGAACAGCAATAAAGGCCTAAGCATTAGCGGACTCTGTGGTAGAATTTGCCCCAAGAAGGCATTCTATTTGCCCGGTTAACCTGACTGAGGAAACCAAACAAATGGGGGAAAGAGCCGCAAGCGTAGCTCTAGCCCCCACTACTCATCAACGAGTTGCACTACCACCCCCAAGAAGGGGAACCACACAATGCATCATTGAGCCTGGTAGTGGTTGCACCACCCATTAACGTCAACAGTACATTGCAAGAGGAGATGACGTGAGTCGTGCAACGATGAGCATGATTTGCGATGGCGTGCTTGAAAATGAAATGATAAGCCAACCAAGCAAAGAGATCAACGAACAAATGATGGACAAGGACTTAGAAGAAATTGCTGAAGTACCAGACCCCAAGACTGCTTTAAACCTATCCACTTGTTAGAAGCTATTCGTGGGAAAGATGTGGAAGCTTTTTGTGGACAGAGCCTCTAATAGACATGGAGCTGGACTGGAAATAGTACTTATCTTGCCAGACAGCCTAACTATTGAGCAGGCAATCAGACTTGGATTTCCAACATCCAATAATGAGGTGGAGTGCGAAGCACTCTTGGCCAGTTTGAAATCTACCTTCCAGATCAAGGCTACCAAGCTAATGGTGTATAATGACTCCCAATTAGTGGCAAAAAAAAAGGCACAGGACGACATGATGACCAAGTATCAGGAGCTGATCAGAACAAAGATCAAAAAGTTCAAAGTCATCAGGATAGAACAAATCAGGCGAGATGAAAATAACAAGGCAAATAAGTTGACTGGTTTCATATCAATGTCAGACATTTCTATCCTAAACCCTTTGCTAATTGACTTCCTGCCAAGGCCAAGTATTGAAGAACTAGAAATGGCAGAGGTATTATGCCGAACTAGGCCTTTCGTGGATGGACCCCATCATTACTTTCTTAAAAGATCAGATTTTTCCAGATGACAAGAAGGAGGCGAACAAGATTCAGGCGAAGTCATAGTAGTTTTGGCTTTCCCTATCTTTGGCATTGTATAAAAAGTCTTTCATGGGTCACACTTGAAATGTGTGCACCCTAGCATGGTTGAGGCATTCTTATTCAAAATTCACAAAGAAATTTACAAAAGTCACCAAGGGTAGAGGTCTTTGGCCTACCGAGCTATCCCACAAGGGTATTGGTGGCCGTGCATGCAGGCAAACACAAAGAAGTATGTCAAGAAATACAAAAAGTCCCAGAAGTTTGTGCATCAAATCCACCAACCAGCCAAAGAACTCTTACTTTTGACTAACCCTTGGCCTTTTGCAATGTAGGGTTTGGACATAGTGGGACCGCTCCTACTAGCTTCAAGCAACATGAAGTTCTCCATTGCAGCAACCGACTACTTCACAAAATGGGTTGAAGCAGAAGCACTTGTATCCATCAAAGAGAAAGATGTCAAAAAATTGTCTGACAAAATATCATAACTCGGTTTAGAATCCCTAAGGCTTTGATACTAGGCAATGACACTCAATTTGATGAAAGAATCTTCAGAGGCTTTTGTAAAAAACATAAGATAGAATTTTACAACTCCACACCGGTAAACCCTCAAGCCAACGGTCAGGCAGAAGCATTGAACAAGGGGATCCTTGACAGCTTGAAGAAGAGGTTAGAAAAGGCTAGGGGAAAGTGGGTTAAAGAACTCTCCCATATTTTATGGGCCTACCGAACGACCCTAAGGCGGTCAACTAGGGAAATGCCATTTGCTTTGGCTTATGGCATGGAAGCAATCATCCCCTTGGAAGTCGACCTCCCCACTATCAGAAGCGAGAATTTTGATCCAGACTTGAACGGGGAGGCTATAACCTTGGAGCTTGACCTTGTAGAAGAACGAAAAGAAAGAGCGCTAATCCACATGGGCTCATATCAGCAAAAGCTGTCTAGAAAGTATAACAAGGCAGTGCATCCAAGGTAGTTCAATGTTGGAGATTGGGTTCTACGCAAAGTCATAAGGAACACTTTGGTGCCTGGTAACGAAAAATTGGGACCCAATTGGGAGGGGCCATACAAGATGGTAGGGTTAGCAGGAAAGGGAGCTTACCATTTGGAAGATGTGGATGACCAAGCTATTCCAAGGCCATAGAATACGGCCAATTTAAAGTTATTTTATTTTTAGTTTCCATACCTGTAATTTTCCCCTTCTTTTTAGTTGGAATTAATAAAATGAGTACAGCTTTTTCTATTCAAACCTTGTCTTATTGTAGTTTTACTATGTTTGTACTACTTCAATCTAAAATTTGAAGTCTTTGCCCGGCTGGTTAATTCTGCAAAGTAGGTTGGCAGGATTGACCAACTTTTTCAAATCTTTGACCGAGCTGGCTAGCCCAGCAAAGTGGGTTGACAGGGTTGAATAACTTTTTGAAATCTTTGACCGAGCTGGCTAGCTCTATAAAATGGGTTGGCAGGATTCACCAACTTTTTAAAATCTTTGACCGAGTTGGTCAGCCCGACAAAGTGGGTTAGTAGGATTGACCAACTTTTAGAAATATTTGACCGAGCTGGTTAGCTCAACAAAGTGGGTTGGTAGGATCGACCAACTTTTTCAAATCTTTGATCGAGCTAGTCAGCTCTACAAAGTGGGTTGGCAGGATTGACCAACTTTTTGAAATCTTTGACTGAGTTGGTCAGCTTGGCAAAATAGGTTGGCAAGATTGACCAACTTTTTGAAAATCTTTTACCGAGCTAGGTAGCTCGGCAAAGTAGATTGGCAGGATTGACTAACTTTTTGAAATCTTTAACCGAGCTGGTCAGCTCGACAAAGTGGGTTGGCAGTGTTGACTAACTTTTTGAAAGTCTTTGACCAGGCTAGTTAGCTCGACAAAGTTAGTTGGCAGGATTAACCAACTTCTTGGAAGTCTTAGTCGAGCTGTCAAAACACACATTTCAATTTGATCAAAATATCAAAAACACATTACTGTTCAAAAAGTTATAATTTTCATTAATATGAAAGTCGATTACAGAAGGAGGGCCAAATACCCCGGTTACAGGACAAAAAAACAAAAAAAACAAAAAAGAACAAAAGCAAAAACTAGAAGCAATTTGAATCTCAATCACATGGCAAGATCATTCAACTCGTTTGAGGCACCGATTTTATCTGGAGTCAGCACAGCGCCACCACTATCCTCAATGGTTAGATCGGTGACATCTTCGTCGATGATGAAGCTCAGCTGAGTTTGGTTGGTCACTTCTGGCTGAGCTAGAGGAGTTGGCCAGTGCATTGGATCAGCAGTAGCAGCTAAGGCAAGAGCATTGGTCGTCGAGCTATCCTCATCTACCTCTAGCAATTTTTGTTACACGACGCTGGCATACACCGCCATATAACTTGGGATAAAGTGAGGAAGTGGATTTAGAAAGACCTCTAATTTAGGGGCCTAGCCGAGCTTCTCTGCGATAGCCTTCCAACCACACTTGAATAAAATATCCTTGGTGGCCTCGCATTGATCGTAAGCTTGCTCGCCTTCAGTGTAGCCTCGATCTTCTTCTCCAGCGCTTTGATCTCAGTGTCTTTGGTGTCCTTAAGCTTCTTTAGCTCGCACAAATACCTACTCTTTTTTTCAACCAAGGCCTTTTATTTGTCCTCCTCAGCCGTGCCTACTTGCTCGGTCAAGTGGTCCCGCGCAGTGCTTACCTTGGAAAACTTTGCCTTCAATTCTTTTAGCTCGGCGTCCTTGGCAGTGTTGTCTACAATGGCTATTTTGGCAGCCTTCCTCAAGTCAAGCACGCGTTGGTGAGCTATTTGATTTTTCTGCGCGGCCTTCAAAGCACACTGGAGATTAGGATAATCGAACAAATAGATAGAAAGAAAATGAGTAAAAATGTATCACTCACCAAAAACAACGACTTGGTAACCGACCAGATTGCCTTTAGCTCGGTCAGTTACTCATGCCTTTCCATATCGGTAAAAAGGTAAAGACACTTCATCGGGTTGAAGGCCAAATAATGATCCTTGTCAGCATAGACCGAATCTTCAGTGGTCATAACTCGGCCCTTGTAGGTCAAAGCCGGTGCCCACACTTGGGGGGTGGATAGGTTAGCTCGCTCGGTTTGATTTCCCCACAAAGGCGTTTCTAGGTCAAACAGCTCAATGTCTACTACTCAATGTCTTCTTCGTCCACCACATGCTGCTCGATGGGTGTAGTTCAAGCCCTTTTGTTACGCCGAGATGAGGAAGCCCTGGCTGTTGGCAGGGTAACCACGGCTGACCTCCCTTGTTCGGTGGGACGCTGCTCAATCTGTGTATCAGCAAGCACCATAGAGGTTTGCTCGGTGATGTGTAGTGCTCTATTCTTGGCCATGTCTTGCTCCTCAGTCAAGGAAGTGATATTAATCTCAAGCAGGTTAGGATCAGGTTCAATGACGGCTTTAGGACAAAGTCTGTGACTTTGCTCTTTTGTTTGCCTTTGTATTGGTAGGTCAGCTCAAAACTAAGTGGATCGATCCGGTCCGGTTCCGTTGCCTGTATCTCAACGCGGCTTGGAGAGCATCTTGGTTTGCATATGTATACTTCTCTTTTAAAAGGTTCAGATCTGCAAAAAGTAATAAATCAAAATGGATCAACAATTAGCTCAGTATTGATGCATCAAAATGATTAAAATAAAGGAAGTAAAATTGTGCTACTTATATCGGTTGTCCCCTTATTACGGTTAATGTTGTAGCCACCAGAGCCTCTTGGTCCTCATAATTGCCAGAGACCCAAAGCAAATCATCGTCGTGTAAGTCTTTATCCAGCGTTCTCTTGACTATCTTCTCACGGCCTCTTTTACCTTCAAGTAGTAGCACCAACCGTCATTGCATTGACCAAAAGAATATTGGTGGAATATCTCGGCCAACCATAAGTTGAGACCTAGGTGACAGTTTAGCTCAGCTATACCATTGATAATTCGATAGGTGTTGCTAGAGAGTTAGGTTAGACAAAGCCTAGTCTGACTAAGGAATTCACAAATTAATGGTTGGACCGGAAAGCATAGCCCTTCCTCAACTATGGATAGCACTATAAAGGGGAAAAACCCAGTCTTGCCCCAAGGGATTATATCTTGTTCAGCTAAAGTGAAGTGCACGTCATCAAGGATGTTGTACTCTCGGCCGAATTTGGCTATGGCGCCAAGAGAGCTAACCAGAAAGCGATACTTGCCCATAGGTGTGGATTTTTTAGTTAACAATTTAGCAGTTTTGCTCAGCCTCGCAGCACGGTTGCAAACTCGCGTGTGTTTGTTTAGCCGAATGGCGTCGCCAAGGGGCAATTGTGATGGTGTGCCTAACAAAACCTAATTGAGTCTACATGGTTGAAAAACAATTGTGTTATGCTCAAGTGATTGACAGAGCTAAGACAGCAGTGTAAATTGTGTGGAGTGTAACAAAACTTTAACATGTGGCTCGATTAGAGAAGTGTGCAAGTGTTGTTTTAGCTCAATCGTTAAGCTGGATACGTTGGTTCAGCCTCATGCACGAGCAAGGTTGTGACGACCTTGCCTCATATAATATTTTATATTTGATTAATTACAGGGATTTGGATTTTAATTAGTCATTACCTTGATTTAATTTGGGATTTATGAGGATTGTGAAATCTGATTCATATTTTTATTAAGGATTTATTTTGAATTAGAAATTGAACATTCAAAAGGCTTAAGGAGGTAAAATTGATTAGTTGATTCAGTTTAATTTCAAGTATCGGACCATATGAGAGTTTAATTAAATGTTCGATTCAGTTTAGTAAAATTGAGATTTGATTAATTAGGTCCAAATTGGAGTTAATTAAATTATGAGAACTGAGAATTTTGATTATTATGAATTAAATTTCTTTATGGGGTGTCCAATTTGAATATGTAATTTATTGACGGAAATTTTGACTCTGATTAGAAATTGAAGGCCTAAACGATTTGGGAAATCAAAATTGATGATGGCAATAAGTTTAATTTAATATTTGGAGTCTTTCGAGAGTTTGATTAAAAAAAATTTCTGATTCAGAATGATAAAGATTAAATATAATTAATTGGGCCTTAATGGAAGTCAAATTAGACTAATTAAATCATGTAGGAATTGTAATTAGTTATGATTAATTAAGTTATGTGCTAATTATGATTAATCTAGACTAAGTGATATTTAATTAAGCTAATGTGTAATTAGTGTGCAAAACCAATCCTAACATACCACCACATGGATTATTTTAAGGTGGACAAGTGTCCCACCATTTTTTATTATAAAAAAATTTAAAAAAAAAAAAAAAAGGAGAGAAGAATGGAATAAAGAAAGGGGTGTAGTGTATTGAAGCAATTCATCAACCTGGTTTGGCTGGAGGAAAACCGTGGGAGAGAGAGAGAGAGTTCAACTCTAGAGAAAGGGTGAGCAAGAAACTGAAGACAAACGGAAGAAACTCAAAGCTTGATCAAGAGACTCCATAAATTGAAGATTTTAGGTAAGAAATTAAAGTTCAAATTTTGTAGAAAAATCACCTAAAAGCTGAAATTGAGAGATAATTGGATTCAATTTCAAGTAATTAAAAGGAAATTAGCAAGATGATGAAGAAATAGAGTTATGTTCAATTTATGGAAGTTAAATTGGGAATCAATTATGTTGAGTTTGATTTTTGTAGTCTTGCATGAATTTGAGTTTTATTTCTACATGCATGAACAAATTCTACAAGTTTAATACCCTAATTAAACATGCATCATGGGATTTCAAAGTTTTCAGATTTTAATTCATGTTTAAAAGGTTTATGGATTTGAATTTGGGTTTGATTTGGAGAAAATTAATAATAATCCAAATTAGAGCTATTCTAATCAAATTATTTGGTTTTGATCTTAATTTCATACATGCAAATTTTCATAACTCCAATTTCATGACTTAAATAAAAAATAAAAAATAAAAAATAAAAAAGGGATTAAGAATCAATTTCATGTAATTTCAAAGAAATTAGAAAAAGGGTGAAGGAATTGAATTAAATTCAAATTGTAGAAATTAAATTAGAATTGAGCATTTTGTGGTTTGATTTTTGTTGTCTTGCAAAAATTAGAATTTTAATTGCACATACATCATATATGTTTCAAGAGTTGTGAAAGTTTAGTTATGTTTTAAAATTTGTGGGTTTAAAATTGGGCTTGATATGGAGGAAATAAATTAAATCTAAATTTTGGGAAAATTTAGATATAAATTATAATTTATATTTGAGAATCAAAAATTAGTTTGATTTTGATTTAAATTTCTTACATGTATATATTTTTTTTAAAGGGCCTTATGGCTTTAATTTATGTTTTATAAAACAAAGAAAGTTGAATGTTAGGATTATTATATTCACGAAATTATTGGTTTTAATCTTAATGATAGGATTATTATTAGAAATTAGAAAATTAGTCATGGGTTCATCATTAGTAATGAGAAATTACATGTTTAAATTGGTCCATGCAAGAGTCAAAGTTTTAAAAATGTGTTTGGAAATTATTTTTGTTGGTTTTGAAAGCACAGAAAATTTGCTGGCCGCTCGAGCGGTAAAGTCACCGCTCGAGCGAACATTGAGGCCATCCAGTATTTTTACAAAGCTTTGCAAACCGCTCAAGCGACCAAAGGTCCGCTCGAGCGAAGACCTTATTTCCAGCAATTTTTGACTAACTCTTTTAATTGCATATTTGCATCCTCATGACATTTTAAGTATTCTTAGGCACCAATTGGACTCACATAGTCATGGAATAAGCTAGAAACACATAAAGAAAGTTGAATTAGAATGAAATGGATGTTGAATGGTGCTTCTATTGTATCTTTGTTGTGTGATTTGTATAGGTGGACGTCCGAGGCCTTATATCGGCTTAACCCACAGTGAGTAATAACTCTATAAAGATATGTTCAATTTTTCTTTAATTCTTGAAAATGTTATTGCTATTGAAATTGATGTATGATTAATTGAATGGCGTATTGAAACATTGTTTTCTCAAAATGAATGAAGTTCTGTTTTGAAATGGTATTGTAGCATCCATTGAACGTAGGCCCTTGCCTAGGGGTAATAATACCATGGCTAGGCCCTTGCCTGGAGGTAACAATACCATGGCTAGGCCCTTGCCTGGGGGTAACAATATCATAGCTTTTGGATTGATTGATATATGGTCCGTTATCACTGGAATATTATTGTTTCATAGATGTACCACATATAATGATACGAATGGCTTTTGTTATTGTAAAGAGATGATATGATTGCTAATCGAAATGTTCTGTCTATTAAAAGGGATTGCTTCGAAAAATGAAAGATATTTTTTGATATGGGATTCGACATGGAAAATGTTTTGTTGTGAATTTGATTTAATGTAGCAAATGCCTCACTTTGAAAATGATTTAAGATTCATTTCAAAATTGTAACACAGGTTTTTGTATTATCGTTGAACTTCATTCATTTAACCTCTTTATTCTGTTATTACTCGCTAGGCTTTAGCTCACTATTTATATGTATATGTAGATGAGCAAACTAAGCAACAAGGATAGATAAAGCCTTGGAGTCTACCCGTGTCAGCCTTTTGAAGAGCTTCCGGAATGGAGCAAGTTAGGCTCGAGTAGAGCCAAGAAAATCAGCCCTTAGCTTTGTCAAAGTTTTGTATTTTGCTGAGTCTTAAATGTATATGTGTGTGAGATATATAAGATTTGTATTCGTATATAATTATTATTGTATCATGTAGGTATAAGCTCAATGGACATTTTTATTTTTGCTTTGCTTCCGCTTTAGGCCCCGATATGATTATAAATATTTTGAAATTTTGTCTTTGAAGCCGAAGGTAATCTAGGATTACTGGCCGGTTATGACACTAAACCTATATGAGTGGATTTGGGTCGTGACAGAGTGGTATCAGAGCACGAGTTAATATCTCACGCACGTGTCCATTGAGCATTAGAATGTGTAGAACAGATTTAAGTTTCATGCACATAGTAGATAAGTGATGAGTTGTGCATTTAGAGAAATGTATGTGTGTTTGTTGAACAATTTGAGTATTGAATCTAAGAATTAAGTACTATTATGGAATGTTAATGATTATAAGGAAATCGAAATGTGTTTGATAAGTTAAGTAATGAGGCTAAAGGCTAAGAGTTATTGTTGAAATTTCTAATGTTATGAGGAAATTCGAACTTTTGACTTAAGCATTGGTGAGTACCAATATGTTTATTTGTGGAAACAAGATGTTATAAAGAAATTTTCACATTATAAGGAAATTAGAATTGTTGACTGGAATATTAGTGAGCACAAGTGTAATGATTTGCGAGAATATAGTGTTATAAGAGTTAAAGGTTATTTTTAAATTTCAACATTTAGAGGAGACTAGGATGTGTTTATTCAATAAGTTTAGTATTGCAGTTACGAGCTGTTGTGGAATTTTTTTAATGCTATAAGGGGAATGTAATTTTTGGTTGGCACAGTAAATTGATCCGTGGGAATACGATATTAAAAGGAATTAAAATCTTAGATGGAAATTGTGAAAGATACATGGTTGAATGTAAAATTAGACTACGAGAATATCTAGGAAATTGAGGAATTTGATGATTCAATGAGGTATATGGAGTTATGGTGATTGAGAATAAGAAAACTGTAAGTATGTAAGAAATATGTTGATTCAGTGAGGAATCTAATGTGGAAACCACAGAGTCTCATACCTTTGTTGAATGACCTTAAAAGTCCAATTGGAATCACGTTTAACCGGCATAGCTTCGAATCAGAAATTCTCGGTCAACTTCATGGGAATGAATAGGTTGCCCTACCGATATCTTTGTGTTAAAAATTGGGCGCCCATGTGGCATGACCCTTTGAACCTTTTGAACCTGAACCTTTTGAACCTTATCCATGTAAGTTTGAATTTGAATTCAAAACTTATTTGGATAACCATTCAGGATATCTATATCTATCATATCAATAGATATGGATAGATGGATAGATAGATATTGGTTGTTATATATTTGATTATATACATCTGATATGATGGGAATAATATATCGATATCAGATACGTTATGTGGTTTTTACCCATAACCTTTTTTCCCAGACTCTCTCTCTAACTCTCTCCCATATGAGAACGATCCAGCTTCTGCACTGTGACTTGTGTGGGTGATACTCATTTTGTAGTATCACTCCACTGCTGGGTTGGTTGTTCACATCCTGGAAGCACATGATTTACCCACGAGATTCTTCGCTTCAGGCTCTACTAAAAGGTATGATCTGATAATTTTTTTTCATCCGCTGCGTTTTATTCTTTGATTTACATTGGTATAAGAGCCAATACGGGTATTTTCGTGCTTATTTTTATGCATTAAAATATGTGTATATTTTTATATAAATATATATACATGATATATGCATGAATATTAATAAAGGAGGAAGATGTCCACTCTCATTAGATTAAGAGCATAAAATACCTCATTTTTATGTTTATTAAATGTCATTTTTAATGCCATAAATGTATTTATTTTGGAAAATGGAGTCTAGCAATACCGAAATTGGACCAGAAAACACCTTGGAAGGCGGCGCGTGGGCCGCACACGCCATCTGACGCCGTCAGTGGCTTCCATGCCCTGCCACACGCCTCCATGCGCTCTCACGCACTGAGACGTGCTTCCACGCGCTCTCACGCGCTGCCACGCGCGCGCCGTCCGCGCTACGCATGCGCATGCCAGGCGCTGAGCCACGTGCTGAGTCGTATGCTGCGCCGCTTGCTGAGCTGCGTGCTGTGCCGTGCGCTAAGCCGCTCGCTGAGCCGTCTGCTGAGCCGCGCCGTTTTTTCTCCACCGGCTTGGCTGCTGATGTTAAGGGTCTGTTTGTTTTTTTTTTAAATTCAAAATTGCATTAAATGGTCATAAGTAATTCGTTATAGCTTTGTTTTAAGCATGGTTAGTACTGTTAGACTCAGAATTAAATTTTCTATCTTCTGTAAAACTTTCAAAATTTTATGAAAATAAAAAATATTTTTCCTGAAATAATAATTCATTATTTCTGCTTTAAAATGCATCTGGTGTTGCATGATTAAGTTTTTGGGGCTAAATTTTTTATTGTAGACTACTGTTGTAGTTTACTATTTACTGGTATGGTTATTGTATTTTACCAAATTCTGGAATATTTATTTCTAATTTTATGTGTGTTTATTAGTTATTTAAAATTCCAAAAAATATCAAAAAATTCCAGAAAATTTCAGAAGTGATATACGTTCTGTTATGGCATAATTTGAATATTAAATACAGCATATTATTGTTTTTTGCCTAGAGTTTCTAATATGTTGTAATTAGAATAGCATGATTAATTGTTATTTGTTTAAATTCCATTATTAATTGTGACATAGCATGAGTTGGTTGTGAATCTACATTATGATACTATTGTATGGAATTAGAATTTTATATCATGCTTTTAGACATGCCATAGTCAGTGGGAGGTTATTCGGTTGAGAGAAATCTTTGTAGATTAACTCCCGAAAACCAATATTTTGCGCATAAATCAAATTAATTTTTGGATAATTGTCACCTGTTGCGCAAGCGATGATTACGAGCATAGCGGATTTTTGATCTTGCGACTTGTGTAATATTGTCACTATTTAATTTAGATTTTTGTGGCAAAATTATATTATGCTAATCAAATTAATCCCAATGCGAATTTCTCTCTAAATTGACTTAGCTTATGGAAGTTAATTTGGTTGACCTAGACTTAGTAGAGATGTTCAAATATGAACAATGTATTCTTTAGATGAGCAAAAGTCTTGGAGACTTTTGGTCAGACCTTAATTGAGCCAAAATAAGGAAACATGACTCAAAGTCCCCGTGGTTTTGTTGCCTTGTTTGGCACAATAAAAACTTATGTGTGCGCTATGGTTAGCAGCATGTTACGTTACTTTGATTGGCGAGTTTTGGAGTTTTGAAATTAGTAAGTCATCAATAGATCTGTATATGATCTTGACTATTGAGCTGCACGGATTGACTTTGTATTTTGACTTGTAATGATGCTGAATCATTGGATGAAGTAACATTCAAGAGTCACGTCATCCAAGAAATGCGAGCTTTAATGAGTTAGTCATTAAGTGTAAGACGAGTAGCCAGTATGAGCAGTGTCTTGCTCTTTACCCAACTATTGGGAGTGGATGGAGCAAAATTTCACGCACTATAATAGTGTGCATTAAAGTATCACTTGAAGTTAAAAGATTAGCGCTTAGTAGCAGCAAAATCTATTAACACTAAGTGAAAAGATTAGCGCCAAGTGGCTGCAAAATCTATTAGCATTGCCAACTTGTCTAAGTCTGGACACTTACTATTTCCACACTTGAGTGTGAGACATGTTGAGGTGCTTCTTTGTATGATTCCTTAGCTAGGCTAACATTTTTTTTTAATAACGTTTACCACTAAGCGCAAACGTTGCAGCATAGTAATGAAAAGGTCAAGGCTGACAAGGTTGTTATGACTCTAAAAATTTGACGCATCGCTTGTGAGAGCATTGTGTTGAATAAGACTCTTTAGCCTAATTCGCGCTTAAGTTACTTCAGGAGTTGTCATAGATTGATAGCTTATTCTCTCCTTCTTGTGGATAGTAGAATTAATTGCAAGTAACTATGAAGCGAGAAAAAGAAATGGCAAAAGGAGTATCGTTATCTTTTAACTAGATGCAGTAAAGTGTATGGAGAATAAAATTGACTTGAAGGTGCAGGGGATTAGCACTTACTAGTTAAATTTGCGACTTAGGCGCACTTGATATCTCCATGACATCCTTTTATGAACTAGTGAATATGAATTAGTCGTGAGTCATTACCTAGTTGGGCCTAAATCTTTAAAACTTGTCTTCGAGAACTCACACATTAAGATGATTGGAATTAGTTTATGACATTGGTCATGAACCTGTGGCTTATTATACTTAATCACATTAATGAGATGATGACACGATGGTTTGAGTAGGCCTTCTCGAGCCCACTCGCTTATGACATCCTGCTCTCATGTGAATGTGTAACTTTGTTCGCAATGGGTGCGCACAAGTAAGTAGGAAAGCCGTAGAAGGTCATTTGTTTTGGCGCATTTAGTCCACTATGATATTTGTGACTAGATATGTGTAAGGGTATGATAGCTAAGCCTCAATCTCGACACATTTAGAGATTACAATACACATCTGAGTCAAGACTATTTGATCTCCCATAAGTCAAAAGTTTTGAGATGATTTTTGACATTGCACATATGAGGTCGAGATCAATTAGATAAGAGCTTTTGTGCTTTTAGTTTTGACCAAGGTGGCGAGTATCTATTTGAGTTTTTTTTTAGAAAGCTCTGTGAAGAGAAATGGATGCTTAGAAAGTTAATTATTCCTAGTACTCAACAACACAATGGTGTAGTAGAGATAAGGAATTAAATATTGTTAATGTTAGGTGGCTAATCGCGCAAAATGTTTCCCAATTGGGAATTGCACTAGTTTGTTGCCTATATCCCTAACTAAGTGCCCTCCATATCAGATTTTACACTCCATTTGAGTAATGCGTTAGCGGAGAGCCATCTATGGGCGATCTGCAACTGTTAAGCAGCTTATCTTTATTTTACTTCTCATAAGGTTGCGAAGTTAAGACCTAGGGTTCTATAGTGCATTATTGTATGCTGTCTTATAAACACATAGGGTCGTGTGGCGCATTATTGTATGCGGTCATGTAAACCCTTTGGGTCATGTGCATGTAGGTAAGTAGCTTTGTGGTAGTGTAACTAAGTCACATAAAGTTTTCTTGGTAAAGGTGACGTGAATAGAGTTTTGGAACTCTATAAGATAGAGAATTCTAAGCATAGCGCTTTTATGTAGCCTAGTTGAGAATGGAAAGAAATTTCCAATATCCTAGGGACAGTGGGAGCGATGTGCCTACTAATGGATTACTCCATTAGAGTAGAATACTCTACATTCTTTGTTGCATGGTAGCGAATGTGAAAATTTTCCATGTCATCACTGGGTGATTGAGAAGGAAACATTCATGATTGCTCCGCAAGATGATAAAGAGCCTAGGATAATGCCAAAGGCTTTAGTCCCCTATTTTTAGAAAGTGGATCAATGTTGCGCAGTTTAAGACAAAGTCTTTGAGGATTAACCATTTCTATAATTTGGTTGACTTTCTATTATGACGCGAAACTCTTCTAAAGTTATGCGTAATTTGGATAGTCATTGTTGAGGCATAAGGCTCGCTAGATACCGAAAAGTCACACCATTAAGGAAAGTGTAGACCATGAGAAGACTTCCTCCTGGGGAGTGAGGTTATTTTGACTTAGGCTATGATTGACATAAGCTCGGAACATTGATTTGTGGACATTGTGACCCAACTTTCTCGTTAGAGAATTGGATAAGTAGATCCGTAGGGATTTACCTTCTGCTTTTATGGTGAAAAGTTAGGAGCGCAAAAAGGTTGCTAGTTCTAATAAATCTTTTACAGCCTAAAACAGTTATCCAAATAGTGGTTCTTAGATTTCGTCAAGCCATGATAGGCCAACGATGATCGATGAAGACCACTAAAGCATGATCAATGGTCCAAAAGAAGTTTTTCCTTACTTAGTCATTATGAGCCAAGAATTTATAGGGTTGTCGCCACCTAGGGTGGGCAGTCCCTTGTTTTAGATATGATGGACATGGGTGATGTAATTTATATGCTCGGATGTACGATCTTTAGGGATTGTTTTAGGAGAATTCCTGTTTTGTCTTCGATGACTTACATAAGGAATATCCTAGAACGATTCTAGATGCAAAATTGCAAACCTATTGACTTACCTATTGGTAAAAGCCAAAGCCTTAGCTATTGAGTGAATCCTCGGATTGTCTTTGGGAGAAACAGATGACTTATATTCTTTGATCTTTTCTTTGTTGTGGGAGCCTAAAGTACGCTATGTGGGTGTATTCGGCATGATAAGTGTTATCTTTAGTAAATGGTCAACTGAGTTGTTTAGACATTGACCTTGCTCATTAGACTGTGGATAGAATGCTTTACTAGTAGTATATTAATTTGCTCTTTGTAAGATTCAATGCGCTAGTTGGGCGCATCAAGAATGAATGCAAATTGGTCACCAAAATATCTTTAGAGAGGTTATTGTGCAAAAGGTAGTGATCTTGAATCACTTCATGTAAGGCGCACATGGAGGATTCCGTTGTATATGCTTATCGCAAAAGGTGCTGATAAGGCTTATGTTTGGAATCTAGAATTGCCTATGCTGTGGTCATGTTTTTTAGATCGATCACTTATTTGTTATGAGATGATGGGATGTTGACACTATTATGGTTTGTGTCATAATGATTAGCAGATGATGATGTCAGCAGGCAAGATTGGCTCACTCGCACGAGCAATCGCCCTTGGCGCCTGGGAGCGAGCAAGGATGAGACTAGTGGTTTATTTTTTATTTGGAGCCAAGAGAGGCTTAAATTATCCACTATGCATGTCACCTTGGTTACAACCAAGATGAGGTCATGTTAAAGACCAAACATGGATGTTAGTACCCACTTTCCATGTTGTGCCTGTTATGATTAGCCAGATGGGAGATCTCATCTGGTGCCTGGAAGGCGAGCAAATAGAGAATTTAGGTTAGGCGCTAGAAAGCGACTAGACTAATATCTGTACAGTGTATCGAGTATGACGTCACTCTTTTGGAAGAGTTACTCCACCGTAGCATGTATTCATACTATATGTGCTTTGCGACCGAGTAATGAGGTGAGAGAATGGATCCTTGTTTCCTCACCGTGTGAGTCTTACGTGTCATTATTGATATGACTTTCATTTATGTGCCCTTTTGTGACTTTTGACTATGTCATAAGGTAAGGGGTTGATGTTCTGCTACTTTGGTATGTTGCCTACGGTCATGTATGATTCGGCCTTAAGGGGCATCACTGGGAAAGCAGTCAATCCTAAACTAAATAGCATGAGGGCAAAGGGAAGATCATCTAGTATTACACCACAGTTGTATATTCACTGCCGGCAACTCACATCACTCTGTATGAGAGGCAGATTGAGTGTGAATATATTGCAAGAATTGAGAGGGTCAAACATGCTTTTTTTGAGGGATTAGAGATATTTTTTGAACCGGTGTAATTAGATGGGTCTGGGGTATATGAGACACTATTTCTATTCTTTTTGGGTTGATGTCTCTATGTTGGCTCATTTTGAGTTTCTAGTATAGAGTTCCCACATGCAGGTGTTCTCAGCAGTCGCACGGTGCATTGGCTAGTATGAGATTGTTCATTTTTTGGGAGATTGAGATAGAGATGTGGCAGTGTCATGCCAACTCATGTGCGAGTGGGAGATGTTAGAAATTGGGCGCCCATGTGGCATGACCCTTTGAACCTTTTGAACCTGAACCTTTTGAACCTTATCCATGTAAGTTTGAATTTGAATTCAAAACTTATTTGGATAACCATTCAGGATATCTATATCTATCATATCAATAGATATGGATAGATGGATAGATAGATATTGGTTGTTATATATTTGATTATATACATCTGATATGATGGGAATAATACATCGATATCAGATACGTTATGTGGTTTTTACCCATAACCTTTTTTCCCAGACTCTCTCTCTAACTCTCTCCCATATGAGAACAATCCAATTTCTGCACTGCGACTTGTGTGGGTGATACTCATTTTGTAGTATCACTCCACTGCTGGGTTGGTTGTTCACATCCTGGAAGCACGTGATTTACCCACGAGATTCTTCGCTTCAGGCTCTACTAAAAGGTATGATCTGATAATTTTTTTTTCCATCCACTGCGTTTTATACTTTGATTTACACTTTGTATAATTGTTTGACTTATGGTTGAAATTGTGATGCATGATCTAAGCTAGCCAATATTATCCCAAATGTTATCTATCTTGTCTTGTGACTCTAAGAAAAGATAAAAGCTATGCAGCAATGCTATGGGAAACCGCAAGACCAGAAGGAAAAGTAAAATGCTAAGCCAAAGAAGCAATTTCAGAATATGTCTAAGAAGTAGGACATTAATTGTTAAGTAAAATTTGGAGAGACAAGTAATTTTAAGTTAGATATAAGTCATCCCCCAAATGTTCGATTTGTTGCAAATATTATATCGGGTGTGCTATTGAATTTCAAGAGCATACTTCAAATGTGGAGAGATAGAACAGCTAACGAAGGATTATTAAAAAGAAATAATTATAATGATAAATTTTAAGGAGGGTTTCAAGTTAGCTAGTTATTTTGAAGATTAGTGCCTAACCCAATTGCTAAGTGACGGAGTACCTTAAGTATGTGCATAGAATTTTGAGTAGTTATATCATATTTGTTTTGGTTATGTGAATTTCTCCTACCTAAAGTTTGATAAATTTAGGATCTGTTTACTTAAAACTTGATCAAAATTACTAGAATTAATGAAATGTGACTAAGGGCTAAACCAATGAAGATTGGCCTATTTAATGATGGAAGGAGAACAATTCTTGTTGTTAAGATTGTGTTGTCAACGTTGGAAAGAAGTTCGCTTCTAGTGTTAGTCAAAAGAGTTAATGCATAATAGAAGAAGATATCATTCTTCGTCGAAGTTATAAATGTGTATTTCTTAAAGAACCTCCTGGAACAAAAGAATTTGAATTGGCTAATTTGCAAAGGATCGAGAAGGTCAAAGTTTAGTTTTAAAAATAATTGGATAATACCACTTGAAGATTGAAATAAATTAATATGTATACGCTCATGAGAATTTGAATAAGTATGGAAATAATGAATCGTAGATTGTCTATGCCAATATGTATAGTCTAGTACATGCAAAAAGTCTTAAGTTAGAATTGATACTCCTATGTTTGTTTAATTGATTATGGTAAACTTAGAACTCATCTACTTGGGATTTGGAGCTTAATTTGAGGTTATTGAAACAATTGGGATGTGAATGCTTCGGTTCGCCAAGACCACTATTGAGCACCCTTACTACTTGTGAACAAATAATGGTTGGTTCAGAACTCGTTCTTTTATTTCGACCCATTTGGTTATAAATGAATTGATTATTGGGATTAATGTTATGTAATAAGTGTTTCTTCGTTATACAGAGGACCTATATTATTTGGAAATGTTATACTATGAATTTGACTCAATACTTTTGATATGGATTATTGGGATGTAATGTTGAGTGTGATAAGTGAATGTTGGCCATATGCCTGAGTGAATTGTCTTTGACTTTCGGAAGTAATTGACTTTTCTTTTGGAACTAATGGAACAAAACCCCACCCCATTTAATTTGTCAATAAGGCTGTTGTGGTCAGAGTATTTGTGGACCAAAAATTTGAATTTGTTATTGAGGTTGTATCAAATACTTAATCTATTGTGGAGACTTCATATAAAATGTCAATAAAGGAGTAGTTTGATTTATTTAAAGTTAAGGAGGATCATGACTATCATTTGTGATTAATTCTCGACTATTTGGAGGCTTGTGGAATATATATATATATATATAAATATGTGAATTGTTAGAGGATATGTGAATAGCTAAATAAAAGTATATGAGTAATGTGATTGATGAGAGTAGAATGTTACGGTTAATATATTTTGTGGCTTAATGATATGATGTTGACTTCAAAGCCTATTATATATTACAAAATGACTTTTGATGACAATATGAATATGAATTTAGACGAATCACAATTCGAGTTATTACGAATTAGATGACAACGAGTCAAACTCCTGTGATGGAATTTTAGTGGTAAGGAAGTTACTTGAGAACAAAAATATGGAATGAAACAAGGTTGTATGATTTGGTTGCAGTACGAGTGTCTTAAGTTTGGAGGACCAAACTTTCTAAGGAGGAGAAATTGTGACGACCCTGCCATATATAATATTTTATATTTGATTAATTACGGGGATTTGGATTTTAATTAGTCGTTACCTTGATTTAATTTGGGATTTATGAGGATTGTGGAATCTAATTCGTATAAGATTTTATTAAGGATTTATTTTGAATTAGAAATTGAACGTTCAAAAGGCTTAAGGAGGTAAAATTGATGAGTTAATTCAATTTAATTTCAAGTATCGGACCATATGGGAGTTTAATTAAATGTTCGATTTAGTTTAGTAAAATTGAGATTTGATTAATTAGGTCCAAATTGGAGTTAATTAAGTTAATTAAATTATGAGAATTGAGAATTGTGATTATTATGAATTAAATTTATTTATGCGGTGTCCAATTTGAATATGTAATTTATTGACGGGAATTTTGAGTCTGATTAGAAATTGAAGGCCTAAACGATTCGGGAAATCAAAATTGATGATGGCAATAAATTTAATTTAATATTTGGAGTCTTTCGAGAGTTTGATTTTAAAAAAAAAATTCTAATTCAGAATGGTAAAGATTAAATATAATTAATTGGGCCTTAATGGAAGTCAAATTAGACTAATCAAATCATGTAGGAATTGTAATTAGTTATGATTGATTAAGTTATGTGCTAATTATGATTAATCTAGACTAAGTGATATTTAATTAAGCTAATGTGTAATTACTGTGCTAAACTAATCCTAACATACCACCACATGGATTATTTTAAGGTGGACAAGTGCCCCACCATTTTTTATTATAACCAAAAAAAAAAAAAAAAAAAAAAAAAGGAGAGAAGAATGGAATAAAGAAAGGGGTGTAGTGTATTGAAACTTTTCATCAACTTGGTTTGGTTGGAGGAAAACGGTGGGAGAGAGAGAGAGAGATCAACTCTAGGGAAAGGGTGAGCAAGAAATTGAAGACAAAAGGAAGAAACTCAAAGCTTGATCAAGAGACTCAACAAATTGAAGATTTTAGGTAAGAAATTAAAGTTCAAATTTTGTAGAAAAATCACCTAAAAGCTGAAATTGAGAGATAATTGGATTCAATTTCATGTAATTAAAAGGAAATTAGCAAGATGATGAAGAAATTGAGTTATGTTCGATTTATGGAAGTTAAATTGGGAATCAATTATGTTGAATTTGATTTTTGTAGTCTTGCATAAATTTGAGTTTCATTTCTACATGCATGAACAAATTCTACAAGTCTAATAGTCCAATTAAACATGCATCATAGGATTTCAAAGTTTTGAGATTTTAATTCATGTTTAAAAGGTTTAGTGGTTTGATTTGGAGAAAATTAATAATAATCCAAATTAGAGCTATTCTAATCAAAATTATTTGGTTTTGATCTTAATTTCAAACATGCAAAGTTTCATAACTCCAATTTCACGATTTAAATAAAAAATAAAAAATAAAAATAAAAAAGGAATTAAGAATCAATTTCATGTAATTTCAAAGAAATTAGAAAAAGGTTGAAGGAATTGAATTAAATTCAAATTGTAGAAATTAAATTAGAATTGAGCATTTTGTGGTTTGATTTTTGTTGTCTTGCAAAAATTAGAATTTTAATTGCACATACATCATAAATGTTTCAAGAGTTGTGAAAGTTTAGTTCATGTTTTAAAATTTGTGGATTTAAAATTGGGTTTGATATGAAGGAAATAAATTAAATCTAAATTTGGGCAAATTTAGATATAAATTATAATTTATATTTGAGAATCAAAAATTAGTTTGATTTTGATTTAAATTTCTTACATGTATATATTTTTTTAAAGGGCCTTATGGCTTTAATTTATGTTTTATAAAACAAAGAAAGATGAATGCTAGGATTATTATATTCATAAAATTATTGGTTTTAATCTTAATGATCAAAGAGATTTTTGTATTAGAAATTAGAAAATTAGTCATGGGTTCATCATTAGTAATGAAAAATTACATATTTAAATTGGTCCATGCAAGAGTCAAAGTTTTGAAAATGTGTTTGGAAATTATTTTTGTTGGTTTTGAAAGCACAGAAAATTTGCTGGCCACTCGAGCGATAAAGTCACTGCTCGAGTGAACATTGAGGCCATCCAGTATTTTTACAAAGCTTTGCAGACCACTCGAGCGGCATATTTTCAGTAATTTTTGACTAACTCTTTTAAATACATATTTGCATCCTCATGGCATTCTAAGTATTCTTAGGCACCAATTGAACTCACATAGTCACGGAATAAGCTAGAAACACATAAAGAAAGTTGAATTAAAATGAAATGGATATTGAATGGTGCTTCTATTGTATCTTTGTTGTGTGATTTGTATAGGTGGACGTCCGAGGCCTTATATCGAGTTAACCCACAGTGAGTAATAACTCTATAAAGAAATGTTCAATTTATCTTTATTTTTTGAAAATGTTATTGCTATCGAAATTGATGTATGATTGATTGAATGGCCTATTGAAACATTATTTTCTCAAAATGAATGAAGTTCTGTTTTGAAATGGTATTGTGGCATCCATTGAACGTAGGCCCTTGCGTGGGGGTAATAATACCATGGCTAGGCCTTTGCCTGGGGATAACAATACCATGGCTAGGCCCTTGCTTGGGGGTAACAATACTATGGCTTTTGGATTGATTGATATATGGTCCATTATCACTCGAATATTATTGTTTCATAGATGTACCACATATAATGATACGAATGACTTTTGTTATTGTAAAGAGATGATATGATTGCTAATCGAAATGTTCTGTCTATTAAAAAGGATTGCTTCAAAAAATGCAAGATATGTTTTGATATGGGATTCGACATGGAAAATTTTTTGTTGTGAATTTGATTTAATGTGGCAAATGCCTCACTTTGAAAATGATTTAAGATTCATTGCGAAATTGTAAGACAGGTTTTCGTATTATCGTTGAATTTCATTCATTTAACCTCTTTATTCTGTTATTACTCGCTAGGCTTTAGCTCACTATTTACATGTATATGTAGGTGAGCAAACTAAGCAACAAGGATAGAGAAAGCCTCAGAGTCTACCCGTGTCAGCCTTTTGAAGAGCTTCCGGAATGGAGCAAGTTAGGCTCGAGTAGAGCCAAGAAAATCTGCCCTTAGCTTTGTTAGAGTTTTGTATTTTGCTGAGTCTTAAATGTATATGTTTGTGAGATATATAAGATTTGTATTCGTATATAATTATTATTGTATCATGTAGGTATAAGCTCAATGGACATTTTTATTTTTGCTTTGCTTCCGCTTTAGGCCCCAATATGATTATAAATATTTTGAAATTTTGTCTTTGAGGCCGAAGGTAATCTAGGATTACTGGCCAGTTATGACGCTGAACCTATAGGGGCAGGTTTGGGTCATGACAAAGGTGTTAACTCGGTTCGATGTCTAAGCAAGGTTTTAGCTTGACCTTGCAAATGAGTAAAGTTTTAGATCGGTGGTAATAAGGGGCAAGGTTTTAGCCCAGTTCTGGACAAGGGCATGGTTTTAGTCCAGTCTAGGGTACGGACAACATTTTTAGCTTGGTCGTGGTAATAAGCCAAATCTCATCTCGGTTGATTTCTCTAAGGAGCCACAAACAGGGGGCTTATGCCGTTCTAGAAGGGTTTTGGATCGAAATCGTGGCCTTTAGTCAGTTTTTACACAAGTTGTTTGATGTTCATCTCAAAAATATGAGACTTTAAAGGTTATCAAGAATCCTAGCGCAGTTCTAAAACTCATTTCAGTGTTTTAAGTGCTATAGTGCTATTTCATGGACACGGATAATGATTTAGTCAAACAAAAATGCCAAAAACAAGAAGAATTGTGTGAATGCCAATGAAGAAATGAAGAGTTCGATGAACTTACAGATTCAAGTGTTCAATTCGATTCCAATTGGTGATAATGCATGAAAGGTGATGACGAGTCTGGCGCTGCAATACAGACGCTTGAATTTGAGCTTCAAAGCAAGAAAATAAAGGGTTGAGGCTCTGATTTTAGGGTTCTTTCTCTAAGAAGATGAATAGTAGAGGGGCTGCCTGTGCACGTATGAGCTATATATATGGAGAAGGTATAAAGGCGAGATGATTCAAATTTTCAGGGCCAATGTGTGACGACTGTAATAGTGTACGGGCACAATCAAGGCTAGCCACGTGTCCCTAAAAGGACATCGTGTCAGAATGGTTGGAAAACATGTTGTACGAACGAAATGATTTCTTGAAACCGAGTTGGAGTGGTGACCAAGCAAATAGAGTTATCTCAGCTAGAGGTGTTTTAGCTTGGCTATCAAAAGTCCCAATCATGCACTGCAGATGGAATTAGGGGCAATTGAGAGGGTAATTTGTGTAGACAAATTGGACCGAGCTAGGTGGAAGTGTCTTTAGGGCTAGGACCACATAGTGAGCTGAGCTGTGTCTTAAGTGTAACGATGTTTGGGCCGAGCAGTGACCAGACCAATCAAAGATGTTTGACTAGGCTAGTAACCGCCCATATTCCTGAACCCAACTAATTCAGAATGGCAATCAATGCTTTGACCAAATTACAAGGAAGATAGTCAAACGGCCCGTGAAAGGGTTTGACCGTGCTAGTGGAAGAGTTGTGCAATGTAAGTAAGGTGATGCGACAAGCAAGCATTGCACAGTGTTGCATGTTACACGTTCAAGCAAGTGGCGGATAGAGCAAGAGTAGTCCAATTGCATGGCAAGAAGCTGAGCAAAGAGTTGTCCCATCCCACTTGGTTTGTAGTGAGGAGGGTGTCAAAGGATAAGCATTATCCTTTAGGAATGTGATTCCTAGGAGGACTCTACTTAGGAGAGTTAGAGTCCTACTACAATTATGTCATGTGGAATCTACAAAAGCTCAAGTAAAACCCTCATCCAGGTATTGCAATTCATACCCTTGAATTCACAGAGCTTTGGCCTCTTTAGTCTAGTTGCTAACTTAAGCATCGGAGGGGTTTCCGGCACACACTCGCTGGCTAGCTCACGTTTGTGATTTCAGGTGTTACAACAATGTTTGGAGGAGCACAAGCTTGATCAATAGGATTATAAGAGTGAAGAATATTCTGTGCTCGTACATACCCATTTCCCCACCTTTTTCGTGCTTCCCTCCCACACTGCTCCGACCACTCATCATAGCCCCCACTCTTGCAATGATGAACCCATCAACCTAGCCTTTACCCCTCGCTTCAAGACTCGATAACTTGTTACTAAATTCCTAAACTATGGCCTATCTCTCTCTATATATATACATTGGGGTTTTTGAGATCTGATCCAAATGTGACAGGTTTGATGTGTGGGAAGGTCTAAGTAGGGCGACAGGGGTAGAGAAAAGGGTTGTGAAGAGCATGTTGGGGGTAATAAGAGGTTTACTAGTGGTTAGATAGGGTGGAGGAAGGGTGACAATAGTGGTGGTAGGGAAAAGAATGTAAAGGAGATAGATCATGGGTTGTGGTGGTAGGAAAGTGGTATAGAGTAGGAAAGAGGTATAGAATAGGCCAAGGATATCAGAGAGAGATTGGAGAGGCGTTGGAATGGCAAGCGAAAGGTGTAAAACGATGAGGGTGAAGGAGAGAGAGAGAACTGGGCAATGGCGAGTGGTTGTTGCAAGATTTATAAAATGAAGGTAAAAAGAAGAGGATGTGAGGAGGGTGGTTGACAGTGAGGGTAGCTGTTGAAGTTGCAGTGGAATGGAGAAGAAGAAGAGAGACAAAGAAAGAGAGAGTAAACTAGAGGGGTGTTTTAGTCTTTTTCTATATAAGGATTCCATGTTACTTCAATTTATTTTGAAACTTACATGACTATTGCAATTTGAAAAAACATTCCGTTGAAATGTAATAAAACTTTCAAGTTTCTATATTATTGCATTTTTTCAAAAAAAATAAAAATATAAACTTTAAAAGGATAACTTTTTCACTAACCCCTTGCAATTTGAGAAAACATTCCATTGAAATGTAATAAAACTTTCAAGTTTCTATATTATTGCATTTTTTCAAAAAAATAAATATATAAACGTTAAAAGGATAACTTTTTCACTAACCCCCAATCCCCCCCCCCCCGGGGGGCCCCAAGAAAATGTTTAAATTCAAAAAAAAAAAAATGCTACTAGAAAGTTATTCTGAAATGCAAACCAGCGCTAATACCTAGGTCTTATTTGGCAAGTGAGTTTTTTGTCTTTTTGGTTAAAATTCACAAAATGACAAAATAAACTAAAATAGTTAATAAGACAAAATTTCATATTAAACTCATAATCATTTCATTTTTTCTTCTAACTGCAAAAAAATTTAACAATCTTTTCAAACATAAAAATTTTAATCTACTAAAATAATTAAAAACTAAAATAGTCAACTTCTTAAACGATACCTTAGTAATAACATATTGTTTATTCCATTTATTCACTAACAATAATTACAATTTCATGAATGACGAACTTGAGGGTAATACGGACCCCAATGTGTTTGTGGTGCTGGCAAGACGCGGAAGTTTGTCGCACAAAAAAATAATGATGGTTGAACATTTTATTATTGTCTTAAAGGCTAAACCAAGTTGATAGGTTCACATAGGGGGTGTTTGACAAGTTGAGTTTTATAGTTTTTTTTTTTTTTTGGTTAAAATTTATAACGGATAAAATAAGTTAAAATAGTTAATAAAATAAAATATCATATCAAATTCATAATCATTTTACTTTTTCTCTTACAAACATCACATCCAATTACAAAAAAATCTAACTATCTTTGCAAACACAAAAATTTTACCCTACTAAAATAGTTGAAAACTAAAATAACTTACTAAAATAGCAACTTCTCAAACACCCACAATGATGGATGAGTACTTGTTACAAGTTGCCAACACCGAATGAGCTACACACTAGCGTAGTTCAAGTGTAATTGCATGTTTTGGATGCAATGGGATTAGAAAAGTTATTTTGGACTGTTTGGTTAAGTTTATTTCAAATAGTTTTTTATTCTAATAATTTATTTTAACTCAAAAAATTGATTTTGAGAAGTTGCTCACCCTACTTCTGATTATTGACTTTTGGTGTGAGTATGTTAATTTACAATTATACCCTTAAAAATTTGTGAAAATAGAAAAAGACTCAAATAGACTATGAATAATAATTAAAAAAAATTATTAGGAAATGTGAACTAATAGTAAATAACAAAAAATAAAAGTTAAATTTACAACTATTAAAAACTAATTCAATTTATAATTAAAAGGAATAAAAATGACATTTTTTTTTTTTTATCAGCAAAAATGAAGCTTTATTGATGGGAAAACATACAAAGTATGGTACAAAACATCAATAAAGAGGAGGGTGCAAAAAGTATCGCAGTGAAATATCAAGATCCCAACCAGGTTGGCACCAAGATGCATACCAAATCATCTGCTAGTACAAACTCCAAGCTCCAACTTAGTGAGTAACCAACATACAGAGTAGAACAAAACAAGCAGAAAACAAACAAGCTTAACACTAAAATCACCAACATCCACAACAATCAATGACAGCAAACAACAGCAACAACATTACAACATCAACATCAGCAACATAACAACATTCTAGCATCTCCACAGCATTAATAACAACATCTGAACAAAAGTAGAGCTCCTGATCTGCAAAACCAACACTTCAACCCTACCTAGTGCAAACAGAATAGGAAAGCCCATAGCTACTAACAAAGAACTCAACCCCACCTATACAAGCTTGAACCTGGTTAAGATTATACATAAAGTCACTAACCAAGTAATGCCAGCCCTTTGATGATGAAACCAGCCAAATAACCACCCTAGCTTTAATCAAATCAGAAAGGTCCCCAACATCTGCAACAACACCATTAAATGTACAATCATTCCGTAGCGTCCATATAGACCACAAGGCCACCAGAGGGACAATCCTCCAAATCTTTTTTTCTTGCTTCAAAAACATCTCGTCCTCCCACCAACTCAGCAAATTAGCAACAGAACCTAGAATGACCCACTGCAACCCGCACCAAGCTAATAAAAATGACTAGACATTCCACACAAAAGAGCAGTGCAGCAGCACATGAAGAACTGATTCCTCCTTAGTTTTATAGAAACAACACAAGGAAGATGCCACCTACAGCAAGAACCCCAATCCTGCGTAGGAAAATTGAAGCTTTAATCATATGTTTCCATGCAAGCCAGCTAAAGAATTGCACTTTAGGAGGTAAGCCATTATTCCAAAGCAACTTACTTGGTCTAGAGACAGTACAAACCCCCAGAGTGACAAAACTATACAAAGAAGATACTGAAAACACACATGTGGAATTGGCTATCCACTGTGGGTAATCCACTCTTCCCAAGCTAACTGGAGGGCCAGATTGAAGAACAGAGACAAACCTCAACATTTCAACTCTTTCCCAATTCAAAAAAAACTCCCTTATTGGTAATATACTCCACACCCCTAAAGCCTTCTTCAGATTAACAAACAAACTGAGGGATCCTTCCTTCTCCCTAGACAGACTAAATAATCTAGGAAAATCATCTTTCAAACATACAGAACCACACCACTTATCCTCCCAGAACCTTACCCTACTACCATCACCCACTATTATTTTAAAATTATTACGAAAACTCTTTAGCATATTCAGATTGAAATTAGCCATTGAGATCATACCATACTCTTGATAGCCTATTGCTAGTTACACTAAAAGGCAACCAGCTATGCTCCTCCCGGTTATATTTACTACGTATCACTCTTCTCTATAACGCCTTTGTCTCACCAGCAAACCCCACCACCATTTAAATAATAGACAAGACTTTGTTGCTCTGCTCCTCCTAATGCCCAAACCTCCATGCCCCATAATTTGGTCACCTCCTCCCGCTTAACTAAATGTACCTTCCTCCTAAGAGCCAAACCTCCCCATAAAAAAGCTACTTGAATTCTCTCAATATTCTTAGCCACACCCTCAGGCATTCTAAACAAAGACAAATAATATATCGGTAAGCAAGAGAGAACCGATTTAATCAATGTCAACCTGCCTGCGAATGACAGCATTCTTCTTTTCCATCCAACTAACCTCACTTTAACTTTGTCAAGAACTCGTTTCCACGTTAACTTTTGATTAAAAACTATAATCTATAATTTGTTAAGTTGTAATTTCTAATTTGTTTGAACAGCTGTGCCAAACACTCCCAATATATTAATATGCTTCACTTGTTGCCACTGTTGGTACTTCTTTTTATTAAAATTATGATTAATTAAGTTTCTCACATATTATAATGGAAAATAGAACATAATTATATATGCCTAACTTTTAAATTGGTCTATGGTTAGTATTGTATTAATATGTTTATGTTATAGATATTTATTATAATTTTATGATTGTATATTTCCATTGTCATAAATAATATAATAAAAAAAAATATGCGTTAACAAACATGTTACTGTGTCATTTGGGATGTGGATATTTTCAGTTTTTTGGCTAAATTAGTTACAAAAAGACAAAATAAGATAAAAAATAAATAAATAAAGTCAATAAGACAAAATGTCACATCCAAATCACAATCATTTCATTTTTTCTCTCATTAAAGCCAAAAAAGCTATAAAAAAATAAAAAATAAAAAAGTCAACCCAAATGAACTTTTTAATTGAGGCTAAAGCCAAAAAATAAAAAAAGCCAACCCAACTTCCTAATTTTCAGACCAAACATATATGTAGATTTTGTTTTTCAAAAAATAAACAAAAACTAATTTACAATTTTTACAACTGTAAACAAAACAAAAACAAAAATGTAGACATTACCAAACACCACTTAAAATAAAAAATAAAATAAAAAATAAAAGGAGAATTTGATAGGAAATCCTATTTCATAAACTTGAAATCCAATAGATCCTACGCTTTTTTTTATATCCCAGTTAATACTTATGTTCCCATAGATGAATGCTAAAGATATCTACAAGAATAAGAGGAAAAAAATTAAAAAAAAAAAAAAAAAAAAAAATTTGTCAAGACGCAAACTAGTTCCCAAAGAGTGAAGAACAAAAGTAATAAGAAGGCTACAAAGAAGAACTCACCCAATAGGTAAGTGAAACCAAGAAATGGAGAGCGCACCCGAGGTGAGTAAAGCCGAGATGAACAAAACCCAACCGAGGTTAAAAGATCTTATCGGTAAGGAATTACCAAGGTCATGGAATGTTTCTTGCCAAATGAAACTTAGAGCTCGACTCTAAAGTGTTGAAAACTTCAGTCGAAGTTAAGTATAAATTGAAGGGTAAGACCCTAGATTAATACAACCAAATTTCGCCGAGAATTTATGTGCCATTAACAGCTGACTAGGTTGAAAGTATGAATCTCTTAGCCTCAATTCTAATAATAGTATGAAGGGTAAGACCCTATAGATGAATCAACGTTAAACTCTGGTAGTTTGTTACTTCTAGACGTTGGTTCTGGAAGTTGTTGAAGCGCCAGATCTTAGATTGATTTAACTTAGTTATGCCAACAAGTCACAAGCAATTGCCGACTGACTAGATTGAAAGTATGATTCTCTTAGCTTGGGTTCTGATATTAGTATTGATCTGATTTAAAGCACATCTAGATGTGGTAAGCGTAAGCCAATTAGATCAGAAGAAACATTTCCTAGGGAAACAGTGGATGACCAAGTCAAGGTGTGTAACCTAGGCTTAAAGTTGTTGGATTAAATTCCTAAGATTGAATTGAGTTAATACTCACATTGAAGGGCATAAGAATTCAGAAGATGAAGAGATCGGTTAAATAAACCGAAGTTTAAGACAACTGTGTATCTGAGATGATTGAGTTCAATTAGGCTGAAGAGTTCCTATTACTCTAGAGTTCTCAAGTGCAATAAGAACTAGGGCTATTGTGGGAACATATTTTTTAGTGAAACCACGTGTGTCGAAGATCTCGTCTATATGGTACGATCTCAGATTGTGGTGTCATGTGGCAGGATAATATTGGTTGAGGTTGTGACATTAGTTAAACCCCTGTCAAAGTATGACTCCTAAGTTGGGTAAGAATGAGACTCTTGGGGAGATCAAACCCAACCCAATTAGGAAGATGATTTCTAAATAAGGATACTTGCTAGGCAAGTAAAATTCTAGATGAAAAAGGAACCTAAGATGGCAAGGCAGGGCACTTCTATATAAAGATGACACCTCTATAGGTTGAGTTACACATTATTATGCATGTTCTAGTAATTGATTATAGTTTTCAGTATTTATGCAATTGAGTATTCTCTAGAGAAAGAAAATCGTTGACTTTAGCATCGGACTGCTCGTCCAGGAAAGGCCAAATGGGCCAATGACAGGTTTTTATCTTACAAATTCTCAACGGATTCATCTAGAAGATCAACTTCTTTCCCATATTTCTAGAAGAAGAATATCTTGTTGATCATGTGTGGTCTGGTCAAATTTTAGTGCACACAAATTCTATATCCAATATTTTATATTTTTGTAGACCTGAACACCCCTTTCAAATTTGGTATGTAACAGATTCTATTGTGATATATATATATATATATTGTACCATATATGTACAAGAGAGAGAGAGAGAGAGAAAGAGAGAGAGAGAGAGAGGATATACAATATATGTAGGAGTCAAAAAAAGGAAGAGTTTTTATCTCTAATAACTTAGAGAGATCAAATATGGTAGATGTAATGCCCCAAAATAATAATTACAACCCATCTCATAGTGTTCAGTAAAAGGCGCAATATGCTGAATAATAACCTTTCATTCATATAAGTTTACCGTACAAAATATGACATATGCGGGTACATATTCATAAATCCTAAATCCTAAATCCTAAATCCTGAATCTATAGCATATGCCATATGTGAGAGAATTGTAATAAAAGGTTATATAGATAAGTTAATGCCTTAATAGCTACATCTTTCCAAGACAATGCTTGGGTACAACAAAAGTGAGTTCAACTCTATACAGTTAAAGCGCAAGGCTTATACAAAAATAACTACAACAAGAAACAAAAATGAGCCTTCAGCTCAACGGTCCTTCCAAGTTAAGTCCTTGGAGGAGGCATATCATCAACACTAAAAAGTTATTTTCCACATAGGGTGAGCTAAAGCTCAATAGAGATACTTTAACATAATGTATAAAACTTAATGAAATTATAAGATGAATGCATATGCATGCCATTAGTCAAACGTTTTTCATTTCCATCTTGTTATGCAAGAAAGCAACCCAAGATGGGGGTGAATTGGGTAATTAAAAATTTGGCCAGAAAATAGATTTCAAAGGCTAAGAGATTAAATGTAGTAGAAAATTAATAAGTACACAGAAAATAAAAGGAAAGGAAAGAAGAGCTTGACACAAAGATTTATAGTAGTTCGGCTCATCGGCCTACGTCCACTCCTCAAGAGATCTCCTTGAGAATTTCTTCAATAAGAATCAATGAACCACCAAGCTTATGGATTTTTACAAAGGACTTACTTCAATCTATTGAGGACCTCTCAACTAAATGCCTTACTTTACAAGTGTTTCACTCAGAAAATAAGGAACAAAAACAAGAGGTACAACTATCCTCTTTTACAACTATTCTCTCTCAAGAGATGGATATGAAAGTGTAGGCTCACAGGTAATTTATGACTCACTCAGATGTGAAAATGGAAGTATAATGAAGTATATTAAAAGCTCTTGATTGCTCTTGAATGCTCTAGGTTTGTTGTATTGAAGGAGTGTATATTTTGAACTAGGAGAGCTTCTTCTTTATAGCATTAATGGCTTCTAGCTGTTGGAGAGAGGTAGAGACACATGTTCTAGTCATTGGAGCAAATCATGGAAGATATCTTCCAGCTGGGTTTGATCAGAGTATGGAGAAGGCAGACTGTAGGCAGGTCTTGGGAAGAGAAGGTTCATTAAATGCACAAGTTTTAATTTAATACTCAATCTCATAAGTCAACTTCATAGAGAAGATATGGTGCCAAAAGATCTGCTCAAGGATCAAAAAAGATGACATACTCTATACATTAATCTGAAAAAGTGACTGAGAAAGGGGCTGCGTCAATACAGATCTGATTTTGTAACTGTATTTTTAAAACCCAGATTTTACAGATGTCGACCGCTGCAACTTGGGTGTCGACCCTTAGCTCTTCTTTTCTTCTCCAAGTTCTGTTCCAGGTGTTCCTGGTGTCGACCCTTACGATTCTTGGTGTCGACCCTTGTTGCTGGATTACATTCTGAAATTTAGTGTCGACCCTTGTTGTTCTTGGTATCGACCCTTGCTGCTTGATTGCATTATGAAATTTAGTGTCGACCCTTGTTGTTCTTGGTGTCGACCCTTGCTTCTGGAATGCATTCTGAAATTTAGTGTCGACCCTTGTTGTTCTTGGTGTCAACCCTTGCTTCTGGAACACTTAGGCATTTTGAGCTTTACTCTGGTGTCGACCCTTGCTATTCTGGTGTCGACCCTTAGACCTGTTTCAAGCATAAATAGATTTTTGCAAACAAGTGCTAATCTCATGTTTTAAGGGGTTAAAAACCATTAAAAAACAACACTCTATAATCATAAATCTTCTAGAAGCATTAAAGCACAGTTTGTATACTATTATTTTGAAAACATAAATAATAAAATGAATTTTAAATATTTGTCAATAATCAAAATCAATAAGAATTTAAAGTTGAATAATCTTGGGGCTAACAATCTCCTCCTTTTTGATGATGACAAATATCTAAAGTTTTCAAACTATGAGTTTCAAAAGGAAGGCACTAAGAAGTGTTTTTCAAGGAGTTTTGTAAATAATGGATTTGAAAATTAGGATAAAAAACTCCCCCTATAAAGAGGGCTTTAAGACCAAAACAAGAATAATGATATATGTCAAAGCAACAACTTGATATAGATCAAGCTCCCCCTGTCAATATGCACTGAAACAATCATTATTAAAATCAATTTCTTCAATTTATTTTCATTGAATGAAATCACAAGCATTTAAAAAAAATATTCAACAACTGTGTGTGTTGTTGATAGACATTCACAACCAATCACAACCAACACTTAAATATCAACATGTTTCATTCAAGGAGAACTCATCAACATTCATATATATATCTAAAATTCCAAAACATATACTATCCAACTTGTGTTTCCCAAAAGTTTGTACCCAAAAAGTGGTTTTACCAAGTCAACGTCATCCATATACGTATATCATCTACAACATCTATCATCTACAATTAATAACTACAATTAGAGCCAATTATAACAATTTCTCCCCTTTGTCATCAACAAAAAGAGGGGGTCATAGCATCAGCGAAAAGGAGGAGGAGATCGAGGCCAGTGTGGTGCAACTTTGCACCAACCTTGGGCAAACCACAGCATGAACTTTTGGATTTGTTCACCCAAATCATCGTCCCAGCGCTGTTGAAAGATTTGTCAAAATTCTTCATTGGAGTTCTTGATCCCGTAAATAGCTATTACCATACTTTCGACACTTTCTTTAGCAGCTGCAATGACTTGGGCTTGCTGCAACTTCATGCGATCAATGTCATTTTGCATTTCAGTCTGTTAAGAGATAAGTTGGAGAACCAAGGAGGCCAACTCATCTACCTTTTGTTCCAAAGTAGAGAATGATGAAGTAGGGACAGTGTGAGAGAATGATTGAATGTCTGAGGCATGGATGGATTAGGACTCTAGGTTTAGATTGTTAAGCCTGGAGTGATGGAAGCAATTCCATCCAACAGGAGACCCTGAACCATAAAGTCAAGATGCTCAATTTTTTGAGAGAGATATGAGAGGTCAGAAGGACCAGGTGGTGTAGAAGGACTAGGGGTGGAGAAAGGATGGGTGGAAGGACTGGGAAGGGAAGAGCCAGGGGTAGAGAGACAGGGTGTAGACGTGCCCGAACGCCACAGCTCCGCACGCGAAGTGGCGCGGAATCCGTTTTGTTCTTTAAGCTACTGCAATTCGGACTCTATATCACGGTTCTGAATCTAATCTCACAATGTGCGATGCGAGATCGATAAATCACCAAAGAGTCCAAATCCGGCAAATCGTTTTTGGAAAACTGATTTTTATAAAGAAGTGCCAAACATGGACTGCTTTGCCAGATATAGAGTCGCCACCTAAATATTTTATTTTGGAGGAATCTAGGAAACCCTGACTCGTGCCTAAGGTCACGTGTCCGTCATCACCAAAGTTGCCTCGGCTCAGGAACTTGGGTATGAGAGGGGAAGGTCATGCAATGAGCACCCCCACTCGCCCAATCAAAGATCGGCCTGTACTAAGCATGATATCTTGTTTTTGAAAACACATGTGCTCTTATTCCAGTTAATTAGCTAATCTTACTACGTGATGCGCACAGCAAACAAGTATAGACTAGATCGCCTAATTTGGAACAAAACATTGCATGTTCGTTTGTTTGAAAACAGCTTGAAGTTTGTTACTCGTAAGTAGGCTAAATCACGGATTTCAATGAATTGTTCCAATTCAAGCAATCTAACCTTCACCCACAGGCATTCAAGTAGTTAATCAAATAAGCAGTTAGCCTCATGGCAAGCATGCTTTCATGGCAACATTAAAACACATGCAGTATGCTAAAGCGTAAACACTCACAGTGTACTCCGAGCCAAAACAAAGAACTAGTTAGAAATCATGCATGATCCTAGTCCATGTTAAGATGGCTAATGCAACACATACGATAATGTAATTAAAATAGGCTCGGCTATTCTAAGATGGCATGTGAAATGCAACTTGATAACATGCTGTTGAACACGTATTCAAGTAAATGTATTGAAAATACAATGCAGTTAGTATGATGCGCCGAGCCCGGTGCATGCAAAACAAATGAATGGATGCACACATGCAAGCATAAGGTATGCTAAATGAAATATGCCCTAAAACTAACCATCGTAAGCGGTTAAGTAAAAGGGAGAAAGAAATAGGGGTTGGAAGACATGCATCACACACACGCACGCTTATTACAACAGTTGGCCCTCTCGACGGAAGGTCCAAATAAATAGCTAACTAGCTAATCTAAGCTAATTAAACTAATTATTACATCACAAAATTAATTAACTAACAAGCTAATTAATTAAGATATTATAACACAAATTGAATAGTTAACACATTAACTAATTAGGTACAAACCAAACCGTAAGCTAGCTATCTAAGCATGGCAGCTAAGGAAAGCAGTAAAATAGGAGCTTTAGAGGGAGGAGAGTGCATGCATGCCCGGTCGCCTCGTTCGAAAATCCAATGCGATGTCCCGATTGCCTCTGTTTTCATTTGTTCTTAAAAACTTGCACCAAGCTCCAGAAAGCTTCCAACTCACCTTAGGGACCTGTGGGAGGGCTGCCAACCAGTTGTTGACATTGGAAAGCACCTGCCGACCACTTTTCTTTACTGAAAACCAGAAAAAGTGGTTGGCCAGCCAGGTTTACTGGTCGGCCGACCAGTTGTTGCTGCCAAACTCCAATTTTCTGCAACAGAGAGCAAGAAAGGGCATGGCAATGTATTTGCAAGATATGTGTGAACAACCACCCTTCCTATCATTTCATATACTCAAGGAAGTGTGGTTCTCAACCCTCGGGCCACCAATCGCTCATTTCAATACATGATGGCCGAGAGGCAAAGTTGCACAATTCAATATGAAAATGAATGCACAAGTAAACACATAAATGCCTAGAACTCTATCATGTATGATCAAGAGTGTCGACAACCGAGAATTGAGGCACATTTCATCACTTCAAGTATGAAACGTCCCTCGTTTTCCGTGTTTGGACTAACACCTATTCCAAACACAATGCAACACATAACATGGCATGCACAATGCTATGTAACATGGTGTATGCAAAAATGAAATGCAACACAAGCATGCAAATATGCAATATGACTTAAGCATGCAAACATGCAAGGGATAAGCATGCAAACATGCAATTAACATACTAGCATACACAATGCGAATGAACTACATGACGTACACAATGCTCATGACAACTAGCATACACAATGCAATGAACATGGCATACACAAATGCAATGATCAATATGGCATACTCGATACAATGTGACCTAAGCATGCAAACAACATGGCATATATAATGCTAAATGGACTTAAACCAAAATGGACAGACCTCAACCATGCCCAAATCAGTGGCCATAACATCAAAATAAAGGCACAAAAGGCAAGGCATGCATGCACAATGCATTGGCCATACAAGTAGGCCTAAGAGCACAACCCTCGAGAAGGCTCAAGGAGTGACAAATGTGGAAGTGTGACAACACCAAATGTACTAAAATAAGGTATGAAATGATGCCAAATCATTCAAACAAAGACAAGTATAGCATGCAAAGGTCCTAAAGCATGAAAGCTAATAAAGAGGACTACAAAGGGGGCATGCAATACATGGCACAAATGCATTAACCAATCATGGACAGAGCTGAAATAGGTCAAGACAATGACCAAAACATGCTAAGTTAGGGGCTCAAAGGTCAAGGCATGCAAGCATACAAGCTAGGCCATAAGCAAGGCAATAATGCACAACACTTAAAGGCATTCGAAGCATGAAAGAAGTGGGAACATGGCAATGCTACATGCTCTGAAATGAAGTATTACATGATGCCAAATCATCTAAATAGCTCAAAGATAGCATGCATGAGTCACCAAAACACAGCTAGCATGGCCAATTACACTACAACTATGCAATTTATGAGGCATATGACCAATGCAACCAAAAATAGTCCTAAAGCATGCTAAAATGATACTAAAACATGCAAGGACCGAAGCTAAAACAAGCTAGCATGAAGGGCATAAGGCATGATGCATACAAGGCCAAAAGGGAGAATTACACTACACCTATTAAGACCAAGCATGGGATGACTTAACCAACAAAAATTAGAGTTATATCATGGCAAAATAACCCCAAAAACACACTGAAATGATAGCTCGCAAGCTTAGGCATGAAGGCATACGCAATGATTCATGTTAAGGCACAAAGGGGCAAACCCTCCAACGCATTAAATGAGTGAAAGATGTGAGTGCATGACCATGAAACATGGACTGAAATCACATAATAAATGATGCCAAATCATTTAAATAGGCCAAGTAAAGCATGCTAGTGGACTTGGTGCACAAAGCTAACAAGCTAGATTGAACGATGGCTATACAAAGCAAGGCATGCATGACCAAAACAACAAAAATCAGAGCTTAAGAATGCTAAAATATGGACAAAAGCTTCTTGAAGTTAAACCAAAAGCATGCTAGAATGACATGTTAAAGCATGGTGCATGTTAGGCTATTTCATGGAATTGCACTACAAGTGCATGGAGCATGCATGAGGTGGCCAAACCAAACCCTAACAGAGGTATAACATGGCAAAAAATCACCAAACACATGCTGAAATGGAAACAAAGCAAGCTAGAATGACATGCTACTACATGAAGCATACAAGACTAGTTTGTGTGATTTACACTACAAGTATATTAGGCATGCATGGAGTGACAAAACCAAGTAAAAACAGTGGCATGCCACAGCAAAATAATCCCAAATACAAGCTAAGATATGGCCAACATAAGCTTAACAAGCATGCTCACACATGAGGCTAATGAAGCAAGTATTGAAGACACAAGAAGAGGGGATGACCCTCTCCTTTTTGGGACCTTAAAACACCATCCCCACCACTAAAATTCCTTTAGATTTCAGTGGTGAGAAGGCCAAAACAAGGTGGTCCCAAAAGCTCACAAAGAAGGCACAAAAGCAAGGCCAAACAAGGCCTAAGAGGGGGTAAACAACCCCAAACACAAAAGTGACCTTAAAAAAAGATCTTAAGCACCAAAATTCAGAACTTTTTGTAGTTAAGAGTTAAGCTTAAAAAAGCATGCAAGTAAGGCTAAAAGCTTAAGCAAGAATGGGGGTTTAAGGAGTTAAAGGCTCACCCTCAAAGACCACCTTCAAAGCTGCAACTCCAGCAGCTTCTTTAAGCTCAAACCAGTCCAAGAACTCCAAAAACAACTTCAAGGGACCTCAGCTCCAAGAGTATGGTGTTTGAGTGTATGCTTGTGTACAAAAGTGAGACAAAATGACACTTTAAGGCACAAAAATGAAGCAAAGAGAGAGATATAGAGATAAAGGTGTATCTATCACTCTCTAACACAAAAAGCTGAACCTGGAGGAGGGAGGGGGAGCCTCCCTCTTATAGAGAGCAAAAGCACAAGCTTCTTGAAGAAGCTAAGGCTCAAGGCCATCCCTCCATACACATGTATGAAGGATGGTTCTTGTGCTCTCTAGCTGTGCCAGCTGGCCAAAAATATCTCCAAAAAGGTGACAAAAAGCAGCCGACCACTTGAAGTGGTCGGCCAGCTACTTTAAGTGGTCGGCTGACCACTTTAAGTGGTCTCCCAAGGAGACAACTGCTCGGCCATGGTGGGAGAGGGTCCAGAGCATGAAAACAAGCAAAAGGTGTGGTGGTCGACCAGAAAAGATGGCCCAAAGACCAAGGAGACCAGTTGTCAGACCAGAAAACTAGCTGGCGGGAAGAAAAGTGGTCTCCAAGGGGAAATACTGGTCTCCCACCCTTGTACCACCTTCCAAACAAGGAAAAGAAGGTTTGTACCAAAAACAAACCAAAACGGATGCAAGATGAAAGTTTGGGAGGCAAAGCGCGCAGCCGGGAGCCTCGAAAACTAACTAACAAGCACCAAAAGTGGTTTACGACCACAAAAGTGGTCTCCCAGACCACAATGTTCCTCTAGACAGAGGCAACAAGGTGTGGTTCAAAAACCATGCCAAACAGAGAACGTTAAGCGGTCCCGAGTCAAGGCATGCGGCCGAAGGCTCCGAAAACCGGAAACTAGTCTCCAAACGGGAAAAGTGGTCTACGACCACAAAGAGATGGTCTACAAGACCTCTCCTTCCCTCAGGCAAGGAAAACAAGGTTCGATCCACAAGCCAAGCCAAAGCACAAAGAGTTCAGAGGCCCGAGGGCAAGGCACTCAGCCAAAACTCCGAAACCTCGAAACGAGCACAACATGCACTATCACCGAGCGCTCAATCGATGACATCTGAGTCTCAAGGTCGGTCAAAATGGGGTGTCTACATAGGGGAAGAGCCAGTTTTCTTGGTCTTGATCCAAATGTTATTGACCAGAGAATATCCCATATTCCTCAGAGTTTCAGCCCCATAACAAGAGGATTCTCGAGGGACTTTTTCTTCTCCCTTTAGATCAACTTTGAAGTGTTTGAAAATCTTTGTGAAAATCATGCCATAGGAAAGGGTTTGATTATTTTGTTTATGGGCATTTTTGATATAGTGGACAACCAAAAAACCGAAGTTAGTAAGAAAACCAGTTGATAGGGCCCAAATGAGGTAAATGTGGCCATATGTGACGGCATCAAAATGGCCGGAGCGTGAATAATGTTGTGAGTGATGATGTGGTGTAACAGCCTTATGTCAAGGGAAAGGTCTTTCCTAGAGACAGTGATGTGATCAATTAAATCAAGGTTACTAGTGAAAAAATAAAGACCAGTAAGATGAGTGCATTAGGGTAGCCTAAGAGTGACTGATGGATTGACCTTTTGTCCATCATTGGAGGTTTTCAGAATGGAGTTAATGACAGAGGGTGTTAGAGTGAAAGAGACACCCTTAACAAAGTAGTCGAGGGTACGACGAGAAGTGTCCTCATCATAAGAGAGATTTGCAAAAAAACTCTTTAATGAGAGTAGGATAGAAGTCACAGTTGAGTTTTAACAGAGATGACCATTTTTGGTTATCAAACCAAGCTTTCACGGGAGTAGAGTGTTTGTCAAAGAATGCGATGTCTATTTTGTGACCAGAGATTATCTTGCGTAGATTGAAGTCCTTGTTGAAGGTTGATCTGCACTCAGGGTTCTTGAAGCGAAGCACAGGAGGAGAACTAGCGATGGCGGTGGAAGAGGAGGAGGTGCGTGGTCGCTTCCATATTGGAATAGGAGGAGGTGCTTGAGAGTCCATGGAGAGGAGGAATAGAGATCGCGAGAGAGATGGAAGAGGATCAAAATGTGGATCATTGGAGAAAATCGCCAGAATAGGAAGAGGGGCTAGGGCTAGGTAATGTGAGGTGTCACAGGGGAAAAGGGAAGGGTCGCAGTGTATATATACTCTTGAGAGGGTGTCGACCCTCGTGAAGAGAGGGGTTGTCCCTTCGAATTTGAAAAGACTGAGCGGCAAAAACCTTACCCAATAGGCAGGTGTCGACCCTTAAAGAGAAAGGAGGTCCACACTAAAAAGCAGAATCCTCAAATCCAATAGGTGTCGACACCTTTGAAGAAGGGTGTCGACCCTTAACAATAAAAAGTACAAGGCTGGTTCACAAGGTGTCGACCCTATAGAGCAGAGGGTCAATCCTTAAAGGTCCTGTAAGGCAAAAACTAGTGTTTTACTCAGCAAATTTCGCAAAGAAACATAATAACAAATAGTTTAACATCATATAGGAATATTTCACATGCCAAGCTCAGTTCTAACAAAATAGAATTATTCCTCATTGAGAGGCTTAGTAAAGATATCAACCAATTGTTGGCTTGTAGGCACAAATTCGAGTTCGATATCACCTTTAAGTACATGATCTCGTAGAAAATGATGCCTTATTTCAATGTGTTTAGTGCGTGAGTGCTGTATTGGATTTTTTGAAAGATTAATGCCACTAGTGTTATCGCATTTAATAGGAATGTGAGCATAGTGAAGTCCAAAATCAAGTTGTTATTTCATCCAAAGCATTTGAGCACAACAACTAGTGGTGGCAATATATTCCGCTTCAACTATAGATAAAACCACAGAATTTTGTTTTTTACAAAACCATGATGTGAGTGAATTTCCAAGAAAATGACAAGTGCCACGAGTGCTTTTTTGGTCAAGTCTACATCCCGCAAAGTTGGCATTCGAGTAACCGTAAAGGTCAAACACATTTGTTTTAGGGTACCAAAGACCCAAAAGTGGAGTGCCAACAAGATATCTGAAAATGTGTTTCACTACGGTGACGTGTGATTCTTTTGGAGCCGATTGAAAACGTGCACACATACACACACTAAACATGATATCGGGTGTACTAGTTATTAGATAGAGTAAAGAGCCAATCATACCTCGGTATTTCTTTTCGTCTACCGGTTTACCTTGCTCATCTTTGTCAATTTTAATCGATGTGCTCATGGGAGTTGCTACAGGTTTGGACAAGTCTATTTCAAATCTTTTGAGAAGATCCTTGATATATTTGGCTTAAGATAAATGGATTTCATCTTAGGTTTGTTTTACTTGTAATCCAAGAAAGTATGTCAACTCTCCCATCATACTCATTTCAAATTCTTCCTGCATATCCTTAGCAAATTCCTCGCACAAAGATTCATTAGTAACTCCAAATATGATACCATCAACATAAATTTGAACAATAAGCATATCATCATTTTTGGTTTTTATAAAAGGAGTGGCATCAATTTTCCTACAAGAAAAACTTTTTCACTCGGAAAGTTGCTTAAGCGTTCATATCAAGCTCTAGGGACTTGTTTCAAACCATACAAAGCTTTTGAAAGTTTATAAACGTGGCCCGGGTGTTTATGATCTTCAAAACTGGGAGGTTGTTCAACATACACTTCCTCTGAAATAAACCCATTTAGAAAAGCACTTTTCACATCCATTTGGTAAAGTTTAAAATTTCTAAAACAAGCAAATGTAAACAACATGTGAATGGCTTCAAGACGTGCAACAGGTGCAAAAGTTTCATCAAAATCAATGCCTTCTTCTTGGTTATGACCTTGGGCGACAAGTCTACCTTTGTTCCTAATAACAACACTAAATTCATCCATCTTGTTTCAAAAAATCTATTTTGTTCTAATAACGGAATGTTCTTTAGAACGAGGAGTTAAAAACCAAACTTCATTTCTTTCAAACTGATTTAACTCTTCTTGTATAGAAAAAATCCAGTTTTTATCGTGTTCAGCCTTAGAAAAAGTTTTTGGCTCAATTTGACAAACAAAAGCTAAATTGCCACATACATTATGAATAGAAGAATGAGTTCTTACACCTTATGTGGCATCTCCTATAATGAGATCTCTAGGATGTCCATGAGCATACTTCCATTCCTTGGGTAGATCATTTTCCTTCGCTGGATGAGCATACTGTTTTTGAAGATCTTCCATAGAGACTTCAACATTAGGTTCCGAAGAATGAAGTTCATCATTTTTCAATTCTTGGATTAAAATCTGCAATATCATGATTAACAATATTCTTGGAAGCAAACGAGTTAGATTCATCAAAAGCAATGTATATAGACTCTTCAACGAGTAAAGTTCTTTTATTAAAGACACGATAAGCTTTACTAGAATTTGCATAGCCAAGAAACACGGCTTCATCAGATTTTGCATCAAATTTTCCAAGATTTTCTTTATTGTTATTAAGTACAAAACATTTACAACCAAATGCACGAAAATGACCAATGTTGGGTTTTCTTCCTTTCCACAATTCATATGGCGTTTTCTTAAGTATGGGTCTAATCATGGCATGATTAATAACATAGCAAGCAGTGTTAACGGCATCCGCCCAAAAATATCTTGGCAAATTATTTTCACAAAGCATAGTCCGAGCCATTTCCTCAAGAACTCTATTTTTTCTTTCTACCACACCATTTTGTTGAGGAGTTCGAGGAGCAGAAAAATTATGATCAATGCCATGCTCATTACAAAATAGAATAAACTCATTATTATCAAATTCTCTATCATGATTGCTCCTAATGCTACAAATAGAAAGACTAATCACATTTTGAATACGTTTACATAGAGTTGAAAATGCAGAAAAAGTATCACTTTTGTGTGCCAAGAAAATCACCGAAGTGAATCTAGTATAGTCATCCACACAAACAAGACAATAAGATTTACCACCAAGACTTAAAGTTCTAGAAGGTCCGAACAAGTCAATATGCAATAATTGAAGAGGTCTAGAAGTGGAAATAATATTTTTGGATTTGAAAGAAACTCTTGTTTGTTTTCCTTGTTGACAAGCATCACAAAGCCTATCTTTTTTCAAAATCAATTTTTGGTAAACCAACAACCAAGTCAAGTTTAGAAAGTTTTGAAAGCAAATCCATATGAGCATGTCCTAGCCTTCTATGCCATAGCCAGCCAGATTCATTTGTAGTAGATAAGCACTTAACGTCATGATTAGGAGATAAACTATGCAAATCAAATATATACACATTTTCATGCCTATAACCAACAAAAAGAACTTTGCTATCAGTAGAATTTTTAATGGTGCAGTGGGATTTTTCAAAAGTAACATGATTGCCTTTAACACACATTTGACTAATACTAAGCAAGTTATGTTTCAATCCTTCAACAAGCAACACATTTTTGATAATAGGTGAAGAAGTTTTACCAATACTACCTTCGCCAATGATCTTTCCCTTACTATTGTCTCCAAAGGTCACGTGACCTCCTTCTTTGGATTTAAGGGTTGAGAACATTGCTCTATCGCTAGTCATGTGCCTTGAGCACGCATTATCAAGGTACTACCAGTTGTTGCTGGATTTTGACCTAAAGCACACCTGCAAAAATCAGATTTTTGTTGGCCTTTTGATACCCATTCTTTCTTGGGTCCATGAGAGTTAGGAGTTGAAGTGTTTTTGGAAATCCACTTCTTTTTCATTCTATCAAATGAGTTTCTCTTAGTAGGACATGAAAGAGAGATGTGACCTTTTCTTCCACAATAATGACATGTGAGATGAAAATGGTAAGATGATGCATGAACAAAGGTAATTTTTGAATTTTTTTCTTTTGAAAAAGATTTATATCAAATTCCCATTCTTCCAAAGATTTGATTTTGACTTTTGAGAATTTTATCTAAGGTATCTCTACCTTGAGTAAATTTTGAAAGAATATTTTTTAAATCTTCTATGTTTTCATTTAAAACAATTTTCTCCTTTTTCAAAATTTCATTTTCTTTTGCAAATCATCTACTTTCTTTTCAAAAATGAAAAAAAAAAAATTCATTTGAAAATTCTTTCTCCTTTTCCATTGTCAAGACTTCATTTTCTAAAGTATTGATCTTAGAAGTCAAGGATTCCTTTTCTTGAGATAAACTTGAGATCATTTTCTTTTGACAACTACTTTTCATACTGAATTTTTTAAATTCAGCATGTAATTCATCAAAAGCAGTTTGTAATTCATCAACGGTAAAGGAGTCATCATTTACCTCATTTTCATCTTCAAGTGCCATCAAGCATAGGTTTGCGACTTCATTTTTGCAAATATCAGTCTCTAAGTCACTGTCATCACTGTCTTCTCCCCATGCTGTGATCATGGCCTTCTTCTTATCCTTCTTGAATTGTTTTTTGAGCTCTGGACATTCCGATTTGTAGTGTCCCGGCTTGTTGCATTCGTAGCAAGTAAGTTTAGATTTTTTATAACCTTCTCCTTTTTGAAAATCTTTGTTGAAGTCTTTTCTGAAGAACTTCCTTACACCTTGTTTCTTCTTCACAAATTTTTTGAACCTTTTGGTGATGAAAGCCATTTCCTCATCTTCCTTCGAAGCATCTTCTTCTTTCTTTTGAGATTTTGAGGTAGACTTGAAAGCTATCTCGTTCTTCTTATTCTTGTCTTCTTCATTTCCTTCTTGCATGATGATCTCGTGGGTTAGGAGAGATCCCAGTAACCCATCAAAACTTAATATTGACAAGTCTCTTGCTTCTATCACTACTCTAACTTTGTTTTCCCAACTTTTTGGCAGTGAGTGGAGAACTTTTCTGATAATTTCTGCATTCGTATAAGTCTTCCCAAGAGATTTAAGACTGCTTATGATATCCACAAAGCAAGTGAACATTTGGAATATGTTCTTATCAGGTTTCATCTTGAATGGATCATAGTTATAAACAAGCAAACTTACTCTAGACTCTTTGACTTGAGTCATTCCCTCATGAGTTACAATAAGCTTATCCCAAATTTCTTTCTCCGTTGTACAAGTGTATATTCTGTTAAACTCAGTAGCATCAAGTGCACAATACAACATATTAACAGCTTTGGCATTGGATTGAATATCCTTATAATCAGCACTAGTCCACTCACTCTCAAGTTTGGGAACTAACAGACCATCTATGGTTTTTGTGAGGACTTTAGGACCATCACAAATAATTTTCCAAACCTCACAGTCGATATATTGGATATGCATAATCATACAGGTTTTCCAATAGTTTAAGTTTGTACCATTAAAGAAGGGTGGTCGATTTGAGGCTTGACCTTCAGGAAGAGAAGAGCTAGAGATTGCCATAGATCACTCTAACTCTATTAAGTCACAATGCTAGAGACGAGGCTCTGATACCAATTGCTATATAAGAAAGCAACCCAAGAGGGGGGTGAATTGGGTAATTAAAAATTTGGCCAGAAAATATATTTCAAAGACTAAGAGATTAAATGCAGCAGAAAATTAATAAGTACACAGAAAATAAAAGGAAAGGAAAGAAGAGCTTGACACAAAGATTTATAGTGGTTCGGCTCACCGGCCTATGTCCACTCCTCAAGAGACGTCCCTGAGAATTTCTTCAATAAGAATCAATAGACCACCAAGCTTCACCTAGCTTGTGGATTTTTACAAAGGACTTACTTCAATTTGTTAAGGACCTCTCAACTAAATGCCTTACTTTACAAGTGCTTCACTCAGAAAATAAGGAACAAAAACAAGAGGTACAACTGTCCTCTTTTACAACTATTCTCTCTCAAAAGATGGATATGAAAGTGTAAGCTCACAAGTAATTTAAGACGTACTCAGATGTGAAAATGGAAGTACAATGGAGTATATTAAAAGCTCTTGATTGCTCTTGAATACTCTGGGTTTGTTGTATTGAATGAGTGTATATTTCAAACTAGGAGAGCTTCTTCTTTATAGCACTAATGGCTTCTAGTTGTTTGAGAGAGGTAGAGACCATATGTTCTAGTCGTTGGAGCAAATCATGGAAGATATCTTCCAGTTGGGTTTGATCAGAGTATAGAGAAGGCAGACTGTAGGCAAGTCTTGGGAAGAGAAGGTTCATTAAATGCACAAGCTTTAATTTAATGCTCAATCTCATAAGTCAACTTCATGGAGAAGATATGGTGCCAAAGATCTGCTCAGGGATCAGAAAAGATGACATACTCTGCACATTAATCTGAAAAAGTGATTGAGAAATGGGTTGTGTTAGTACAGATCTGATTTTGTAGCTGTATTTTTTAAACCTAGATTTTATAGGTATCGACCCCTGCAACTTGGGTGTTGACCCTTAGCTCTTCTTTTCTTCTCTAAGTTCTGTTCCAGTTGTTCCTGGTGTCAACCCTTATGATTCTTGGTGTCGACCCTTGTTGGTGGATTACTGTAATAACCCGACACTCGTACATGCTTTCTGGTACGCTTTTAGTCCCATATTCTGTGCATTTGTATGCTTATTGTGAAATTTCATGTGAAAGTACGTTGAAAGAAGTGAATCTTATGCTTATAGATGTATATCTGTTTAATATGAGAACTATCTATTACTCTTCTAGTGTTTGAATCAAAAATTGAGGGCCTTAGAGACTTGATAATCCGAAATTGATTCTATAATTGGAATCAGCATAATTTTTAAGTAATAATAAGCATTTCTGTGAAATTTCAATTTGGGATGATTAAACGATTGATTTTTATCCTATTCATATCTTATATATATGTGTGTGTTTCTTTAACTATTTGACTTAAGATCCTAGCTCAAGAAATGTCTCCTGAGAGAGGATAGTGAGAGTAGAGAGAAAGGATCTAGAAGGAAGCTTTATCAAGATCAAGGATTGGATAATTTAGAGGGAATTTGTGAGATTTAAGCTAAAAGGACACACTTCGGGAGGAACAAATGCTCCACCAGCACACTATGAGTAGCAGTACAGAAATGTATATTTTATTTACTGTTGATAATTATTGTCACTAACACTCTGTTCTTCGTAAGTGTTACACAAACATTTATGACGATTGGAAATCAATGTGAACTTATATGAACATTGGAAGATTTGCGCACATCGGTAGGACTTTGGAATCCTTTTGTTCTGTCAATAACAAATATTAACCCTCTATTATTTATCAGCATACTACATTACTTCTTAAAGAATAAATGGAACTTATGTTCATCCTTGAACAATGGTATCTATATGAACTCAAGATTATTCTGTTGTGTTACGTATGGACCCGAGGTCGTTTAGAATCTACGACATGAATGCAAAGGTTTAACATCATTATGTAACCCACGTTAGAATGTAAATTGTTATGTCTTTGTTAAGCGTACTGTAATGACATGATATGGATGGTTCGGTCTTTAAGACCTAATGATTTCTGGTATAGAACAAAGTGTTGTACGGAACTAAGTGCTGCAATGCGAGCCACTTCTAGAATCCGTACGAGCCACCTCTTGAGTCCATACATATGTGAAAGTTATGAGGCCTATGGCCGTTCTGTGAAAGTTATGAGGCCTATGGCCGTTTTGTGAAAGTTATAAGGCTTATGGCCAATCTGTGACATCTGGGTCTATGGCCATTCTGTGTGATCTGTTAGTATGAAACAAAGTGCTGCACGGAACCAAGTGCTGCCATGCGAGTCACCTCTAGAATCCGTGCGAGCCACCTCTTGAGTTCATACATGCATGAAAAGGGCTTAATGCCACTCTGTTCAGGAGCTTAAAGCCATTCTGTTTGAGTTTAGGCCTAAGGCCATTCTGAAAATAATTACAGGATAGAGTTAACTATATGTCCTCTGCCCTTATGCATGTACATTGTAATTCAAGTTAATTGTTAAATTGTTACGTACTACTATTCACTGAGCTTGGCTCACTTTATGTTGTGTCTTTTTCTGTAGGCACTCCACCTGGAGGTCAGTCTCAACCCATAGCATATGTTCCTCTTATGTCAACCTCAGGGTGTCCAGACACTTAAATGAAGGCAGCTCATTTTACGGAGTTTTGCTAAGTTTTTGATTTTGTACCCTGATTGTCTATCTAAAGAGGAAGTATATATAATCCTCTTACCTTTCAAAGTTCTTGTTATACGCCCAATCTTGAGGGCTGGGTCTGTATATGTATGTGTATATGCACATATAGCTAAATTCTCAGATGCACGTCACTGTATGTTTATCTGCCTTATATTCCGTTGGTGATCCTGGCATAGTAGTTACAGCTCAATGGAGTGGTCATCTGTTATTGTAAAATATTAAATGCTTCCGTCCAGGCCCCATATCTCATATATATATCAAGTTAAATGTCCGTTCTAAAGCAGTCATGCCCAGACTTTTAGAGGCAGGTTTGAGGCAGGTTTGAGGCATGACAATTACATTCTGAAATTTAGTGTCGACCCTTGCTTCTAGAATGCATTTTGAAATTTAGTGTCAACCCTTGTTGTCTTGGTGTCGACCCTTGCTTTTGGAACATTTGGGCATTTTAAGCTTCACTCTAGTGTCGACCCTTGCTATTCTAGTGTCGACCCTTAGACCTGTTTCAGGCATAAATAAATTTTTCCAAACAAGTGCTAATCTCATGTTTTGAGGGGTTAAAAACCATTGAAAAACAACACTCTAGAATCATAAATCTTCTAGAAGCATTAAAGCACAATTTGTATACTATTATTTTGAAAACATAAATAATAAAATGAATTTTAAATATTTGTTAATAATCAAAATCAATATCAACAAGAATTTAAAGTTGAATAACCTTGGGGCTAACACATCTCAAAACAATGTAATGCCAGGATTATATATATCAATTTATGAAAATATCCTTTTATATCAAAAAAACAAGGCAGTGGATACAAATTACTAGGAATCTCTAGGTATGTGTCTGTCAGTAGGCTATACAAGTATTACCAAAGCCATTTTATTGGTACTAACCAGAAGGATCGGCATCTAACTACGCCGGTTTCTAGACTTTCACCGAGGACACACAAGCCAACAATATAAACCACAACCACACTTCCTAACCAGATTCACCAACGTATACACCCATTTTTCTCAAAAACAATACATTTTCAAGATTTATGTATGAAACAATGCTCGATGCACAATGTATGAGAAATTAGTTTCAATTTAACATAATTCTCATGCAATTTCTACAACAATCAAGACTATCCTCCACCAATACCGCAAAATAGATGTTTTTACTCAACAAATAATTTTTCAACAAAAGATATAATCTCATCATTTTCAAAATGGGAGTGATATTACATATCTAACTTCACCGTCATCATCAACAGATACATTCATTTCATCTTTTCAAAACCCAACATCTTTTTCCCTTTCTCTTCCATAAACCAAGTATCTATGCTTTTTGAACAAAATCTCTTTTACTTTTAAAATCACATTTAAGTAAAAAAATTCCAACATTTCAACATAACTCAACCATAAACACATCCCTACAACCTTTCTCAAGCGCCCATTTAAAAATCCCTCTTTTACACTTTAAAATCAAACCCTAGGTTTAACCCCAAAAATCCCCAAATCACTAAATCCTTTCAAAGAGCAAATAACTAAGCTAAGAATTATACGAGAGGTTGAAAAAATCCTTATCTTAAGAGTAAAAGAGGAAGAGAGCAAGTGTGAAATTTTGGCAGAGCCAAAAAGGAGATCCTCGCCGATTAGATTAAAGCTTTCGATAAACTCTACCTTTTTCTCCAAAAAGCAAAGGTGAAAAGATTAATAGATGATGGAATATTTGAGGTTTTAAACAAAAACTAGAGAGAGAAAGTGAAAAACTAGCGTTTTGGAATGTTTTAGAAAGAGAGGAATGAAAAAGTGATTCAAAAATCCATTTTCTCAAACTGATATACACACTGACCGCTTGAGCGACCAAAACACCACTCGAGCGTCAGAGACAGTAAGTGACACTGCTCGAGCGTACAATGACCCATTCCCAGAAATTTTGCAGACACTAGAAGATCGCTCGAGCTAAGATCACCTTACTCCTAGAATTTTTGCTGACCTGCAAAATACTGGGAGATCTCAAAAACCGCTCAAACAAACAAGAAGAAAACTAGACAACAACTCTTTCGAAAAACTAACTTTCAACCTGTTTAAAACACGACTAACAATTCAACTCGACTACTAACACGATAACAAAGGATATGATTAACAATTAAAGTACTGAATCTTGAATCTAAGAGTATTAAATGGGTAGGATTTAAACCGGAAGGGTTCTAATAGACCGACGATGGATGCGATGGTGGACTCACAAGAGACAATGGTAGCTAGCCCGACAATGAACAAAAAAAAAAAAAAAAAATCCATTAAACAATCAGAATAATCAATTTTGGATGTACCATATACGTAGGAGTGAAAGAGAGAAAGATGGCTTATTTTAATGACTTAGAGAAATCAAATATGGTAGATCGACGATGGTGGACTCGCCAGAGTTTATGGTAGACTGGTGATGGACAATCGTTTTTTTGCCATTGAACAATCGGAACAATCAATTTTTATTTGTTTCAATTACATTTTCATCTTTTTACATCGCAGTGTGAATATTCACACAAGCACGGGCTGAACATTAAAAATCGATTTGTACTTATTTTAGATATGTTTTCTCTTTCATGTCACAATGTGAATATTCACACAAGTAAGGATGTGAATAATCAAAATTGATTTTTACTTGTTTTAGTTACGTTTTCATCTTTTATGTCACAGTGTGAATATTTACATTGGCTTAAATTAAACACTCAAATTGTTAGTTTCTTGACGAATGTTCATATATGTTAGTTGAATATTCTTGTTTTTTTTTTTTTTTTTTTTTTGTAAATTACAAATACACCCCCTGAGGTATAATTAAAATATGGATTGCCCTCTATAGTTTGGAAAATTACAAATACCCGTTGTAAAAATCCTTTATTTAATAGAATTAACTAGAAAAATGAAATTTATAACTGCTTTTCTAGACAATAATAAAATTACTTAAATTATTAATTGAAATATATTTCTAGTATCATTAAAAACTATTAATTGACTTGATAATTTATTAATAAAATGAGCCATTTATTATGAAATTATAAACTGCAGAGGGTGAGATGTAATTTCTAAAATCATAGAAACAATTTGTATTTTAAACAAATCTCAAGGGATGTATTGTAATTTATCCTTTTTTGTATACTAAATGTTAATCTCACGATGTAGATTTTGATATGAATATACAATGTGTGTATGATGAAATTTCACATTGTTTGAACATGCCAACATATGTAATTATGAATATTCATATTTTTACAAACATACATGTTCTTATGATGTGAATTATGCTATGTTACGAATATTTATATTGTTATTAAATATTGTATCTAATATTTGTATTGATGTAAATATTTATAATGTTTTCGAATAGGACCATTTTTTTATGTAAATATTTACATTATGTGGAATCGCAAAAATTATATTTTTCATGTGAATGTTGGATTTTGAATTTTTCATATAGGAAATATAACAGACAATCTCTAGATTCTTTTTTTTTTTTTTTTTTTTTGATAATATTGTATTTGCCTTTTTTGGAACAATTTTGAAACTAATTATGGTAATTAATTATTTCCATATTGAAATAGTTTATGGCATTTAATTATTTTAATTGTTTTCATATTGAAATAGTTTAATATTTTTAATTCTTTCATACTGAAATAGTTTATGACATTTAATTGTTTCCATATTTATGATATTTAATTGTTTTTATATTGAAATAGTAACAATAAAGTCATTTCACATTAAAGAAATCTTAGAGGGTTATAAAAATATGAAAATGACCAAATGGATCATAAGTGGAGTATATGAAATTTATGAAAAAAATATTAAAAAAATTATATAATACTTACGTAAGGGTGGGTTTGATAATTTTTTTTAGGATAAAATTGCATTGATCTTTCTCGAAATTTAAAGAAAGTATAAGAAACCTCACAATTTTATTATAATTACATTGATTACTTTTTAATAAAGTTAAAAAGACCAAAATTAATTCAAATAATTGAAAACAAAAAAGATACACAAAATAAAATATAAATTTTAATGCAAAACAGATGAGTATTTATTAATACTTTTAACGAATTTGTAGTAAGAAAAGACAAAATATTATATAAATTAAAATTAAAAAAAATTAATATAATTATGTCAAACTTGTAAAATTTATTACAATTTCAAATCCTCTATAATTCCTTTTATTTTTAGGTTTTTAAATAGGTCACGGGTTTGTTTTTCAGTTCAAAATCAGATTAGACGGTATTGTGAAGCTATGATGGGTCCGATTTCGGGTCCATATCGATAATCTAAACAGTTCACTGTATAAGGGCCTGTTTGGGATATCCTAAATAAGTGCACTTTTTATCTTTTTGAACTAAAAAATTGAGGAAAAAAATATGGATGTTTTGGTTAACTTTTTTACTTTTTATGAAAAAATATGTATTAAAAAATTGTATAAATAAGTGTATAGGGGAAGTTAGTGATTGAATAGGCCGTATGGTTGGAAGAGTAGAGGGCAGCGCAGCGGAGGGCAGTGTAGGAGATTGATTCTCTCCTTTTCGAGCATAAATTGGGCAGTGTTGTTCGGCCCATGGAGGCCCACCACGGGTCCCGTTTTACTAATCAAAATCGTTCAATGTGTAGAACTCATCGAGTACTATATGCTTGTAAAAAATTATGTTGATTGGATATCAATAGCTATCTGATTGTGTTAGTTTTTCTTGTCAACTGTTAACTATAACACCATCCATTTTTTATACAAAACTGATTTGATCATATAGTTACCGATTTCCGATCAACATGATTTTTTATGAGCACATAGTTCTGGACGAGTTCTACATATTCAACGGTTCGGATTATCAAAACGGGACTTGTGGTGGGCCTCCACGGGCCCAACATTTTCGTCCAACTTGGTGATTTTATATATGTAATTTTTTTTTTCCCACTCACGGTACTAACCGGTCAATTCAGCCCCGAAAATTGTGTAAAATTTGGTTGATTAAAATATTATATATATTAAGTTTTTAATATTTTTAATTTGTGAATAGTAATAATTTTTTTACTTTTTTTTGTAACTTTTTGACTCTTTTGATACACCCCAAACCAGGCCTAAATTTTGTTTGCAAAAAAACACGTTGATCAAATATCGATAGTCGTTTGATCAATTTACATTTGTTTTAACGGTAATTATAATTTTTAAAATAAATAATAAATACAAATATAAACTGATCAAATAATTATCAATATCTGATTAATGTAATATTTATAAAAATAATATATTCAGGAGTTGTTTGGGATGACCTAAATGAGTGCACTTTTTGTCTTTTTACGAAAAGATGTGCAGAAAAATAGAGAGGTGATGTGATGAAAAAAATAAAAAAATAAAAAAAATAAATTATTTTTAAGTTGTCAAACTTCACCTTAATAAATTTTATACATTAAATAATTTGAATTATCAAATATAAATCAAGAATCAAACCCAACGCAAACCAATAACAACACCGTCCAGTCCGGAACTGGACCTTTCACGAAGCAAAGTGAAGTGGAGCGAGCCAAGCGCTCGTAGGGCCGTGGTGTTGTCGTCGTGGAAAGAGTACAAAAATGGCGCCTACGTAGTAACAATGCAAAAATTGTTTTTTTTTTAATTTGAAATGGAGACACCGATCATTTGAGTGCGCGTGAGTGGAGTGAGCGAACAACATTCATCCACATCAGCTGACCTCCCTTACTCGCGAGAAATTATTGGGTAGGCTAGCCATATTGCTCCACTCCACTAAATTTTTTATATTTATCAATTTATATCCTATTAACCTAATAAAAAAATACTGAATCTTATAATTTTAACCAATCGCATTGAGTTAAAACACTATGTGACAATGCCTCAAAACCACTACATAATTTTTCCTTGCAGATTATTTGGTAGTAGTCTTAGAATATGATTATTTAAAATTAGTAAAAAAAAATAATATATTAATTATTTAGATTGAGTAATTAATAAATATAAAAACATAATAATTAATAATTAATAAGTGATTAGTAAAGGAATTTGACCTAGATTCGACATTATTGTATAATTTTTCATTCTTTAGGTTAAGGTTGTACAAAATATCACCTAATCTGCTAAATTAAAATTTATAATCAGCCTTTAAAATTATTCCGCTCTATTATAGTTAATACATATATATATATATATTTAATTTATAATGAAATATCAAAATAAAAATAAATGTAAGAGAAATTTAATATGTGAAATTTATTACAAATTAATAGTTATATATATGAAAAAATTATATAAAATTAGTTTATGTTATGTATATAAAAAATATTATACAAATTAATATTATATATTATACAAAAACGTAATAATTAATTAAAATATTCTTCAATCCATTGTCCACTTAGGGTTGGTTTGGCAAGGGCTCATTGGGCTTTTTTGGCTCAATGAGCCACAAAAGACAGAATAGGCTCATGAGCCACAACAGACAAAACATCCCATCCAACCCCATAATCATTACTCTTCTCTCACAAAAAAGTCAAAAAAGCCAAAAAGCCAAAAGCCCTTCCCAAACCAAGCTTTTGAGCCCAGGCTCATATAGTCAAAAAAGCCAAAAAGCCAAAAAGCCAACCCATTTCCCAAACGGAGGCTTAAAATCACTCAAATCATAATTTGCCAATTTACTAATCTACCAATCTACTAATTTGCAAATGAAAAATATTTTGTGTCTCTAAAAATAGTGCACCGAATACCCTTAATTTCCTTTTTTGGAAGCTGTTTTTTTTTTCTTTTTTCTGTTTTTTTTTTTTTTTACTTGAAATGGGAATTGTGGGGATTCGGGGCCCCACAATTCGAGCCCCCAACGGCTGCTGTTTACAAATCAACTTATAATTTTTCTCTCAAAAAAGGAAAATGAGTGGGAGCACTAATTAGTGCTTCCACTAATTAGGTGGCAGTGGGTCCCAATAGTAATGATGTGATGTTTTGGTCTTGGAGTTGTATTTTTTTTTTATTTTTTTATTTTTTTAATGCATTAATGCTATTAGTAGTGGTATTTTTAGTGGATGAATCATTATTGCTCAAAAAATTCGAATCCCACCGCGCACACCCCTACCTCATGCTGTCCCACTCGCCTCACCCTTTCCCAACAACATTCTCGACTCTCTCTCTCTCTCTCTCTCTCTCTCTCATGTAGAAGGGCAGCTGTTCAAAGCTGCCTCTTCTCTCTCTCTCTCTCTCTCTCTCTCTCTCAGATGCTCAAACCAATCTCTCTCTCTCTCTAGGGTTGTTCGACTCTTGACGAACTTAATCGTAATTGGATGCTAAATTCATTAGAAGAAGTAGCTAAAGCCGATCATACACAGCTCTTTCGAATCGATTGACTTGTTGAGGTTCTGGTAAAATTTCTAATCGTAAACCCTAATTTTGATTTACTTGGGTGGTCCGATTTCACCCGGATCGGTAATTCTCTTCCGTGTTTTGCTTGTCTTGAGGTCTGTTGTGTAATTCAGTCTGTTGATGGATTGTGCTTAATAGGGTTTGTGATTGCTTTCAGTGAGAGAGCATGTGTTTTTGGGTGGAAGTTGGGTTATGATCTGATTTTAGCTGGAAATGTGTTGATTTGGTGTTTGGGTTGGGTTTCAAGTGTGGTTTACTTTTGAATTTACTTTCAAACTTCAAAATTGGCATTTGAGTTGAATCAACAGTTTTTTAGTCATTGTCTTATCTTTGTGGTGATCGATGATGTTTGTTTTTTTTTTTCTCTTTTTTTCTGAAATTAGTGAGAACATTGGGGTTCTTTTGGCATTCAACATTGTAGTCTTGAAATTCGAAATAGAAATAGAAAAGAAAACAACTTGAGTTGAGTTCAACTGACAAAGTTTTACGAAATAACCTGTATTCTAGTATGTGAATTTTAATTCACCAATTTGACCTGAATTCGACTCTGTGAGGGCTAGAAAAAGGGGCTTAGATTATTAGAAAATCAATAGAGGAGCTTGTGAAAGCAAGTGAAGTGTTTCAAACAATGGGTTGGTCATAGCCCTTTAAAAGAAAAAACACAATGTTAATTTACATTCATGCCATTCATGTTTAACATAGCTCCTTAATTCTTTTTGGTTTCAGGAATTATTTCAAGGCTGGAGCTACCTATGACATTTAATGTTTTACAAAAAAAATTTGTAGGCTGACACATATTGTAAACTTTCGGCAATCCGCCATTTTCAACAAGTCCCATGATGTGTATCGCCTTGTCTTCACAATTTTCACATGCTTGTCTTCCATTTCTTTGATTTTTTGCTCACTGCACTGCAATGAAGCACGGATACTTCAAATAGGAAGACGTATTCATATCGTATCCGTATCGGATACCGATACTCCTCGGATATTTACAGATACGTATCAGATACTTATTAAAAGTATCAGATACTTTTTAATTAATTTTTCATTAATTTTGAAGTATCGGATACTTAGTTTTGAAGTATTGGATGCTCCAAGTCACATATTATCGAATACCTCTTAATTAATTTTGAAGTATCAAATGCTTCAAGTCACATATTACTCTTTTTACGAAATTAGAATTGTATCATTTCTTGCATAACATCATAATATAATATAATTGCGAGAATAAATAGAATATTGTTACGATACTTTGCTTAGTTTTTTTTATAAAAATATAACATAGTAAGCTAAAGTAATAGAATTTATCAAATTGACATATCTTCATTGTATTATGCATGTCCCCTACAACTGCATAGAATTAAGGATTAATAAGATAATATAACAATAGTAAAATTAAATATCAATAAATAAATAAGCAAATAAACTTGCATAGAATATTTTTGACTAGTGCAAAAGGAAAAAGCATAGGGTCAAGTTGTGGATTGTTTTGATATTATAATATCAACATGTTGGACTTGACATTAAAATGAAATATTTGCAAGACTTTTTGAAAATTTAAAAACTAAACTAGCTACTGGCTTAAATTAATACATAATTCTTAAATATTAGTATTTTGCATTATAAAGTTACTGTCGTTTCTCAACATTCTTGAGTTTATGTGTGACTCACTGCCATAGTTGTCAAATCGGGATTCGTATCATGAATTGAAATGGTCTTGTACCGAATCGCGAATCGAATCGAATTGCGAATCGTAAAGATTCGGTCACTTTTTCTAAATTACTTAAAAACATATATCTACACATTTAGATGTTAAATATATCTTATGAATATAAAATATTTAGACTTAAATCAATAAAAATGTTATTTTGAATAATAATCACGTAGTTTAATAGGTAAGAAGTTAACAAAAGTTCCTATGTAAGATCACCATATTACTTTTTTTCTTTTTTAGATATTTCTTATCAACCATTCTTAATAAAGATGTAATATCACCATCTGGCCTTTTTTTCTTTTTTAGATATTTCTTATCAATCATTCTTAATAAAGATAGTAATCAAATAGACAAACTATCAATTTCCAAAGTAACAATAATTAACAACAATGTTGATATTTGGACAATAAGCACATATACTTTTCTAAGTAACAGTGAGCAAATAATAAGAACGAATTATTTAGAATCTTTTATTTTAAAACCTAAAACATTTTAAAAAGTATAACTGATTTCACATATGTAATATTCAATTTAATAAACTAGTAATGGATAATTTATAGTGTAACTTTAATCTTAAACATCTTTAGAAAATATGTTATGATTTTTTAAAAGGAAAAAAAATGAGAAGAAAAGTTAAAAATATGTTGGGTCTGATTGAATATGATTGGATCCTATTAAAAACTCCATGATCACTAAAATAATAATAAATCATGTATATATGTTGGTTATTTTGGTATTAAACGCTATTAAAAGTTGTATTATGCCATTTTCACTAAAAAGATGGAGAAAAAAAGAGTCGAAAATATGTCGTACATAACAATTTCAAAAATTGCATGAATCGTAAAAAGTGAATCGAATCGTGAATCGATTGTGAATCGTGCGATTCACTAGAGATTCACTTCCAAAATAGATTCACCCATACATTCGTATCGATTTTGTAAAAATTGCGAATCGAATCGTGAATCGAATCGCAAATCGTAAGATTTTGATAACAGAGCTCACTGCAAATAATTTTTTTATTTTTTATTTTTTATTTTTTACAAATATATCCTACCCATACCTGTATCCTACTTTTTTAGGTTTTGTTATATCGCTGTATCCGTATTGTATCGTATCGTTTCCGTATCTCGTATCTGTATCCGTGCTTTCTAGCTGCACTGTTATTTTATCTTCATAATCCACTTTTTCTTCCCCTTAGAATAGTCTGGAGACTATGGATATTGCACAGTAGTATGTATTATGCAGATTAGCATATATGCACAGATGTAATATAGATGATGATGGGGGCACATTGAGTGGTCATATACATTTTATCTAGCCATTTGTTATTTTTCTTCAATTGGTTTCTTGGTCGGAGAAAGCACTCAGGGATTGTTTTTGATGTGGCTAATAACACCAAAAAGTAACAAATATGCAATGCATAAAATGGAATATCGAAGCATCTTTGTAAAACTATTCTAATGGATATCATGGATTAGGATAGCAGCAAGGTTGGATAAAATTATAATTAAAAACGGTAACAGTTTACTAGTGGTTTGTGATTTCACAAAGGAAGAGGTCCTTTGATGGTGAGCAGGATTTGTGTAGCTGCTCCTGAGTAGTTTGGAGCTTGGAATTTATTTGGTTGTGGTTGAATCTGTGATCAGCAGTTTGAAAGTGCTACATAGATGCCATTCTTTTTGTTTAGTTTCTTGTAGTTGTCCAAATTTCTTGAGGATAATTTACTCTTATCGTGCACTTTTCTCTTCTGATAATTCAAAGAAAATAGTCAGAATTTACCGATAGAAAATTTGAATATGTTCCAACATGTTGGTATAAGAATTCCCATTGAATATCCAATCTGTCAATCCTAGATACTACATACTGGATAAAGTTTAGTGTTGTGAAAGGCGCACAAGGCACAGGTGATGCGCCTTAATACACCCAAGGCGAGGTGAGTTGAATAAGGCGACAAAAGTCGTGCGACTTTGGCTAGGGTACAAAAGGAGCAAGTCGCGCGACTTGATGGGCTTTTTTCTTTTTTTTTGGCGAAGAAATCTTGTGATGTCTGAGTTCTTTGGCTCAATTTGACTAGGTGAATTCTTCTTCTTCTTTGTTGCTCTCTGTTTTTCTTTTTTTTCCTTCTTCTAGGCTGGGTTCTTCTTCTTCTTCTCCTTCTTCTCTTTCTTCTCCTTCTTCTTCCCCTTAGCTGCTATTTTTTTTTTCTCTCTCTATTTTTTTTGGCAACCATGACTCTTTTTTTTTTTTTTCTTTTTTCAATGCTGTTTCTCTTCCATTTCAGTTTTGAGTCTTAGTCTCTGTTAGGAAAAAATAGGTAGAATAATTATTTTACCTTTGAAAATTGGAATGCTATGTAATATGCACTTTCATGACTTTGAGAATTATTCTATAATTGCCTTAGTTACATTTTTTTTATTTTTTTTTTTATTTATTTATTATTTCTGTCTTAGTACTTATCATTAGTCTACGTTAATTTATCTATTTTTCACTGAGACTGCACGCCTTATTTCAATAAAGCCCGTGCCTTGCTTTGCCCCTTGCACCTAAGCCCCAACAGACCTTCAACGCCTTGGTGCGCCTTGAGCCTTTAAAAACATTGGTTTATACCTCCTTTCTGGGTCTCCCTGCCATGCCTTTAGATTTCAAGGATGACAAACTATAGCCATAAGGTTTACAAAATCTTCCTTTTAGTAAATTTGCAAAGAACAATACTTGCGGTGATAGTTGGTCGTGATTGCTACATTTGATGGTCCAATAAATGGAGATGAAATTTTGACATCTTATGTATTGTAGTTATCAAGGCTAGTGTTAGTATGATTTTCACCAAAGTAGATTGAACCAATCTCGTTCCCTGTCAGGGAGATGTGGGAATATAAAGCAATCAAGATGAAAGATAGGAAGGAGCCCTAGTGATTGGTTGGTCCAATGAATAGAGATGAAATTTTGACATCTTGTGTATTGTAGTTATCAAGGCTAGTGTTACTATGGTTTTCACCAAAGTAGATTGAACCAATCTCGATCCTCGTTAGGGAGATGAGGGAATATAAAGCAATCGGTGCTTTGTTTGTCTGCATCCCTAATGTTCAAGGATAGGCGGCTCATCCCTTTGATCCAACAATTTGAATTATCTTGACTAGGGGGGTGAATTTTTGGCACGAACCATACACGAAGTTAGCGGATTTAGATTGACCACTTTTCAACATGAACTTGATTATGACACGACGCAATAACATGATAAATAAATAGGTTGGGTTAGTGTCGAACATGCATAACACGAAGTTGAGGATTAGTTACACAATTGTAATGTTATTTCTACTAAGTCTTGCAATGACTTTGTAAATCCCTTTGGAAACCCTTCTGGTTGAATTAAAAAAAGTAAATTATTTTGTTTACTATTTGAGATAATCTGAAATTTTCATTCACTATTTTGAAGTGAATCTAATAAACAAAATAAATAAATAACTAAGGTTTAGTATTTTGAAAATGCAAAAAAAAAAATTTGTTTACTATTTGAGATAATCTGAAATTTTCATTCACTATTTTGAAGTGAATCTAATAGACAAAATAAATAAATAACTGAGCTCTAGTATTTTGAAAATGCAAACAAAGTGAGTATATGGTGAGATAAAAACTGCTCAAAATCCAACACTAATACCCGATACCTCTGCTCAAGGGTAATTAAATTCCTAAGCCCCAAGCCCCATAGGCTTTCCATCCGCCCATATTCTTACATCTCAGACCCTTCAACTCTTTATCGCACACCCCCTTGGCAACTCCCTAGTTGTTGCTTGCAACTCTCTGGGCTGCCCTTCGCAGCACCTCTGCCCATTAAAGCACCCTTAGCTCTCTTCTCTCTCACTTCGCTACAACACCTCAACTCTCTTCCTACGTATACATGCATGATGTGGTTGAGGGCCCATAATATTTCTCCTTTTGCTCTTCGAGCTTTTCGTATTAAAAAATGTGGAAAACCGTGAACTATGAATGCATTAGCAATGCCTTTTCCTTTTCTTTTCTTCATGTAATGACTTTTATTATTATTATTATTATTATTATTATTATTATTATTATTATTATTATTATTACACTGCTGCAACCTAAAAGTTGAAGCATTAATTGCATAGATAAATTTTTTGTTATTCTTTACACATTAGTGGTTACTCATTCTTCTAGATTAACACATTTCTTTATCAAGGATGTCTCTGTCTACTATGCTAAATCCTAAATCCTGTGTAGTCTACATCTTCAAGTTATTCACACCTATTCAGCCAAGTACTTGCACCCCCTAACCAGGTTCCCACATCCCATAATCCCGATATGCTTTCACTGCTCGCACCTCCACTTGGCAAGAATTCTTGCACACAATACCATCACCTTTGTAAGACACTCCCTCGTACCCCTGTACTACTGTATGCCTGTGCCCCTATACACCATACTGTGTACCTAATGTGTGCTCTTGTACACGTGTTCTTTTGCACTTGCTTGTGCACCTCTGTAACAGTTGCTCACTATTTGTCTTGCCTGATTTCACCAACCTTGGCCCTGATTCGTGACCGCGACATTGAACCATCACTCCAGAGACCGTTGGTCAAAGGCAAAAGGGGTGGCATTTATTGCACCGTTTTTTCTTTTGTCATGCAGTGAAAATGTTGGCATAGCTACTCAACCGATGTGTAAAGAATATGGAAAGGTTTCTCTATGCCATTAATTCAACTTTTGGTTGTCAGCAAAGTAAATATTATTCTTAACAAATGGTATTGGAGCTTTAGGTGGGTTTTTTCCCCAATAGTAGGCATGAGGAGATGACATAGCAAAGGCTAGGTGCATCATGTGGAGAGCCAGATATAGGTTCCTACAGTATGAATGAAATTGTTTTTTTTTCTCCTTGTTCTTCAGCTTCCGTTTTCTTCAGACTATTGATAGTTCTTGTATTAGCAATTTTGGTTTTACTTTTTATAGCATATATTAATGTGTGCTCCTTTTTCCTTTTTATGATAGATATTAATGTTAATCACATGAACTCAAGTTTCTATGGTTTCAAAGGATTAAACTTGGCAAAAAGATGTAGTATAAACACACTTCAAGCCCTTTTGTTGTGAGAATTGCACATGTTTTTCCTGAATGGCAGTAGTGGATTGTTTTTCTTGCTGCATTTGACATTAGGAGAACATATTTCATTGTTATTTCTCAGTGTAAAATGTATTGGTGTCCAACTACTAATGTAGGGTAGTCATTTTGTTTTCATCTCTTTAGTTATAAATTATTCTGCTGCTGCCTTGTGGGAGACGCCAGACATTTTAGGGCCTGTGCTGATATTTTGACATTACAACATGCCAAAGGAGAGAAGAGATCGATCTGTGTCTTTTGATAGAGCCAGGGCATCTCCTTTTCCTTGCAGCTCTAGTCGCTCAAGACATTCATTACCCAAAAATCCTTCTGAAACTGAGGAGAATGAGAAAGAATGGGAGGAAGCTCGATGCCCCGTCTGCATGGAACATCCACACAATGCGATTCTCCTCATATGTTCATCCCATGAGAAGGGCTGCCACCCCTACATGTGTGACACAAGCTACCGCCACTCGAACTGTTTCGACCAGTTCCGCAAGTCTTTTGATGAAACATCATCAACAATGCCTCAGCAAGAAAGTACTCCACTTTCTACAGAGGACTCTACCAGTGGTGTGATATCAGAAGTAACAGTTACCAATTTGCAGGTTCAAAGTAGCGAGGAAGCATCCACCTCATTACATCCCATCTCATGTGAGAACCAGGTGAAGTCAAAGCTGTTGTGTCCCCTCTGTCGAGGGCAGATCACTGGGTGGATTGTAGAGGAGCCTGCCCGCCATTTTATGAATGCAAAATCAAGAAGCTGTGCCTGTGAGGCATGTGATTTCAGTGGTACATATATGGATCTAAGGAAGCATGCAAGGACAGAGCACCCTTGTGTGAGGCCATCAGAGGCAGACCCAGAGAGGCAGCGCAATTGGAGGAGGTTGGAGCGGCAGAGAGATCTTGGAGATTTGATTAGCACACTTCAATCTTCTATTGGAGAGGAAAGGAGTGAGGACAGCATTTTATCTTTTGATGAAGGGGGATGGTTGACGGTGTTTTTCCTTATTCGAGTTTTTCGACCGGGGAGTAGTTTGAGGAGCAGTAGTTGGTCTGGTACCTCGAGAGCAAGAGCGAGAGCACAAGTGACTGCCAGACGGAGATCAACAAGACTTTGGGGAGAGGAGACCCATGATGGGGAAACCGTATCTGTTTCTAGAGAAGACGATCACGACTCTTCAGATGGGGGGTCAGACTCTTGGAGTCCACGCCGGCGAATTAGGCGGCAACAAACACCGGACAATGAACTGTGATTGCCATACACTCCTCAATTTGGTTGATTATTTTAGTTTGGTATTTCAACCGTGAGTACTCATTTAGCGCCATCTGCTATAGCTGATTTGGTTATATTCTGGTTACTCGTATTTAATTATTGGATGGTATTTTACAAATCATTTATTTATTTTTTTGGCTTTCTTTCAGGTGGAATGGAAGGGCAGAAGCGCAAAGTAATTTTTGCTTTCAGTCTGTTCTACCGAGCATGGAACGGTTGTTGCTTGGAGTCGTGGAATATATTGTGTACCAGAGAAACTCAACAAAGTTTAATTTTATTTTTAATTTAATCTATATATATATATACATTTCTTTGGTGTATCTTGCTTTCACATTGTTTTGAGGTGCTGCAACTATTTAAGAATTTGTCTTTGAATTGAAAACATTTGTATGTGATTTCAAATCTTTGCTTTTATATGAATGTGATCATGCAATAGAAGGGCTGCTTTTAGTTCCAGATACCTTGATGTCTTGGGAATAGTATGTGAAAAGCATATAATTACTTGAAGGTGGGCTACGGTTGAGAATGCTTACTTTTGCCAATGTTGTTGGGTTAGAACTATTGATTGTGTATGGCATTTAAGGCATCATATGTTGAATCATAGAAAAAAATGGAATTTTGTTGACTAATGCTATATGCACCAATTAGTGCACTAACTAGTGTATTAATTGATGCTGTGATATAATTTAAGATATTTTTGGTATTTGTAATTTGTATAATAAGTAGGGTCATTAATAATGTCATAATTAGCGTTGGTATATTAATTAATATATTAATTGTTACATGTAATATCACTTTTTTGTTTTTCACTTGAATTGAGCCAATGAATATGAGTCATCTATCAATGACGTCAACCACCATTATAAAAAAAGAAATTATGTCCTGGTAAAAGATGAGATTAATTTGTATGGTGGGTTATTGCTTCTACCAAAAGTATCTACAAAACATAAACAACAGTTATCAAAATAAAAATAAAAAAATTCACATATCTACTATAAATATATTAAAATATCATATATAGTAATATCGCAAAGTAATTCAAATTAGTCCAATTAATATATTATTTCTTTAATAAAATTAAAGAGAACAAGATTATGATTTTCAATTAATTGAATAGAGAAAAGAGACAAAATTATTCTTGTTGAGAAACAAAACAAAAAAATTCTCTTGTAAAGAATTCCGTGTTTTAAAAGAAGTCTCTACTCAACAAAATTTTCTCTCCTTTTTTTTTTTTTTTTTTTTTTGTCAAAAAAAATGAAAACTCTATTTATACAATACATAAAATTTACACAAAAAAAAAATATATATATATATATATTCACAAGAATGATGTTATAAATAATAAGGGTGTTCATGAGTGTTTTTATTTAATAAAAATGCCAGAGATCCCAAATAAATTACCAAATATTCTACAAAATACTCACATATTCTTAAATTTTATATAAATTTTCTATTTGTATATCATTATTAAAAAAATGACATCATATTTATTATGTCAATAATATTACTCACTATATTTTCATATCATGCTTTCTTACTATTTAATGTGTCATATACATAATGATGGTTGTAATAACATCCACCCAAGTCTCATTCATATCCAACTATTAATAATTATGCATGCTAAACAAAATATGATAAAAATGAAATTAATTCTATATTTTGAAATAATTTTAAAGGTGCCAATTTATGAAAGTTTTCTCAAAAATTTACAAAATACTATATAATTCTAAATTTTTTTCCAAGTTCAGTTGAACCCACTGACTTGTGCTTAGCTCCACCCACCACTTGTTTCTCAATTCACACACATAGTTATGTCATATAAAAATATTAAGATAAATTTTTTTAAAAATAAACAAATGACTGTAAATAAATATTAGTAGAGAGATATGAGATACTCAACCCTTTGATGATTCTATTAACTTGTAAAAGCCAGAATATTGAGATATCATTAAAAAACTTTACCAAAAAAATTAGTTAAAAATAGTTGATATTTCAGTGCATATTCTACATATTCTCAAATATTTTTACACAATTTTTATACATTTTAACATTTCTGTCTATGCACTTATTTCACATACATACAGTGAGATTAATTACAGTCATTAGTATTTTTTATTTTTTTTATTCTCAAAAAATACAACCATCGCCAAAATACATAATTTGAGATTAAAATGTATAATATGCAATCGTTATACAATGAGATGAACAATTCATTTTTTGTTTAATTGCTGATATCTAAGTGTTTATTTTTTGTTAACTAATTAATATCTAAATGAAAAAGAAAAAAAAAACCACGTGTGGATAGTGATTAAACAGAAACTCCCACAATTGACAGTACTAAATTGTAATTGACTCTGTATCAATCACCATTATAAAAAATTTCTCTTTTAGAAAAATATGATATTAAATTTGTATGGTGGGCAATTGTTCTACCAAAAAGAGAGTAGGCAAAACATGAACAACGTGAAAAACGTTGGGATTTTAAGGGTTGGTTTGGGAAGTGGGTTGGTTTTTTGGTTTTTTTAACTTTTTTAGTTATTTTAGTCTGGGCTAAAAAACTTGGTTTGGGAAGGACTTTTTGACTTTTTTGACTTTTTTTTTGTGAGAAAAGAGTGTAATAATTATGGGTTGGATATGATGCTTTGTTTGTTGTGACTAAAATAGTCTATTTTGTCTTTTGTGACTATTTTAGCGACAAACCATCTTGCCAAACGGACCGGTTATTTTTTTAGTTGGGATGACCAGAGTCTTACTTATGTAATATTGTTATTTATTAATATAATATTTCTCATGTTCTCCCCCCCAAAAAAAAAAATACGCGCTTTTCTACATAGAATTGGCATTGATGAGATTTGGGATTGCTTGTTTTATTTTATTTTTTTTTATCTTGAATGCACACGATTAGTTTGATCACATCCATTTCGAGATATAAAAATTTCAAAGTATTTCCTGTCTTAATGCATTCATATGATGATCATATGAAACTTTTGAGATTAAAAAAATCTCAAAATAACCAAACAATTATGAATGAATGATAGAGAAGGAAAAAATATTGGCATGTCTTCTTACCAATTAAATTAGTTGGTTCTTTAAAATTAATTTATTGTATCATCTAATTAGTTTTTTAAGTTGTGTTTGAATTATGAATTTAAGTAGAGTTGTAAAAAGAAATATATATATATATATATATAAGTAAAATAGGAATAAAATATAACTATATTTTATCCATATTTTTCCTTTTTCTTTTTAAATTTCTATCAAAATTCATAATTTAAACATAACTTTAAAGTTGATTTGTGTATGCTACATTTCCCCCAACTTATTCCTTCTATATTTCTCCAAAATTAGTGTTCAATATGCTACAATTAAGACCATTAAATGAATCAAGCTACTTGAGCTTAACTGTAACGTCTCAAAATCCGGGACCGTTAACAAAATAAACGAACATCAAATTTACAATTATAGATAATCAATAATTTCAAATATACAAATCGTTTCAAAAAATAATTACACAAATGTCTCCAAAAAATAATTTATACAATTGTCTCCAATGCAGTAGTGGATCCCAAAATATCTTACTTAGTAAATGCTTTAATACTTCAATTTCAATCGCCACTAAATTGCTCCATACCTGAAAAATAAATTAACTCGATAAGTATATAATACAATAAGAATAACAAAGTTCAAATAGAGAATAAATCAACACTGATCCAACAATTTACGGCATCGCACAAAAATTTGATTCAAGATTATCAAGCAATTTATCAAATTGCACAAACAAATCAACTAAACATATAATAACTTGTCCAGGACCAAATATCTAGTCCTACTCAATACATGTCTAGTGATCGGTCTCACCTATATCACTCAAGTATAACTGCTTATCCGAACATATTAGTGCAAGCTATTAGCAGGGTCCACTCAATCCATGTACGGACCATTTTCACGTCATTCAATCAGATAAATCAATATTGTCAACACAGAACAATTTCATAGAATTTAATCAAAAGATCAAAAAAATCAAACTTATCATAGAGCATAATTTCACAGAATTTATCAAATGATTAGGATAACAAATGGAGTACAAATTAGAAGTAATTAAAATAAAACTCTTTGCAAAGAGATTTAGAGGAAGCATTGTATACTACCCAAATTACTTCAAAATAATTCCCTCCATTACTAATACTATAATTCTCCGATATTTCTCCATAAATCTCCAAATGTAAAGAATTAAAATTCTAATCCACAATGTATGTAAGATTTAACAAAATTTACAATTCTTCTCTTAAATAAAACTAACAACTCTCACTTTAAATACTCATAATCTGAACTTAAAGTATGCATCATAAAAATGAGAGAGAGAGAGAGCCGAAGGCTAGAAGTGAGAAAGGAGGAGGAGATCGATTTATAGGGGAAGGAAAGAGAAAAAGAATGATTAAGAAAATGAAAAGAACAAGGAAATAAGCTCCCTCCATACTTGTATCTCTCTATACCTATTAATACTTTTTTCGTGGGTCTAAATTTAAATTTACATCAATGATCCGAACCGTTCATTTTATAGGTCCCATAATAAAGGTCATCTATATAAAAAATCAATTTTATTGGACATTTATAAACATAAGAATAAATCATATTTTATTTTATAAAATGAATAGCAAACATGATTGTAAACTTAAACCATTTATTTTGTAAAACAAAACGTGATTTGTTTCTGTGTTTATAGTTGTTTGATAAATCTAATTTTTTGTAAGTATAACCTTTACTGTGAAGCCTACAAAATAGACGATTTGGATCGTCAAAGTGAGTCTGATTTGAGACCCACAGGTGAAGTATGAATGAGTATGGAGAGACAAAGTATGGAAGTGAGCTTGTTCCAAAGAAAAGAGGAGTGGCCTCCAAGTATTCTGGGAGGACAAGGAAAATAAAAGAAGTAAAAAAATGAAAGAAAAAGAAAGATGGGATGGTATGGTATGGTAGGGCATGGCTTTAATTATAAAAATTGATGGATGAATGTAACACCTATGTAGGTTTTTTTTGGAACCCAAGCAAAGTAAAATAAAATAGAAACCAAAAAAGATGAATAAAATGATTACAATAATGCTGTGGAGATAAAACAAACACAAGAAAATGAGTTAAGTTCTCATTTAAAAATCTCATCATCAAATTACTATCTAAATACAAGAAAATGAGTTAAGTTCTCATCTAAAAATCTCACCACCAAACTACTATCTAAAATAAAATACCAATACCTCTCATTAAAATATTTAATACCTCAAAAATGTTGGATTTCACATCAACTCATGCTCGACTTGTTAAAAACTCGTTTAAAATCGACTCGTTATATAAATAACCCAAACTTGAGCACAATTTTAAACCCGTTAACTTTTCAAACAAAACTTAAACAATATGATACTCGCTTAATAAGCTTATATATACTATAAAAAATCAAACTAACAGCTCGCTCAAGATTAGCTCGCTATGTAAACAAGCTAAACTTGAATAAACCAAATTTGAATAACCTATTACTCGGCTTGACTAGGCTCGTATTTAGCCCTAGCTACAATTTTTAGAGTTGGCTTACCTTTGGTCCATAATTTCGATTGGGGGGTATTGTCCAGGCCTGTAAAGATCATCACATGTCCCATTTCAATAATTCAAACTATTCATTTGATAGGACCCTTCGTATATATCATCTATAAAAAATAAAATAAAATAAAATTAGGTCAATATAATAATCATAACATATTCAATTAATAACGTTTCTCTTGAAAAAATAAACGACAAGTGTGTTTTTAAAAACAGACCATCTATTATTTATTTATTTATTTATTTTTATAACAAACGTGATGAGAAGGCTACGATTATCATATCAACCTAATTTTTTTAATGAATGATTTACACGAAAGGCACTAACAAATTGTCAATTCAAATCATCAAAACAGGACATGTGGTATGACCCACTAGCTTGGACAATACCCTATAATCCACATATAGCGGTTCAGGTTAAGACCCGACCCCTTTATATTCTTTGATTCGGGATCTGGTACTCATTATTGTTGTTTATACTCCTTATTGTCTTGTTGTTGTTTGGGATTGATTGTATTGAAGTTCTTAGTCGTGTTTTGAACAGTGTAGGAGTTAGTGTTTCAAAGGAATTTATTTCTGTTTATTGTTGAGTTTTCTTGAGCGGTCTTTCATTTCTTCTAGAATTTGTGTTGCAGGTTTGAACTTCTGAGAGTAGGATGTTATTCGCTCGAGTCATGGTTTGGTCGCTCGAGCGGTATTTTCTTCGCTCGAGCAATATCTTTGCAAGTCTGATATTCTGGAGGGGGTTTATTCTTCGTTCGAGCAATGGTTAGCTTGCTTGAGCGATCTGCTCTACAGGGTTATGGTTCTGGGAATTTGGTTTCTTCGCTCGAGCAACGTTCCGTGTCTGACGCTCAAGTGGTGTTTTGGTCACTCGAGCGGTCTATGGGTATAAAAGAACAGGAAAAAGATATTTTCTTTCTTTTTGATCTCTCTCTCTCTAAAAGTTTCAAGATTAGATTTCTTTACTCTTTCTCTCTCTAGTTCTTGCTTAAAATATCCTTATACACTCAATACTGCTACTCTTGCCACTTTGGGGCTTTCAGATAAAGTGTAAAGCTCGTAGAGGGGAACATTTTAATTTGAAAAGTTCAAGCTTTGGTCTCCATTGATTTTGGGATTCATTCTTCCTTCTCTTTGTTCTATTGAGGTAGGGATTCCTTTGACCTCTTAGTATGATTTTTAGTTTTGTTATGTGCCTTTGAATAAAGAACATTTTGGAGATTTATTTGGATCGATTTGGAATGGTTTGGGGAATACAAAAGAGGGGTTTTCATATGGAGTCATGGAAATGTTGTGGGGATGGTTGTATTGATGATTAGGGATAAAATCTTGAAATCTTTCTTTTAAATGAATTTTTGAAAAAAAATAGATATTTTGTTGGATATCTTTGGAAATCTTGATTTTGAATAAAAAGGTGAATGAGGGGGACATGTTGAACCTTTGGTGAATTGGAAAGTAGAATGAAACATGTATTGTTATTCTGATATTGAATTTTTGAAATTTCTATCTATTTATTATAATTTATTTCTTATATAGAAATACCTATTTGGAGCTATTGGTGGAGAATAACCTCAATTGTTGTAGAAATTACAAAAGGACTAGGTTAATTGAAACCAATTTCTCATACATCTTGCATTGAACATCGTTTCATATTATTACATTGAAAATGTATCGTTTTGAGAAAAATAGGTAAATACCTTGTTGAATCTGGTTAGCAGATGTGGTTGTGGTTTTATTTATTTTGGCCTCTGTGTCCTTGGTAAAAGTCTAGAAACTCTCATGGTTAAGTACCGATCCTTCCGGTTAGTACCGGTAAAATGGCTGGAGTAGTGCTTGTATAGCCTACTGGCAGACACGTACCTAAAGATTCCCAGTGTTGTACATCCACTGCCTTGTTTTCTAAATTAAAAGTATCGGTTTATGAATTGATTTATAAACATGACATTGCATTGGTGTGAAAGAGGAAAATATAACGTTTTGGTAAGTGGCATTCATGTGCATTTACCATATGATATTGTTAAGCATCATACTATATGTTAAATTAATTTCTACTGGGCTTCAACTCACCCTATGTGGAAACCAACTTTCAGGTGCTGATAGTATGCCTCCGCCAAGGACTTAGCTTGGGAGGATCTTGGAACTGAAGGCTAGTGTATTTCTTTTTTTGTAATTGTAAATATCTTTTGTTTAAGTCTCAAGCTTTTACTTGTATTGGGTTTGACCCACTTTTGTTGTAACCAAGTACCATCTTGGGAATATATAGCCCTTCGGACAAGAACTTATCTTTTTCTTCTTTTGTTCTATGTACTTTCATCATATGCTATAGATTCGTAACTTAGGGTTAATGAATGTATTAATGCATGTGATGTAGTATTTGTAATACATTAAAGGAATTAATCAAAGAGAGAATGTGTTGGTAATATTATCTTAATGAAAGAGTAAATTTGATGAGCATCCGTATATCTGTTGGTGGATTATGAGATTGTCTATTATTATAAATTGGGGGTCTTACAATTGGTATCAGAGCTTACTGGATTTGAATACTTTGGGCTCGTGCGACGTGGTTAATACCACAATGGGTTTGTCTCAATAGATAGTAATAGACGTATACTAAGTATGCTATGTGATAACATGCTTATGTAACTAAATGAGTATGGGATTTAGTTTCTAAGATATGGATTATGTCTACGAATTCTTAGAAGTCCCGTTAGAAGAGCATTTGATCACTGCTAATTCTTACAAGAACTCTGGCAATGTCGCGGAACAGTCATTATCCAGAAAGAAAATTTATTTGTAAATTCATAATTTAGTGCTTATGTGGAGTGAATTATTGTGTTGTCCACTGCATTAGGGTATGTGTGAACTAGTTATGGCACATTGTGAATGTGCTAAATTTTGTGTTACCTTTATTAGTATGTCAGGACATGGACATAGTAGTGGTAGGTGTGGTAGGCCTAAACGGCAGGAGGTGCCAATTCTAGATGAAATGCCGGCACAAGAGGATGGGATTTGTTAGGCAAACGTGGTCGAGCCAACAGGCCAGCAAACCATGGATGCCTTAACCCGTGAAATGGTAGGAGCATTGTGGAAATCTATGGACATTCTTAGAGTTGAGAATCAAGTCCAGGCCCATGTTGTAAAGATAGAGCCATCTTTTTTGAAGGAGGAGTTCTTCCGATCGAATCCCGATAAGTTTGTGGGTGATCCGAATGAGCCACAGAAGGGTGGTGAGTGGCTCGAGTAGATGGTGAAGACGTTTAAGATGCTTGGCATTAACGATGACGGCTTGAGGGTGACCTTGGCAACCTTTTAGCTGAAGGAAAACGCAGGTCAATGGTGAAAGTTTGCGAGGGACCGTATTTAGATGACTTTGGAGGCTTTTGTAAATGTCTTCCAAGATAAGTTTTTACCACCCACAGCGAGGGAGCAATTTTTGAAGCTCAAGTAGTGAAGCACACCAGCGGCCAAGTTTGAGGCGGTGCCTCTCTAGGTTTGCACCAGAACTCATGGCGACAGATGAATGCCATTATATCTAGTTCGATGAGAGATTGAGGATCAGGCTCCTTTTTAAAGTGGTTGGGTCTATGATTCAAGACTGTGGGTACCTTATCGAATCGGTGGCCCATTTAGAAGTGGTGATTTAGGCAGAGGATGAATGGATGAGAGGTTCCAAGTAAAAATGGCATGAGTCTCAAGGGGACGCGAGGGATAACAAAAGACAGAGGGTTCTACCCTGCAGCAATCCTAGGCTTTGCAATCTAGATCCACCTTTTTTGTGTTGAGCTCTGGTTTGGGGAGAGGCAACCAAGGCAGATTCACGTGCTTCAGGTGTGGTTAGTTGGGCCACAACCCTCTAGCTTGCCCGCAAAGAAGAGAATGGCAACAGTCTGCAATGTCTTCAACTTGTTCTCAAAGTCAAGGCCAAGACAAAGGTCAACTGCCTACCTGTTATCAGTATAGGTAGACCAGGCATTTGAAAAGGTTTTTCTCTCAGACAAGTGGCATTTTTTGTGTGTTTGATTCGAGGCAGACACATACCGATCAGCCAGCTCAGTCGGTTCAAGCCTTAAGGGCCAACCAGGGAGCCACTTTGGCTCGGTCAGTTCTTCAAGCCTATACTCTAAGGGGTGAGCAAGTTGAACAGAGGCCTCTAAGGAGTGTGTATGTTGTTACCATGCTGGAACAATTGTCAATACCTCCTATTATGAGAGGTAACTTTTTGCTATTCAATTCCTTAACTAATGGGTTGATTGATACTGGTGCATCTCATTCCTTCATTTCGTCATCTTTTGCATCTGTTTTGGGGTTAGAGTTTGATCAGTTGGAGTGTCCTCTGTTTGTTGAGACACCTATTGGGGGTAGAATGGCATTGGGTCAAGTATGTTGTTCCTGTGAGATTGAGGTCACAGATCCCCAACTCTCTTTTGATTTTGTTGTTCTTGATATGAATACTTTTAATATGATTTTGTGTATTGATTGGTTGACTTATTTTCGGGCTTCGATAAATGGCCATTGTAGGAGGGTGTCGGTGTGTACACCATCAGAAGAGTATTTCTCCTTTTTGTGTGACTAGGGTGATAGTTTTACTCCTTTGTTATATGAACTTAAGGGTCGGGAACAGTTGAGTTTCCTTTTTGCCATCTCGGTAGCTAATGAGGATAGTACGATTCAGGGTGACTTGCCGAGAGTAGTTCGAGAGTATCCAAATGTCTTTCCGGAGGATCTTACTGAGTTACCACCACATAGAGAGATTGAGTTCTCTATTGATTTGGAGCCAGGCAGGCTCCAATTTCAATGGCACCATATAGGTTTGTGCCAACCGAGTTGCGTGAGTTGAAGGTGCAGCTCTAGGATTTATTAGATAAGGGCTTTATTCGCCCTAGTATCTCACATTGGGGAGCACCAGCTCTCTTTACGAAAAAAAAAAGGATGACACATTACGATTATGCATTGATTACCTTAAGTTGAACCAGGTAACTGTTAAGAACAAGTACCCGTTGCGGCGAATAGATAATTTGTTTGACCAGTTAAAGAGGTCTTGTTGTTTTTTGAAGATCGATTTGAGATCAAGTATCACCAGGTGAGGGTGAAGGAGTAGGATATTTATAAAACGGTATTCCGTACACGGTATGACTATTACGAGTTCTTAGTAATGCCTTTTGGGATAACCAATGCACTGGCTTTGTTTATGGACTTGATGAATCTAGTCTTTCGTGAGTTCTTGGATTGGTTCGTAGTTGTCTTCATCAACAACATCTTAGTCTACTTTCCCTCAAAGGAGGAACACGGGGAACACTTATGGGTCGTATTTGAGTTGCTTAGAGTACACTGTCTGTATGCTAAGTTTGGAAAGTGTGAGTTTTGGCTCGACGAAATTAAGTTTCTAGGTCATGTGGTGTTCGGGGAAAAGGATGACTGCAGATTCATCTAAAATAGACGTAGTGTAAGATTGGGAACAACTTAAGAATGCCTTGAGATCCGTAGTTTCTTAGGCTTAGCCGAATATTACCTGATGCTTTGTAAAACATTTCTCTATACTAGCTTCGCCATTGACTAGGTTGACGGGGAAATGGGTTAGATTTGTGTGGAATGAGGTTTGCGAAAAGTCATTCCAAGAGCTTAAGATTGGACTCACTACTACACCAATTTTGATTATTTCGGAGAGGGGTTTGGGTTATTTGGTCTATTATGATGCGTCTCAAGAAGGTTTGGGTTGTATGTTGATGTAGCAAGGGAAAGTTGTAGCCTATGGTTCATGGCAATTGAAAACCCATGAGCGAAATTATCCTGCGCATGACTTAGAATTAGCAGCATTGATTTTTGCCTTAAAACTTTGGAGGCATTATTTGTACAGGGAGATATTCGAGGGTGATTTCTGACCACAAAAGTTTGAAATATTTGTTCTCACAGAAAGACTTGAATTTGAGGCAGAGGAGGTGGATGGAGTTTATTGAGAATTACGATTTTTAGTTGCATTATCATCTGGAAAAGGCCAATGTAGTGGCCGATGCTTTGAGTAGGAAATGTCACGCCCCGATTTATAAAGATTAATTAGGCGGAAACTAAATAACCTAAGCATGAGGTTATTGAAAGAAATCTTTCATACTCATCCAATTTATTATCAAAAATGCCTTTTCACTAACGATATTCTTTATTTTATTTTTTTTACTAGTCTATATAAGAAAATACCATAGATGAAACCATAAACCCAGTCTCCGTGTATTTCAATTAATATAACATAATCATTACAAATGGAATGTCCCAAAGCTTACAATAAATGAGTGGGCACTGCTCTTTAAATAAACAAATAAACTATTACAATTCATCACTACATTACAACTATGAAACGGTAAAACTAGTTATTTGATTTTCAAGTTCAAAAAGCATTCTCTATACACATGTACAGGCAGGGGTGAGCAAATCACTAGCTCACCAAGCAATCTCATATTGTAAAGTTTAAAATAAAAAATAACAAAAAATGCGAGTACAATGATACCATACATATACATAAAATCATATCATACCACAACCTTATGATTTTATTACCTAATCCCTTAAACCCAAATTATTTAATTAACTCAAACTAGTTAAATAAATAAACATGCTCCAAACGTCAACATGACATCCTTTTCAATTTACTCAATTACCCCATTGTCAGTTAAATCAACTAGTTAAACAACTCATAATGACATCCAACAAAGTATCAAATACATTTTATTTTAATAACTCATACTAGTTAACTTAAATGAACCCACCAATTACAATGACTATTAGTGAGGCCTCTATTTCAATCTGTGTATTTAATTAACTCATGCTTAAATAAATCCATAGTTATCAAGCTCAACGACTACCAATAGGAAAATATGTCCAAATTATTTAATTAACAAACACCAGTTAACTTAAATAATTAAACAACTTCAATTAATCACTAATCATCTACCATAACATCATCACCTACTATCACATAACATAACGCGATCCAGCTTTGTCAAGCCACAACCACCATAACATGCTTTATCGGGCGCGAGCCAGAAGGGAGCGGAACTACCACGACCTAAACCCGCCCCTAAGGGTTTAGCATCACAACCGGCCAGTAATCCATGATTACCAAAGGCCTTCTTAACAGTAATAATAAGAATACAATAAGAGGGGCCGACAGAAGCCTGTAAATATTAAAACCTATTGTCCAAGGAGCTGTGATGACTTAAATGCACAAAATAAACTTTCATATACTTGTATATACACATTCACTTAAGTCCAAAACACAACCAAGTACAAAATAAAAGACATGTTAGAGAATTAAATCCCAAGCCAAAACAATGATACAATATCCACTTGACTCCATATAACATTCAAATAGGGTGGATTTTAAATCACCCAAAATCGTTGACAAAAGTTGGCTTGGAACCTTGCAATGAGACACAATTGGTTGGATTGACAAAACGGAATCAGGTTGATGCCGCTAACTTTGCTCCAATGCCTAGTCACCTACATATATATATATATAATAAACTGTGAGCTAAAGCCCAGTGAACAACAAATGTGTAGAGGGGTTAAGAATGAATGTCCTTTCAGTATTTAAAACAATCAATTGCATCAACAGATCATTTATTCGATCAATATCTCATATTTCATATCATATTAGTCATTTAGAAATCAAAGCAGTCATACATGGTACATCCAATAGTAGAATAGTACAGTAGAGCTTAAAAGACCGAACAGTCAGTTGATGGCCATCAATATAGTAACAGTAGTTCCAAGGATTGGAACTGTCAAAGATCTATGTAACAGTAGCAGTACTAGCAACAATAATAGTAACAGTCGCAGTAACAGTAACAATAACAGTAACAGTCAGTTGCTATGGATGCCACGAGTGCAGTTCATGAAATAGGACAAACATTCATTCGGTAAATAATGTCATTTCAGAAAAAGTATTGTCAATCGTTCAGAAAATACTAATAATTGAACATAGCTTTACAACATTGTTACTCACAGTGTTCTGCCGATGGATTTGCCCTTGAGCTTGATCCTACACATTTCATAACATATTGGGTCACAAGCGATTCAATCCGTTCTTAATTTGTTTATTTTTCTTAGGCCTCTTTCTTATCCCTTTAGTTTATTTACAATGTTCAATGCAAGCCTAAGAGTGCTAAGAAATGAAAGAGAATGGAAAACGAAACATAAAACAACTTTTCAAAATTTTCTGAAATAGGATTCTTCACTCGAACGCAACATTGGTCTCTCGAGCGGACCCCTTGGTCTGCAAAAATACTAGTTGCTTGCACTCTACGCTCAAGCGACAACTTCTTCGCTCGAGCGATGGTGACGAATTCTGAGTTTTTTAAAATGTTGTTTAAACTTCAAAACACATTACCAAGATTCCAAATTTATGCATGACTCAGTCGAATAAGCAAAAACATTTCCAATTACATATATTTAAAGTTAATTCCACTTATACTTCAAAATTCCATAATTTTAATTCAAATTTAAACCTTAGATTTCACATTTAAAAATCATCTTTCAATTCTTTCTTTGTTTTATGAAACTTAAAATTGAATCTATAAGGCCCTTTCAAAAATATTTGCATGTATGAAATTAAATCAAAATCAAACTAATTTTTTATTCTCAAATATAAATTACAATTTATTTCCTTATTTGTCTAAATTTAAATTTTAATTCATTTTCTTCACAAGCCCAATTTCAAACCCACAAATGTTAAAACATGAATTGATCTTCCAAACCTCTTAAAAATTCATGGTGCATGTACAATTGAAACTCAATTTCATGTTAAGACAACTAAATTCAAACCCAAAGTGATTAATTTCTAAATTAATTTCCATAAATTTGAATGGAGCTCCAATTCCTCATTTCCTTTTTAATTACATAAAATTGACTTCAACCTCTTTTCTATTTTCCTTCAAAACATGAAATTAAAGTTATAGACTTCTTAGAGAATCATTTGCATGTATGAAACATTTATCAAAATCCAACCAATTCTATATTATCAAGCTCAAATCATAATTAAATTCTTAATTTATACCAAAACTCAATCACAAACTTATAATATTTAAATTATGAATTAATTTCTTAACTTACATTACATGCATGAGTTAAGGATTAACATCCAACCATCTTGGTTTTCAAAACAAATCAAAAACCTTATTTAACTTTAAGATTAATTCTAGATTTCAATGAACTTCAATATTTATAGAACTTTTCCTTCTTCAAAAAAATATGAAATCGATTAACCCAAATTCTTTAAAATTCATAATGCATGTAAATATAGAACCCAATTATATCAAGGTCTTCAAAATCAAACTCAATCTTAAAATTATTCTCCATGTTTATTAACCTAGCGCATACTCTTCAATTAAATCTTAATTTCTTCCAATTACATGATGTTGATCCTAAACTCATCTTTAATTTCAAGTGTAACACAAAGATTCTACAAAATCAAACATAAATTTCATACCTTAAACTCTAATTTCAACAAATTTTGTTGATTTCTTCCTTAGCTCTCTATTTCATCTTCATTTCTTTCTTTAATCCACGGCCTTTTCCTTGAGCTCTTTTCCACTTCTAGCAATGTGCTGACTTGAACACACACACACACACACACACTCTCTCTCTCTCTCTCTCTCTCTCAGTCCTACTCTCTCTCTTTCTCGGCTTATGCTCTATGCTTCCGTTTGGGGAGTTGGTTTGGTGGCTATTTTGGCTAAAATAGCCACAAAAAACAAAATAAATTTTTTAGCCCAATAAGACAAAACATCACATCCAACCCATAATCATTATCTTCTTTCTCTCACAAAAAAGTCAAAAAAAGCCAAAAAAAACAAAAGCCTTTCTCAAATCAGGCTTTTTAGCCCTAGGCTAAAATAGCCAAAAAAGCTAAAAAACCAACCTACTTCCTAAACGGAGGCTAGTCATATACGTATAGCTAAAAGGCTTCAATGTTCTAGAATTCTCTCTAGCTCACCAAAGTATGAATTAATTGAGTAGTACTAATTTAGTATACTAATAACATATTATTTTAATTAAACATTACTTAATTTTAATAAATCTTGATTAGTGTACAATTTAATTAATTATAACTAATCACAAGTTCCACATAATTTAATTAATGTAATTTGACCTCCATTAAAGCCCAATCAATCATAATTAAATTTATCATTCTTAATCAGATTTTTAATCAAATCCTCAAAAGGCGCCAAATATTAAATTAAACTTATTTTCATCCTCAATTTTGGTTTCTTAAATCATTTAAACCTTCAATTCTGATCAGACTCAAAATTTCGTCAATAATTTACATATTCAAATTAGTCACCTTATAAATGAATTTAATTCATAATCAGCTTAATTCCCAATCTACATAACTTAATGTGGGAGCCGAATAAATAGCAGAATCAGAAGCGTACGCTCTAGAAGATAGACATTATTCGGCTCTAACCTGCACGATCAAGAGGCCGAATACAATAAATAGGCCGAGTAACTATTGAACTATGGGGCCGAATAAATAAGCGGATAGTGAGCAAAAGGTGGACCGGGCCCCAAGGCCCGGGAAACGAGTATAAATAAAGGAACAACAGTCGAAGAAAGGTATATGAGAACTAGTATGCTTAAATTAAAATACAAGTAACCCAGAGAGAGTAGAGACTGACTTGTCCGTCAGAGTGCTAATTCCGGCACCCCCGACCAGAGTGTTCATTTCTTTTCAGGTGTCTATTTGAGGATCACAAGCATCTCCCAGGATTGGAAGAGTATTTCCAAACCACTTCCCCACAATTGGCGCCGTCTGTGGGAATACTCAAATACATCCATGGCGGGTGTAACGGAAGACCCTCCGATAGTCACTGACAAAACTACACAGAGAGACGACCTCACCCCGACAAACATACTTGGACCAGAGACTATCGCTGCAAGACGCGCCTTGAACTTCACCTTACCCTCGATTTTAGAGCATGAGACAATGCAAGCAATCATGGAACAAGCTAAGCAAAACGAACAGAGGTTGGAGAACATGATCGCTGAGAACGAACGTCTCCATCAAGATTTGGCCTTGGAAGTGGCAAAGCCCAAATAAGCTGTTCGCCCAGAGGCGGGACGACCTCTGAGGGCAGGTGGTCGACAACCTCGAGCCCGACAACAAGACACTGATAGCGACTCCAACTCATTGTCCCCGGAGCCCAAGAAGAAGGAACGACACGAAACCACCAGTTCCTCCGAAAAGAGTCCACGTGTAAGGCATAAGCGACGAAGAAACAGTTCAGACGAAGAAGACTAGCATGATCCGTTTGTACGAAAGATTGCAAGGGCAGTGCTACCCAAGAAATTCAAAGCACCGTCATTTACCTTGTACGACGGTAAATCAGACCCCACCGATCACATCCGCCATTACAAGCAAGCCATGATGCTGCATGCAGACGACGAGACTCTCATGTGCAGAATATTTCTGAGCAATTTGGGACCACTAGCTGTCAGGTGATATTATAAACTGGAGCTGACTTCGATCAAGAGCTTCCACCAACTCCAAAAATCCTTCAAGGCAAGGTTTATCACTAATGAGGTCCAGCCAAAGCAAGCCGATTCCCTGTGGGCAATACAGATTCAACCGGGGAAAACCCTTCGTGCGTATTCGGCGCGGTATTGGGAATGTTTTAATCTGGTAGATGATGCTTGCAACGACTCCATGGCCATTACCGCCTTCAAGATGGGCCTGCATCCCGACAATGCCCTCCGCAGCTCTCTGACCAAATGGCCCCCCAAAACAGTTTGGTCTTTGATGAAGAAAGTTAAAGAATACTGTAAAGTGGAGGATGATGCCTTGCGGGTTAAAGCTGTAAATGTGACCAACAAGACCGCTCCTACTGAAATTGCTCAGCCGTTAAATTCTGTACCACCTCAGAGCCCTGAACCACAGCATCAGGCTAAATGAGAAAAGAGATGGGATTCTCGCCGATCAAACGACCAATGCTCTCACCTAACAAATGAACAGCTACAAGTCGATAGCAGGAGTACAAGGCGCGTCGATAAGAAATATACGGAGTTGACAGAGCCGATCAGCGCGGTCCTGACCAAAATCCAACACCTTCCGTTCTTCAAATGGCCGTCCAAAATGGTGGGACCTCCTGACACGAGAAGACGGGATAGACGGTGTGAGTATCATAAGGACCATGGCCACGATACTGAGAGTTGTTATGCGTTGAAGGATCACCTGGAGGAATTGGTACAAGATGGTAGGCTACAACAGTACGTTCGAAAAGGCAACTCAACCAAAGTAATAGCCTTAAGACAAGACTCCCCTCCACTCAACGTGATCCACATGATATACAGCCTGCCAATATCATCCGCGGTGCATACGATTCAATCGAATCCCAACCCTCAAAATCAGCTCACTCCGGCAAAACATCCCCATGAAGCTGCGAGCATTACTTTTGATGATTCGGATTTGGCCGGAGTGACACTTCCCCACATTGATCCCTTAGTAATTGAGTTGCGCGTCAACCAATTCACCGTTGAGCGCGTACTCATTGACCCAGGGAGCACATCGGAAGTTATGTATTACAAGACATTCACCAAACTTGGCCTCTCCGAATCGGATCTCTCTCCTGCTCCCTATCCGCTATTCGGCTTCAATGCTAATCTAGAATACCCATTCGGGAAAATTACACTACCCGTTCGAGCGGGCTCCCGAACAGTGGAAGTGGAATTCTTGGTCGTTAAGCTGCCGTCACCGTATAACCTCATCATGGGGTGAAATTGGTTACACACCATGCGGGCCGTGCCGAGTACCTATCATCAGCTGCTTTGCTTCCCGACCGAACGCGGCATTGAGCAAATCCGTGGCTCCCAAAAATCGGCACAAGCATGTTATCTCCTTGCTGGAAAGACGTCAAAAGATTTGCAAGTGAATTCCATTGAGGTGCCGGATCAAGAGAGCCTCGACAATGTTGGGCGGCTCCCAAGTGAAAATACCACGAAAGCCCTAGATCAAGTTGAAATCGACGAAAGCCCAGGCAAGTTCTTCATGGTCGGCGCCTCCCTGAATCAAGTCGACAGACATCAGCTAATTTCATTCTTGCTCAGCAACCTTGATGTCTTTGCGTGGACTCCATACAAGATGTCGGATATAGATCCATCCGTTTCACAGCACAGTTTGAATGTTGACCCTAAGTGCAAGCCGATCATTCAGAAAAGTCGGCGGTCAGCCGCAGAGCACACTGCCACCATTGTTGAGGAGGTTGACAGGTTGCTTGATGCCGGGGCAATCAGGGAGGTGGCCTACCCTACATGGCTCTCTAATACAGTAGTTGTGAAGAAGAAAAATGGGACTTGGCGAGTATGTGTCGATTTCACGAACTTAAACAAAGCCTGCCCCGAGGATTGTTTTTCCCTACCCAGAATTGACCAACTTGTAGATGCGACGGCACACCATCAGCGTATGAGCTTCCTCGATGCCTACAGAGGCTACCATCAAATCGCCATGCATCCAGAGGACCAAGACAAAACTGCATTCCTCACCCCAAGAGGAACCTACTGCTACAAGGTTATGCCTTTTGGGCTGAAGAATGCAGGGGCAACCTACCAAAGACTGGTCACTGCCATGTTCAAGGAGCAACTCGGCCACACTATGGAAGTGTACATTGACGATATGGTGGTCAAGTCCAAGGAAGAGCAGAATCATATGGCCGATCTGGAAGAGACATTTGACATTCTACGTAAATATAGAATGAAGCTGAACGTTTCCAAATGTGCGTTTGGGATCGGCTCTGGCAAATTCTTGAGTTACATTGTCAACCACCGAGGAATCAAAGCCAACCCAAGGCAAATCATAGCAATCCTGGAACTCGGCTCCCCTCGATCGGTCAAGGAAGTTCAGAAGTTAATGGGTATGGCCGCCACACTCAATAGGTTCATCAGTCGTTCCACGGACCGCTGCCGACAATTCTTTCATACACTACGGCAGGGCAAGGCTTTTGAATGGACTACCGAGTGCGAAGCTGCTTTCAATGGCCTCAAGACCTATCTCTGATCAGTTCCACTCTTGTCAACACCTTCGGCCGGTGATCCGCTCATTTTGTATGTGGCAGTTTCCGATCGGGCCGTCAGCGTCGTACTGATAAAGGAAAAACTGGGGGAGCAGCGGCCAGTGTATTATGTGAGCAAGGCAATGGTTGATGCCGAAACACGCTACCTTCCATTGGAAAAACTCATTCTGGCCCTTGTCATGGCAACAAGAAAACTGATGCACTACTTCTAGGGGCATAGCATCGGGCTGCTAACAGATTACCCCCTCCGATCAGTACTACGAAGTGCAGAAGCATCAAAACGCATTTCAAAGTGGGCTCTCGAACTCGGCCAGTACGATATTCAATTTCTACCCAGAACCTCAATCAAGGGACAGGTGCTTGCCGACTTTGTTGTCGAATTCACAGGGGGTCTTACCGACTTCAGGTCTGATGAAATTCGACCTAAGCCGAACTGGAGAATTTTTGTTGGGGACATTTGGCAGTTGTACTACGATGGATCGTCCAATCAACGGGGCAGTGGAGCCGGAGTAGTAATCATGGCTCCCGATGGCGCAATAATTGAGCAGGCCGTCAAGCTTGACTTTGAAGCATCAAACAACGAAGCCGAATACGAAGCCTTTCTAACCGGTTTGCGTAATGCACATCTTCTGGGTGCTCGGCGTTTGCTTGCATTTTGCGATTCAAAACTGGTGATCAACCAGCTAAAGGGGGAGTACACGGTAAGAAATGACCATATGGCGGCTTACATGAAAACGGCTAACTCTTTACTGGCCAAATTTGACCATCATGAATTGAATCAGATAACACGTGATCAGAACACACATGCAGATGCCCTGGCTTGCCTAGCCTCCGCCATTAACTCAGAGATTAAACGGACCATCAAAGTTGGTTTCATCCCGGAGCCGAGCATTGGCCCTTCGAAGGAAGTCCAGGTCAATGTCATAGAAACTGGACCGAGTTGGATGGATCCCATTGCTGCATTCCTGTCTTCCAAACAGCTCCCAGAGGACAAGAAAGAAGCGCATAAGCTGCGAAATAAAGCCCTGCGATACTACTTGGATCTGCAAGGAAAGTTTTATAAAAAATCCCTTTCTGGTCCATATTTGGAATGTGTGCATCTGGATAAAGTCAAAGAACTTCTGACCGAAACACATGAAAGCAGTTGTGGCGCCCATTCTGGCGGGCGCTCTTTGGCTCATCGAGCCGTGACTCAAGGGTATTACTGGCCGACAATGAGGGCCGACGCCGAATGTTACGTGAAAAAGTGTGAACAGTGCCAGAAGTTCTCTCATTTAACCCACCTGCCTGCTGAAGAGCTAAGCTCCATAACCAGTCCTTGGCCGTTCGCCCAATGGGGACTTGACATCATCGGACCACTGCCTCGTTCTCCGGGTAACAAGTGGTTCTTAATTGTCGCGCCAGATTATTTTACAAAATGGGTAGAAGCGGAGGCACTAACGCACATCCGAGATACCGACGTGAAGTGTTTTGTTTGGAGAAATATCATAACACGATTCGGCATTCCAAGAGCACTCATCTCAGACAACGGCACCCAGTTTGATTGTGGCGTCTACCGAGAATTGTGCAGCAAGTATGGTATCCGACCTTACTTTTCCACACCAGCTTATCCGCAAAGCAATGGTCAGGCTGAAGCCTCTAACAAATCCATCATGGACGGCATCAAGAAGAGATTCAAGAAAGCTAAAGGCAAATGGGTCGAAAAATTGCCGAGTGTGCTGTGGGCTCATCTAACAACGCCGAGGCGATCCACTGGGGAAACACCGTTTGCTCTATGCTTTGGAACCTAGGCAATCATACCCCTAGAGATCGGCCTTCCAACCTTGAAATCGAAAGTTTTTGATATGGGTCAAAACGACATGATGCTAGCCTTGGATTTAGTTCTAATTGAAGAATGAAGAGACCGTGCCCTTGCATCCATGGCGCAGTATCAACAGCAGCTTGCTAAGTCGTATAACCAACGTGTCCAGCTGCGCCGCTACACACCGGAAGAGTTGGTCCTGAAGAAAGTACTTCCAGCTACCAGGAAACCGGCCGATGGAAAATTGGGTCCTAACTGGGACGGCCCCTATCAGGTCGACTCGATCGCGGGAGTAGGGGCGTATCGGCTAAAAGACATGTCTAGAAGGAGTCTTCCACGGCCTTGGAATTCAACGCATTTACGTAAATTCTATCATTGACCCGACTTGTGGGGCTTGATACTTGTACATATTTCACTTTTGCAATGCAAAGTTTCTCATTTCTTCATCGCACAATCCAGTTCACGAATCTCCGGATTCGCGCATGACGCCTTTGGGCCGATAAAGCCTCCGAATTCGAAGCGCCCTTCGTGGATACCACGATTGGCCAAATAAAGACTCCGGATTCGGAGCCCCATCGGCGCATGATGCCTTTGGGCTGATAAAGCCTCCGAATTCGGAACGCCCTTCGTGGATATCACAATTGGCCAGTTAAAGTCTCCGGATTCAGAGCCCCATCGGCGCATAAAGCCTCTGGGCCGATAAAGCCTCCAAATTCGGAGCGCCCTTCGTGGATATCACGATTGGCCAAATAAAGTCTCCGGATTTGGAGTCCCATCGGCGCATGACGCCTTTGGGCCGATAAAGCCTCCGAATTCGGAGCGCCCTTCGTGGATATCACGATTGGCCGTATAAAGACTCCGGATTCGGAGCCCCATCGGCGCATAACGCCTTTGGGCCGATTAAAGCCTCCAAATTCGAAGCGCCCTTCGTGGATACCACAATTGGCCAAATAAAGACTCCGGATTCGGAGCCCCATCGGCACATGATGCATTTGGGCCGATAAAGCCTCCGAATTCGGAGCGCCCTTCGTGGATACCACGATTGGCCAAATAATGACTCCGGATTCAGAGCCCCATTGGCGCATAACACCTTTGGGCCGATAAAGCCTCCAAATTTGGAGCGGCCTTCATGGATATCACGATTGGCTAGTTAGTCTCCGGATTCGGAGCCCCATTCTGCGCATGACGTCTTTAGGCCAATTAAAGCCTCCGAATTCGGAGCGCCCTTCGTAGATATCACGATTGGCCAAATAGACTCCAGATTCGAAGCCCCATTCGGCGCATGACGCCTTTGGGCCGATTAAAGCCTCCGAATTCGTGGCACCTTCGTACAAGCCGTATAAACAAAGGCTGAAATATGCATATATTCAAAATGGAATAGTTCAGGCCGCATAAACAGTCTAAAACGTGCGAACATTCAAAGAATGTGTCCTTAGATAAATCGATTGGTATCAAGTGTACTAACATAAATAAAAAGTACGCTACAAATTGAAAATTAAGCGTTTTATTAAAATCAGCCAATAAATACATAATTTCGCTCTCAATCTACATAAGCATTACAAGGTCTTCTTCTTTTCGGCGGCTCCCTCATCATCACTCTTCTCAATTTCGAAAGCGGAGAAGGGGAAATCATTCTGTTGGTACAACGGCAACACCGAATTCACACCTGCTGCCTAGAGAGCGTCAGCTTCCTAAAGTGCCTTGAGCCAGCCATGCCTAAACCCACAATTTTCACATCGGCAAACTTCTTCGGCGAGTTTCTCCTTGGTCTTCTGAATTCCAACCTTTCAGCCGTCATGGAAGCCTTTTTCATAGGTCACGGCCCTCGCAGTCTCAATCGCGAACATGTTAGCCGTGTTCCAATCGGCAATAGCATCACTTATCAGCCTTTGAGTCACCCTCTCTTCCACAACCGAGTTGGGATGGCTGGCTGATTGAGACTCAACGGACTTGATTTTCCTTAGCTCACGCTCGGCTTTCTCTACGCGAGCTTCTAACTTCCGAATGCGTTCATCTCTCTGCTCTATATTGCACCGAGCGGCGCAGAGACGCATGCCGATTTCATAAGCAGTGTACAGCCCCTTCACCGCTCCGTGAACGCCTTCACGAAACACTTCGAAGTCCTGCCGACCTACCATCGACTGCTGGACCTCGGGTGGAAAAATCTGTCGAGCGAACTCGACTGCCACATTTGGATCTCGAACGATCGAATCCACCTCTGTCATTGGTCTATTCCCCACGAAGACCGCAAAACTCAATAGGCGTGGATTCGCGTCGGATTCCCTTCCAGAACGGGGTTGAGGAGATTTGCCCTATGGCTGCTTGTCCCTCTTGGGCGACCTACTTCGACGACGAGGAGATTGGTATCTTTCCCAATCCCTCGAAGTCCTACTTCCCGTGCGTGAAAGTTCACCACTTCGACTCATATCTCCTCCCAGCTCAGCTAGCGTCCTCGCTTCCCCTCTACTGTTGAAAAAAAGTCTATTTGACATTCGCACTTGTTTAATCTTCTTCAAAGAGCTGGACTGAGTTGCTGACTGAGCACATAAATAGGACCTTCGTTCACAAAGTACACACGCATTTATTCCCTACGAGGGCAGCACCTCCGAGGCAATCTCATTAAATATTGAAACCTCAACATTCCAGCGCCAACTAAGTCATATGCCCCAATCGCCCCATCAACCTCTGTTATTCGGTGTTCTATGTTCATGAACCAGCTGGGGCAAGGGTAGATTCATCAATCTAGTCGGCTTGAGTGCCCCAACTACTCCACGAATCAATTCATCCGTACAATATTCATAAGTTCAAGTTATTCAGCGTTCTATGTTCATGAACCAGCTGGGGCAAGGGCAGATTCATCAATCTAGTCGGCTTGAGTGCCTCAACCGCTCCACGCTCCACGAATCAATTCATCAGTACAATATTCATAAGTCCATGTTATTCAGCGTTCTATGTTCATGAACCAGCTAGGGCAAAGGCAGATTCATCAATCTAGTCGGCTTGAGTGCTCCAGCCGCTCCACGAATCAATTCATCAGTACAATATTCATAAGTTCACATTATTCGGCGTTCTATGTTCATGAACCAGCTGGGGCAAGGGCAGATTCATCAATCTAGTCGGCTTAAGTGCCCCAGTGTAGACACCCCATTTTTGACCGTCCTCAAGACTTGGACGTCACCATTTGAACACTTGGTGATCATCCATGTTCGTGTTCGTCTTGAGTTCTCGGAGGTTTCGGCCGCGTGCCTTGCCTCAAGACCTCTCGACTTGTGTTTTTTCTTCTGAGGGCAGGGAATGGCTTGTTGGCCACCCCAACACCTCCACCGGCCATGGCTTGAGGCCACCGGCCCTCTTTTCTTGCCACCGGCCATTAGTGATGGCCAGTCGGCACTTTGTTTGGTCGGCCGACCATTAATTTGGCCGATTGACTCCTTTTCTGGCCGAGACCTTTTTTTTGGGAAGGCTTGACCCTTTTAAACCCCTGTTTTAGCTTCTTGAGGAAGCTTGACCCTTTTGAACCTCAGTTTTAGCTTCTTGAAGAAGCTTGAACCTTTTGAACCCTTGGTTTAGCTTCTTGAGGAAGCTTGAACCTTTTGAACCCTTGGTTTAGCTTCTCCAAGAAGCTTGAACCTTTTGCACCCTTGGCTTAGCTTCTCCAAGAAGCTTGAACCCTTGTCTAGCTTCTCCAAGAAGCTTGGCCTTCTTGGCCCTTTTGCTCCAAGCTTCTAAGAGAAGCTTGGACCTTTGGGTTAGCTTCCTTGATAAGCTTGACCCCCTTGACCCTTTTTTATGTTAGCTTCTCTTAGAAGCTTTGAGCCATTGCCTTGTCTATATAAGGAGGGCCTCTCCTCCCATTTCAAGGGTTAGAAAATTTGATATATATCATATATATATATATCACTCTCTCTCTCTATCTCCCTCTCTCTCTCTACATTTGTGTGGGTTAGAGGGTTCAAAAGGGTCTAGTTCTTGCACATTTACACTACAACTCTTGGCCTAACACCTCCATCATCAACCTAAGGACCTTGGAGGCCATTTTCAGAGGCTAAGGGATTGTTTTTTGGACCAAGAGGCTGCTGTCCCCTTTTGGCTACAAAGGTAACTCCTTTTCCCTCTTTATTCCCCGTTTTTGCACACACTTTTAGCCTATCTTGCTTGCTGTTTTGAGCTTTGTGTATAACATAAAAAAAGTTCTGTTTTTTTGTGTTTAAGATACTTCATTAAGGTCACTTTTGTGTTTGGGGTCGTTTACCCCCTCTTAGGCCTTGTTTGGCCCCCATTTTGTGCTATTTTTGGTGAGCTCCGGGACCACTTTGTTTGGGACTCCTCACCACTGAAATCTTGAGGGATTTCAGTGGTGAGGATGGTGGTTTGAGGTCCTAAGAAGGAGAGGGCCATCCCCTCTCCTTGTTGTCTTCAATATGTGCCATTTTTGCCTCATGTGTGAGCACCATTTTTAAGTTCATGTTGGCCATGTCTTAAGTGTTATTTGTGCTTATTTTGCCATGATATAGCACTATTTTTAATTGGTTTAGACACACCATGCTTGCTTTGCATACTTGGCTTTGCATACTTGTCTTGTAATGCCATGAAATTGCCTTAACATGTATCTAGCATTTAGACCACTATACTTACTTGTTTTGGCTTAGCTTTGTGAAGCTTTTATGCATGTTTTAGTGTGCTTGAGGACTGTTTTTGGTTGTTTGGGTCATCCATGATTTGCTTTGTATAGCTACCATGCAATCTCCCTTGTAGGCCTTGGGTATGTGGGTCACTAGCATGCTTTACTTGGCTTATTCTCATGATTTGGCATCATTAGAAACCATATTTCAGTCCATGTTCCATGCTTGCATAATTGCATTTTCCATCCCTTTCATGCTTTGAAGAGTTTATGGCTTATGCTCCATGTTTAGGCCCTTGTGCATGCATGCTTGTGTGTGTGTTTTCATGCCTTTGTTGCATTATTTTGGCCACTGTTTTGGGCCTAGTATAGGGCTGCCCAAATTAGTTTAAGTCCACTCTTTACATGTTGTTACATGTCTTACACTTTACATGCTTTGATTGCATCATGTCTTGCATGTCCACTAGCTTGCATACTTGTTCATTGCTTACTTGTTTGCATTGCCATGTTGCATACTAGCTCACATACCTAGGATGCATTCCACTGGCATGCATGCTTTGCCTCTTGACTTGAGTATGATAGAGGTTGAGCTCATTGTTTGTTTATGTGCATTTCATTCCACATTGAAAATGCACACTTGGTTTCTTGGGCCATCACGCATTGAAATGCGCGATTGATGGTCCGAGAATCAAGGACTATACTCCTATGAGTCATAAATATGATAAGGAGTATGGTTGGTGCAAACATTGCTTGAAATGCATTGCCATGCCATGTTTTCCCCTCTGCTGCTATCAAAACAGGTTCTGCAGGAAGCTTTGGCCGGCCAGCCATCTATACTGCCGACCGGCCATCCATTGTTGGCCGAGGGCTTTACAAATGGTCGATGACCATCCGGACATGGCCGGTGGTGTTCTGTCTTAGCCAGTGGTGTTCCACAGTGTCCATAGAGTGCTCCCTGGGACTTGTGCAATTTTCAGAGGAGCAGAGCAGGGAAAACAGAGGCAAACTTATGCATGGCGTTGAATTTCCGAGCAAACCCGAGCACGCGTGCATTGGATCCTCTTCCCGAGGCCTTTATTGCTTTCTTAGCTTAGTTAATTTGTTTAATTAATCAGGTGGTCTGTAATAATTAATTAGCTTGTAGGTTAATTAATTTGTATTATTCTTTTGGTCCCTCCGAGCAAGGGCGAATTTGTAATAAGTGTGGGTGCGTGTGTGTATGTCTTCCAATCCCACGTCTTTCTTCCCTTTTATTTACCCGCTTATGATGGTAGACTAGGGCATATTTAAATTAGCATACCTTATGCTATGCATGCGTGCATCCACACATTTGTCTTACATGCATCGGGCTCGGTACATCATGCTAACTGTATTTGTATTTCAATTCCAAATTGAGTACCTATTAGTTGTAGCATCTCATATGCCATTCCTTAGGATAGCCGAGCCTATTGTAGTTGCATCTTGCATGTGTTGCATTAGCCATCTTAACATGAACTAGGATCATGCATATGATTACTAACTAGCTTCTGTTTTGGCTTGGAGTACTCGGTAAGCATTTATGCTTTAGCATACCGCATGCGTGTGAGTGTTGCCATAATAGCATTATTACCATGAGACTAGCTGCTTATGTGATATAACTGCTTGAATGCCTGTGGATGGAGGTTGAATTACCCAAATTGGGATAATGCATTAAAACTGTGAGTTTTAAGCCCACTAGATAGTGGCAAAACCATCTTTTCTAAAGCCCACTTAAGGGTGGCAAAACCTACATTTTAGCCTACTCGCAAGTAGCAAATCACTTTCAAAACAAACATGAAATGTTTGTTCCAATTTGGGCGATTTGGTCTATACTTGTTTGCTGTGCGCATAACATAGTAATTCTAGGCTAATAACCGGAATAAGGACATGTAATGTTTTCAAAACAAGATATCACGGTTAGTAGAGGCCGATCTTCGGATCGGGCGAGAGGGGGTGCTCATAGCTGACCTTCCCCAATCGTACCCAAGCTCCCGAGCCGAGACAACTGTGGTGATGACGGACACGTGGCCTTTGGCACCGAGTCAGGGTTTCCTAAATTTCTCCATAAAAAAATATTTAAGAGGTGACTCTGTATCTGGCAAAGCAGTCCATGTTTGGCACTTTCTTTTCTAAAAATCTATTTTCTCAAAACGATTTGCCAGATTTGGACTCTTTGGTTCAAGATTAAGAACCGTGACACAAATCGAGTCCGAACTGTGGGGTGAGGCCCTCACGAAGGGCGCATCCACACCCAGCCGCTCCACGAATCAATTCATCAGTACTTCATAAGTTTATGTTATTAGGCGTTTTATGCTGTTTTCATTAGACGAACTAGCTAAGGGCAGATTCGTGAACCTAATCAGCTTATGTACCCTAGCTGCCTTATAAGCTGACCTATCGACACCTCATGAATTCATTTTATTCAATCATAAATCAAATTCATTAATTTAATCGGGTATTAAGTTTGCTGCCTCACGTAGTCGTGACATTTTGTTCTAATTGCTAATTCTTTTAATTATGTACTCATATAACAAACAATACAGCAATAACTTGAGAGCATATAAAATTTTCATTCATAAATTGGGCGCTAACAGCAAACATTTTACACATGAAAATCCAAAAAAGATGAAAATCAACTAACAAAGAACATACATTGAAATAGAAAATACCTAATAAAACTAAAATGTCTCCCAAATCAAGCCTCAGGATTAGACTCAAGCGGCTCAACGTCCACTTGCTTGTATGGAATTGGCATGGCCAATGTAACTCCAGCGGCAGCAAGGGCTTTGAGCCACCCGTGTTTGAATCCCCAATTCTCGAATTTGGGGACTTCTTCTACGTAGTTTTCAAGGGCGGCGCCCATTCCAGCCTCGAACACCGCAGAAGCCTCAGAGTCGGCTTTTTCCTTGGCCTTCTTCAACTCTTCTAACTCGGCCTCCACCTTGGCAAGCACCTCCTTGGCTAACTAGAGCGATTCCTCGCTCGCGTTTTCCCTCTGCTCGGCGACCAATCTCTGCTCTTCAGCATTTTTCGCTCTTTCCATCTCGGCCTCCGCCCTTGCACTCTCCATCGTCGCCCTTGCCGCTTCGAAGTTGGCCCTACTCCTTTCACCCTCCACCTCCGATCTTAAACTGCCGATTTCTTCGATGGCATCATGCTAGCGCCGCCCTATCTCGGCTATCCTTCCGACTGCCTGTAAAACAAAAAATTAAAACCAAAACAAATATACGCAGAAACACAAAAGACAAGATCAAGCTATATACCAAAAGAGCTGTCTGAGCGGCCAATGCAATTGCTAACACGTCCGGCTCCGAGTGGAAAGCCTCCTTGTCGACCGACAATGAGACCGACGAAACTAGGCTCAACACCACGGCTGGGTCTTTCACAGCCGATGCGTCCGAGGAGATCGTCACGTTTTTTATCTTCGGCTGAACCACAAAAGGAACAACCACGTCCGACTCCTCTAAGAGCGGCCGTTTTTCGACTAGCTTTTCTTCGGAGACGGCCTCGAAATCGGTGGGTTGCTTCTCCCTCCCCTTATCGGCCTCTGGAGTCAAACACCCAACTGATCGTTCCATCTCGACAGAAACAATTTGAGCCGTTTCAACCACGACAACCGGCTCGGATGATTCAGGGAGGGCAGGTTTGGAACTAATGGCCTCGGCTTTTTGACGAGCGGCCAAACGCTCAGCGTTCTTCTTTCGTGCCAATTGAGAAAGAGATTCCTTCGCCATACTCTCGGAATAGGAGCCGGGAAGATCTGCCAAACCAGTAAAAATATCTCCGAAGGAAAATTCCGCCCGACCCGAAATGGATGGCGAGTTAGGCTTGTTAAGACCGGCTGCCTCAAACGCTAAGTTTAGAGCCTCGTCGACCTCTTCGGCCTCCGCAGCAAACTCTCGTTGGTTCGGCAATTAACTCGACCACTGGCTCTACGTCTTGCCCCGAATCAGAAGCTTCGAAACCAATTTGCCTAAGGGTCTTGAAGCTGGAGAAGATAAGAGCCGTAAGGTTTTGTTCGCCGGATGGGATCGGAATGTCGTCCACGGCCGAGAACGTGGTATAAGTAGGCTCGTACCGCAGGAGTATATGGGCGGCTCTCCCTTGCTTCTGTACGTTTAGACGGCCAAAATACTTTAGTGCAGTCTTAATTTCCGCAAGGACTGCGTCGTCAGCCAAGGTCAGAATCTTCTTCAACTTATTGCCTGCATAAACAAAGGATTAGACTTGGAGAAAAAGCCGAACAAAAGAAAGATCAATAAACACAAGGAATTACACGACAACCTAGTTCACCCCACCGTCTAGGAATAGGGTCTAGGCGATCTTCGCCTTCGCCGAATTCCCAGTTGCCTCGGACATTGACCATTACATCGTCAACTCATTTGCCAGAACTGGCAAGCATGGTTACCAAGTGATGGTCAGTGTCCTTGGCCCTGAGAAAGTAGCGCCCGAGCCGACCGGAGGATTTGGCTAAAGCGTAGCAGTGCCGAATCGCCGTAATGCCAAGGTTGATCCTAAGGCGCCGGTTTAACTCTACGATTCCTATTATGATTCGAAAAAAATTCACATTGGGTTGGGAAGGAATCAAACCCCAATGGCGGAGGACGGCCCTCTGAAATGGGTGTAGGGGAAAATGAACTCTGCCCTTCACAATGGACAGGAGAGAAAAGACAATTGTATTTTGATCATCCCTCTCCATATCAAGAGTATTGTCCGTCACTAGAGATAGATGGACATCATCAGGGATAGAAAAATATCGTCGGAACCCAGAAATACAACCCTCGGAAAGGAGGTCTTTCAAATGCTTAGCCATTCTAGTAAGGACTCAAGGGTATTCTAAATAAAAAATGAACACGGAAAATAGGATTGCAAAGAGAAGAGAAGAAAACTTACAAAAGGCAAAGGAGACAAGAAGAGACGAGAAGAAGTTGCAGAAGACGCGAGACAGAAGAGAGATACCGGCTAGCAATCCAGGACGCTCAAATATTAAAAAAAGCATGCATTCGAAGAGACTAGAGTTTCAAATCATAATAAATGCAAAAGATGCATAAATGAGACAGGAACGTATAATGATGACCGAAAGGCGTATGCGTTCTGACATTCACATTGGGATAGGTGAAGCCGCCTAACTTATGTTTCTCTTGACTTTTCAAATTCGAAACCAAACACACCGATTAACTGCCGTCAATGGGGAGTTTGGGGGCTAATTGTGGGAGCCGAATAAATAGCAGAATCAGAAGCGTACACTCTAGAAGATAGACATTATTCGGCTCTAACCTGCACGATCAGGAGGCCGAGTAACTATTGAACTATGGGGCCGAATAAATAAGCGGATAGTGAGCAAAAGGTGGACTGGGCCCCGAGGCTCGGGAAACGAGTATAAATAAAGGAACAACAGTCGAAGAAAGGTATGTGAGAACTAGTATGCTTAAATTAAAATACAAGTAACCCAGAGAGAGTAGAGACCGACTTGTCCGTCGGAGTGCTAATTCCGGCACCCCCGACCAGAGTATTCATTTCTTTTCAGGTGTCTATTTGAGGATCACGAGCGTCTCCCAAGATCGAAAGAGTATTTCCAAACCACTTCCCCACATTTAATCAATCAATTCGGACCCAATTAATAGAAACTCATTTTTACTAAACCGAATCGAATATTCAATTAAACTCCTGTATGGTCCGATACTCAAAATTAAAATAATTCAATTTACCAATTATACTCTCTTGAGCCAGTTAGGCTTTCAATCTAAGTCCAAATAAATTCTCAACAAAATCATATACAAGCCAGTCTTCATAATTTTCATAAATCCCAAATTAAATTAGAATAATGGGTAATTAAAATTCAATCTCCTTAATTAATTAAGTACTAATTCTTATACATGGTGGGGTCGTCACAAGAACCTATCTCAAAGCGCCATGCTTTACCGAACTTCAAGTCGAAAGGGAGTGGAACCTTAACACATTTTACCGATCGCAAACCGAAAGGGAGAAAAACCTCTATCAATGTGTCACGCTTTACTGGGTGCTAACCGGAAAAAAACGAACCCTATCTATAACACTTACATCAACCAATCACAATATGCATACCATATCCATTTCATTTCTAATATAAAAACAACTGCATTACATGTAGGGTTTTTGTTACCAATTACCAAGGACAAAACCTTTAAGCAATAGGTTCATCAATATCAATAACATATAACACAAAAGTGGATTCAAGATTTCATCAATTTCATCATTTCTAACTCGCATACTTTATCAGTGTAATATAATTACATTCTTTTCAGAACTCATCACTATCCCCAAACATTCAATAGAATTAAATTCTCATTTTTCTCATGCAAGTAAAGCCTCGGGATCTTCAAGTTAAATCATAATTCTCGATAAGTATAAGTAAATATTTCCAACACTTAATCAATTATATCAAAATCTTCTTTTGACTATAATTATAAAATATAACACAAGTGTTCACTTTCAAATTATTAACATTTACTTCATCAAGTTAATCGAAAATAATAAATTTAATAACTCAATTTATGTTTTCATTCAAAACATCCATTTGCTCAAAACAAGCTAAAATCACTTTTTCTTTTTTTCTTTTCTTGTCAAAAATCGCTAAAGCGATTCAAATATCTCATATATGAATTTGAGGTATAAAATTATTATAATAACACAACTCAACTAGTAAAACTAGTGACCAAATACCAAATCACATCAATTTAACTAATAATCTTAGTTCAACTTTGTTTTACACCAAACAATTTAATCTCACTTATTTTCTCCAAATTTTCTACACATAATAATTTTCAAAACCTTTACAAAATTAACTAATCAATATGATATTTACATCAAAACTATGAAATATGCCCGAGAGTATACTTTTTAGGGGTCGGAGTTCAAAAGTTCACATTTCATATTTTCATTTTCAAATAATAAAAAAAAGAAAAAAGAAAATATAAAATGAAAAGAACAAAACATAATCATCAATATATCCATTCATCAAATATCATGAATCTAACACTTTTAGAATTTTTAATCACAAACCAACTCTATAATTCCAACTTAACAATCTAAACAATATCCATTAATATCAATTTATTTTTCTCAAAAATAAATTCTAAAAAATAAAATAAAATAAAATTCACAGATGAGATAATATTTCAACATTATTTTTCTCAAAATAAACAATCTAATCATAATATGATGTTGATATAAACCACAGAACTATTAAATTTGTTTTCATATTTTTAACAAATATTGCCAACACAAGTTGATTTTTCCAAATCAAGTTCAGAATACCAATTAGTGTGTTTGGTTTCAGTTTTTTGAATTCATTTTTTTGAAAATTGAGTTTTTTATTTTTTGTATTTTTTTATTTTTTGTTTTTAGTGAACATTTTTAAAATTTTAAGTAATTTTTTTACTTTTTTAAATGCACCTTACTTAGATGTATCTAAATAGTAAAATATTTGTGAAAAAATATTTTAAAAAATTAATAAATATACAAAAATACGAAAAATGTATTAAATTTTTGTTTTGTTTTTTTTTTTTTTTTTGTATTTTTGGTATTTAGTGAACTTTTTTTTAAAAAAAATTCACAAACATTATACTTTTTAAGTGTATTTATGTTAAGTGTGTTTAAAAATTAAAAAAATTGCTTAAAATATTTAAAAAAATCAGTGAAAAAAAAAAGGAAAATGAAGAAGTAAAATTTTCTAAAATGTAAATTTTGAAAACTGAAACCAAACAGAGTGAATATTCTTGACATTTCAACATAATTTTCTTCCAAAAATTATTCAAACAAAAATCTGAAGATAATATATGTAATACTTCCTATCATGATATATTTTCTCAAAATATCCCCAACATGGATTTAAAACAATAATATGAAGAAAGTTCCTACCTTAAACAATGAAGAGAAACAAATCCGAAAAGAAAACCTTGTTGGATCAAGAATCCAAGATTACCATTGTGAAGAATATGACGAGATCTCTGACTTTCATGCACAAAACTTTTAAAAAATCTCACTTTAAAAACCCCATGCGAAACTCAAAAACTAAGCTTCAATGGAAGATATTGGAAGAGACGAACGAATGAGAGAGAGAGAGAGAGAGAGAGAGAGAGAGAGAGAGGGGGAGGGAGAGTTCAATGTACAAAATCCAAAAACAATAAGCAACCATGGCTTGGAGCAATGTGTAGTGGCAGACCCCAAGGGGTTTGTCTCCCTTAAAATGTTTTATTTTGTATTATTCAACGCACTAATTTTTTTTTTTTTTTTTGGAACGATATTCAACTCACTAATTGATATAATAAAATTTGTACTGACATCCTAAAATTTTGTGGTATAAATCATAAAATGATACAATTTTATCTCACCAAAAAATATAATATTTTTATACATTACAAAATATAATTTCTTTCTTTGCTCATTATAAAAATATATAATTTTTCATCTTATGGTACACACCATAAATTGACCTTTCAAAAATTTATTATAATAAATAATATCAACTCCCAAGATGGTCCCAACCATTCATATTTAAAAGGACCAAACAGTTAAATATGAGTTATACACAATCCCAAATTAAATTGATTCTAAGCCATGGGTCTTAAAATTAAAATCACACTCATAAGCCAAGTATAATCCAATTATATATCAAAGACACAACAAACTTTATCTCAAGTCATGATCTAAATACTCAAAACTCAACATCAAATTCTAATATAAACTAAACTAAATACCATTCAATCCGTGAATTTAAAATAAATAAAAAAATACTTGTCCTTTTATTCTGATTTTTTTTTTTTTTTTTTTACACAACATTCTAGATTCATGTGGGAACATATAAAAATTTCATACATATATATATATATATATATTGGAGATCAGGAACTATTTTTAAAAAATACAAAATCGAACCATTTTCGCACATAATTTTACACAGTAGTCCAATTCGAATATTGCTCAAATAATTTATGCACTAACTATTTTTTTTTTTTAAATTATGGGCCATTATAGAAATCCATGAGTAGAGTAATGAGTATTGCCATTCGGGAGTGGGAGATGTTAGGTGCTATCGGCGAGTTTGACTTGCACCTTGGTAAGTCTGTTGAGTTGGCCACTTTATTTACCGCGGTTGCACAGCCTACCTTAGTTAGCCAAGTTACAAAGGCACAACAATATGATCACGAGGTAGAGACTATCTAACAGAAGATCTCCAATGGGAAAGTAAATGTTCATTCGAACTCGAGTGTGGATAGACTGCCTTTTTGTACTAGTATCTTGTAGAGATGAGGTACTCCAAGAGTTGCACCATTCCCACCTTGCAGTACACCCGACAGACACGAAGATGTACCACGACCTTTGCCTCCAGTTTTGGGGGAGGGGGATGAAGAGAGAGATGGCTTTCTTTGTTTCGAGGTACCTTACTTGTTAACAAGTGAAAGCCAAGCACCAACGACCAGCGGGCTTGTTACAACCCTCACCTCTTGTCAAGTGGAAGTGAGAGAATGTCACTATAGATTTTGTTGTGGGTCTTCTAAGGACTCTACAAGGTAATGATGCCTTATGGATAGTTGTCGACTGGTTAACCAAGTCTGCACACTTTGTACGTATGCACACGAGTGACTCGGTAGACTTTTAACCGATCTGTATGTTAGAGACATAGTGCGACTTCACAAGGTCCTGGTGACTATCATCTCGAACAGAGATCCGCGCTTCATGCCTTAATTGTGGCAAAGTCTACAGAGTGCCTTGGACACTAAGTTGACTTTTAGCACCACCTGACATTCTCAAACTGACAGGCAGTCCAAGCACACCATTAAGATTCTAGAGGACATGGTTCAGGCTTACGTTCTCAATTTTAAAGGGTCATGGGAGAGGCATTTGCCTTTAGTAGAGTTCGCCTATAATAATGACTTTCAACCGAGTATTGAAATGGCACCTTTTGAGGCCTTATATGGCTGGCCATGTAGATTGCCTATATATTGGGCCGAGGTGGGCGGTTGTAGCGATCCCAGTTTTGCTACTTTGCTGAGTATATTGGGGATCGAGTTGCCCGGTCAGCTCGCGGGGGTCCAAGGGGTAGCGTCCCTTGGCGGGTCCAAGGGCAGCGCCCTGGCAAGGATCGAGCTACCTGGTCAACTCGCGGGGGTCCAGGGGGTAGCGCCCCTTGACGGGTCCTAGGGAAGTGCCCTAGTAGGGTTGAGGGGCAATGCCCCCGAAGCAAAAATGCAAAATGCATTAGAAGTTGCTTGTCCGCTCGAGCGGTCGTTTATGTGCTCGAGCGAAGAATATTTAGTTTCAAAAGTTTGACCTGTCTGCAAAAGTACTGGGGAAGTGTATTTGACGCTCGAACGGGACTTTCCACGCTCGAGCGGACCATGTTATATCAGTTCGTGAATCTGATATTTCAAATCACTTTTGTATATCTCTTTCTCTCTAAAAACCCTTTCCTCTCCCTTCTCTCTACATTTCCTTACGCCAAATTGGATCAAAACCTTGATTTCTCAAGATCCATTAGAGTTCTACCATAAGTTCTTCATCAAAGTTGGTTAATTTCTCGAGGGCTTCGTTGTGTGCGGTGAAGATCGAGTTTCGACACCGTTGATTTTGGGGGGTTTCATCTCATTTCTTCTTCAAAACTTGAGGTAGGGATTTTCTTAGAGTTATATATATATTTTTGCAAGATCTATATGATTTTCGAAATCATCTTTCGATAGCTTTGAAAAATTGATTGTTGATTCAAGAAGTTGAGCGATTTTGAAAGTGGGTTTGTCTCTTGTTCTTTTAAAATGATCTTATGGGTTTTGATCTTCGTTGATTGAAGAAAAGATGATTTTGGAAAGTTTTCTTTCAAAAGATTTAAGTTGTATAGTTTTGGTGAAAAAACCTAGAATTTGGGAATTTTTTAAAAGACACTGAAAATCTATGAATGATATTGTTATATTTACTTTGTGTGTCAAAATAAATGGATGTTTGGAAATTTTCTTATTTATATTTATATAAATGATGAATTTCAGGAAATATGAGAATTGTTATTCCTTTTGAAAATTATTGTTCAAAACGTTGAAATAGTCTTGAAATGACTAATTGTTAAAGATACTTGAGAAGAGGGAATTGTGTTATTCCTTGGATGATGAATTGGAATAAAAGTATTTATATTCATCTTGTATTATTGGCATATCAATTCATTCGATTGCATTAAATTTTGAAAGTTGATTTGAAAACTTGCATTGAGAAAAGAATGTTGAGAAAGAAGTTTCCATGAATTGGTTTTGGGGTAAATACGGTGGTAAGTCTTGATAGGTGGTGTAGATGAAATTGAATAGGTGTCGAGGCTTCCAGTTAATACTGGTAAAAATGACAAATTATAGGTGTCGAGCCTTCCAGTCAATGCTGGTAAAATTGACAAATTGGTAGTACTTGTGTAGTCTACTTGCAGACACCAACCTAGGGATTACCAGAGTCGTATTTACCGCCCTGGAAATAAATAGTTAAGTTTTGAACAATTGAAATTGCATGATATCATTGAGCATGATGGGTTTCAGAAGATGAAAATGTTATTTATCTTCAAAAATGGCATAGCATGGCATGTGCATTTCATCTCTTGAGACTTGTATAAAATATATATACTTTGTTAAGAATTCCCTACTGGGCTTTATGCTCACCCTACAGGATTTTTGTGCAGGAAAAGATGTGGTGATCCCACCCAACTAGGGGCGTGGAAGTATGTGTGTTGGGAGTACAATGCTCTCATTTGCTGTGACTCTGTGTGTAAGCCAAGGGCTGTGTTTGTGTGTGTTTGAATAACCGTTTTGTGTAACCAAGCTCAAGACTTTGAAACTTTTAAACCCTTTGGGGTATTTATTTGTTTATTTACTTGTTGTTGGATTAATGTATTGTTGCATGAAGAACTATTGTATCATGTAATGTAAGTTTGGAGATTTATATTCGATTTTTCTTGAAAGAGCCATGATTGTTGCATTATCATTTGGGCTAAAAATTTGGGGCGCTACAGTGGTGCACCTATATTAGGTCCAAAATTAGTCCGGAAAATGACAGCTAAGGTTACACTTATCCATAAAAGGTTGGTTTCAGCTCCGAATCGTCAAAAGAGCTATGCCAACCAAAGGAGGAGACCCTTGTCTTTTGAGGAGAGGGATCACGTGTTTCTTAAAATCTCGCCGAGATAGGGTTTGATGAGATTTGGGAAAAGTGGGAAGTTGTCTTCGAGATTCAGTGGGCCTTTTGAGATCCTAAAGTGAATCGCGGACGTAACTTATCGTTTGACCTTGTTGCCCTGACTTTTCAGGGTTTATGACATATTTCATATATGTATTCTCTAGAAGTACGAGCCTAATCCTTCACATGTTGGATTGGACCGATTTAGAGATAGATAAGGATGTCTCATATGAAGAGAGACCAGTTCAGGTGTTAGATACTCTGGATCAAGTCTTGAGAGACAAGACTATTCCTTTGGTTCAGGTGTTATGGTGACACCACGGAGTTGATAAAGCGATTTAGGAGTGTGAGACTAAAGTCCGTGAGAAGTATTCAGACCTACTTGTTAATATTTGAGTCTTTTGTGCTAAATTTCACTTGTGTTGTAATATATAAACATTATGAATGTTTTGAAAATTTGAGATCAATGTGTCTTGGGTTAGATTGTTATGTCTTTTATACTATTTGTTGGCATGAGTTATTGTTGTTGTTGATGGTTTATTATGTTATCGATGTATTGGTTCAATTTTGGGGATGAAATTTCCTAAGAAGGGACATTATAACGGTTCGGGTTAAGAGCTGACCCTTTTATATTCTTTGATTTGGGATCCGATACTCATTGTTGTTATTTATACTCCTTGTTGTCTTGTTGTTGTTTGGGATTGGTTGTTTCGAAGTTGTTAGTCATGTTTTGAATAGGTTGGGAGTTAGTGTGTCAAAGGAATTTTTGTCTATTTGTTGTTATGTTCGCTCAAACGGTTATTCATTCGCTCGAGTGGTCTTTCATTTTTTCCAGAATTTGTGTTGCAGGTTTGAACTTCTGAGAATGGGGTATTATATGCTCGAGCCATAGTTTGGTCGCTCAAGCGGTATTCGGTGTCTAATGCTCGAGCAGTATTTCCTTCACTTAAGTAGTATCTTTGTAGGTCTGATATTCTAGAGAGGGTTCATTCTTCGCTTGAGTGATGGTTAGCTCACTCAAGCGATCTGCTTTACAGGGTTATGGTTCTGGGAATTTGGTTTCTTTGCTTGAGCCATGGTTTAGTCACTCGAGCGGCGTTCTGCGTCTGATGCTCAAGTGGTGTTTTGGTCGTTCGAGTGGTGTTTTGGTCGCTTGAGTGATCTGCGTGTATAAAAGTATAGGAAAAAGATCTTTTCTTTCATATTTTGATCTCTTTCTCTAAAATGTTCCCAGATCAGATTTCTTCACTCTCTCTAGTTCTTGCCTAAAATATCCTTATGCACTCAAATCCACTATCTCGCTACTTTGGTGCTTTGAGATAAAGTGTAGAGCTCGTAGAAGGGAACGTTATAATCTGAAAAATTCAAACCTTGGTCTCCATTGATTTTGGGATTCATTCTTCCTTCTCTTTCTTCTATTGAGGTAGGGATTCCTTTAACCTCCTGGTATGATTTTTAGCTTTGATATGTACCTTTGAATAGAGAACATTTTGGGGATTTATTTGGATTGATTTGGGATGGTTTGGGGAATACAAAAGAGGGGTTTTTAAATGGAGTCATGAAAATGTTCTGGGGATGGTTGTATTGATAATTAGGGATGAAAACTTGAAAATCTTTCTTTTAAATGAATTTTTGAAAGAAACAGGTATTTTGTTGGACATCTTTAGAAATCTTGATTTTGGATAAAGAGGTGAATGAGGGGGACATGTTTGACCTTTGGTGAATTGGAAAGTGGAATGAAATATGTATTATTATTCCTATATTGAATTTTTGAAATTTATATCTGTGGATTTTAATTCTTGTATAGAAATATATATTTCGAGCTATTTGTGGAGCATAGCTTTGATTGTTGTAAAAATTGTACAAGGACTAGGCTAATTGAAACCAATTTCTCATACATCTTGCATTGAATATCGTTTTATATTATTACATTGAAAATGTATCGTTTTGAGAAAAATTGGTGAATACCTTGGTGAATCTAGTTAGGGGTGTGGTTGTGGTTATATTGATGTTGGTCTGTGTGTCCTTAGTGAAAGTCTAGAAACCCGCGCGGTTAGGTGCCGATCCTTCTGGTTAGTACCGATAAAATGGCTTGGGTAATGCTTATATAGCCTACTGACAGATACGTACCTAGAGATTCCTAATGTTGTGTATCCACTGCCCTGTTTTCTAGATTAAAAGTATCGGTTTATGAATTGATTTATAAACATGGCATTGCATTGGTTTGAAAGAGGTAAATGTAACGTTTTGGCAAGTGGCATTCATGTGCATTCAGCATATGATATTGTTAAGCATCATACCATATGTTAAATTAATCTCTACAGGGTTTTAGCTCACCCTATGTGGAAACCAACTTTCAGATACTAATGGTATGTCTTTGTCAAGGACTTAGCTTGGGAAGATCTTGGAGTTGAAAGCTCAATTTTTATTTATTTTTTTTGAATTGTAAATATCTTTTTTATAAGCCTTGGACGTTTACTTGTATTGGGCTTGACCCACTTTTGTTGTAACCAAGTACCATCTTGGGTATATGTAGCCCTTTGGGCAAGAAGTTCTCTTTTTCTTTTTTAGTTCTATGTACTTCTGTCACATGCTATAGATTCATAGCTTAGGGTTAATGAATGTATTAATGCATGTGATGTTATCTTTGTAATACATTAAAGGAATTAATCAAACAGAGAATATTTTGGTAATATTGTCTTAATGAAAAAGTAAATCTAATGAGTATCCGTATATCTATTGGTGGATTATAAGATTGTCTATTGTTATAAATTTGGGGTGTTACACCAGATCTGGACTACAAGAAAACCTCTACTTAATTTTTAGGATAAATTACCGTAAACCCCCTTAAACTATTACCTATTTGTACATTGGCCCCCTAAACTTCCAAACTTACACGCAACCTTTTTCGTTAGTATTCTATTAAGGATTTACACAAAATCAGATCATGTGTGAAACGCATAACACATTTAATGAAATTTTAGGACAATAATGACATTATTTGATGATCTCGTTTATACTTTAATACTAAGATAAATGAGATAAAGTGAAAATGAGATCATCAGATAAGGAAATTATTGTCCTAAAAAGTTAATGTGTGTTATTGTCCTAAAAAGTCAATAAGTGTTACATGTTTCACACATGACCTAATTCTGTTTAAATTCCTAAAAGAATTGTAATGGAAGGTGTTAAGTGTAACAAAATAATAATTTGACGTGATTAATTGTTGAATTTTGAAGTATAAAAGAAAAAGTGCAAATGAGTCACAATGTAAGGGAGTTTACTATAAATTACTATAATTTTAATTGGGTCCACATTTTTATAGCTTGTTATTTTTTATTTTTTTATTTTTAGCTAGGTATAGCTTGTTTATAAGATCACAATAATGTTAAAATTGTTAAAATTTTAGTGTGCTTTTATATGTTATTTTATACATTTTAAAATATTTTTATACATTTCTAACACATATATTGAGATTAAAAATGAATTTTAGCACTACTTATTTTTATTTAAAAGAATATAATTATTGCCAAACATTCATAATTTGAGAAAAAATATAAGGTCATGCTAATAACAGCTCTAAGAGCTGTCAATAAGCACTACAAAATATCAAAATATTTATAATTTAAGTACACTTTTCATGTATTCTAAATGTAATGCCCCGTATTTTAGAACCCGATTGACATTGCCAATCCATTATTATTCTTCATTTTCATAAATAAACATGCGGAAGCTACAATCATCATCATAAATAAACAATAGAAGTTCCCTCCAGTTTATACATGTGATGCAACAATAGATTACAATTGATAAAATGCCATTAGGCTTAAAAGTACAAAGAAATAAAAGGGTTTAACCCTTAACAATTATAACGGCATTCTGCCTACACATAAAATGGCCTCGTGGTCAAAAGACAAGGCAGCTTCCCAACTCGAACCAAAGATCTCCAATTCTACACAAAGTTGTTAACAAACGTGTTATAGCGTTTATGGCTTAGACCCGACCCATTGTATGTTTTGGATCCGGGTTTCGTTGTCTTTTATAGTTATTCATGTCTTGTTTCCCTTATACCTCTTTGAGTTTGGCTATTGGGTTGTATTGGTTGCGTTTGGAACAGGTTGGTAGCTTGTTTTTTCAAGTTATTGATGCCCAAAATTTGGCTTCTACGCTCGAGCGTAGATTCTTGCACTCAAACTATCTTTGACAACTCCCAGCACTTTAGCAGGTCTACAAAACTTCTAAGAGTTTGTATTTTCCGTTCGAGCGTCACTTATTGCACTCAAGAGGTGACGCCTTTTTCCTTGTGTCTTGACGCTTGAACGTCACTTCCTGCGCTCAAGTGGTAATTATTTTTGTGTCTAGATGCTCGATCATCACTTCATGCGCTCGAGCAGTCTGTGCGTATATCAGATCGCAGAACCACTTTTTTGGGCCATTTTTTCATTTTGCTCTCTCTCTAAACACTCCAAAAACACTATATCTAGACACTCTCTATCTAAAACTTACCTTCTCTCTACAAAAACACCAAGATCTAGTGATTTATTCAGCCTACTCCCTTTGTTAAAAAGATAAAACACTCCGTAGGCTCTCTTTTCATCCGAACAAAAGTGGATTTCAGCTTCTTTGAGGTTTCTTCACTCTCTCCTTGGTCTTCTAGCTTTGAGATAGGGATTCTCCACACTCGAATATAGGTTTTGTCTTTGTTGTTTGCTATTTCATAGGATTATGGTGGTTTGGGTTGTTTTGGTAAAACCTAGGGTTTGAAATCAAAATGAAAAAAAGAGGGGTTTTCAAATGGTCTTTTGGAAAGGCTTGTGGGTATGAAATTGGGGTTGATATATGTTGAAATGAGGTATTTTCCTACAGTGAAATTGATTTTTAAAGAGAAAGGGATTTTATCCTAAAATGTGAATGTTTGAGATTATAAAGGGAAAATGAAATTAATGTTGAGAATTATGAGATTTAAATAATGTTGATGATGATGGCGGAGTTGGATATGTATTATCATTCCCATCTTGAGATTTGGAAAAGTGTGTTGTTAATGAAATTTATTTATCTATTTATAGATATCTGTTTTGGGCTATCGGTAGAGGATAGCTATGAGTGTTGTAGAAATTATATGAGAATTAGGTGAACTAAAACTAATTTCTCATCCACGTGCATTGAACACCATTGCTTATTTAATACATTGAAAATGTATATGATTTTAAGAAAATTGGTGAACGTTGGAAAGAGGCGTGTATCACCAAATCAAGTTGGCCTGTGTGTCAAGTCCCGAAAAACGAGAGTATACATGGGTGCCAGTTTCAGCAGACGAATAATCCGTAAAATGGCAATAGTAGTGCTTGTATAGGCTACGTTTACATGGGTGTTGTTTGACGGTTTCCCGCAGACGAAATATCCGTGAAAGGTTGTACTGGTTTGAGATCTCCCTCTGTTTTCTATGGTAAAGGGCATGATTTTGATAATTGTGATATAAAGTTGGCATGGCATAATTTTGGAAAGAAATGTAAAACATTTTGGTATAGGCATTGCATATGCATTTATCTTATGGCATTGTCAAGATTTATACATTGTGTTGTAGTATTTCTACTGGGCTTTAGCTCACCTTATGTGGGAAAACCATTTTCAGGTGCTGGTGATATGCCTCTACCAAGGACTTAGCTTGAGAAGATTGTGAAGCTCATTATTGTTATCTTGTATTTAAATTTTGTACAAGCCTATGGCTTTATTTATATTGAGCTTAAGACTCACTTTTGATGCACCCAAGCATTGACTTGGAAAGATGTAAGTCGTTAGGGCATATGGTTATCTATTTAGCCTTCATTTCTTTTCACTATCTTGCAACACATGCGGCAGATTCAGGATGTACTGTTTATGAATGTATATTGCATGTGTCACCTTTTGTATATCAAACTCTGATTAATGAAAGCTTATCATTTGGTTATGTTGCTAGTTATTAGTTGTCATAAGAAAGGTACATTGTGTTTATTTTCGAGGTGTTACAGTGTAATAAACATATACTCCAATAGGAATCCCAATAATTTTATGGAATATAGTACAGTATATGTATATAATCATGCATGCTCCACTTGAATACATATATCAATAATGTTCGCTTTTTGATACTCAAGATACGTATATATATGTAGGTATTCTTTTTTCTTAAGCACCATTTGTTATCATTAATCAAAATAATCAAATTCTTAGCCATTCATTTGTTTCATAATGGGTAAGAATTTCATCACTTCTGATACTTAAAATCCATTCCAAGGTATTCTCAAACCCTTGAAATAAATCACTTAAAACAACATAGAACATTGTAACTTCATTAATTCATGAATGACTATCACGTCATGCAACACTAGAATCCCTACGACATACTCTAATTCACAATACTCTTAAAGATACTCTCCATATTTTATGGCCATAAGCACAAGAGCAAATTGGGTATCCATCACAACACTTGTTCGAAAGTAAATAACAATAACCATAATACATACTTCTATGTTTCACTAGCCACTTGCACGGAAGACAAATTGTGTACCAGCATGTCACATCACCCATACATAATTAAAAACAAAACTAAACTACCACATAAGACCAACCGACTTTGTCAAGCCACAACCTTTCATTTACCAAGCGCTAGCTAGAGGGAACGTGGTACCTATGATTCAAAGCGCAACCTCTTTACCAGGTGCTAGCTGGAAGGAAATCGGTATCTCTCATTCAAAGCACAAACCACTTTATCGGCTGCTAACCGGAAGGAACTTAGGACCTCTATATAGCACTTTCACCACATATATCAAGAAATCACATCACTTCTTTTTACATACTCAACACGAAATTAAATAATACAAATTTCAATTCACTTAATTCCATAGTCAATACGATCCTTCACCGATTGCCAAAATAGATATCTCACTACAGGAAAACAGACTAAAAAACACGGAGGAATTAGCGACGGTGCGCCTCCCGTCGCAAAAAACCCTTTTTTGCGACGGTAACTTTACCCGTCGCAAATAATAGCCTTTAGCGACGGTAGATCCCCGTCGGTAATAAAACCACGCGGAGGGGTCCGAAATGCGGAAGTATTAGCGACGGTAAACAAACCGTCGCAGAAAACTCCCTTTTTGAGACGGCAGTGGATCATTTGCGACGGAAATTCGCCGTCGCAAAAATATGTTATTCAAACGGCGTCGTTTTACGATTAAATGACCACTATTTGCGACGGGCTACACATACCGTCGCAAAAAGTAAAATAAAAACCACGCCCGCCCTTCTTTTTCCTGTTGGCGCTCGACCTTCATCCCCAAATCCCTAACTTCATCCCAAATCCCTAACTTCGTCCCCCCAATTTCTCAAACGGGCTACGGGTAGTGGTGCTCCGGCGACGGCGAGCAAGCAGCGGTGGTGCGGCGGCGACGGCGACAGGTAGCGGTGCTCCCTCTGGCAACGACTCTCTCTCTCTCTCTTTGCGTATGCTCTCTCTCTCACTCTCTCTATCTCTCTCGGTCTCTGTATATATATATACATGAATGTCTATATATATATATATAAATCTGTATTTATGAATGTCTATATATATATATATGAATGTCTATATATATATATGAATGTCTATATATAAATCTGTCCATATATATATATATATAAATCTGTCCATATATCTGAAATCTGTCTATATATATAAATCTGTATTTATTTATATATCTGTATAAATCTGTATTTCATATATATAAAAATCTGTATATAAAAATCTGTATATAAATCTGTATTTATATATCTGTATTTCATATATATAAAAATCTGTATAAAAGTTCAAAAACTTGTTGTGAAAAAAAAAAAATAGAGTTTAGTTTAAGATTAATGTTGATAATGAATGAGTTTAGTTCAAATTAGATTTATATTTTGAAAAAGTTATGAAAATAAATAATAATTTCATATATATTTAATAGGACAAATTAAATTTAGTGCATTTAAGGTTAAGATTAATGTTGATAATGAATGAGTTTAGTTTGATTGTCAAAAACCTCAATGGTTTATTTGCATGAAATTTCAAAAATTTATTAAATAATGTTGAAATATGTATGTGTCGTAGACAATATATTTGCAAAATATGTATGTGTCTTAGACAATATAAATTGAAAACCAATCAAAATATTAGGGTTTATTTTTATTTTCACTTATTTATTCTGTTTATTAGGTTTTTTTTTTTTGTATTTTTTGACGTTTAATATGACAATTTATTTTTTTGCGGAGAGGAATGCTATCATTTACTTGGTTTGCGTAGGTATTATATTTAGAGTTACTTTGGTGAGATATTTTTGTGGATGTGTACAGATGATGGATAAGAGTTGGATTGATTTGCCAAATAGGATGTCGAGTGAATACATTAATGGGATTGATGAATTCCTTGTGTTTGCCTACACCAATAGGGTTGAAGGTTCGATGATCAGTTGTCCGTGTAGGAAGTGTGAGAATCGTTACTATTTTGTACGAGATGGTGTACGGGAGCATCTGATTTTGAATGGTTTTTTTAAAAAATACAAACATTGGATTAATCATGGAGAATCTTACATATCTCTGCATGGTAATCGAGAGAATGAAACATTAGCTAATTTAGACATTGGAGATGATATGATTGGAATGATACAAGGGGCTATGGGAAATCCACATGCCGGTACAAGTGTTGAGGGTGATGAACCACAGGGGCCTGATCCCCATGCATCTGAACCCCAGCTCGGTCCAAATGCAGAGACTGCAAAGTATTTCAAACTTCTTCAAGATGCACAAAGTGAATTGTATCCGGGTTGTCAGAAGTTCACATCTTTGTCATTCATTGTTCGACTTCTACATTTGAAGGTGCTTAATCAGTGGACAGACAAGTCTGTTGACATGTTGCTTGAGTTATTGAATGAGGCGTTCCCGTTGGGTGTGAAACTCCCGGACTCATATTATAAAGCTCAAAAGGTCACAACAGATTTGGGCTTCACGTATGAGACGTGGGATGCATGTCCCAACAGTTGCATGTTGTTTCGAAACGAGGACGCCAATCTTGATAAATGTGTCATATGCAACAGTTCTAGATGGAAATCAAATGGTGATGGTGGTTCAAATGGTCCTAACACAGGTGGCAAACAAATAGCTGCAAAACAGATGAGGTATTTTCCTTTAAAGTCAAGGTTGCAGAGGTTGTTTATGTCATCCAAGACGGCCAAGTTAATGAGATGGCATGCAGAGGAACGAACTGATGATGGTGTCTTCAGGCATCCTGCTGACTCCCTTGCATGGAAAGATTTTGACCGTCGGAATATTGACTTTAGTAATGATTGCCGAAGTGTAAGGCTTGGCTTAGCATCTGATGGTTTTAACCCATTCAGGACGATGAACATAGTTCATAGCACCTTGCCTGTTGTGCTCATTCCATACAACTTGCCGCCATGGATGTGCATGAAGCAACCATTTCTAATTTTATCCGTGCTTATTGACGGCCCGAAAGGACCTGGTGACAAGATTGATGTGTATATGCAACCGTTGATTGAGGAGTTGAAAGAACTATGGAATGAGGGTGTGTCAACATTTGATGCATCAACAAATCAAATGTTTCAAATGCATGCAGCTTTACTGTGGACAATTAGTGATTTTCCTGCATACCCAAACTTGTCAGGATGGAGCACTAAAGGAGAATATGCATGTCCTTGTTGCAATAAGGAAACTACATCGTGTTGGTTGAAGCATAGTAGGAAACAATCATACTTGGGTCATCGCAGATTTTTACCTACTGGCCATAAATTCCGGAAGGATAAAGTATCATTTGATGGTAGGCGGGAAGTCAGACTCAAACCAAAATTGTTGTCTGGAACTGAGATGTTGCTACAATTAGAATCTGAGGGTATTTTAACCCAATACAATACGGATGACCTGAATGAGAGGCATAGAAGACAGGTAGAGAAGGAGAAAGCTGGACATCGCACCCATAGTTGGAAGAAGAAGAGTATCTTTTATGAATTGCCATATTGGGAGCACAATCTAATAAGACACAACCTCGATGTGATGCATATAGAGAAGAATGTTTGTGACAATGTGTTGTGGACAATATTAGGGGTTGCAGGAAAATCGAAGGATGGTGTTAATGCTCGGCGTGATTTACAAGATATGAATATTAGAAAACCCCTACATTTGCAGTTAAGAGGGTCGAATAAAGCCTATTTACCACCAGCACAATTCACGATGACCAAGGATGAGAAAGATTTGTTCTTGAAAGTGTTGAAGGAAGTAAGAGTTCCCGACGGGTATTCATCCAATATATCACGTCGTGTGCGCTTACATGATAGAAGCATTGGGGGTCTTAAGAGCCACGATAGTCATATTCTGATGCAACAACTTATTCCATTGGCTATTCGCAGATCGTTACCGAAGAATGTAATTGAACCCTTGATTGAATTGAGCAATTTCTTTAGACAATTGTGTTCGAAAGTGAATCGTGCGACGGATTTGCAATATATTAAAGATCGTATCGCTGTAACACTTTGTCATCTAGAGAAAATATTTCCTCCGAGTTTTTTTGATATAATGGAGCACTTGCCTATACATCTAGCTGATGAAGCGTTATTGGGTGGAGCGATTCAGTTTCGATGGATGTATCCAATTGAGAGGTATCTTCTTACTTTGAAGCAATACGTGCGTAATAGAGCTCGTCCTGAAGGATCAATTGCTAAAGGATATCTTATGGAAGAATGCATGAATTTTTGTGCACAATATCTCAGTGATGTGGAAACCAAATCTAGTCGAACCCGTGAGGAACTATAGTGGTGCTGATAATTTGGGTCATGCTACTGGTGAAAACACAAGCTTTTATCTTGATAATACTTCTTGGGTACAAGCTCATCGGTACATCTTATGCAATACAAGCACGGTTCAACCATTCATAAAGTAGGTTAAGTCACTCACTCAATATTTTATTATGTTTTATTGAATTTTCAACTAAATTTTTTGTATGGCTAAAATTTCAATCTACACAGCAAACACCTTGAAGTACTTAAGCTCAAAATGCCTCGTGTCGACGATCATCAACTTCGGCGTGAACATTTTGAAACTTTTCACATTTGGTTCAAGGAACATGTATGTATTTAACTCTATACATTCTAGTTCCTTAAATCGATCTACATTTTAAATTTTACATTTTCGTGTTAAATAGGTCCAAACTTTGCGAAGGACTACTGATGTCATACTTTCTGAAGAGATTATTCTATTGGCAAATGGTCCTCATAACCTGGCAAGGAGGTTCAACGGGTATATACTGAATGGGTTTCGGTATCGAGTAAAGGCCATGGATGATCGTCGAGCCACACAAAATTGTGGTGTAGCTTTGAAGGCAGATACCATAAGTTATGCTAGTCGAAAAGACAAGAATCCTCGTCTGGGGTCTGTGTACTATTATGGACAATTGACAGATATTGTTGAGATTCGATATTCCAATGAGAAGAAACATGTGTTGTTTAAGTGTGATTGGATTGACAACATTCACGGAAAGAAAGAAGATGTCTTCAATTTCACGTTGGTGAACTTCAATCATTTGTTGTACCGAGATGATCGAATTACCAATGAACCTTTCATCTTGGCGTCCCAAGCAGAGCAAGTTTGGTATGTTGCAGACCCGTTACAACCAGACTGGCAAGTCGTGGTGAAGATGTCTCAAAGAGGTTTATTTGATATGAGTTCGACTGATCCACAAATCGAGCCATACATGAGCCAACAATTGGAAGAAAATATAATGCTTCGTGATGAAGAAGTTGGTTGGGTGAGGGAAGCCGCAGAAGGGGAAACAGTTGATGTTCAAATAGGCTGATATGTAATCAACATTAGTAATTCAATTAAGGCCAAGGTTGTAGTTAATCATCAATTTCTTAATTGTATTAGTTCAATTCATGTCATATTATAGTTGATGACAAACCATTGTCTATGTTTCTAATGTCAATTAATGTTATATTGCTTGCAGATTAGTATGGGAAGGAAGAGGAAGCCTGATCATTCCCAACGCATGATGTCTGATGTGCTACATAACAGGACATCAGTAGCACCACCATCAGAGGAGGCATCACATCGGCCAGCATCGGAGGGCCCATTAGTGCCACCACCATCTGAGGGGCCATTACCGCCGTATCGGCCACCATCAGTGGCACCACAGCAGCTACCATGTACTCAGCCTCCACGCCTACCATCGGTGCGTCCACCATCAGTGGCACCACAGCAGCTATCATCATCAGCTTATGAGCCATCCGCAGGTATATAAATTTGCTTTGATTTGCATGAAAATTATTTACACATACATTTATTTATGCTCATTATATATAACTTGTTTATTCTCATTGTATTTTGCAGACCCTTCGACTTCTTCACAGCCCACATCAGGTTTATTTGATATGATTTGTATTCACATTATTTAAATTTGCATTTGTTTGTTACCATTGCATATTGTTTATTATTATTGTATATCGCAGGTCATGTTAGTTCTTCATCAACCTCGACTAGGCGTGGTAGAGGATGTGCCAAGGGCATTAAAGAGTGGGGTACTGGTAAAAAGCTGGACATACAATTTGATGGAAATTACTATCCAATAGGGGATAACGTGGCCAAGTTAACTACTCAACTTGGCATTATTGTGCGGAATGGTAACATTGTTCCTCTTACTTTTCTTGACTGGAACAGTGTGCCTGATGATATTGTTGATGCTATCTGGAAGGATGTGAAGGTAAAAGTATAGTTTTGTCCACAAATTCGAATTCCAAATTTGTGTTATACTTAGCCTTAAACTTTGTGTTTTATAGGACAATTTGAATATATGTCCAGAGGAGTACAAGTCAATCTGCATGAAAAACTGCAACAGCATATGGAAGGATCACAAGAACAAGCTTAAGGCTAAGTATTTCAAGCCTAGAAGCTCTGATCCTAATCTGAAGGATGATGTTCCTATGAACGTTGTGCCAAGCCAGTGGGAACAACTTGTGGAGTATTGGCGTACTTCCGATGCTGAGGTATACAATTACGTTATATTTATGATATGTAAACATACAAATCATATTTACATACTTACATTTGTTGAACTTGTTATAGACAATTGCAAGTAGGAACGCTAAAAATCGGCGAGCTCACGGCATAACTCATACCACAGGGCGTACTAATTTCTCTCAGATACGGCATGAGGTTTACATTTTATTGTTTTATTTTTGTATATAAATAAACATTGTATATTTGCAAATTATTTGGATTCTAATTTTCATATTTCTAAAAAAAATTTAGATGACCAGTAAGGGGGAGTCTACTGATAAGATGAATGTTTGGCTTATGACACGTAGAGTAGATGACCCAGAGGTTATCCAGACCTTGGTAGTTTCCAAACACCTTTGATTGTATTTAAAGTTTATTTTTTGTGTGTCAACCATCTTAATTTGGTGTATACTTGTATGTCTTATTCAATACAGGATGAGTTTAATCGTCAACTCTCTATGCTACCTGAGGATGGTCGGACTTTGGAGGCTAGGAATGCCATTTTCCATGAGTTGATAGGTCATGACACACATGGATATTGTCGCACATACGGGAGAATCGTGCCTCGGAGAGTGGTGTATAAAGATGGTGCTGGGCCATCACAGTCAACACCCCAGCCATCGACTATTGAGCAGATCACGCAGTAGGTTCGTGCTAAGCTAAAGGAGGAGCTGCGAGCAGAGTTCTCTTCACATTTGGAGCAGATGAGAGCTGAGATGATGGCCCTTGTGTCACAGGAGGCGAGTGTCGATCCCAACAGACAGGTTCCATATAAACATCACAATTGTTTGATAGTTCAATTTTCACTCAAGATTATGTATGAAATTCGAATATGATTAACACATTATACACTGACTAACATAGGTTCCTGATGCATCGAGTGGCCATCGGCCATTTAGGGAATCTGCAGAAGACGAGAATCCATATACACCACCACCAGAAGATCAGGTATAAAATGTATCTTTGCATTCTAAGCTAAAATATATCTTTGCATTCTTTACATTCTAAGTTAAGAGACTTGTGGGAGAAACTTGAATTCGAGGAGTTTAGCACGAAACTTGGCACACACGACCTCCTAGGCACGAGAGACTTGTGGGAGAAGACGGGGCTCGAATCGGGTTCCCGGTTTGGGAGTTAGAGCCGGATTTCACTTTAGGCAAACTACTTCCTTAAGAAACTTGAATTCGAGGCGTTAACGCCCCAAAATCACCAAACGGCGTCGGTTAAGCACGAAACTTGGCACACACGACCTCCTAGGCACGAGAGACTTGTGGGAGAAGACGGGGCTCGAATCGGGTTCCGGTTTGGGAGTTAGAGCCGGATTTCACTTTAGGCAAACTACTTCCTTAAGAAACTTGAATTCGAGGCGTTAACGCCCCAAAATCACCAAACGGCGTCGGTTAAGCACGAAACTTGGCACACACGACCTCCTAGGCACGAGAGACCTGTGGGAGAAGACGGGGCTCGAATCGGGTTCCCGGTTTGGGAGTTAGAGCCGGATTTCACTTTAGGCAAACTACTTCCTTAAGAAACTTGAATTCGAGGCGTTAACGCCCCAAAATCACCAAACGGCGTCGGTTAAGCACGAAACTTGGCACACACGACCTCCTAGGCACGAGAGACTTGTGGGAGAAGACGGGGCTCGAATCGGGTTCCCGGTTTGGGAGTTAGAGCCGGATTTCACTTTAGGCAAACTACTTCCTTAAGAAACTTGAATTCGAGGCGTTAACGCCCCAAAATCACCAAACGGCGTCGGTTAAGCACGAAACTTGGCACACACGACCTCCTAGGCACGAGAGACTTGTGGGAGAAGACGGGGCTCGAATCGGGTTCCCGGTTTGGGAGTTAGAGCCGGATTTCACTTTAGGCAAACTGCTTCCTTAAGAAACTTGAATTCGAGGCGTTAACGCCCCAAAATCACCAAACGGCGTCAGTTAAGCACGAAACTTGGCACACACGACCTCCTAGGAACGAGAGACTTGTGGGAGAAGACGGGGCTCGAATCGGGTTCCCGGTTTGGGAGTTAGAGCCGGATTTCACTTTAGGCAAACTACTTCCTTGAGAAACTTGAACTCGAGGCGTTAACGCCCCAAAATCACCAAACAGCGTCGGTTTAGCACGAAACTTGGCACACACGACCTCCTAGGCACGAGAGACTTGTGGGAGAAGACGGGGCTCGAATCGGGTTCCCGGTTTGGGAGTTAGAGCCGGATTTCACTTTAGGCAAACTACTTCCTTAAGAAACTTGAATTCGAGGCGTTAACGCCCCAAAATCACCAAACGGCGTCGGTTTAGCACGAAACTTGGCACACACGACCTCCTAGGCACGAGAGACTTGTGGGAGAAGACGGGGCTCGAATCGGGTTCCCGGTTTGGGAGTTAGAGCCGGATTTCACTTTAGGCAAACTACTTCCTTAAGAAACTTGAATTCGAGGCGTTAACACCCCAAAATCACCAAACGGCGTCGGTTTAGCACGAAACTTGGCACACACGACCTCCTAGGCACGAGAGACTTGTGGGAGAAGACGGGGCTCGAATCGGGTTCCCGGTTTGGGAGTTAGAGACGGATTTCACTTTAGGCAAACTACTTCCTTAAGAAACTTGAATTCGAGGCGTTAACGCCCCAAAATCACCAAACGGCGTCGGTTTAGCACGAAACTTGGCACACACGACCTCCTAGGCACGAGAGACTTGTGGGAGAAGACGGGGCTCGAATCGGGTTCCCGGTTTGGGAGTTAGAGCCGTATTTCGGTCCAGTCAAAATTATTTACTAAACTATCTTTCTAATTATATAGTAATCAAATTTTTTTTAATATTTTTCTGTAATTAAAATATTAACACCATTAAATGGTTTTTAATTATTTTTATCTTGTTTTTTTCAGATATTTCCTGAGTAGCAGTTGGCTTCTTCTGGAATGCGGGCGTATAAAGATTATGACCAATTTTTGTTTTTGTAACCCACGAACGAATCAAGACGAAACTTTTGGTTTTGATTTTGATTTTGATTTATGTTATTTAAATTTGTGAACAACATTATGTATGTATTATGCGACGTTATGTAGTGGCATAATTTTTATTGTTATGAATTTTTATTTATGTATTGTTATGAATGGAACAATATTATTAATTTTTATTATTTGTGAACTTTTGTTTATTTATGGATTTATATTATTCTGTAATTTTTGGATTTTTTTATTATTATTTTTAATTTTATACAGGTTATTTTAATTTTTTAATAATTTCTCAGCAGGTTTTTTTTTTTTTTTTTTTTTTTTTTGAGACGGCATAAGAACCCGTCGCAAAAAAGAGTAATAGGCTTTTGCGACGGCACCAATACAGTCGCAAAAGCTGTGAAATTGTAATTGACAAGAAAGCTTTAGCGACGGTAGACGTTGCCGTCGCCAATAGTTATAAGCTGCCAGAGTTTTAGCGACGGTAATTCTGCCGTCTCAAAAACCCACTTTTAGCGACGGGAATTATGTGCCGTCGCGAAAACTGATATATTCTTCCATTATTGGCGACGGAAAAAGTGCCGTCGCAAAAAAGGCAACCTCCCGTCGCAGAAACTAATGGCGACGGCACTTACCGTCGCTAAAGCTCTTTTGCAACCCCCTTTGTCGCGACCCTCCCTTCCCGTCGCAAAAAGCCAAATTACCGTCGCAAAAAGTATTAGCGACGGGATCCAGGGCATTTGCGACGGCCGCCTACCGTCGCAAAAAACAGTTTTTCTGGTAGTGTCTCTAAACAATAAGTAAAAGCTAATTCAAGAAACAATGTATTATCTTTTCAATTACCAATACAAGTGAAATAAAATTCATAGCTCCATCAACAACTGGTATGTACCCAGGAAGATCAGTCTTCTTAGACTTACCTATGTTAATAAACAGAGTGATTCAAGAAGCAAATTAAAAAAAGAATGAAAGATATTGGCCCGTTAACTGAGACACCAGTTGGTCTCTAGAGTTTTGGATAAACCTAGCAAAAATTTGAAAATTTGTTCTCCCATTTTCATTATTTTCTACTCTAATAAATAGTCTCATGCAACTAATAAGCTAACAAATAGAAAACAACTAGCTAAAAGATAGGAACACTAACCTAATAAATGGGAAATAACTAACTAAAAGGTAGGAAATATATCCCAACTAATCAGAAAGAGTACTACCACTAAATCAAACTAAAAAAATAAAAACATTATTAACAATAAAAATAACAACGTAACATTCCTTCCCCCTAAAATTAGCCCTTGTCCTCAAGGGCAAGATTACATTGTTTTGGCCCACTAACTAAGTTATTGGAGGTTCACAAGTAACTCTTATGCAATCTTCAACATCCCTAACAACGTCTCCATCATCTTCCTTAACAAAAAGTTTTTTGCAACGATGACCGGGTGCAAACTTTTCATTACAATTATAGCATAACCCCTTGTTTTGCTATTCTTACAACTCTACCGCAGATGGTTTTTTAATTAGTAGCAATGGTCATTGTCGACTTTCTTCTTGGTCAACTGATGTTACCATGCAAGCAGATACATCCCTTGCTTAATATAAACGAGCCAATCCAATGGCACTAGATAATGTTATGGGTCTACCAGCTTGTACATCTACTTTCATGGAATCACACAATCCGCTAATAAAACAACTTACTTGTTGATTTTGAGGAAGATATCTAACCTTCGATAACAATTTCTCAAATCGCGTCTGGTAGTCAAGTACAGATCCCACTTGCTGCAACTTAGCTAATTCTCTGAAGAAATCTTGGAATTGGGTAGGGCCATAGCAAGCATACAAGCCATCACAAAAATTTTGCCAAGTTATTGAGCCCTTTTCATGTTTAATCAATTGGTACCATAACTGAGCATCTCCCTCCAAATGGAAGGAGGTAAGTGCCACATGTTCTTCCGGAGTTACATGGAATTGAAAAAATTATTCCACTCTACATATCCAACTCGTTGAATCTTCTTTGGCTTTGAAACGAGAAAAATCGAGTTTGACAAGTTTTGGAACATATGATTGATTTGACCCATTGTGGTGAGTCCCAACAGTGTTGTCAGGTCGTCCGCCATGGTTCTTGGGTGGAGCCATTGAATTCGCTCCTTTTTAATACCCAAGATCAACTGGATGTGGAGTCGCCAGTGAACTAAGTTTATCAAATAGCTCAGTAAACTTGTCCATAATATGTTGCTGACCTAAAGTAAGAGATTTTACATCAGTCTCTAATTTCTCCACTCGTTGATCCATGCCCGTGCTCCAATACCAATTTGGTACGTACCTAGGAAAATCGGTCACCTAGGAAAATCGGTCTTCTTGGACTTACCTATGCTGATAAACAAAGTGATTCAAGAAGCAAATTAAAAAAAGAATGAAAGATATTGGCCGGTTAACTAAGTTGGTCTCTAGAGTTCCGGATAAACCCAGCAAAAGTTTGGAAACTTGTTCTCCCATTTTTATTATTTTATGCTCTAATAAATAGAGACACATACAACTAATAGCTAACAAATAGGAAACAACTAACTTAAAAAAGGGAACACTAACCTAATAAATAGGAAACAACTAACTAAAAGGTTGGAAATATATCCCAAGTAATCAACAAAGAGTACTACCACTAAAAGAAACTTAAAAAATAAAAAACGTTATCAACAATAAAAATAACAACATAACAACAACACATTAGTTATAACACTCCCAAAGCAAATCATAAAATTTCAAATACTTCTAGGCTAATTGTATATTACAATTCCACTTCTCATTTTCTCCTGTTACTTGAGCATTAGCAACCAACACTTATTCCCAATTTAAATTTTTCAACTTCTCATGTTACCCAAATATTCACCACTAACTCTTTACTTCCATAACCCCATTTCATTATTCTTTTTTCCAATCAACGATTAGCCTTAAATAAATGATCACATTTCATTTATCACAACTCCAAATGTACTACACCAACATGTGACTCAACACTACACAACCCTCAACTCTTTTCCAACTTATATAATCATCAATTAAAATTAGGGCTTTCTATTCCAAACATCACAATAAGCTCTGTTAGCATCAATCTACTATATTAATCAAGAAATCACAATATTCAACACCTCAACCCAAAACCCTAGATCTCACCTTCATGATTTTTGAAAATACTCATTAAAGTCTTATTTTTATGCAACATAAAATACCACATATCCATGCACAACAACTACATTAAGAAAAATTAAAGAAATCTCTACCTCAAAGAGAGAAGAAAAGAAAAGCCAAAAAAGCCAACGTTGATGAAAACTCAATCCAACTGGTAAAAATGTAGCCCTCATCGCACTCTTCATTTCGGCCTTAAGAACCCATATCAAAATCTTGATAGTTCTTGCAAGATCTTAGAGAGAAGTTGGTAGTTAGATGGATATCTAGAGAGAGATGACAAAAAAGTGATATATAAAGAGAGAGATGTTGTGAAAAGTGAAGAGAAAGGGGAAGGAAGCATCTATTTATATCACAAGTACAAAAGGAGCTGTTTGGGTCCACAAATCTGATAAAGATAGCTTTTTATGCACTGAATTCAAATAGACCGCTCGAGCGGTGAATGGAAGCTTGTAGTATCATTATTTTCTCAAACAGACCTCTCGAGCGGTCAAAAGTACACGCAAGTGATAAATCAATGCTTGCAATATCTTAGACAATTTTGAAAAATAGAGCTGGAAGAGCGGTCAAACTTGCGCTTGAGCGCACTATGCCCACAACTCAAATTTGTAGATTTCGAACGGGTATAACTCTCTCATCTAGACTCCATTTTGGGTCATTCTTGCGTCTAAATCGAAGCCCCGAAAATAATATTTCTAATGGTTCTAGCCTTACATCAAGATTCAAAGTGTGGAGGGAAAAAATGGTAAAAGAGTGATGACTACTCAATGAACGACAATCTGAATCAAAACTTTTGGTCCAATCTCACTCCACTGTCACAATGCCACACCAGTCCATACTCAAACATCAACTAAAGGTTCTAATTACAATAATAAGGGAGTTGAAGGTAATTCCACACTTCTCTCACACTTCTTCGATCCATCCTTACACCCGGAACTCAAAAATTCTCACTCGCCCAATCGCCAAGAAAGTTAAACCAGGTTTAACTCTTAAATACCGACACATCACCTGACAAGGAGAAAATGAACGCTTGGAAGAAGGCATGGAAGGAGAGGTAGAAATGCCTAATCTAAAGGATAATGTGATAACACATCCTGTGGAAGTACCTATTTCATCAGAACCTATGGTCGAACAGACCAGCACTTCGAAACAAGTACCACATGTTCAAAATATTGGACAAGGCCAAAGAATTGGACCACCCACTATTCCATCTACTCAGCCAATGAATCCATGGGGTGGCCTAGTAGATGCCATGGGACAGCAGTTAATGAACACAATGAAAAGGTGAGCAACATCCTTCATGGATCGAATGAATACCCATCAACCAACAAACACAAGACATATGGAGGAAATTTCAAATGTCCCTCAGCAAAAATTGGCTAGACATAAACAGCCTATGCAAAATAACGGACATTCTAATGGTCAAACTAGTAACCAAAATTATGAAAGACCATCACCTCAGTCTTGGTATGAACCTCTTTCGAGGCTTGTGACAAATCAAAATGCCTAATTACTTAACAGTGAAGCCATGCAAATTGGTGGAGCTGACCCAACACAAGAAAATGGCATAAGGATGTTTCCAAATCCTATGTTCGAAGCCATACCTGGCACAAGGGGGTTCACTAATCCTTTGTTCAAATTTATACCTGGGGGGTTAGAAGGGTTCCCTGCAATTGGAAGAGACACAACACCTGTTCCTGCACCTTTCGCAGGTCTTTTTGCAGGACAGGCTCAGAGGGGTTACCCATACCCTCAACAGCAGCCAGCACCACAGGGACAACCAATCCCAAATGTGCCACCCTATGGACCAAGAGGACCTTAGGCACAAGGTTGTCCACCAAATCTTGTGTTTGTTCCTCCAGTAGTGGTTCAACAAGCACAAAATATGGTTCTTAGGGACCAAATTACTGATATTGTTAGAAAGATGTATGGACCGATGGCTCGGGGGGTTCAAACTCCTGTGTATAGAAAGCCATATCCAGAATGGGTAGATGGGGTACATGAATACCCAAGAGGATTTAGGATATCAGACTTTGCTCTTTTTTATGGGAATGGAAACCAGTCGACATTTGAGCATATTGCTAGGTTCGCTGCTCAATGTGGTGAATTTACCAATAATGATTACATGAAGTTAAGATTGTTTCCAAATTCTATGACTAGGGCAGCCTTTGTATGGTATATTAACCTTACACCTAGCTCTATCCAAACTTGGTAACAAATGGAAGAGGCATTTCATGCCCAATTCTTCTAAACAGAGCCAGAAGTTTCCATGGCAGACTTGTCAAGGTTGAGTCAAAGGCCTGATGAGAAGGCTACTCAGTTTATTGCCAGATTCAAAAGAGCATGAAACAAATGTAGGATCATCTTACCAGAGCCTGAATTTGTGAGATTGGCTCAAAATGGTCTAGAGTTTAGGCTTCGAAAGAAGTTCGACTCAACTGAGTTTAGAGACTTAGTGGAACTAACCTATAAGGTGTCTAGGTATGAAGCATTACTAGAGAAAAAACAAGATCGAAGTAATGCATCATACAAGACGTATTATAGAGATCCTAATTATGAGATTGATGCAGCAGAGATTGTAGGAAAAGAACCTGTGATCTGTGAGGCATTAATTCATAAAGACACAACAATAGACCAGCATTTTAAAAAGAAAGACCTTCATAAGAAATCCTCTTTCGATTTAACGAAGGCAGATGACATTTTTGATCATTTGCTTGCGGCAAACTTCCTGAAGTTACCAAAAAGAATCAAAATTCCATCTCCAGAGGAACTTAAAGGAAGAGTGTATTGTAAATGGCATAATTCTTGGTCTCACTCAATTAAAAACTACATTGTTTTTCGAAACAGGATCCAAGAGCAGATTCTAAAGGGGAGTTTAAAATTCCCAGCTAAAGCAGAAAAGGCCATGGGGATTGACACTAATCCATTCCCAGAAATTGGTGAAGTGGCAGCTAATGTTATTGTGCCAAACTTCCAGAACTTATCCTTAAAAGAATTGGAAGAGGTCAATGTGCAAATGCATATTGCCAGCCAGACTACTATCAAGAAATATGCTAGAAGTTTACCAGTTGTTGGACAAGGTGTTATAGGCCAGAGGGAAGACTTTGATGAAGAGGCACTGGATAATGATTCTTTAGAGGTAGCTGTCATGCAAAGAATGTGTCCCAGATGCAAGTTGAGCTACAAGTGGTTGAAAGGACTTCCAATTGATGGGAAGCAATATTACAAGGATGTGCAAAGGCATCCTAAACCAACCAGTGCTTATAACAAAAGGCCATATCCAACTGGTATTAGGCAGCAACCATTAATGGTTGAGCCAACAGCCACTAGACTATATTCCAAGGGCAAGAGACCTCTACATGAATCTAGACCACCCAACTATTACAGAATAGAGGGCAATCATTCTGAAAGGAAACTTGAAATGGATTCAAGTCATGGGATCAAAGCCAGAGATTGGCCCCCTAGACCAGTCTCACATAAAAGGGAAAGTGGCCACCTTCATGGAAGGCTTGAATTAGGCCCAAAACAAGTAGTCAGGGCCAGGCAGTGGCCTTCACAGCCAGCTTCGAAACTGGCTTCGAGGGAAGAAAGAGACAGTTCAACAACTGGGTTAGTGGGTTCATGGGTACCTGGAGTTCCAGATTGGTTTATCATGCAGAACAAACCTAGGGAAATGTCTACCTAAAGAAGTGTTGTTGGAGACCAAGGAAGGATGGTTAAACCTCCTTTGGTGGCTCCAAATAATTGGGTGTTACTTAAGCATCCAAAAACAAAGGAACCAAATATGGTCCCAGTGATTTCTAGGTCCTGAAGGAGAAAGATCCAATGAAGGTACACTCAATACCAGAAGGATTTGAAAGAAAGTGTAGAAAGCTTTTCATTGGTCCAGCCAAAGGGCCAAGCATAGGGAGAAAAAAGTTCAAAGTTAGATCATAATCCAAAATCGACTCCTCGAGACAAAAAGAGTTGCAGCAGAGAGCAATTGGCCAAAGTTCATTCTGAACTGAAAGCCAAAGAAAGATCCAGTTTGGCAGAATTAGAAAAGGCTTTGATGGAAAGTGATAGTGAGACAGAGGGAGAAGTTGGCCTAGGCCAAAGGAAGAAGATGGTTGAGGAAGAAATGTTTAAAGCCTTCATGGCTGAACAGACATTTTTGGTCGAAAAACCAGCAGAAACAAACCACTCGAAGGAGGTTGTTAGTAATGAAGTGCCAGAATGTAGCATGGAAGATGCTTCTGAAGCAATTGAACAAGTTGGCCAGGAAAAGAAGCAGGTACAGCCAATCGTCCAATTTGTCTTGTTTCCTTCTGTGTCAGTGAATATGGTGCATATACTACCCCAGGAGTTTCAAGCTGAAGATGAAAACCAAAGTCAAGAGATTGACCCAATTCCAGTTTCTAATGAAGACTCACAAGTGAGTATGGTGTAAGACGAATCCGAAGTGGCCACACCAATGGAAACTAGAGATGAGAGTGAGGAAGAGGTGAGTATTAACCTCTCATACCCTTTTGAGTATCCCACGACATCCATGACATAGCATGTCAAACCCTTGTATATCAAGGCCTTCTTCGATGGGATACAGATGAACCGGGTATTGATAGATAATGGGGCAGCAGTGAACCTGTTTCCAAAATCTTCTTTGAAGAAACTAGGAAAGAAGAACCCCAGACTAATCCCAACCAGTACAACCATTGCTGGTTTCGCTGGTGACAAACATATGGCTCAAGGCATTTTTCCCATCAACCTGAGTGTGGGAACCAGGGATTGCATAACGGCATTCTTTGTTATCGGCAGCAATGCTAAGTATAATGCTCTACTTGGAAGGGATTGGATTCACACCAATAAATGTGTGCCTTCCTCTTTACATCAGAAGATCATGATGGCCTTGTGCAATGGAAAGACAGAGGAGATCAATGCAGACTCTCAACCCTTCATAACTTGTGCAGATTTTATAGAGGCCAAATTGTATACTGAAGGAGTGGCACCACTCAGTGTACTGAGGAAACCTGATGGATCAGCCGAAGTGACGGCTGATGAGGAATTAGCACACCTGAAGCACTTAGTCCAAGAAAGTGCTGATGAAGAGTTTGTCGCCAAAGATGACAATGATACCTGGTTATAGGCAAAAAGATAGAACCCAAGAGGCCAGATCTTTGGCTTTAATTAAGTTCTCAGTATTGGACACAAAATCAATAGTCCAAAAGATGCAAGAGCAAGAGAAAGAAGCCATGGCAATTGGTTGTAAGTAGGAGCAGCAACAGGTCAGGGTTTTGGCCTTGGAAAAATACTATACATTGGACATTGAAACAAAAGTCCAGGAGATACAGAAAGAAGAAGCCTTGTGGACAAACTTTGTCTATGAGGAGGAGGGCAAAGATATTGAATCAAAGAAACTGAGAGCAGGACAAAGCAAGGAGATTGTTTCGAAGATAGAAGAAATCAAAAAAGAAGCATCAGTGAGTCCTCAGATGCAAGACCGTTTGGAAGAAGTGAACTTAAGGGAAGGTTCTATACAGCAGCCCACCTATATAAGTGCTTGGTTGAATGCTCTTGACAGGGACCAGTTGTTGGTGGTCTTGAAGAGATATAAAGATTGTTTTGCATGGTCTTATAATGAGCTACCAGGATTGGATAAATCATTAGTAGAACATAGGCTCCCTATGAGGCCTAATTTCAAGCCATATAAGCAAAAACCAAGAAGAATGAGTCTTGAAGTGCTTCAGAAGGTCAAGAAGGAAATTCTTAGGCTCCTCAAGGCAAGCTTTATTAGGACAGCCAGGTATGTTGAATGGCTATCCAATATTGTTCCTATAGTTAAGAAGAATGGTAAAATGAGGGTATGCATCGATTTCAGAAACCTGAATTTAGCAACTCTAAAAGATGAGTACCGTATGCCCATAGTAGATTTATTGGTGGATAGTTCAACAGGGCACAAGATTTTATCAATGATGGATGGGCACTCTAGTTATAACCAAATCTGCATTGCAGACGAGGATATCCACAAGATAGCATTCAAATGTCCTGGGAACATTGGTACCTTCGAATGGGTTAAAATGCCATTTGGTTTGAAGAATGCTGGGGCTACATACCAAAGAGCTATGAACACTATCTTTCATGATCTCATTGGAGGATATTTAGAGTGTTACATTGATGACATTGTAGTAAAGTCCCAATCCATGGAGGAACATTTGTTTCACTTGGAAGCAACTTTTGAAAAAATGAGAAAATTTAAGTTGAAACATAATCCTCTCAAATGTGCTTTTGGCGTATCAGTTGGAAACTTCTTGGGATATGTAGTACACAAGAAGGGAATACAGATTGATCAAAACAAAGCCAAAGCTATCATTGAAGCCAAACCTCCATCAAGTAAGAAAGAAGTACAAAAATTCCTTAGGTAGGTTAATTTTCTTCGAAGATTTATTTCTAATACTGCAAGGAAAACTAAAGTATTTTCTTCCTTATTAAGGTTGAAAGATGAAGAGGAATTTGTATGGACAGCAGAGCATCAAACTACTTTCGAATGAATCAAAGCCTACTTGGCCAACCCTCTAGTGTTGATGCCACCAAAGGGCGATAAGCCTTTGAAGTTGTATATAGCTGCAGCAGAAAATTCACTGGGAGTTTTCTTAACCCAAGACAATGAAGAAGGCAAAGAGCAAACAGTTTATTACCTTAGTATGTTTCAAAATTCTTGTGAATGTAAATATTCAGCTGTAGAAAAGTTGTGCCTTGTATTGTATTTTGCTACAGTGAAATTAAGATATTGTCTTTTGCCTACAACTGTCTTGGTAATTGCAACCACAGATTTGGTTAAATATATGTTATCTAGACCTATGTTGAGGGGAAGAATTGGCAAATGGATACTAGCTTTATCAGAATTTCATCTAGAATATGTTCCCCAAAAAGCAGTAAAAGGACAAGTTTTAGCTAATTTCTTGGCAGACCATCCATATCAAACAGAAAGCCAAGAGATAATGGAACTTGGTATGGTTAGTGTTGAACCATGGCAAATGTGGTTCGATGGATCAAAAGCCAATGGTCTAACTGGAATTGGTGTGGTGATTAAATCACCACAAGGGGTAGAAACCACACATGGTTTCAGAGTAGATGAAATTACTTGTTCTAATAATCAAGCTGAATATGAAGCTTTAATAATGGGACTGGAAATACTTATTGGATTACAAGCTCATGCAGTTGACATATTTGGAGATTCTCAATTGGTAGTTAACCAGGTGAAAGGGATTTTCAAATCTCAAAGTGTAAGCATATTGACATACTATGTTGTTGCATTACATTTGCTTTCTCAATTTCAGATTGCAAATGTAACTTATGTTCCAAGATTCTTGAATAACAAAGCCAATGATGTAGCTCATAAAGCTTCGAATTTCAAGATAAGGGATAACACTCAAATGAACATAAGTCAAACAACATATCAAAAGGTAATATCACCCTTAAATAAAAGGAATGTGGTCTTAGAAGTCAATCATAATGACTTACAAGAACAAGATTTGAGGCATCCAATAATGTAGTATCTAGCTGGCCCATCTTCAAAAACCAGCAGAAAAATCAAATTGCAATCTATGTAATACATAATGTATGGTAATGCTCTCTATAAAACGGGGGTAGATGGGTTATTATTGGAATGTTTAGGTCCAAATGAAGCATTGACAGCCATGGCTGAGGTTCATAAAGGCATATGTGGTGCTCATCAGCCTGGTGTGAAGATAAGATGGCTGCTTCGAAGACATTCTTACTATTGGCCAACTATCCTTAAGGATTGCATAGAATATGCTAGAGGTTGCCAGGCATGCCAGAAGCGTAGCGCAATAAGACATGTACCCATAACTGATCTGCATGCGGTTGTGAAGCCTTGGCCGTTTAAAGGATGGGCTATGGATATGATAGGGAAAATACACCACCCTCTTCGAAGCATCATTGTTTCATCCTAGTGGCCACAGATTACTTCACTAAGTGGGTCGAAGCTAAGCCGTATAAGGCTGTAGACCAGACAGAAGTTATTAGATTCATTAAAGATCTGATCCACAGATTTGGCATCCTACAGACTATAACTGTTGATAATGGGACTGTATTTGATGGGAAGATGGTTAAGTCTTTTGTGGCAGAGTTTGGAATTAATTTTGTTAATTCTACCCCCTATTATGCACAAGCCAATGGTCAGGCAGAATCATCCAATAAGTCTTTGAAGAAAGGAATACAGAAAGTTATGGAAGATAATCCCAGAGATTGGCATAACTTACTGTTGGATGTATTATAGGCTTATAGGACTTCTTCAAGGTCAAGTACAGGAATCACTCCTTATGCTTTAGTATATGGGCATGATGCAGTACTACCTGTGGAAATTAATGTTAAGTCTTTGAGGGTGAGATGCCAGGACCAGTTAAATCTTGGGCAGTACCATCAGAGTACGTGTTTAGAATCAGAAAGTGTGGATAAAGCTAGAATTCTGGCATTAAATAGCATTCTTTTCCAAAAAAAGAAAGCAGCCAAAAACATTAATAAGAAAGTCAAGCACATTAGCTTTGATGAAGGTGATTTGGTATGAAAGACAATACTACCAATAGGGATTAAAAGCCACAAGTTTAGCAAGTGGTCACCTAACTAGGAAAGACCATATCAAATTCATAGAGTCTTGCCTTCGGGAGCATATCATTTGAAAAATTTGAATGGATATGTACATCCCAAGAAGATTAATGGTAGATATTTGAAGCCTTATTATCCAACCGTGTGGGAAACACAAGGAATAAAATAAGTGCTAAATGAAAAGAACATGAAAACACTCAAATGTTAATAAGGATTTTATTTCATAATGAGTTGAATACATGTAGCCATAGATTGGCCCAAAAGTCAGTACAATGTTTCAATTATTCCTTTACAATAGATTTTCTACTCTTAAGAGATGGGAACAACTAAATGGCTGTAGCCATCTCCTGTTTTCGATCAGCCAGTCCTTGGTTGGTGATCTGCAGCTTAGTGGCAGTTCGGTCTAAAGCCTGATTGACTGCTGATAATTCCTCTTCAAACTAAGCTTTTTTCTCCAGTAGTTGAGCTCGAAATTGGGAGACAAAGGAATGTTACTCTTTCAATTCTGACACTTCAGCATGAATTTGGGAAACAAAACTCTAGTCTCTCGGCAATTTCTCCTTTGCGACCTTGGCAACATAGCAGATGTTGATGTAAAAATCAATGGTGGCTGTCGCCTGAAATAAATGACTTGAAATAGTCATGTTGGACTGCTTAACAATCTTGTAGCACTAGAGGAAGCCATTCCAAATTATAGGCCTTTGTAAGGCTTCGAAAGGAATCCTTCAGAAGAATGTCAGCAACTCCAAACAGCTGTCCAAGTCTATTGAAGGCAAGGGAGTCCTAACACTGGAGAAAGAGCTCTAAAAAATTTCTAGTAGAGAATCAGTTAGAACTAATGGCTCAGTTTCATTGCTAGTTATTGAAGAGGTGGAAGGTATGTCAAAGAGACTAGCTAGCCTAGCTTCGAAGATGTCCACCTCATCCATTGACATAGGAGATGCAAAAAGAATTATGGTAGAAGGAAGAAATGACTGCATAGGAATAGGAGAAGAATGTGAAGTATCCTTGGCAGTCTCTATAGTTTTGGCTACCAATAAGTTGAGAGAAGAGGGACTGGAGCTAGGCAGAGATAATGAACGAGGAATTGGAAAACTACCAGTGTCTTCTCTATGGAAATCAGCTATCACTGGAGATGATGTAGTAGCTAGAATTTCCTTAGGAGGGGAAGGAGCAGCAAGGCTTAAAGGGAGAGCAAATTAAGTATAGTTGAAAGATAGGTGAGGAAAGTATAGAGTCAACCCAAAGAATAGGGATGCAGGAATGCTTGGCCTCAAGAAAGGTATGGAAAATATAGGGCCAGGAAGTGGGAGTATTGTTTGAATTGGTTCCACATTTTGAGGTTGTTCAACTTTAGTTGAAACTGAAGGAATCCTTATTGGAAGAGAAGGCAAAGTAGTTGTCGCTGCAAAAGAAGAAATACAAAACAATGTTAAGTCCCAGTATCAAGAATTGGAGAAAAGAAAGTGGAGACATGAAAGGAAATTACTAGTTTCAAAAGTGGTGGCAATGATGGAAGAACTACGAAGGGAATAATGCTCGGCGGTGTGTTGCCTTCTCGCAGTTTCCCTTTGAATTGTATCAATAGCAGCTGCTTCATCCCTTCATAGTTGCTGCTGTCGCCTTTTTTCAGCCCTCTAGAAAACAATTATTTCTTTAGAGTGTTCCTTCTCTACTGCTTTGACAGCTGCCTCATGAGTAGGGTCTTCGATCAAGTCAGAAGGAGAGACGGTCATCTTCTTTCTCTTTTTTCTCTGCAATAGTACTTCCTGCTCTTTCTCTGCCTTTTTCTCTTCAATCTGAGGCTCAGACTCCTCAGGAGTGAGTATTAGTTTTCTTTGCTTTTTCTGCTGGTGTTTGTCTTTGAGAATAGCTAGAGCTTCAGCTCTTTTGGGAGATTCTTCTCGTGGAGACCCTACACCAAGTAGTATGAATATGAAGAAAACAAACAGAAAATTTTGAAAGAAAGGAAACCTAAAAATGTATACCTTTTTTCGAAGCAGCTCTGGTAACTTTGGAAGGAGGGAGTGAGACTGCAGGAATAGTCTTGGCAGTTGTAGAAAGAGAGAGGATGATCCCAGTTTCTTTTGGTTTAGCCTTAGAAGGCACACCTAGCCCTATCAATAAATCATGAGGATGTATTGCCAGATGCACTTCCATATTGGTTATCCACCAATTTTGAAATCTTTTCAAAACTAAGCCAGAGGGGAGGAAGGGGACAAATTTAAACTTACTCAAATCTTTCAACAGTTTAAATGTTGCCTCCTCTAGTTTAGATTTGGATACTCTCAGGTCTCTGGCTGTGAGATGGACATTCGAGAGACTGCAGAGTGGAATGGGAATTCGTTGGGTAAACCCAAATTGCCTGGCAAACTGGGAAGGGCAGTATACCTCAAATATGCGCTTATAAGCTCGAGGGTTTAAAGTACCAACAAAAAGTTCCCTTGGCAACAAAATAAAAGCCCACATGTCTTTGTGCGATGGGATGGGACACTGTCTATCAGCCAAGAATGTCCTTAGCCAAATTGGTCCTTTATTGGCATCGAAGGGGGAAAAAAATGTGGCAGCTGGAGAAACAGGGAGCTGGTGGAAAAAAGTAAGATAGTAGGCGAAAGAAGTGGGATAAAGGGCAATTCTAGCATACTTTTCTCTATGAGTGATAGGGTCTTGAACTAACAAATTCAAGCACTTGGGATACAAATCAGTAAAGTAAGTAAAGAGCCAGAGTTGGAGCACCCAGAGGGGACCTCCTTAGTTGATATCAAGAAGTTTCTCACAGAATTGGAAGCAGGCTCTATAAACATGGCCTAAAAGATAAGGGGCCAAGGCTATTCGCTTCTTCAAAACAAGGGCCTTTGTGAGTGGGGCAAATTCAAGCATGATTCGTTGAGATGATGTACAAAAGAGAAATTTACACAACCAATATAAAATAAAGGAGAAGAGTTCTCGATCACTCACAGGGCCCACCTTTTTATTTTCAGCCTTTACGAAGTCACTGAAGGAAAGGTGGAAGAGAAAATTTAACTGAAAGGTCTGGATAGCTGGGTGTAAAGGGGGTACCGAGTGGTGAAAGCCTTAAGAGATAGCAGATATCAAGAACGGTAGAAGCCATCATACCACAACAAAACTGAAAAAAGTTAAAGGCCATATTCTAGAAGCAAAGAGAGGCAGGAATCAAAAAAGGGTCTTCAGGAATGATAAACCTGGAAAGACGAAGGGCATTGAGAATGCAGAGTTCTTGGAGGTCCCATTCTCTTGCAGGCACGACCCTGTCAAACCACTCCTCCCACTCTACCCTCAATGTTGGCCAGCAACGATGAGGTCGGTTCAATCTCCAATTTCCCCAGTCAAGCCCCCTTCATAGAGAAGAAAGTGGTCCTCCAAATGAGGGTACAAAGCTGGAAGTTAGGCGCGAACCTCTCGAAAGATAGGACCTAGGACATATTCTTGTTTGTCGCTACAGCGAGAGACAAAAAGGCGTCCGTCTATGGCACTCGATCCATCAGCTTTAAATTTAGCAATCTCTTCCTCAATACATCTTTTCAAAGCCATTATTGGGCTTATACATTCGCCAGTTGGTACTTTCAAAGAAGAGGACTCCATTGGTAACAAGCAGCGAGAAAGAGAGGGTCAGTAGAGATGAAGGGTTTGTGTGTTAGGCAAACGAGTGAATTCAAAGTACAAAATAAAAAGGGTTTTTAAACCTTTGTGTCTAAAAATATATCCAATCGTGGAATTCATAAAGAAGTACTAAAGGTACGGATGCGAAAAGTTTCCTTCAATATTGATAGTTATGGAGGGAAACACATCTCAAATACTGATGCCAGCTTCAAAATAAAATATTTGGCTTCGAAGCCAAATTTTGGCGTCAAAATCAGATAACAAACGGCTTCGAAGGCAGGAAGTCGACTTCGAAGCACATTCCATACCTAAGGATGCAAGAATATTCAAGTATTTGTTTACTTCAAAAGGATTAAGGACCTGTTTTTAGGTTTGCTAGTGAGAGTAAAATCCTTCGAAGCAAAATTTGAAATACTTTAAAGTTAGAAATTGTTTGTTCTAAGTTTCAAACCAATAGTTGGTTTGATAATATACAGAAGAAATCACTTTTTTAGAATAAAATAGTGCAGTCCTTAAAAGAAGTTTCCATATTTTGGAAAATGTAGACTGTTTGTCTGAAACAAAATTAGTTGATTTGAAATTACTTGATTGTATTAACCACATGTTGGGGAATTGAATATGATCAAATCAAGTTTCGAAGGGCAAAGTTGTTTAATTCGAAGCTGATAGTTGAAGAATTATCTTAGGCCTAAGATCGGTTTGTGAGACGATGATTGTTTTCTTAAAAAGAAGACTTCACACTTTGGAAGGGTTTAAGCTGGGATGGAGTTAGAGCACATCAACCATACAGTTAAGTCTACAATTGGAGTGATAAATCAAAATCTGACAAATGAAATTCAGAAAGCCCAGTTTTATTGATAAGTGCTGTTTACACTGAGATTCATTTGATTACATTTTCGATTTCGTAGTAATATGGAATGGACAAAGTTACAAGGTCATGGAATTTAGTCCAACAAAATTTAATAAATGAATACTCTTTTCCTACTCTATCCTCTATTTTGTCTATGTTTGGTTTATCTAATTGATAAGCCCTTAATTGAGAAGAGAGTTGTTGGGCCTTCACTTCAAATTCTATCTGTTTTAGGGCTTTGTCTGTGGCGTCCATCTCCTCTTCTTCATGCACTTCGTTCATTGCAACATCCTCCCCATGCTCAAAATCCTGGCTCTCGAAGGCCTCATATTCATCAAGGAGGTTCTCTGCCTCATGTTGAACCTAAATTCAAGCAGAGAAGGCTTCATCCAAAACTTCACTGGTAATGGAAGCCTGGAAGTGCCACTTGAGCAGGAGAGAAAGTTGGTCTAAAAAGGTATAAAGCTCTATTTGGGCCACGGGGTTGAGAAGATGACTTTGAGACATAATGTCACAAGCCCATAGAAAGTTTTTGTGGAGAATATCATCTCGAAGGACTTCAAAAGTTAAATGGGAGAAAGCAGCAAGTAAAGTCTGAGCCCTAAACTGCTGATAAGGAGTTGGAGGCACTGGGGCCTAGTAGGGGGTGAAGTATTGGCCCTCAGAGAGAGTGAGTCTCAATTCATCAATCCAATTTGGATTGGAAGGCAGAGGAGGAGCAGTCGGAGGTTTCTTGATCGAATCTAGGAATTCAGGTCTGGACACACATTCCAGCCAATCGGAGGTATAAAGTTTTTCTTTTTTGGCTAAAAGCACAGAACTAATCCCTAAAGCTTCATCAGGACGTTGGACACTTCGACCCATCCGAGATGGCAAGGTAGAAGTATACCATGATGAAAGCAGATTGTCCTCAAGATTGCATATACGGTCAATAGGAACATATGGATATACTACGGAACTACGTTTGGAATGAGGGATTTCAAGAAGGTCATCGAATTTTGGGAATCGGTAATGAATGCGTTCCCTCGTCTGAGGTTGAGTAAGGGTAGGCCAAGTTTCCCAACCAGAGGTCGTAGAAGAAGAAGAAACAACAGCTTTATCCCATGGGAAAGGCTTTGTTGCATAAGAAGAGCTTCCAATATCCATGATTGTAAATTTGTGTTCCAAAGAATCATAAGCAATAGGTTCTTGGTTCGAAGGCCCGTGATTTACGAAAGCTTCCATAACTTGTATAAATAGAGGTGGATAAAGGTGGCTAATTAATGCATGAAGGTTCTTTCGAGGACGAACAGCATCATCAAATAACTCTTCGTATGCTTGATCAATGTAAGAGAAGATTGGCTTGGCCATAAAAGATGTATCAGTTTTTTCGAATACTGAGATAGTGGGGATGTTCAAGGATTAGAAGATAATTTAATGCAAATGTTTCATTGATGAATGACGGTTGCATTTCTGAAAAATGCAAAGCCTATGCACGTTCTAAGATGTAGGTAAAATACCTTGATCCACTAATATCACCAAGTATTGGATATATTAGTACGGGGGGTAATGTTAGCTACATATTTTGTATAAACCAATCACAGTTCGATACGTGCAAGGATGAGGGCAATACGGGAAGACAATTCAAATCTTCAATCATAATCACACACGTGGCAGTTAGTATTGGTTATTGTGGATCTACATAGCACTGGATCAGCAAAGAGATGCAAAATGACGTAGCTTCAACGGTTACTCATATTTAAATTCAAAATCAGGAGGGAAGCCTAACTGCAGATACGGCATAGTGAAGCTAACTGTAAGGCAGCATGATCAGCGATCATGGAAGAATGATTCGACGGTTAGAAATGTATTTCAACGGTTGTCATTGAGAAGTATAAATAGTAGAGAAGGCCCCAAAAAGATCCCCCAGACTCAGATCTAAAAAATCAATTTTATCTACTTTATTTTCTTTCCAGTTTTTACATTTTCTGTTCTTTACATTTCTGTATTTTAAATTCCTGCACTACACTTCGTTTATAGGAGTAGTTTCAAGTAATTTGTTGCTGTAAACCTCTACGAAACTGATTTGGATCTTTGTAAGTCTTCCATTTTACTTAATGAAATGTTACAATTGTCCTTCATTTAATCATTGTTTGCTTAATTCTTCTAAACAAAGTCACCAATAAAAGTCCTCTTCATTGAGGCTGAAAGAATTAAAATACAATCGTCTGATAATTGGTTGACAATTAATATTCTGTAAGGACTGATTGATCCTTGCTGGCACCCTCACAATTACAATAATAACCTTCGAAAGTCAAAAAGCCAACAAATATATTTGAAATGGTCGGTTTCGATTTAATTCGGTGCATAAGATGCTTAAACCGATACTGAACCAAAAATCGAAAAAAAAAATCAAATTAAAAAATCACGAACACCAATTCTTATTTTAAAAAAACAAACCGATTCAATCTGCTTAGTCGATTTTTTCTTTTTCTTGTTTCTTACATCTCTACTCACAGGTACAAACGTTTTACCAATTAGCCCCTAAAAAAATCAAAGAGGATTTACTTGTAGATCTTAATAGGTGAACTTATTATCCAATAGGTCCTATAATAATTAATGGCGTTTTTCGTCAAACACTTCTAAAATATATCAGTAATTGTTAATTTTTAGCGACATATTAAAAAATGTCACTAATTAAAAGTTTTAGTGAAAGTTTAAAAAAATCGTCAAAAAAAAAGTCACTAATTTTCAACTTTCAGTAACAGTTTGAAAATTTTGTTACAGAAAAATATCACTAATTGTAAGTTTTAGTAACAATTGATAAAAATCATGACAAAAAAAATAATTAATTGTCAATTTTTAAGGATATATCTAAAAAAAATATTTTTAACAATAATTTTAATAAAATTTAATAAAAATTAAGTCTAATTAACAGAACTATTGTTAATTTACCCAAAAATGAATGCCAAACTTCTAAAATAGAGGCCGTAGTGAGTCAGCCCCAATAATGTAACCTGGACAAAAATAATTATCAATTAGTCAAATTAATATTATTGTATGCATGACCAAAACGGAAGGGCATTTTTGATGTTCCACTTTTGCCCTTTTTTTCCTTTTATGTTTCAGAAAAAAGGTCTAGTTTTTTCCCTCTGGCTGGAGGAGAGAGAGAGGGAGAGGGGAGGGGGTCAGAAACCGATCTCAGAGGCTCGTTGTTTGTTTTTGTTTCCTGAGAAAATGGAGTGAGAAAGAAAATTCTTATAGTGGGATTCTCAGGTTTAATTTTTTTTTTTTTTTTTTTCCTGCTACATTTTCTGATTAAAATCAAAAGAAATTTCAAATGGGGGCAGAGAGCGCCTCGAACTCAAACTCCGAACGTCGTGGTGGTGGGAACACCATTTACGATACCCCAGTTGTGTTGAATGTCTACGACCTCACACCTGCCAACCAATACACCGTTTGGTTCGGTTTGGGAATCTTCCATTCTGGTATTGAAGGTGATAAAATTTCTTATTCCTAATCCTGATTTGATCCCATATATGCGTGTGTATATATATATATATATATATTCAGATTTGAGAATGTGAATTGGGTTTTGTTTAGTTTTGGAAATTTGTGGTGGGTTCTTTTTTTCTTTTTTTTTTTTGAGATGATTATTATCAGAAAAATGGAGCTCCTTTTGGTTTACTTTTTGTTCTGTTATGTACCCAGAAAAATAAATAAATAATTTACTCAGAAAAATGTCAGGGATTTGATTGTAGAGTGTAGATTTAAACATGGTGTTACCCAGAATTCCTGATCCACGCATTTCAATTTCTGGGTATGTAGATCTTGAATTTTGATTTATTTATTTATTGGATGGGAGTTGGTTTTTGTTTTGTTGTTTAATATTCTCTTGGCTTTTGATTATAGGGTTTTTTGCTGCCATAATTTCATGCTGTTTCTAGAGCAAGATTTGAAATGGAACATTTTTTTATTATTTATAATTAAGCGTAGAACTGGAGGATATCTGGAAAAATGGAAAAGATAGAATTTGTGAGATTTTTGTCAATTTACTTTGTGCATTGAAAGTGTTTGTAATCTGGATGATCCAAGGGCTTATCAAATGTTCTATGTATGATGATTGATAACAAGAATTTTATTAAAATAATAAATTAAAAAATTATTCCGTAGGGAAGGTAAAATTTTATTTTTAAAAAATTCAAAAGGCGAAGCCCTTTTCCTTGATACATAAGTTTCCAGGAGCAAATCTCATCAATCTTTTTCACAAACAAAGTACCTACTCTGCTGCTAACAATCTAAAAACAACACAATCTTCCCTTTCTTTTCTTTTTTTTTTTGATAACTTTGTGTCTGGGCTAGCTAGCGCGCACCTCAACTAATTCTAGAGCCCAAAAGTTAACAACTAGGCAGACCTCTAGTGGCCTTGAGGTGGTGACTCGAAGTCTTTACGAATTGGCCAACCCCTTAGGGTTAACAAGACAATCTTCCTTCACAAAGGCACTACACTACCAATATTCTATCCCACACTTGCACATCTCATTTGCAAACTTGCTTTAATGGCGGTCCCTAATTCTCTCAGATTTGCTTTGCTACCTTGGTATCTTTTGCAGCCTTTAAGCCTGGCAAATCTTGCTTTAACATGTCAGCCAATAGTACATATCATTGAATTGTCATCTTTGCAATTGTTCTCAAGAGTTAGTAGCTTGTGTTGAAGCCAAAGGTGATAACTAAGGCTGCAAAAACTATTCTTCAAATTACCTATAAAAAAAAAAAACGAACACTTCTTCAAAGAGCCTTTGAATTTATTGCTATCCCATGAAACATTTTAATCTCAGGATAGAGGATTATTTTTTTTTTTTAAATCCATTTTATTACCAAAAAAGAATGGAGATGGAATTCTTGCATCTCCTCATAACTTGAAAACCTATGAAGCATGGGTACTCCAAAAATGGTACCGTACAAGTACCAAGTATTTACCGGGTGCGGGTGCGGGTGCGGGTGCGCGTACCGGGTACACCGAATACATGCCGGGTACGGCAAATACATTTGGGTACGTCGTCGGTACAGCGAAGTTTTTTTTTTTTTTTTTTTAATGCAGCTGTTAGAATTTGTTGTAGCCTTTATTATTCTTCTTTCAATTTCGAAAATCATCAAATAATTTATTTCCAACACCCTTTATCCATGAGTCATGGTTTTGTTTTCTTTTGAATCTTGTTTTAAACAATCAAAAAAGAAAAAGAAGGAATTATATAACTTTTTAGATAAGCTGTTCTCTTTTTAGTTTTGATATTGAAATTTTGATTTGTATGTTGGATGTTTAGCTATAACTTTAAAAATAAATAATTAATTTTTTTTTTTTTTTTTAAAATTGACATACCCCAGCCATACCCGTACCTTACTTTTTAAAGAATTTTCTGTATTGGCATACCCATATCATACCCGCACCCATGCTTCGTAGTTGAAAACGATGGGTAATCTACAGCCAGACAGGAAATGATAATAACACTCTTGTGTTCTACATAAACAGCTAATAGTTTCTTAATAATTTATTTGGCCACTAATATGTCCTGTGGTGATAATCAATCTTTCATTGCTAACCACGGGATAAATGAATGCCGAGGAATTCATTTGGGCAACCACAATAAATGGGACCAGATTACAGTAGGAGCTTTCTCTTTTAGAGCTGCCCATGTACTTTCCACAGTATACATACCTATAGGAGAAGGAAGCCAGATATTTGATAGGTAACGTGCCTTCTTTGAATTCCAATATATTCAAAATTTGATGCTTTATATCTTCCTTCACTGCACACTTATCTTTTGGCTGAAGCAAATCGTTTTGTGAACAATAGCACAACTAGGAGCCTGCTTTCCTACAATTATGATTTAGTAATACATTTGGGAAAGATATCATTTGACATTCATATGAAAAGAAAAAAAGAAAAAAAAAAAAGAAGAAGCAGAAAATGTAACTGTGTTTTGTATATTGTATGTCATCTAATGGAAAATTACATAGTATTCTAGGACATGTTCTTCAAAGAAGCATCATTAAAAATGAGAATTACAGTGTCAGGAAATACGTGATTCTAACAACTTAATGGCACATTTTTCCGTTGTTTTTCTTCTCCTTTTCTGTATGTTTGTTTGCAATGAACACGAAGAACATAAAGATTGTTGTGCTTCACCTCTTACAACATTAATATTTGTTTAATAGTTCTGATCTTGTTCAATGCACACATTTACAGAGTTGTCTTTTCTAGACAGCTGCTACTGTGAGAGAGATTGCTTTTTTCCTTTTCTTAATTAGTTAAGCTGTCCTAGCAATTTAATCTGAAAGAATCATTACATTCATGTCTGACACTTATTTCCTTCTAACATATAGCAAACTATTTTTTTTCAGTCCATGGAATGGAATATGGATTTGGCGCCCATGACTTCCCAGTTAGTGGAGTGTTTGAAGTGGAGCCGAAAAGCTGCCCTGGTTTTATCTTTAGATGTTCCATCCCACTGGGTCATACAAGTATGCCTCCCTATGAATTTCGGACATTTATTGAGAGTGTGGCTTCTGAGTACCATGGGAATACCTATCACCTCATCTCCAAGAATTGCAATCATTTTACAAATGACATTGCATGGAGACTCACAAGCAAACATATCCCTGGGTGGGTGAACCGGCTTGCCCGGCTAGGTATGTTGAGTTTTGCCAGCTAACTAATGTTTCTCGTGTACTTCATGTTCAATCTCTTGTTTCATGTATTATTAACATGGAAAATGCCAAGTATTAAATATTATTTAATGGATTAAATTAACAAATCTTACACAAGCACACGCAAAAATCTAATTGATGTGGCACACAAAAACTAAACTTTGGAATTTGAAATAGGACCCTCTTTAATTATATTATGATAGGCGGCCATATCAATGAATAGGAAAAGTTTATTATATTTGTTTGTTTGTATAGCATTACTCTATTAACAATATCATGGATTAGGCTATATGGTTGTGACTTCACTTTTTCAATTCATCATTAGGAATATGCCTTTCAGCTTTTTGTTGCCTTTTATCTGTGTGCCTTTAGCTTTCTAGGGCTCTTTTTCTTTTTTTCTTTTTCTTTTTCTTTCTTCCTTTTTTTTTTTAATGCAAGAGGTTTGTTGTTCGAAACAAAATGTAGATTTAGTTGTTCTGGGGTATTTGGTTGCCAGTAGTAATGAAAATTACTCCAAGGCTTTTGACCTAGTGGTTGTGTAGCACCTTTTGTGGTGTGTGGTCTCTAGTTCAACTCTTATGGAGAAGAATTTGATACCCTTTGTGGTGGTTTATTTTTCCTCCATTAATGGGGGTTGCACATTAGTGGTTGTTGGGCTTGGCTTAGTGGCTAAAAAGTATGGGCACGGACACGTGACACAACACAAAGATGATACGGACACAACGACACGTTAATTTTCAAAAAATGCAAGACACGACACGTGGGGGACACGCAAGAAATATATGGCTCCGTTTGGTAGATCTTTTGAAGTTTAATTCTACCCCTTAGTTTAAGTGTGTTGTTTGGTTATAATTTTAGAAAATTAATTTCACACCCACTTTTCAAAACACTCACTTTTCAATATTATATGTCACATCACTCAATTCAAACTCTTTTTAAAACTCATAACCAAACAAATTTTTCACTCAAATCATAATTTCAAAACTTACAAACTTAAAATACAACTCTATTCTCAAATTATAATTCTAAAACTCTACCAAACGCAAAGATATAATTTTATATATTTATTACATGTTATATATATGAATATGTCATTTAATGATAATAAAAAATGCAATATGACACTAATTTCTATAAATTTATATGATTTTTGTTTTATTATTGTATCTTAAGTTGTTTTGTTCAAACTTGTAATTAGTTTCACATATGTCTAATCGATAGGTACGTGTGTTTAAGCGATTGACACGTGTATCCTCCAAGTGTCCAATGAGTGTCTGGGTCTTTAAAAAAATTTAAAAAATAGAACAAATTTTGAAGAGTGTCAAACACGTGTCCTAAGAGTGTCCAAAGAGTGTCGGTGTCCGACACGGACACGACACGACACGACACAGATACGTCACCTTCTTTGTAGTGTCTGTGCTTCTTAGCTTAGTGGGCTTGGTGGTTTGGTTATTAGATTTTGTGACTTTCTAGCTAGTGGTTTGTTTGATAATATAAATATTTCTCATAATCTTTAAAAATAAAAATAAATAAATAAAAACACTTATTTTCATGGAACACTTTTGGCTTATTTTTATCTGTTTTGAACTTTTTCAAATTTTTTCTGTCTAATTTTTAAAATTTATAGGTTCGTCTAGTCTGGAGACAGGCCTAAAATGTAGCTCAATTAAAAATAAAATAAGATGACTTACAAACTACAGCCGAAAGAATAGAAACTTATCTCTTCGACTACTAGCATCTTTTATTTTGGGGATACAAGTAGGAATTGTTTGAGTCTCGGAAACATTTTCATGTCTAGCAGAACATTTCTTGGTAAAATCTGTGGTAGTTTGATTAACAGTATATTTGAGCTGTTTAATTTTCCTCAAAATGGATTAAGATCCCGCGAATCTAACTCTGACCCAAAATTTCCAATTTATTACATTCCACAACCATGAAGTGGATTAGATTAGATCATTGTTAGTCAATTAAAATCTAATTTCTTATGCCAATATCATCATTTACATGTGCTTGCAATTCATAGAACATAAAAAGAATTCTAAAATACTTCTTTTCGTTCAAATTTTAGGTTCTGTATGCAGTTGTCTGCTTCCTGAAAGCCTTCAAGTAACTACTGTTAAACAGCTGCCTGAGTACCATGCTTGTGCAGGTTTTTTTTTTTTTTTTTTTTTTCGTGAATTTCCTATCCTTAGGACTGATCAACTCGGCCTCTAATTTTGTATTTTTGCCTTCACATCCAGAAGAAGACGGGACAGAGTCTTTGTCAACCGCCACCCGTGAGTCAACAGAAAGTGATGATGCAAATCAAGATAAGCTCCTGCTGTCACCGCCTGCTCGTGGCTCGGATGTTGCTTTTATTAAAGAGAGGCCCGATGGTGATAGTAAGCTGCCTGCTTGAAATTGATCTTTTAGCACTGTGGAAGAGGGGAAATTCTTCCTTCACTAATCTATATTTTGTCATGAAAGGTAGCCTTAAGACGAATATCGGCTCTCCATTTTCATAGCGAAGTTGGGAATCATCGTGTCATTGATTGTGTGCATGATGTTTGCTTGCTTTGCTGTAGTTTTTTTTATTTAGACTTTTTTTGCATTTCTCTGTATTTAATTTAAGTGGAAATTTGGGAGTGAAGAATATGGAAATAGAAGGAAATGGGGTTGTAATTGATTTTGTATAAATTTTCTGTATTGGACTCTGAGCAAATTGGAAATGCCATCTCAACTTGTTAAATTTTCTAATAATCTCCAAGCTTCGAAGTCGCAAGTTCAAGACTTCTCTAATTATGAGAATTGGCACATGTGGGCTGATTTTTGCCATTTTGTCTCCACTTTATTTCTTTAGGCCTCTTTTAATAATTTTTTTATTACAATTTTATTTTTACATAAAATTTTAATTCTAATTATATCTTTAACTTTTCAAACTCTAATACTTATTCTATACCATCCTAGCCACCACCTCCACCTCTGGGCACCACTACTTCCACCACCCCCCTCACTTCCTAACCACCCCCTTGAGAGAGAGAGAGAGAGTTGTGTCAGAGAGAGCAATAGGGAACAAGGGGAAGGAGAAGGGTTGTGGTGGTGGGAGATGGTTGTAGGGGGGTCGTCGTGGTGTCGAGGGAGGGGAGAGCATCAAGAGAATTTAGATGGTGACTAGGGTTAGGGATGAGAGTTAAAGTTGGAATTAAGATGGGTCTTCAAAAGAAATATCAAAATATTTAAGTAGGGTCCAAGAAAGGTGGACAGAAAGGAAAATTTGGAGGCTAATAGCAACACTCCAAACAAGCGTTAAGTGTTTTTTTTGGATGAGCATGTTTGTCTATGGCAAGAAATAAGTGCAGCTGTTTTTGTCAAAGTTGTTCAGCATAGCTGTAAATGCTTGCAATTTGTTATGTGAAAAATGAGTTTAAGAGGGAGGAAATGGGGGGTGCATAAAACAGGATTTCCATCCAAAGCCTCCATTACTGTCCTGCCTATAGCTTCAGAGAAGAACGCAAAAACCACGATGCCTATTACTAGTACTATTACTATTACTGTTGGGAGTTATATGCAGCCATGAAAGGTGATTGGAACTGCAACATATCTGCACAATCCATCCATCGCACAGATGTGTCACGGGCATAAATCCAATAAGCATGTGTTTGGATGGTAAATTTAGGTAAGAATTTGAAAATGAAATATAAGCTAAAAACACTTTGGAAAAATATTTTTTATCAAAACGGAGCCGGATGTGAGAAAAAGTTGAGCTTCCAATGAGGTTGCCATGGAAAATCAAAATGTTCTAGGAGAAAGCCTAGTGCACCCTAGAAGGCAATACCCCACCCAAGAGCTAAGCAATTTGGCTAATGGAACTGCCTTGATCAAAACGTAAACACCCGGTCGTGGACCAAATCAGAAAAGCAAAGAGAATTCACAGTTCAACAATTGGGATTTTCTTCCCGCTATTGGGTGCCTGCTATGAACAACAATGCCCACTTTGGGTCCATGGAGATAATTTGAATATTTCATCTTGTAGGACGTATCGAGCAAAATCATTCATGCAAAAAATAAACTAATTAGACATCAGTAACCACATGATCATATCACATTTGTCATCTAAATTATTTTCTGAAAAGTGTAATCCGATTTGTCATCCAACCATGCGAATGTCCCAGAGACAACAAAAAGCCGACATGAAAGAAAGATACAGCATGATGATGGACCAAATAAGAGCAGTTCTTTTCCCAATCCCAGATCATTCAATCAGATAAACATATCTGAGCAAAGCACATTTGGTGTGGGGGGGGATTTTGCTCAGAAAAACATATCTGAGCAAAATCTTTTATTTTCATGCTCATCGACCAGAGAATAATGGCAGAAGTCTGAAGCAAACGAGTAACTTCCAAATACTCATTGATGTAGCACATGAAAATGCCTAATTTAAGCAATTTGCTTTCAGATTGAATACTAGAAGTGCATCTTAATGAATGAGATCATAAACATTCATAGACTCCAGTTCAAAGGTCTATAGAGATGCCCAACAAACCAAACACGAAAAGCATTAAAAAAAAAATTAGTGAAATGTCAATGTGCCATGTATCTCTCACATCCAGATAGTTGTCCCCTTTCCAATAATTATCCAAAGGCTAGACGTTCTGACAATTTCTCAATGCCCTTCAAGACCCAGCTTCGAAGTTAGCCAAGAACATAACTCATCCATCTCTTCAGGAATTGTGTAATGGCCAAGCCTGTGAAATTTGGAGGTAACTATCTTAAGTTCCTACAAAATTTTAACGAATCGAAGAACTAGAGTTTCTTTTAGGGAAAATATGAAATTACACACCCATTGTAGGCTTTGAATGTCACGTCTTGAAATCCAGCTGAACTCAAGGCTTGTGAGGATTTTTCACCAAATTTAAAACGAACCACGTCATCACCTGCAACAGATTGTACCAAAATTAATACTGTATGGCCTCGGCTCAGCCTAGAATATTAATAGCCAAGAAACCATTGCCAAAGCTTGGTGGAGCTCTAGGAAACATCTACACATTATGACAATTATTCACCAATATTCACTCATAAAACGAGATCGTTGACTGGAGAAATCAACTTATTCATCTAACTAATAGGTCTGGGAGCACTAGGAAAACATCTGCACATTATGACAATTATTCACCACTATTCACTCATAAAACGAGATCATTGACTGGAGAAATCAACTTATTCATCTAACTAATAGGTGCAACTCTCTTTTGAGTTATTCCAATTTCTTCAGGAATTTTTTTCCAACTATTTCCCGTACCCAAACATTATGTTAATAAATCTGAGACATTGATCTGTTTTGTTTTCAAATAAGGATCCATTCAACTTTCCCATTAAAAAAAAAATAAAAAATAAAAAACACTTTTTTAGCATTTACCAAATGTATCAGCTTTTTCTACAACAACTTTATCCTAAAATAAAAAATACTTAAAAACCAATTGCCAAACCAACCCTGAGTGTCAAACCAACTTGTCTGTCTATGCAAAGTTCATAATCTTGAGAGACACAACTCTGGCATATACTAATCCAATATTCCATTTCGATATGCACCGGAGAAGAGTGTAGTGCAAAGTGTAAGGAACTTAAATTTGAGGAAAACAAAACCTACAATCTCCAATTAGGCTGCGATCATTTATGGATATGCAAGCCCTAATATAATTTCAAGTAAATCAGAATCACTGGTTTTTATTAAGGCATACTCAAGAATTTTCGAAAGGATACCCAAGTTGATTCTCCTGTCTTCTATTGACTCGAAACAGCAGGACTAATTTCAGTGAACTTGATAAGATGATTATGCATGTAAAATCTGCAACCATGATGAAAGCAAAAACATGATGCCCTGTACTATGGGAAAAATAAGACAAGTAAGCCTGTATACTGGTCTACTTGGTTTGTCAACAAGCTTATTGAATCAGTATCAAGTTCCGTAAAGCCAGTCCTATCCTTGGTCACCTTGGTTCTCAGGCAGAACTTAAGTTGCCTAGTTTTGAGCCAGGATGAATTGTTCAACCCTTTCAAGCACACACACACATGCTTGATCCACGACATCAGAGCGTCGACTGTCAAGGAGACTAAAAAGGGTTCTGGTAACAAACAAACTACAAGAAGCCATAGCTGCACAATTCATTCTCAACAGGCATACCCATACTACTAGATATCTACTGGCAAACTTGACACAAATTTTGGTTTTATTTATCATGACTTGATAGGAATTTGGATTTGAAATAATGGAAAACAGAAAATAAACAAATTGATACAAGGGGGTTGTTGCTGGGGATTCAACATTACAGATGAAAGCCTTCAATCTGATGTATCATAGTTTCTGGAAAGGTTTATAAAAAAGGAAAGAAAAAGCCCAAACGAACGGACTGACATTTAGCCGAGAAGACATCAATAGATATGCATCAAGAGGCTGGGAGTTCAAATTCCCAGAAAGATAAGTACGATCTTAAGCGATGGGCGAGATGGGGTAGGTGCAGAGGCAATATTGCAATTTCTTGAACTGATGGGGAAAAAAATGGAGGAACCATATATCCCAATGATTATTATCACCAACATTTATTGTCAAATACAAGAAAACCGTTGAAATTATGGGATTTTGATATACTGAAACTCGAAAAGGGGCAAGATGCAAGGCAATAGACATCCAAATATGAATCCTTCAACCCAAGAAGCCTACCAAGTCAAACTAATCAACAAAGAAAGCTAGGACAATTGTATAAGTTGAGAAGTATGGACACTTCTAAAAATGTGGCATGTCTGTGTCGGACACCGACCCTCATTAGATACTTCCTGACACATGTCCGACACTCATCAAAATGTATCTTATTTTCTTAAAAAACAATTTAGATCCAAACACTCTTTGAACGCTTGGAGGACACATGAGTCCATTTCTTAAATACATGTGTCCATTGATTAAACTCACATGAAACTAATTGTAAGTTTAAACAAAATAACTTAGGATACCATATAATAAAAGAAAATTAATGTAAATTTAGAAAAGGGTTAATTACACAAAAAACCCCAGAGTTTCGGGCCTTTTTCATTTTAAATCCCAAGTTTTCAATTTCGACAAATTAAACTCCATCCTTTCACCCATGTTTCAAAAGAAAAATAATGTAAATTTATAAAAGGGTTAATTACACAAAAAACCCCAAAGTTTCTCGCCTTTTTCATTTTAAACCCCAGGTTTTCAATTTCGACAAATTAAACCCCATCCTTCCACCAATGTTTCAATCTAGTCCCTCTGTCCATCTCTATCATATTAAACTAACGGAAATCTAAGCAAAACTTCAAATTCAAAGCCACATATTCAAGTACTTGTATCTCCCTCATCGTAACTCCGTTTCATCTCATTTTTGCATCGTTGGATTCACCTCACGGCCTAGTTTTCATTCCAACCCTCATACATTGTTCCACCTCTTTTTGAATGCCGTCGGAGCTCCGAAAGTTGGCTAAATTTAAAATTTTTCTCTTTGGACAAAATTTTCAGATTCAAACTCACATGTTTAAGAACTTGTATCTCCCTTATCGTAACTCCATTTTGCCTCATTTTTGCGTCGTTGGATTCACCTCATGGCCTAGTTTTCATTCCACCCCTCATATGCCTTGTTTCACCTATTCTTGCATGCCATCAGAGCTCTGAAAATTGGCCAAAAATAAGACTCTTCTCTCTTTTTTTTCTTTCTTCCTCTATCTTCTATTTCCATGCTTCTTCCTTTCTCCTTCCTTTCCACAATTATTCTCTCTTTTCCTCTTCCTTCATGGGCCTTCCACCGAGCTCGTGGTGGCCACCGAACCTCCGACGGTGCCGGTGCCGTCAAGTACGGAGGTATATGACTTACAAGAAGGGAAAGAAACGTAAGGGTAGGGAAAAGGCCATGAAAGAAGAGGAAAAGAGAGATTAATTGTGGAAAGGAAGGAGGAAGGAAGAAGCATGGAGATAGAAGATAGAGGGGGGGGGGGAAGGGGAGAAAAATCTTATTTTCGGCCAACTTTTGGAACTTCAACAGCACGCAAAAAGAGGTGGAACAAGGCATGTAAGGGATGGAATGAAAACTAAGCCATGAGATAAATCCGACGACATAAAAATGAGATGAAATGGAGTTACAACAAGAGAGTTACAGGTGCTTGAATATGTGTGTTTGAATCTAAAAATTTTGCCCAAAGGGAGAAAAATCTTATTTTTGGCCAAGTTTCAGAGCTCTGACGACAAGTAAAAAGAGGTGAAACAAGGCATATGAGGGATGGAATGAAAATTAGGCCATGAAGTGAATCCAACCAAGTGAAAATGAGACGAAACAAAATTACAACGAGGGAGATACAAGTTCTTGAACATGTGAGTTCAAATCTGAAAATTTTGCCCAAAGAGAAAAATCTTATTTTTAGCCAAATTTCAGAGCTCCGACGGCACGCTAAAAGAGGTAGAACAAGCTGTATGAGGGGTGGAATGAAAATTAGGCCATGAGGTGAATCCAACAATGCAAAAATGAGGCGAAACAGAGTTACGACAAGGGACATACAAGTGCTTGAACATGTAGGTTTGAATCTGAAATTTTGCCCAGATTTCCGTTAGTTTAATAGACGGAGATGGAGGGAGGGGCCAGATTGAAACACGGGGTGGAAGAATGGGGTTTAATTTGCCAAAATTAAAAATCTGGGGTTTAAATGAAAAAGACGCAAAACCTTGGGGGTTTTTTTTGTGTAATTAGCCCTTTATAAAATAAGTGTTATATATTCATGTGTATGACATATAATTAATAAATATATATTTCATGAGTGTACCCCACGTGTCGTGTCTTGCATTTTTTGAAAATTGGCATGTCGGCGTATCCGTGTCATATCTGTGTCATGTCTCATGCCTATGTCTGTGTCTGTGTCCGTGCGAGAGAAAAGAGTAAAAGAGATCAAGACAACTGGGTAGGAAATATTCAGCCCCATCATCTGGGTAACCAAAAAAATAAAATAAAAGGCATAATGTTTTCCTAATATAGCATAACAAGTCTTTCTCTTTGAACTACCAAGCTCCAATTTTAGACTCAATGGTGGCTTGTACAGCAATTAAGTGAACTCCAATAAACTGCTAAATTAGCTGGCCTAAAAAAATTGAGGCCTAGTTTGGGAATAACTAAAAAAGCCAAAAAACCAGTTTGTTATTAGCTAAAAAAGTTAAATGTCAAATCAATTTTTTCGCTCACAAAAAAGCAACTAATCATTGCAACTTTCCAAACACATTAGTTTTTTTAGCTTCTAAAAAAGCCAAAAGATCACTAAAAAAGGCAATCCCAAACGAGGCCTGAATAAAACGTACACCTGCTAAAACATGTAAATCCTACATTAATAGGATATGAGAGAGAAATGTGATTACCTCTACCATGACAAACCATAATAGGCAAGGATGCAGCCCGTCTTGTAGCTTCATCTTTCCCTTCTATCTTAATACTCAAGTTCCTGGGGAAAAATAAATGTCAAATTGTAATTAATGCATGAGATAAATTGCAACAAGATATTACGGCATAAAGGATGAGAAAGAGCATATTGTAAAAGTCAAACTTTGCACATGGAAGCCAGCCACTTAGTCCAACAGCGGCACTTAAATTGGCTGGGTATGGGCTGCCATTCTCATACTTCCCAAGAGCAAAGCAAATTGCAGAATAGAGGGCTGTTGCTGCACCCATACTAAAACCTCCAACTGCAAGCTTAACTGTAACAGAGAATAACAAAATTAAATGATTTTGAAGTGATGTTTATTTTTCAATATACCAGAAATCAGTTTATATCACAAGTAACTGTTAGCATAATATCATGGTTTTATGTATTTTTATTCTATCTAGCTGTCATTAGTTGTAGTTTCCTTATTTGTTGCCTTAAGGATTCCCTTGTACGTTTCTTATTATTAATATAAAAGGGAGTGATAGTCTTATCATTCCCTAAGTTTGTTCTTCTCTCAAACAAACATTAACTATTAATGCAATGCTCAGGGAACAGTATTAAACAATTCTACTGTGTCCTCAAGGCACTAAAAGAAATGAGTCCTTTAGAACAAACATAATTTAATGAATGGTTTGAGAACCACAAATCACATATAAAACAAATGAAACAATGTCATTGCATGAAATCCTGGGCATGATACTGTACAAAATATTAAAAGCTCATTTCAAATGCATTTAAAAGAAAAATGGAATTTACAGAAGCCCATGTTATACATGATGGAATAAAATCCTCTCCATGGGATTCCAAGCATCACTTTTATGCTGCAAAATCAAGAAAAGCCCCAAAACACACACAACATAGAGACAGCACCAACAGCAGGAACGTGTTCAAGCTTAAGGATAGAATAACATAATCCACATAACTTGGAGATAGACACTGCAATGAGTACTGATCTTAAAAACTGATGCAGTACCAATCTTAAAAACTGATGCATACTGCATTGATACAGAAATTACTGCGATACAGAAATTACAGCAATACTGAAAGTACGATTGTTATAATCATGTGATTCACAATTGGATTCATGCCATTCGTTACAAGTTTCAACCACAAAGATTTGAATCACGCTAAATTGAGTGAATTGTGCTATTCAATTTGCAACTCTAGGCGATTTAATTCTGTTTTTGTTTTTGTTTTTGTTTTTGTTTACATAATGCATGAAACGATCTCTATCAAGAAATATATTTTTAATAATTTTAATTATTTGTATATACATATATACAATTTAGTTTATATTAATATTTATTTCATTTTTGACGCTATGCATGCATTTTTATACGGACATACATATATAAAACTATATACTATAATAAATAAAGTGAAACTTATGATTCACAATTTGAGACGATTCGAGGTTCACTGTTTTAGAAAAACGTTTCATGATTCAATTTGCAATTTAATAACAATGTATGATCAATCAAAAACAAAAAAAACAAAAAAAAAAAGAAACACAATAATAATAAAAAGAGGTGAGGCTTATTGAGAAGGTGAAAACTGGAAAGAAAATGGAGAGAGATATAAAAGGATGTTCAAGGGAGTTGTGCAGCACAGAATTTTCTCAAGATAATAATGAACTTTATACTAGACCAAACTAAAGAATCAACTAGATCTAATTGTCCAAGATCCATTGTACCATGAAGAAATGCACCAATTCAACTCTTATACTCCATCCACGAACCTAAATATAATGAAGTTACAGAATCTTTTAACAGGATGGAGTTGAAGGGACTATTGTACTTTCCCATGAATCCTAGCAATCCAGCCTAGGCTTAGTATCTCCATGTCTGAAAATTGCAACTTGTCACAAAGGGATAACCATATGCAAAAATGCTGCAAGAGAAAACTTACTGTCAGTGGGCTCTGTGGATAACAGACTTGCAACATGTGCTGCTGTAGCATCCAAACCCTCTAAATCATCGTGAGCATTTTCCGAAAGGTCGTTTACGTCAAACCCTAATTTTGGTTCCAACCATGAGTATCATGTTCATACAATATAACTGTACACTACGAAATAAAACCTTTTGTTGAAAGAAAATAAACAGGACGACAGTATGTTCCTATTTCAGTAATTATTTTTCCTTTTTCCATCATTTTTCTGTAAAAATTCAAAATCAAATATATTTCTTGACCCTTTTACCATAATTCAATCACTTATAACTATGGAAGCAGTCAAGACTGGAATGGTGATATTTAATCCAGAGGGCTAAGAAGCACAAACACTTCTAAGAAGGTATATATCGTGTCGGGTCATGTCCATATCCGAGACTGACACTCATCGGACACTTCCCAACATCTGCCGAACACACATCCAAATGTGCCATATTATTTATATAAAAAAAAAAAAAAAAATCAAACTAAGACGCACTTTGGATGCTTGGGGGATATACATGTTCATTGTTTAGACACACATGAAACACATTATAAGTTTAAACAAAATAATTAAGGATAAAATGGTGAAAGAAAAATTATATAGACTTGTACCTATTAATCTCTCCTTTAAACTTTAGGAGCATTTTCTATTATCTTTGAATGAAATATTAATATATATATAATATAATAAATATATAAAATCATATATTTTGTTTGTCCCCCACGTGTCATGTCCTACAGCTTTTGAAAATTGATGTGTTGGAGTGTCCATGTCGCGTCGTGTGTCCGTGTCCGTATCTATGCTTCTTAGCCAAAGGGGAAAAAAAAAAGTTTCTCAAAACATGCCAACTTACAAGCAGTAGAAGGAAAACCACCAAACAAAGATATTGGTTGAGAAGGAGCAGTTGGGCAAATCCATTTAATCTGCACAGCACCACATATATTTAACCTAAGCATATATTGAGATTTTATAGATGAAAAGGACATTCAATTTTCTCATCATGGATTTTCAAGGAAAAAAGTGCTGATGTAAGTGTCAACATGTGCAAAAGATCTCAAGGTATCATACATTTGGAAGAGGGAGCGTCTCCAGGAGTTGGGACCAGCTGGCAAAAATAACCAAAGCACTAAATGAGGATTGGAGTTACAATTGCAATATCTCAAAAAATTGACATCCATTAAAATAAAACCAATTCATTGGGAACTAAACACAACTTCTATGCTTATTAGAAAGACATCAAATAAATATCAAAAGAATATAAATGGGACTATTAACTTACCCTTTGTGTGTGAATGTGTGGGTGAGTGGAGATATACTGAAGTCTTGGAATGCCATCATTTTATATAACAATGTTTTAAAAAAAAAAATCAATAAATAATTACTCACCTACATGCTAAGAAAAACACAGTTAACTCAGATTTTGTACCACATAAAACAACAGATCCAAATTTCTAAAGCATACTCAAAATTCTATTGGACTACACAACTGGTGAATAGAATCTATTGCACATCAAAATCACAATAGCACATTCAATAAAAGAATTATGACCCATTTTCCTTACTGGATGAAAAAAATAATGAAAACTAGAAATACAAAGTAGTACTGGATGGACATATTTGCAATTCAAATGTGTAGGCAGTCCCCCATCTAAAGCTTTATTATTATTAGTAGTAGTAGGAGTAGCAGTAGGAGTAGCAGTAGTAGTAGCAGTAGTAGTAGGGGTATATTAGCAAAAACCACCTTAATGGGGAGCACCTTGTACAATCAAAAGCCAAAGCCAAAAAGCTATACGTCTAGAGGCATGTATAAAAGAAGAAACTTAAAAAGGACAATCCTCTCTCATCTACAAAAAAAATATATACATATATATATAGAGAGAGAGAGAGAGAGATCCTTTCAGACTAATACAAAGATTGTTCATAATCATCAAACGGCCTCCCATTATGTACTCTCCAAATAGTCCATAAAACACAGTGTTGCAGTCAGCCACATATTCCTTACCAACAATCTAAAGATTTATTATAGAGGAATGCTATATAAAGACACGAATCTCACAAAACTATTCTTACTTGTAGATGTGGCAGTTGAGTTGCTTATGTCATGTTATTTTAGTGAATCATAATTCAAAGACCAAAGCTGTAATGAAGGAGGTGTGTCAGGTCAGATATCCGTGCCAAACACGACAGTTTTTCAACGTGTCTGAATTAAAGATTTAAATTCATAGTATCAAACACTTCTCAAACATTTGGCAACACTTCTTGAACCCTCCCAACACGATCTATGTAATGAATTTCTTCGTAGTAACAATGTTCTACATTTTTCAGAAAGCAACTTGTACACTCTTTGTTTTGAAATATTTATAAGATGATTCATTCGTGTATTTCAATTTTCTATAATTGTTATGCATTTTTTACAATGCAGTTGTTACATTAATGATATTTTGATATTTAAGGTATGAGAATATGATATTTTTTAAAATTTTAGTTAGTGTTATGTTATGTTCTTGGTTTTTCATTACCTTCGAATATATATTTGACATATTAAATTTATAAAAATATAAATTTTTAACCTGTCCTAGGAATATCATGTCTTATATTTTTTTTAAATCGTTGTGTTAGTGTCTGTGTTGTGCTACATGTCTGTGTTTGTGCACTTAGGCCTCATTTGGCATGCAACACTTCTAACCTAAAAGTCAAAAAGTTACTAAAAAAATCAAAAAACCTATAACTTACAACAAAACATCAAAGATTCCCTTTTCTCTCTACTTTTTGCACATCTTTTCGTAAAAAATCAAAAAGTCATTCCAAACATACTAATTTTTTTACCTCATATTTTAGCCAAAAAACCAAAAAGTCACTAAAATAGCATGTTCCCAAACAAAGCCTTAGTCTACAAGTAAAACTAGTTTGAGAAATTTGTAAGTTTGCATAGTATTTTCTTTATTATATGGACGTTCTGTTTTTATGCGACCCGGAGTCTAAGGGAAGAGAGAGAATCCTAAGCCCCAATCGTTGAACATTTATATAATTCATAGTGGTGTACCCAATCAAATGCACTCATGGCTAAATTTTCTCTATATAAGATTAAAATATGATTCTAAATCACCACAAAGACTATCTATCTTATTTTCTCCTCCTTAAAAAAATTAAGAATAAAATCTAGCCCCTTAAAAAAGTTTGGTTTTTAGGTAACCAAGAATTGATCCTAGGGAGGAGCCCTTTGGACCCACCTCAAGAGCGCAAACTCGAGATATGAGTGACCACCTACTAGCCTCACATAGCAGTCGAAGCAGGACATCAAGGGGTGGTTTGGCATCCCAAATAAGTACACCCTTTTTATCTTTTTATCTTTTTTAGGTCATATTAATCAATATCTCCTCTCTACTTTTCTACACATCTTTTTATAAAAAATAAAAAGTACACTTATTTAGAATATCCCAAACCACCCCCAAGACTCGAACCTAAGACCACCTAGATAGAACCTGCGCGACTTATCACTTGAGTAGACCCTCACAAGTACAATGAATAATGATCAATCCTCTCTTAGATAAAGAAATGTTTTGCAAGAACAATGAATAATTCTGAGAACATAATGCTTTTAATCTTTTTGGTACTTTTTTTTATAGAAAAGCTGAAAAGGAACAAAAACAAATCATTCCATAGTTTGGGGAATAAGTGTTCTTTTGACTCAATGTTTTCAAAAACAGAAAATCAAACAAACTTGAACTATGATCTTAAAATTATTACATGCCTAACAACATAAAACGGTCATGAAAAATTTATTGTCATAAAATTTTCTGACTTGCAAAAAACACATTTCATAGAAGTAATTTCTAAACATTGAACCAAATAATCCATTAATTATAAAACATGAATAGTTTGACCAAATATGCTTATTATAAGAAATTAATAAGGATTTCAAATTTTCAATAATCAATAAACTCATATCAGAGCAAAATTGAGCACAGGATAATAAAATTGCATGTAGAAATTTCACGAATGGTTTCACATGCATATAGCTTAAAAGGACAAAAATAAATGTTGGTTGCTAAACAACATTCAGCTTTGTTAGACACTGAAATTCGAGCAACTAAAGCTTGAACATTACTTTTCATTTGAAATATAAATACACCCAAATAATATAAAATTAGGACACTCCATTATCTTGCCTCCTCTTTTACATAGCAACCAATCAAGCCTGAAATAGCAATAAATGTGAAAGACCCAAAATGAAAACAAAAAACCTTAATTACACATAAAATACTAGATAGAATAAAAATTAACTTTCATCTGAACTACATGTGGCAGAAATTATAAATATTACCTGGCACCATTATCACCGAGGCCGTGCAACCAGACTATAGTGGCCTGGTGTCTGCCTTTGGGCCTGACCACATGGGTCCTTCCAAACTCAAATGCCCTTCTAGCACTTCCCCCACCTGAAATGGAATTGAAAACAATTTGCTAAAACAAAACCAGAAGTTATAGTTGATCCCAATCCTTTATGTGTGGAACATGCCAATGAGCCAGAAAACTAAAGCTGAATTCATTTTTAACCATTGTTATCAAAATAGTATGATTCATAATGATTCGGTTCAATGCACCAAGCAATTGATTTGTATCTCGGGGTGCATTGATGGAAGCAAGAATCAAATAAAAATCGTACAATTAGCAATATGTTTAGCCAAGATATTCAATTTAGCGAACTAGAACAACAAGAACCAACATTCAAATTCTCAATTCTTTTCTATTCAGTGTTTCTCCTTGGCAACCAACATAAAAGGTGATTTTATCAAATTATGCAGCGCAGAGAGCAACAGAAACAAACAAACAAACCAGAACCCACAGAAGGGCCACCAAGGCTCATGATAGCTCTGTAAAAAAGCACTTGAGCACAGCTTGATGAACTAATCACAGTGACTGGAAGAAGTTCCTGCAATCCAAGTAAACCCAAGTTGAGATTACTAATGCATACCCATCCGGGTAATATCAACACCCATTTATTCAAAAAAACCAATCTTGCATAAGTTGACAAAAATTATGCTTAAAACATCCCAAAACTCAAAATTAAAAGTAGACCATGACGATCAAATAACCAATTTTCCAACAATTGGTCAACACAAACACAATTACACCAAGTAAGCATAACACACATATCTATAAACTTAAATACATACATATATGTGTGGTCTCTGAAAAGATCTGAACAAAATGAAGAAAATATTTCATTAAATTACGGGGATGAAAGTTTAGGAATGAACATACACATACCTGAGCGGTTGAGAAACAGAGGAAGTCGGAGACGCCAAGGTGGACTGAAACTCCAAGGTCTCCCTTCCCCCCTCTCTTTCTCTCTCCTCCTCACTCTAGATATTCTCTCGCTTTCCCCTAGTTTCTCTCGAACACTCTGTTTGGATGGAGGGATTTGCTGAACCGAAAAGGGAATGGCACTGTTGGGCCTGTGTGGGTCCACCGCTAGTCCAATTTTCATAATCCAAACCGTTCAATATGTAGAACTCATTGAGGATTATATGTCTGTAAAAAATTATATTGATCAGATATCGACAGTTATGTGATCAAATCAGATTTTTGTAAGTCATTTATTTTTCACCGTTCATTTTTTTTATATAAAACTAATTTGATCACATAGCTATCGATATTCAATTAATGTGATTGTTTATAAATATATAATACTCAACGATTTTTACATATTGACGGTTCAGATTACCGAAACAAGACTCGTGATGAGTCTCCACAAACCCAACAATATCCTTTCGTCTGTGATTAGACTGGAGGGAAGCCATACCCATCCAAAAAAAAGTAAGAATAAAGCTTGGGGCGTCGATTTTGTCGAGAGGGTCGAATGCCTCGAATTGGTTTTTTTCTTTTTTCTTTTCTATTTGTTGGACTGTGTTGGTTTGACTTTTTATTTATTTATTAGACTATATTTGTTTGGTTGTTTTTTTTTTAGTAGAATGATTATGTGTAGGAATATGTTAAAAAATTAGACATTTCGCATCAACTCAGCCTGTGTTATTTAATAAAGTGAGTGAGTTGGGTTTGGTGGATTAGGTGATAAAATTAACTGATTAGTTAATACCAAAGCTATTTCAATTTCCTCCAAGTCTTCTTGATTTGAAATAAGAATATAGTAGGAACTCGTACAAAACTATATGGAATTAACAAATTTTAACCAACAACTTAACTAATCAGTCAATTTTATCACTCAACCAGTCCAACCCAACTCACTCACTTTATCAAACCACACAGGCTGAGTTGGTGCGGGATATCTAGTTTTTTAGCACACCCCTACATATAACCACCCTTCCACCAAAAAAATAAAAATAAAAACGAGGCATTCGAGCCTCGATTTGGCAAGGCCCCTAGCACGTTGAAAAAGTAATTGGTAAGAATAGCAAACCGATGGTTAAATAGGTGAGAAATAATAAGAAATAATGAGAGATTGTGAGAAAATAATTCTCACCAAATTTATGTTTTGTTTTTCATTAAAAATATGTTCAGATTTGGTAAAAAAAGAATTGGATTTAATAAAAATTTCTAAAATACCAAAATTATTTTTATAAAAAAACCATAACTTATTAATCGGAAAGGTTATTTTGATAAAATAAAATAAAATACTTTCCTTTCTTTTCTCTTACTTATTTTATCCAAATAAGATAAGTGAGAAATTACATTATCTTCTTTTTTATTCATCCAAATATAATGGTAAAAAATCATAATCATTTCTTCTTCTTTTTTTTCACTTAGGTGAAAAATCACAATCATTTATATTTTTCACCTTACATCACGATCCAAACGGAGTGTAAAAATTGTAATGTTATATAGATGTCATGTTGAGATCCCAAGCAATGTAAGAGAAGATTGAGCATAAAAATCCAAAAAATTAAAAATTAAAAATTCACAAACTGGATCAATCCAAATCAAATCACTCAATTTGGTTTGATTTTCTCATTACATGGTTTGGTCTTCATTCTTAAAATTGGCAAACCGTACTTCATGGTTGTGTCCGTGATTTTATAGTTGAGGGATTTGGTAATAAACTCCTCACTGTTTAACTTGTCTTCCAAGAGAACAAAAATTATATGGATCCTTTCAAAACCCCCTAATATTTTAAAACTTATTTCTTTTATTATAATACCCTTATATATATATATGTGTGTGTGTGTGTGTGTGTGTGTGTGTGTGTGTATGTATCTGTTGGACAACCTTCACTGTAATTAAATTAATTAATTTTGTTTGGGTACTAAACGACAAATAGAATATAAAAGAAAAATAGGAAATGAGAGAGAAAGTTTGATTACAAAAATCAAACTAGAAATAGAATTAAATAAATAAAAACAGATTTTATTTTGTTACAAAAACAAAATTAAAATCTGATTTAAATAAATAATAAAACAGAAAATAAATAAATAACTTACTTGATTAAAATCTTGAATATTATTCTGATCAAGTCCAGTGTTCGACACTGTCTCCTTAAGACAGATTCATCTTCTCCACGGTACTTTCAGAATATAGACGTCTATCTCCCAAGATGAAATGATCAATTACAAATAAATGCAGCACTACAATTTATTTGTTCAACGAACACACTAAGTGTTTACACTCTTTCTCACAAAAATTAAATGCAACAAAATGAAGAATAAATTTGCAGAGGAAAAGTATGAAATTTCTGAATGTAAAACATCAAATGAGAGTTGCCTATTTATAGATGTAATGGTGGCTATTGATTTTGAATTAAACAGGTGCTAACCTATTTTGAACAGGTATGAAACCTGTTTGGTTTTGAATTAAACAGATTTAAATCTGTTGGGTTCAAAATTCAAACAGATAAAAACGGAAGGGACCTGTTTTAGAGAAAAATCGGAACAGATTAATTCTTGAATTAATTTGAATTCTGGACAGTTGGACAGATTTTATTTCAAAAAATAAAATTAAATCCAAATGTTTCTGGCCCAAAAAGATTAGTATTTGGCCGAACAAGCCCAACCCAACCACACACCCGCGCCCAAGTCCAACCGACCAGACGGACGGCGGCGGCGCGCGTGTGTGGTATTTTTGGGTCTAATGGGTCAAGCCCATTTTGCCCATAACCTCCCTCTCTACAAAACTTGGGTTCCCCTTGGGGCACATCCCAAGTTCCAATCCCATGCCTTATAAACCCATTTAAAACTTCCCACCAAATCAATGTGGGACAAGCCATTTTCCAACCTTAAGGAATTTCCACCAAAACTCCATTTCCATGGAGCTCACTTTGGCTTCAATTTTCCATTCACTTGATAATGGTTTTGAGCAACCAAATATATCATGTGAATCACAACGTGAGATAGAACGCATTACCACTTTGACCCGCCAAATTTGACGCTCGGGTCCTACCTAAATAATAGACCAAAGTTAGGAAAAAATTCTGGTTTTATCCAGAATTTTCCAACCATTTCCAACAATCCCCCACATAAATGGAATTTGATGACAACGGAAATGCAACAATATGCAGACTTTATCGAAAAAGTATAAGTTGAAAATATCTTGCATTAGGATAGGTAGCTTTCGGCCTTGAACCTTCCCTAGTGATAACCTATCGGACTTACTGGCTAACCAATGGACGCGATGCCTTGAATTATTCAGCCGTTTGTGTAAGCCAAGACAATAGATTTCACACAAAATATCTTCTAACACATCGTGGTTCTCACTGTTGTGTTCATTTTGGCCTTGAACGCTCCTGGTTTTCATGAGTGCTTCTAGAGAATGTAGCCTCTTCATTCTCATAGAACTGGTCCCAGCTCGACACTCATATAGGTGATTCTTATTGTGAGTATCTCCTTATACTCGTCTTGATTTTATGCCTAAATCAAGATATAAGTAATCATTAAAAGCAATGCTTATCCTTATACCCCTACAGACAACACATGTTGCAGATATCACTCTCACCATAGGAATGGGTAGGGAATTTTAATCCCTTGGTGATTTCTGGCGAGCCACACATAACTTAGTTGTCCCTTTGAACTTAGTTTTTGGGATCTCCAGTCATATAAGTAGGGTTACCATTATGACAACTCTTATGTAATAGGCTTTAATCCCATCCCCTTCGATGAACTATACACTAACTCTTTTGTCAAACCTTTTGTTAACGGATCCACAATATTCTCTTTAGATTTTATATAATCAATTGAGATTATTCCATTTGACAACAATTGCCTTACGGTATTATGTCAACAACGAATATGTCGTGACTTACTGTTATACAAATGATTCTGTGCCCTGCCTATTGCAGATTGACTATCACAATGAATGCAAATAGCTGGCACAGGTTTTGGCCACATTGGAATGTCTTCTAAGAAGTGACGAAGCCATTCTGCTTCTTCTCCTGCTTTGTCTAAAGCAATGAACTCGGATTCCATTGTGGATCGCGCAATGCATGTTTGTTTCGTAGATTTCCAAGAAACAGCAACGCCTCCCAGAATAAAAACATATCCAATTGTAGATTTTGAATCTTTAGTATCCGATATCCAATTTACATCACAATAACCTTCAAGTACTGCTGGATATCGAGTAAAGTTCAAACCATGATCACGGGTGAATCTTACATATCTAAGAACCCGAATGATCGCCTTCTAATGGTCTTCTCCGGGGTTACTAGTGTACCTACTCAATTTACTGATAGCATAAGCTATATCAGGATGAGTACAATTCATTAGCTACATTAGACTTCCAATGATTTGGGAGTATTTTAACTGAGACACTGCATCACCTTTATTTTTCGATAAATAAAGACTGATGTCTACAGGTGTTCTAGCTACATTCAAATCATCATTGATAAATTTATCAAGAATTTTCTTAATATAATGAGATTGAGATAACGCATATCTGTCAGATGTTTTAGTAATTTTCATTCCTAATGTAACATCTGCGACCCCCATATCTTTCATATCAAATCTTCTGTTAAGCATTTGCTTAGTTGATTTGATCATGTTTTGACTGCTTCCAATGATAAGCATGTCATCCACATAAAGACAAACTACGACATATCCTTGGTCAGTGTTTTTAACATAGACGCATTTGCCACATTCGCCACATTCGTTTATCTTAAACCCATTAGTAAGCATTGCATGATCAAATTTTTCATGCCATTGCTTAGGTGCTTGTTTTAATCCATAAAGAGACTTTACAAGCTGACAAACTTTCTTTTCTTAACCCAACACTACAAACCCTTCGGGTTGCTCCATATAGATCCCTTTATTTAGATCACCGTTTAAAAAAGCTGTCTTAACATCCATTTGATGTATCTATAAATTAAACAACGTTGCTATAGCATAAGCATGCGAATGGATGTTATTCTAGTTATAGGGGAATATGTGTCAAAATAGTCCAGACCTTTCTTTTGTCTGTAACCTTTTACTACAAGTCTTGCTTTATACTTGTCTATTGAACCATCTGCCTTCATTTTTCTCTTGAATATCCATTTATATCCAAGAGGTTTAGAACCTGGTGGAAGATCCACCAATTCCCAAGTATGATTTTGCATAATAGACTCAATTTCATTATTAACAGCCTATTTCCACAAAGGTGCTTCAGGACCTGTCATTACTTCCTTAAAGCTTTGAGGTTCATTTTCTAACAAGTATGTTAGAAAATCTGGACCAAAGGATTTTGATGTGCTCGCTCTCTTACTTCGTCTTGGTTCATCATCAGTTAAATCCTATTGGTCGAGACCATTAGTAGTCTCTTGTGTTTGATTGTCATTAGTCTCTTGACTTTGTGTACAATCATAAGTTCTTTTATGTGAACTTAATTCATGTTCTTTCTTGTAAGGAATGACATGTTCAAAAAACACAACATTCCTTGACTCTATAATAGTGTTCACATTTATATCAGGTATTTCTGATTTATAAGTCAGAAACCGATATGCACTACTATTCTGAGCATAACCAATAAACACACAATCTACTGTTTTTGGTCCAATCTTAGTCTTTTTAGGAACAGGAACTTCAACTTTTGCCAAACACCCCCACAATTTTAAGTATTTGTAGGAAGGCGGTCGACCTTTCCACAATTCATAAGGAGTGCTGTTGGTTTTCTTGTGGAGTATTCTGTTAAGAATATAATTAGCAGACAATATTGCTTCCCCCCACAAGGCTACAAGTTCTATGGTAAGCCTGAACTTAATAACATGGCATTCATCATTTCTTTTAGAGTTCTATTCTTTCTTTCAGCAATTCCATTTTGCTGAGGAGAATAGGGTGCTGTAGTTTGGTGAATAATGCCATGTTGTGCACAAAATTCATTTAATAGTGCATCATATTCACCACCCCTATCACCTCTAACCATTTTAATGGTTTTACCAAGTTGATTTTCAACTTTTGTTTTGTAGAGTTTAAACATTTCTAAGGCTTCATCTTTACTTCTAAGTAAATAAACATAACAATATCTTGTGCAATCATTGATAAATGTTATGAAATACTCTTTGCCTCCTCCAGTTTGAACAAATTTTAGATCACATACATCAGATGAATTAATTCCAGAGGTTCAGTTTTCCTTTCAACCGATTTAAATGGAGCCTTAGTTAGTTCCGCTTCTACACAAACTTCACATTTATGATTAGGATTAATTTCAAACTTTGGTATATAATCTAAACCAATTAATCTACGCAAAGCATCAAAATTCACATGTCCTAATCTACCATGCCATAAATTCGACTCAAGAATATAAGCAAAAGATGTGTTATTCTTATTCATAACAACTTTTGGTACAACTGTCATTACATTTAGTTTGAAGAGACCATCACTCATGTATCCCTTACCAACATACATGCCACTCTTTGTTAATACAAATTTATCAGACTCAAAATAAGCCTAAAACCATTTTTACTTAACAAAGAATCAGAAACTAAATTCTTCCCGATGTCAGGTACATGCAGTACGTTGTTGGGGGTCAGTTCTTTCCCTGATGTCATTTTCAATATCACTTTTCCTTATCCAGCCACAGTAGAAGTAGAAGAATTTCCCATGAAAAGTTGTTCACCATTTGCAGCCTCAATGTAGGTAGTGAACATCTTTTTGTCCGCACATATGTGACGAGTTGCTCCAGTGTCAACCTACCGCTCTTTGGGATTTCCAACCAAGTTAGCCTCAGACACCACAACAGAGAGGTTGATGTCATTCACCCCGTCAGAGATGTAATCTAGTTCAGTTACATTGGCCTGATTGGTAGTCTTCTTGCTTGTACTTCCATGATCCTTCTTAGGGCGACGGCAGTCAGAAGCTCGATGTCCAGTCTTGCCACAGTTATAGCATTTTCCTTTGAACTTCTTGTTGCTATCGTCTTGTTTAGGACCATCTCCAGTAAACTTCCTCTTTTTGTTATGTGGTTTATGAACTTGTTCAACCACATTAGCCTTGGACTCAATGGGATTTTTCCCATTCCTTTTTTCAGCCTTATGGTTATCTTCCTCAATTCTCAGTCTTACAATAAGCTTATCCATGATCATCTCTTTGCGTTTATGTTTTAAATAATTTTTGAAATCTTTCCAAGCCGGTGGTAACTTTTCCACTAAAGCAGCGACTTGGAAAGACTCGCTAAAAGACATACCTTCTGAATGAATATCATGCAAAATTATTTGAAAATTTTGAACTTGAGAAATTACCGTTTGGGAGTCTACCATAACGAAGTCCAGAAATTTACCGACAACAAATTTCTTCGTGTCAGCATCTTCTGTCTTGTAATTCTTCTCCAAAGAATCCCAAAATTCTTTTGCTGACTTCAAAGGACTGTAAACATTATATAGCATGTAGTCAAGGCCATTGAGGATGTAGTTTATGCACAGGAAATCTGAATGTTTCCAAGCATCTACAACGGCAACAACTTGCCGATCACTTTCACCTTCTTTAAGTGCTGGAGCCTCTTCATGGAGAAACCGGGCCAAATTAAGAGTTGTAAAATAGAACAACATCTTCTACTGCTATCTCTTAAACTCAGTATCATTAAATTTTTCTGGTTTTTCTCCATGATTTATTGGTACTTGAACATGGTTCTGGATAGGGACCGGTGTTGGTGTAACAATTGGAGTACCACTTCCAGTTGCAGTTTCAGTTGTAGTAGCCATAAAATCTGATTACAAAAATCAGAAAAACAAACCACAAATTAATTTTTTAGTTACTAAAACCAAAAAATAAGTTATAACACAAAATAAATTTTTTTTTCTTGTTAAAACTAGAAAAATAAAATATCACAATAATTTCTTGTAACACCAAATAATATTCTACAATTGTTAATGACACCAGTATATTACTACTAGTTGTCAAAGAAAATAGACAGTATATTACTACTATCTGTCAAATAGTTTATAATACTATTTGTATTTTCCAACCAAAATATCACTTTGAAAACACAGAAAATTAAATACAATGAAGACACCACAAAATGATCAGTCTTAAGATTGTTGGACAATCTTCACTATAATTAAATTAATTAATTCTGTTTGGGTACTAAACGTCAAACAGAATATAAAAGAAAAATAGGAAAGGAGAGAGAAAGTTTGATTACAAAAATCAAACTAGAAATAGAATTAAATAAATAAAAACAGATTTTATTTTGTTACAAAAAACAAAATTAAAATCTGATTTAAATAAATAATAAAACAGAAAATAAATAAATAACTTACTTGATTAAAATCTTGAATATTATTCTGATCAAATTCAGTGTTCGATACTATCTCCTTAAGACAGATTCATCCTCTCCACGGTGCTTTCAGAATATAGACGTCTATCTCCTATGATGAAATGATCAACTACAAATAAATGCAGCACTACAATTTATTTGTTCAACGAATACACTAAGTGTTTACACTCTTTCTCACAAAAATTAAATGCAGCAAAATGAAAAATAAATTTGCAGAGGAGAAGTACAAAATTTCTGAATGTAAAACATCAAATGAGGGCTGCTTATTTATAGATGTAGTGGTAGCTATTGATTTTGAATTAAACAGGTGCTAACCTGTTTTGAACAGGTATAAAACTTGTTTGGTTTTGAATTAAATAGATTTAAATCTGTTGGGTTCAAAATTCAAACAGATAAAACGGAATGGACCTGTTTAGGTGTAGAGAAAAATCGGAACAGATTAAATCCAGAATTAATATGAATTCTGGATAGTTTGACAGATTTTATTTGAAAAAATCAAATTAAATCCAAATGTTTCTGGCCCAAGAAGATTAGTATTGGGCCAAACAAGCCCAACCCAACCACACACCCGCGCCCAAGCCCAGCCAGCCCGACCGACCGGATGGCGGTTGCGGCGCGCGTGTGTGTTGATTTTTGGGTCTAATGGGTCAAGCCCATTTTGCCCATAACCTCTATCTCTACAAAACTTGGATACCCTTTGGGGCACACCCCAAGTTCCAATCCCATGCCTTATAAACCCATTCAAAACTTCCCACCAAATCAATGTGGGACAAGCCATTTTCCAACCTTAAGGAATTTCTACCAAAACTCCATTTCTATGGAGCTCACTTTGGCTTCAATTTCTCATTCACTCGATAATGGTTTTGAGCAACCAAATATACCATGTGAATCACAACGCGAGATAGAACGCATTACCACTTTGACCCGCCAAATTTGACGCTCAGGTCCCACCTAAATAATACACCAAAGTTAGGAAAAAATTCTAGTTTTACCCAGAATTTTCCAACCATTTCCAACAGTATCAAATCTATGTTACATCAAACCGCCAAGGTAAACCAAAACACCTTGATTTGTGTTCTCCCACTCTCTCTAATCTCGTTCTCTCTGATCTCAAGTCTCTTACCACTACCGCTCTCTCTTCTCTCTGTCTTGCTCTTTTTACCACCGTTGCTCTTCACTGGCGCCACCGCCGCCATCCACCGGAGACCCTATCGATCACCATAGAACTCTTTCTCTACTATCTTCATTGCCATTATCGCTTGTCGCATCCATGACCTCATATATGATATCATTCGCAGTTGTCATCGTCGAAAAATGACCATTCACGATAGTTTGCGAACCTCAAATTTGAGATCCTCTACTCTTTCTCTCTCTGTGGTTCAGACAGTCGTACTCTCTCTTAGTGTCATTTTGTGTGTGTCACTCACCATTTATGCTCTCTCTCTCTCTCTCTCTCTCTCTCTTTTCTTATTATTATTATTATTATTCTCATGATGCTCTGTTTTTGAACTCTATCTCCCTATCTCTCTCTCTTCTTCTCGTGATACTCTATTTTTCGAACAGTAAAATTTTATCTTGATTCATGACACAGCCCTCTCCTAAAAAACCATCTTTTTATTATGAGTCAAAGTAAAATTTTAATGTCGTTAAGCGGATCAATATGTCGTTAATTAAAATAAAATTTTACCATTACAAAAGACAGAGTACATACTAAATGAACGAACCGGAGTCAAAATTTATTTTTAGATCTATGAACAAACAAGCAAAAGACTCTTGATTTTTCATTGCAATCTCTTGATTTCTTATTTTTCTATCAAATCTAAGTTCATTTATATAACGACTTTGGTTTAGACTCGATCCGTTTATTGTTTTGGATTCAAATTCCCTATGTTATCTAGCTGTTCATACCCTTATACATCCTATTCTTGATTGAGTTGGTTATTGAGGTGTCGTTGTTGCGTTTGGAACAGATTAGGAGTCCATTTTTCAAATGAGTCTTTGCTCAGATTTTGGTTAGTTCGCTCTAACAGTCCTTTGGTCGCTCGAGCGGTCTTTGGAAACTCTTAGTACTTTTGCAAGCCTGCAAAACTACTAAGAGGATGGTGTTTTTAGCTTGAGCGATTTGCTCGAGCAATTCTTCTTGCGCTCGAGCGGTTAGCCTTTATCTACAAAACTTTTAGGAGGGTGTCATTATGCACTCGAATGGTAACCTTGTTCGCTCAAGCGGTCTCACTTATTGTATCTGGTCGCTCGAGCGGTGTTTTTGTTGCTCAAGCGGTCTACACGTATATTAGTTCGAGAAAGTCATTTTTTTGAGTCATTTTCTTACCTCTCTCTCTCTTTCTAAACATTCCAAAACCTAGATCTACTCTTTCTCTCTCTACAACCCGTCTTTAAACCTTCAAATACACTATCATCCATTGATCTCTATACCCTAGTCCCTTTGAGAAAAAGGTAGAGCTCACCTATCAGAACAAGGTTGGTTTTCGGCTTCATTGAGTTTCAACCCTTGTTCTTCTTCGTCCTTGTCTTTGAGGTAGAGACTTCTCTACACTTTTGTATGGTTTTTAACTTGGTTATTTGCTTTTCTAAACAATATTGTGATTTGGAGATCTTTTAACAAAAATCTAGGGTATTGGTTTAAAAATCAAAAGAGGGGTTTTCAAATAGGTTCTTGAATATGATTGTGGGTTATAATTGTGGTTGAGTTATGATGAGATGATGGATTTTTATCTTTGTAATTGATTTATAAAGAAAAGGAAATTTTACCCTAAACTTTGAATATTTGATTTTGTACAGAGGAAATAGAAATGATGTTGGGTTTTATGAAATTGGAATGATAATGATGATGATGGTAGAGTTAGATATGCATTATCACTCCCATCTTGAAATTTTGAAAAATTTATCTTTATTGAAAATTATCTATCTATTTAGAGATATCTATTTTGGTCTATCGATGGAGGATAGCTATGATTGTTGTAGAAATAGCATGAGAATTAGAAGAATTGAAACTAATTTCTCATTCATTTGCATTAAGCATTGTTGCATACTTAACACATTGAATATATATATTGATTTGAGGAAAAAAATGGGTGAATACATTGGTGAATCTAGGTAGGGGGTGTGGTTGTGATATTATTGTTGGTCTGTGTGTCCTTGGTGAAAGTCTAGAAACCCACGCGGTTAGGTGCGAAGTCTTCCGATTAGTACCGATAAAAATGGCAATTGGTAGTGCTTGTATAGCCTGCTTGCAGACATATATCTAGAGATTCCCAGTACTCATATTCATTGCCCTGTTTTCTATTGTAAAGGAAAGTCTTTTCATGAATTATGATATAAATTTGGCATTGCATGGTTTTTTGGAAAGAGATATAAAATGTTTTGACATGAGCATTACATATGCATTCACCTTATAGCTTTGTTAAGATTCATACACTGTGTTAGAGTATCTCTACTAGGTTTTGGCTCACCCTATGTGGACAACCATTTTCAAGTGCTGATGATATGCCTCCACCAAGGCCGTAGCTTGGGAGAACTTAGAGTCAAGAGCTTCTTTTGCTATTATTATGCTTATTTTGTACAAGCCTAGGGCTTTATTTGTATTGAGTTCAAACTCGCTTTTGTTGTAACCAAGCATCGTCTTGGAAAGTTATAGCCACTAGGGCATTTATATATCTGTTTAATTTTTATTTCATATCATTAACTTGTGGCACATGCTATAGATTTAGGGTTAGGACTTATGAATGTATAATTGCATGTGTTACCTTTTGTACAATGGGATCATATGAACGGAAGACAATTATTTCGACACATGTTGTTATTTAATTAATAACGTGGGATGAATTATAATTATTATTTTCGAGGCATGACAACTTAGTATCGGAGCTACCGGGTTTGAATACTTTGGGATCGTAGGATGTTGTTTTTACTACAATGGATTATCTCGCTAGTTTATATTAAAATAAACCTGGTATGCTATGTGATAACATACTTATGTGACTAAGTGGGTATGAGATTTAATTTCTAAGATATTGATTGGGTTTACGAGTTTCTAGAAATCTTGCTAGAAGAGCACTTGATCACTGCTATTTCTAACTGGAACTCTAGCAACGTCGCGAGATGACCATTATCTAGAAAGGAAGTTCATATGTGTTTTCGTGACTACGTACTTATGTGGAGTGAATTAATTATTGTCTACCGCATTAAGATGTGAGTGAGTTAGCTTCGGCATATTTATAAAAGTGTTAATCTCTTGTGTTACCTTTATTAGGATGTCAGGACGTGGTGGTGGTGGTGGTGGTGGTGGTGGTGGTAAGCGTGGCAGGCCTAGACGGCAGGAAGTACCGTTACAAGATGATATTATGGCACAATAAGAAGGGGTTGGTCAGGCCAATGTGGCTAAACTAGTTAGCCAGTAGGCCATGGGCGCTTTGACCTGTGAAATGGCCGGAGCCTTGTGTGAATCCATGGACATTCTCGGAAGTTGAAAATCAAGTCCAGACCCATGTTGCTGAGACAAAGCCATCGTTTCTAAAGAGGGAGTTCTTCCAGTCGAGTCTAGATGAGTTTTTGGGGGATCTAAAAGAGCTACTGAAAGCGGATGAGTGGCTAGAGCAGATGGTGAAGACGTTCGAGATGCTTCGTATCGATGGCGATAAATTGAACAAATAATCTTTTTGAATAGTGGATATTATCTGTTCAAATTTAAAAAATGAAAATTTCAACATATAGATAGAGAAAAAAGAGAGGAAAAAATTGAACATATAGATATAAATTTGAACAGATAGATATAAATTTGAACAAATAGTCAAAAAAAGTCAATAGATAAATTAAGGGATAAAATTGAAAACAAAATGTTCTCTAAAATCAATAAAATGACTTCTCACTAAACTATTTCACAAAAGGTGAATCTTTTACCAAAAAAAAATATCCACTACAACTAATACCTTAAACACTCTCTAAATTGGATTTGTCATCAATTTTCTCTAATATTTTTGGGTAAATTGCATTGATTTCTCTTGGATTTTGAAAAAAATACAGTTAAATCTCACAATTTAAGCATAATTACATTGGAATTTTGTAAGGTTTGATTCACATAACACTTTTTTCATCAATAATTTTGTTAGTCATATGAATAAAAAAATGATATTTTCATATCTTTTATACTGAAATGTATTTTTTTTTTCTTATTTATTTTGGTGTTTCATGTTATTTGCCTTAGTTTTAATCATTTTTCCTTAACAAAAGAGAGGTCAATATAATTATGTTAAAACTGTGATATTATTTGTATTTTTTCCTAACGTTAGGAGAGGTTAATATAATTTACCCTTATTTTTTGAATAATCTACAAAAATTGATATGTTTGGTAATTGTTAAAAAACTTAATTTTTTGAATAAGAAAAAAAGTTCTTTTTGTTTTTTGTTTTGGTTAAATTACTTTTCAAATCGAAAACAGACAAGAATGGGTTGAGGAATGAAAGTACAGTGATTTTGTTATGTTCAACACACAATTGGGGTAGTCTCTTATACAACCTTTACTTTTGTCTATATATACAACATGGATGTTTTGAGAAGTGTAAAAAAAAAAAAAAAAATTACTTATTATAAAAAAAATGTGTAAAAAATAAAAAACAATGTAATCTAAATAAATTAAAATGTTAATAAATTAATTTTTGTACCCTTCTCAGAAGAGGCTTAATCGTCAACGAAAACCTTGAGAATATCACCTAAGACTACGGCATGACCACCGCAACGATTAAGGCCATAAAGTCCATGAAATACTGATAACAATGAACAAAATGAAATATTGACTGGACTGACTGTTTTTTTTTAAATAATTATAATCCCTCCATTGACTTTTTGCAACTCTGTTTTTCTCATTTCTAATAAAAATCACATACTTCAAAAAAAAAAAAAAAAAAAAAAATGGAGATGTTTATTCATAAATTTCTTTTTATTTATTTATATTTTATTTTATTTAAATTATTTTTTAATGTTTTAATAAATTTTAGGAAGATTTATTTATAAGTCTTTTTTCAGACACTTATGGTAGGCTAAGTCCTGTGTAATTTCTTGTAGAGTCTCAAGTCCTATTTAGATATGAATGTATTCCATAAGATCCTACATAAACGTAACGTGATGTGACACTTACATAAACGTAACGTAACGTGACACCTACATAAACGTAACGTAACGTATCACGTTACGTTTCGCAAATTTAATGAGTTTTTATTTTTTTAAATTAAATATGAAAATGTTGCTGGTTTATGTTGGTGTCACGTTACGTTTCATATAAATATGATCTATGGCAACATTCAATTTCCTATGAATGTTGCCATAGATCATAGGTGTTATGTTATATTTATGTAGGTATCACGTTACGTTACGTTTATGTAGATATGATCTATGGTAACATGCAATTTTCTATAAGCAATTTCCTATATAAGAAATTGCATGTTACCATAGATCATAGGTGTCACGTTACGTTTATATAGGTGTCACATCACGTTTATGTAAATGTTACGTTACGTTTATATAGATATGCTTTATGATAACATTCAATTTCCTATATATGATTTTACTATTATTTATGATATTAACAACTAATACTGAGGGTAAATGTGTCAACAAACTTCCCACAGGACTTATGAGAATATAAATTTTTTAGTAGGACCATATGTAGCATAAGTCTCCCTAATGGGACTTATAAATAATTTTTCCTAAATTTTATAGGTGACATAATTACTAAAATACTTCTAATAATAATTGAATGAAGTACACATTAATATTTACATTAATAGTGTGAATGTTCCAAGATGTGAACATTTACACTGTCAAATTTTTTTAATGTGAATGTTCACATCATCAAGTTATTAAGTGTTCAAAGAATATTTGTAAGGAAAAAAATTATTTATAAAATACCTTAAATATGAAAATTAGAATTTGATGAATTAAATATCCAAAATAATAGGATTTATTGAAATAGAAGAATAACTTATGAACTAATTAGAATAAAAATATTTAAAAGAGAATTTTATAATAAAATTTTCAAAATAAATTTGTTAGTTTTTTTTTTTTTTTTTTTTTTTTTTTTTTTTTTTTTTTTTAAGGATCCTCCGTTTTAAGCGGAGGTGAAGGAATTAATTAGAGAATAATAAGATAATGTTCACTTTCATATCGGTCTATCAAAGTATTATGTAAACAAAATGAGATTTTTAGTAAAAAAATCTTTTAGGAGTTTCAAATTCTCATTTTAAAATTATTGAATTTTTAATTTACAAAATGGATTAAAAAATATATTATTGATTGATATATTTAATTAATTATTAATTATTTTAAAAATAATAATTATCCCTTAATTTATGGATTCCAAATGGAAAGATAACAAAATATTTCATAATCTCTCTCATCATAATCTCTCTCACCAATTTTCAAAAAATTAAAACCTTTTTCTTCCTCCCCCAGACTATCTCTCTAATAAAAAAAATTCTTACCTACCTTACACAGTTCCAATATTTTTTTAAAAATATCATATGCAACTTGTTTATCTCTAAAGAGGTTATATCATGCAAAAGAGTACCACACCATTTTTTTTTTTTTTTTTAAGGTTATTAAAGGTTAGTCAATATTTAATTTTTTTTCCTACTCATTACATTTTTACTTTTCCACAGCACTATTTCTCTATTCTTTTACAACACATCACTTTCAACCTCTTTTTTTGCTTGAAGATAATTATATACACATATATGCATCATATTTAATATACTATAATGATTTATTTAGGAACATTTAAGAAAAAAGTTTATTAGAGAATACTTGTGTCTAAAAAAAATTAGGAAAAATTAGTCTAACATCTCTCTCCAACTTTTAGTAATGGAAGAGGTTCACAATATTTTTTTTTGGTAGCCTAAGATCCCTCACCGACACTCATATATCACACTCATTCTCTCAGCGCGCTCTCTCTCTCTCTCTCTCATCGTAGCCTTTTCCTCCGCCTCACACGTTGTCGCCTCCTCCGCCACCACCGTGACTCTCTCTGAATTGAGAACGGTAACAAAATTGAAGCAAACAACAATGGCTTCTTCAATCTCAAGATTTTCCTCTCTGAATTTGATTTGCTCATCCAAATCTCACATCCTCTCTTCTCTTTCTTCAAGCTTTCCACTTGGGTCCCTTCATCTTCAAAGCCATGGCAGCTCTGTCGATCATATTCAACGAAGCTAAGGTTTCATCTCCGCGAAAATCTTTGAGATTTCTTTTCAGAAATTTCTCTGATGCATTTTACTTTTATTCTTGAGTCTGTTCATCTTCAACTCGGTTCTCTGCTCGTAATTAGGGTTTCATCATCACCACTTCACTCTGGTAAGTGTTTTTATTCTTGAACCAGTTTTTCTCTATATCTACAAGTCATTGTAGTTTATAATATTCTTCAATTAATTCGGGTTTTTATTTATCCAAATTAATTAGGGCTTCGATTGCATTTTGTATCTTCTTGAAACTTGTTATGTGATTCTTGTCTATAATTTTCTTATGCATCTGAATTTTCTATGATGGCATTAGATTCGCTTTAATTTATGTGCTTATTGATCTTGTTGAAGCTAGTAGTTTGATTAAGATGAATTTCTACACAATTTCTTTGCCATTAGTTTGGTTGAGATGAATTTTCTCTCGCATTTCAATTTATATTGCCTGTTTGATTTTCACTAGTTGGTTTCCTTCATGTGATGAATTTTTTCTAGAATCTGAATTTTCTCTGACTACAATTATAATCACATTAACTTATGTGCCTTGATTGATTTTTCTAACATTTGAATTTTCTCTGACCCACCAAATTATGTTGCTTGTTTGATTTTCGCTGGTTAGTTGTCTCCTTGTGTGTAATTTTTTCCTTGAGATGAATTTTCTCTAGCATCACAATTTTCTCTAAACACATTGGATTCAGTTTACTCTATGTGCTTGCTTGATCTGGTTGAAGCTAGTAATTTGGTTGAAATGGATTTTCTCTATAATTTCTTTTTCCCTTAGAGTTGGTGTCTTCTTGATGCTAGTTGCCTCTTGAGCTTGGACTTTCTGTTTTTGTTTGCAGTGTTTCTAGTGTTTTGCTGCTACTTTTAGATCTTAGCTCATAACTGGCAGTGACAGAGATTTTCTATTTTGTTTGGGGTGTTTGTAGTGTTTTGCTATTGTTGCGTTTTGATCTCAGCTCATAATTGGAAGACTGAATGACTTTCTGTTTCTTTTGTGGTGCTTCATGTGTTTGGTTGTTGCTACATTTTGCCATTTTTAAATAATGAAAACATAAAGATGTCAACAGGAAATTCAATACAAGAACAAAAAATTCAATATTAAAGATGTCAAATCCCTAAAAAAATTTCAAAAAACAGAGAAAAGTACACACACAAGCAAACAACTAGATAGAGAAAATCAAGGAAGCCAAAAAAAAGAAATTGGACTCTACTATGGTCAAAGAAAATACAGATGCTAGAGAAAATTCAACACAAGGAGATAACAAACCAGTGGAAATCAAACAAGCAATATAAATTAGTGGGAGTTTAATATGGGCATGGAAAATTCAAATGCCAGAGAAAATCAAAGAGACAATTAGCTAGAGAAAATCAAGTAAAGCACAAAGAGAAAGGGAGTCCAATGTGTTCGGAGAAAATTAATCTATAAGGGATATCTTACTGCCAGGGAAAATTAATCTCAGAGGAAAAATTACTAATCAGTGAAAATCAAACAAGTAATCTAAATTAGTAACCTAATTGTGAGCAAACTAGAAAATTTTCAAACTATAGAGAAATTTTGAAGAGACAGAGAAATTGAGCAAACCAGACAAATTTCTCTGTATTTCAAAATTTCTTTGTAAAAATTTGAAGGACTCCAACTATTATGAAAATATTTCATATCTTTTATGTTATAAAATCTTAATATGGGGGACCTTAAAAAAAATTCTCCATTATATTATTCACTTTATAAAGCATGAAAGGCATAAGTGAGAATGGTAGTGTCTCGGCCAATAAAAAATTATAAATAAAATTAGGTTGACAATTCTTATCTCTTACTAATCCAATTATTATTTCTTACTACCATAATGTAAGAACTCTCATTGATTAGTGATATTACTATTATACCAAATATTTAACAAAGTTTATCCATTTCCAATTAATAGCATGAAAAATCGCAAGTGTTAATTGCATGAAAATCCAATGCCTTTAAATCCAATCCTACTTGTTTTCCCATATTTATTTATTTATTTATTAGCCCATCAATGATCAAATCCTAGAGCCGCCCGACCAATAAAAATTAGGATTAATTATCTAACAACAATATAAATTCAAGTGTTGTGTTCTTCATCATGATTCTGTAATGACCCCAAAACGTATGACGTAATTATCGGTAATTAATTATGTGTTTATATGAATTAAATGAAGAATATCTGTTTGAATTAGAAAAATATCTGTTGAGGCTACAACTTCGGGACTGAAATTGACGGCCATAATGGGTTCGAAAAACGAAATTGAACACGCCTATGTGATACCGGGAATTTTTAGAGCCATTTGGGACAATAAATTGAGGACTGAATTTCGTCTGATTCGTTAAGCCTCGTTTAGCTCAAGTTTTTGGCATAATTGTTATATAACTAAAGTTATAGATAAGGATCCTTGGTTGACTCATTGACTCAACAAAAGAAAAGAAAATATCTGGGAAAGAGAAAGAGAGGGAATTCGTGAGAAAGGGAGAAGCAAAAGGGAAGAAGAGAAAGGAAGGGAAATCAAGTTAAACCCTCTTCATTTAAGTAGTTAAGGTAAGAATTTCTCTCTAATTTCTTGGAATAAGGTTGATTCATGCATAATCTCATGGTAAATAAGTGGATTGAAGGGGGAATTATGTTTAATTTGAGCATCCATGGCATATTATCATGAAATTCATGTTTTAATCATGTTTTCCTTGCATGATTTTCATCTTTGAGGAAAAACTCCATGGTTTTAAGAAATGAAGCTTTTGTGAGTATGTTTTATGATTTTTCATCTTAAATCAAGGTTTGATCTTGTACATGATGCATTTGGGTTTTGTTTGGAAGTTTTGAAGCTTATTTTAAGGTGTTTTCAAGTGTTTTTAGCCTTGAATTTTATGATTTTGGAAATCGATTTTGCAAAGGGAGACCCACGGTTTAGCAGAAAATGAGACTGGTTTTTCACCCAGATTTTGGAAGGTCGCTCGAGCGGGAATTTCGCACATCCAGTATCTTTATCACAGTTTGCAGTCCGCTCGAGCGGGGGTTTTGCCGCTCGAGCGGGGACCTATTTTTCAGAAATTTCACAAAGTGTTTCAATGCATGTTTTGGCATTCCCATTACATTTTAGGCATTCATAAGCCTTAATTCAGTTATGATAATGAGGTTATGAGATGAAAACACCATTAAGAGATTACATGTGTGTGTTTACTCTATGTGTTAAGAATCATGCTATAATGTTTGTATTTGTAGGTCAAATTTTAAAGACCGTGCAACCGGTTTTGGAAACCCACTGTGAGTAACATTTCTGTAAAGTTATGTTGATATGCAATGTATTTGAAATGTTATACGAAATGCTATATGATACGATATGTTTTTGAAATGTGATTTTAAACCCGTGAACGAATGTCCTGATTTGCGAATCTAGTATGGCATCCATAGATAGTCCCAAGTCATGGGGGACGGCACGTTAGTGCGGGTCCATGACCAGTTTACGAGATCTCGCTAGCCACTTCATTGTGGTGTGTGTTTAATCGGTGTCCGGGACCGGTTACTCTAGTCGGAAGACGGTATATGTTATGTTCTATGGAGTATGCCATTATGTATGTTCTGATTATGATTATGATTATGAATGATTTGATTTACGGATATATGGGGCTTGTTTGGTTTGTTTTTGAGAGATTTGTTTTTGAGAGAGTTGTTTTTGAAAAAAATTTGGGAGAGTTGTTTTAGAAATTTTTTTAGTTTGTTTGGTTGTATATTTTGAGAGAAAATTTTTTTGTGGAAGTTTGGGATGATTTGATATTTTGGAAGAATTGAGTAGATATGTGTGAGAGAAAAAGTGATTGAGAAGGAGAGAGGAGAGAGAAAAAGTGATTGATTGATGTGTACGAGAGAGAAATGATTTTGAAAATTGTTTGAGAAAATTTTCAAACCAAACAAATTTTTGAAATTTTTTTTCTAAAACTCATCTCCCAAATTCAAACCAAACAAGCCTATGCGGAATTCGTTCATTACCCTTTACTTTAATGTTACTTGCTGAGCTTTAGCTCATTATTGTATATATGTATTTATAGGTGAGCATTCTGGGAGTCAAGCCTAGGCGGAGTCTTGACCGAACCGCCATTTTGAAGCCTACCAGCTGTTTTGCGTGCCTCCGAGTTGGAGCTAGGCCTGGAAGGCCGTATAGTGAGCTTTGTTTTGTTATGCATCTGTGGCCTGTGCCTATGTGTTATACATGATCTTTTGGTACATGTTATGTAAAGTTAGTGGGTAAATTAACATTTTTGGCATGTAAATACTTGTTCATATAAATGCACAGCTCTTTGGACTATTAGTATTTTGTCTTCGCTTCCGCGAGCCCCGATTATTATGTTTTGTACAGAAAGGCCTGTGGTAATCTAGGATTACTGGCCGGTTACGATGCCAAACTTTTAAGGGCGGGTTTGGGTCGTGACATATTCAAAAGAAACAAGAAAAGACGAAAGGGCCGTAATAAATAAAAAAAAAAAAAAAAAAACAGAGCGGAGCAGAGATCTTTTTTGTTTAAACAAAAAAAAACAAAGCAAAAAAAAAAAGGCTGTAACAATTTTAAAGAGTATAATTGTTCTTGTTTTCCCTCTACCTTCCTAAACCAAGTGTGGAACAGAGCATAGATCAAGGTACATAAAATAAAAATAAAAAACAGAGCACTAACAAGTAGGAGATGTAAATAAAAAATAAAAAAAATAGAAAAACACAACAATGACTGTGGAACAGCAAACCTATGTGGAAAAGAATTGAGAAAAAAGATGTTAAATAGGAGAGGGTCAAAGGGTCAAAAATGTATTTTTATTATCTAATTCATAGGAAGAGTTATTCTGCTTTTGTGTCTCATGCCTCTCAAGGACAGAATAATCCAACAAAATTGGTACTTCCTGGTGTATAATTTTTGAACCAAATAATAGACTGTTCCATATTCCAGACATGGAGTCGTATGGGTGAATCCCATCAAACAAACATACTCTACGTTAGAAGATTTGGAAAGTAATTTGAAAAGGAAAAAGAAAAAGGTAGGTGAAATATGAATAACATATGCTTACATTTTATCTAATTTCACATACCTTTTCTCTTTCTCCTTCTAAATTCTTTCTCAAATCTCTCAACTAAACATAACGTAACGGTACTGTTGTCACAAAGTTTTGCCACCATCCTCACATCAATGGTTTGGGTGGGAAATTAATGGAACTTAAAGCACTAGTGTTTATTGGGTGGGTCCTACACTGGTCAGTCATGGCCTCATATGTCACCAGGTTGAATTGAATGTTGTCCAATCCACAAAACAATAATGGAAATAAATGAAACATACAAAACAGATATATATGTAATGTGTCTACATCTATGGAGGAGAGATAATCGAACGGACTTAGTCTACTCTATTCTTCATAAAAAATTCATTACAGTAAGTTAGAGTGTATAGTAAACATACAAGTTACTGCACGATAAATATGTATTGAAACTATTACGTTGTGTTTGGTTGAGAGATTTGAAGAGTAATTTGGAAAAGGAAATGAAAAAAGGTAGGTAAAATATAAATAAAATATACCTACATTTCACTTAGTTTCACACATCTTTTTTCTTTTTTTTTCCAAATTCCTCCCCAAATCTCCCAACCGAACACAACATTAAAAAAATTAAATTAAAAAAGCAGAAAGGCAAAACATAATTCATGTAATCAATGCAAGTAGTTGGAAGAAGGCTCAACTGAGGAAGTTGAGTGAATTCTTTTTCATTAGTCAGGTATGGTGTGCATGACTCAAAAACCCATTCCTAATATGAAGAATTCACATCTTGAACCCATGAAGGAAGATACTTTTCTTTTTACTGTGATTTTTATTCATCTTTCTTTTTTTTCTTTTTTTGGGCATCCAAACAAGGTCTTCCATTTGCATTAAATTAATACACATGGTATTTATTGTTTTAATCCAAGGTTTCCATTTTGTTGCTTAGTCTACATGTTACAGATTGGAAGAACATGAACCAAAAGACAAAGTCTTCCAAAAGGCACTAGATTTATATTCTCCCAGAAACTTTTCTATTCTCATAATTTTCATTTATTTATTTTATTTTTTATGTTCAGAAAAACATTAACCAAAATTGAAAAGGAAATAATAAAAGAAAGCATAAAAACAGAGAGAGTAAGAAACAACTCAAACCATCAAATGCAAAATGAGTAGAAATCCCTCCCCTTCCCTCTCCCCAAATCGGGCAATAAATTACTCTATAGACTATGAAGAAACATTTGAAAAACACAGAAAACTTGTTTGACGAACTAGTTTTGAAAAGATCCAATTTTTTTATAACATAAAATTGAAAGTGATGAGTGTTTTCTAATTTTTCATTATTTTTTATCTGAAAAATGGAAATGACGAAAAACAAAAATACAATCAAACAATTTGCTTCATTTTCAACTTTAGCATATTCCCACCTCCAGAAGTTTATGTTGTCATTTTCCTACCTTTTCATTTTTATTTTTTATACTTTGCAACATTGAAAGAAACATATATATATATATAGAAGAAAGTCAATAACAGCTAATAAAATGTGCAACCATATCAATGACTTTGGGCTGTATCTTCTTCATTACAAGTTAGTTTTGATCAATTGAAGATTAACAATGCAAATGAATCCTTCAAAGTTTTCTCAACAACCAAAAATGAATCTTCTCTTCTTTTATTTAGATTGCCAAAAAAGGGATTAAAAAAAATTTATGTAAGTGAAAGCAAAATGAACCAAGGCCACCAAGAATCTGATAAAAAAGATTGAATGATTCCCAGTACTATCGGCCTGATAAAACTGACATTGAAAATGATCCAGAAGCTGAGCTAGGAAGACAGTCACTATCTACCTGAGGTCGCGCCAATGCTGTAATTCTTCGCCTGTCATAACCAGGATTTGGCTCTTCTTCTTCTTCTTGTTCATCAATTGATAAAAGATCAACGATGATCATTTGAGTCTCCGGTGGCTCTTCCACATGCACTCGCCCTTCAAGCATTTCAACCACTTGAGTCATACTTGGCCTAAGCCTAGCCTTCTCTTGTATGCACCACAAAGCCACACAAACCAATCTCCTCACTTCCCTCTCCTCAACCCCTCCCCCTTCTATTACCCTATTGTCAACCACTTCCATTAGATTTCCTTGTCTCAATCTCTCACTCACAATCTTTGGAAAATACTGAAATTTCCTCTTAGACTTATCGTTGCGATTGTCAATCACGCATACATTTCTCCGGCCACCTATGATCTCCAAAAGCACCATTCCAAAGCTATAAATGTCACATTTTTCTGAAATACCATGTTCTAATAGCCACTCTGGAGCCAAGTAACCTTTAGTCCCACGAATGGTTGTTACCACTCTACTCTCATCCTTTCCCATTAGCCTAGAGAGCCCAAAATCCGATACAAGAGCTCGATGATTCTCATCAAGAAGAATGTTTTCGGGCTTCACATCAAGGTGTAAGATCCGCGAGCGACAATCATGGTGTAGGTAAGAAAGTGCCTTAGCCACATCGATGGCCACCCTACACCTCAAGTCCCAAGACAAGCATCCACCTCCACCTCCACGGTTACTGCAATTTTCACTTTGAGGGAAAATCCATTTGTCCAAAGACCCTTTTCGGATGAACTCGTAAACCAGAAACCTTGGGCCTGTGGGCACACAACAGTACCCAATAAGGCGAACTAAGTTGACGTGCTGAACACTAGCAATGGCTGCAACTTCTGATCTGAATTCCCTATCACCTCTCTCCTCTCCCTCGATCCTTTTTACTGCTACCGATGTCCCATCATTTAAAATTCCCTTGAAAACCGAAGCCGATGATCCTCTTCCAACCAATGATTGGAACCCATCTGTCGCTTCCTCCAGCTCCCGGTACCTGAATTTAGTGGGAACTCCTGCTACTTTCCTTAGGAAACTGTACTCAATTCGAAGCTCTCGGCCTTCTGAGACCAATTGAGTCTCTACTAATCTTCTTCGCCGATTGAAATGCCTCCTGGCGAAAACAAATGCTATGACAGCAACGATTGCGGCTCCATCAGCTCCTGCGATGAGAAAGAAAGACTTGGAAAGTCCAAGCGAAACGCGTGCGACGATGGTGGCAGTGATCAAGGCCATGATGAGGAAAACAGCAATTATGTTTGATTTCTTGTCCTCCATCAAATTTTCATTGATGATGTTTCTAAGTATAAAGGGAAAAGATTTGATTTCATTCTTGTGATCACCTTGGCTTATTCTAGTTGTGAACGAAAATCAATTCTTTTTTCTTTTGTACTTTTCTAGGTAATGGAGGCGTCATCCATGTATAATATTTTATTTTTTTGAAGGAAGACTATATGTAAAATTGACATTGTCCAAATTTTGGGTTGTGGGCAATATTTTATCTAGAGATGGTTGAAACAAGTTTCACCTAATCTGTCACTACATTTATTACTGTTTGGCAAAGCTTATCTTTTCTTTTTTCCATTTATTTGTTTTTTGACTTTTTACTAGCTTTTATTTTGAGATTTCAAAAAAAAAAAAAAAATCCAAAAATTCACACTAGAAGCCCAAATATATATATATATATATTTTAAAAAATATTAATTGAAAAAACACTCATAAAAAGCGTTTTTTTAAACGAAAATAAAGATATTCGTATTCAACATAACGACATAATAATTAATAAAGATTTTGTAAAAGTTAAACTCGCCACACATCTCAAAAAGACTAGTCTAACTTTCACGGAGATGGATAACCGTATTTTATATACTCCTAGACTAATCAAAGGGCTCACATTGATTTGAGATGAATGCAAAAACACTAAATCCAACTAAAAAGCCAATATAAAAGTCGATCCAAATAAGGTCTTTTAGTTTTTGGTTTTCATTTATATATTTGGTCAGTGGTTTTCAATTTTTTGCAGATAAAAAGGGAAAAGAAAAAAAAAATCCAAATTAAAAGAAATTTATCAAAACTGATCAATTGTTTCCTACAAATTCACAAGTAAACATGGTTTGATTCCTTAAGCTTGTTCAAGACTCACCACTTTGGTTTTACTTGTAAAACAAAGAAAATTATGGAAACTTAGACCTATGGTTGATGCAAATTAAAGAGATCTTATCAAATTTATTAGAGTTGTTGGATCTATTTCATGCAAATCCTCATCACATTATTTTCAAAGTACATATTCTTGCTTTCTCTTTGCTTCTTTTTAAATTTTTTTTTTCCCCCTCTCTTCTTTAAAAAAATTTAAAATTTTGCTGTGAGAAGTTGACATGACATTAGAATCTGTCATGAAAAAATCAAAAATTAAGAAAACACAAAGCACAAACAAACACACCCATAAAATTTAAGTAGTTTAGTTATTTATGTGCAACTAACCATATATAAAATAGTTGTACTATAAATATGGAGAATACAATGAGCTCCCTCTCTCAACATAATCCTTTAGCTCAAATATTCTTAATACCATAAAATTTAAAATTCTAAAATAACTCAATATATACAAGAATTTTAAAAAACTAATAATAAATATAATTTGAGTTAGAATTTGAGACACACCCATAAATTGTAAGTTTTCTAACTTGCTAAAAGTATTAGAAAATATATCCAAACCAAGTCAATTACCATGTATAATGACTTGACACCCATTATTGATTTGACTCATTCAATTTCTATTTTCCTTTATTTAAGTGGCAAATGACTGATGCTTTTTTAAATTTGCGATAGGATTCAATCCCTATTTTTTCTTTATTTTAATGACTCTGATGATTTGGAAGGGATTCACTTCAGTCTGCCAAGTGAACAGTAGGGTTAGTTCAGATTGGGTATGTGGGACTCATGGTAGCTCTTCTTTCAATGGTTTATATAAAAAATAAATAAAAATCAAATTAATCTGATATTTTTAATCATATAATTCATTATATTTATCTTTTAAAATCATATTTATTCAATTTTTTAAAGATAAATTACACTCACCTCCTATGAGATTTGAGAATAGTATAATCAATTTTATATTTTTGATATAGTTACACTAATTTCCCATGTAGTAAGACTAAATTGCCTAAAACTAATATAGATGGTGAGCTGACAGTGAAATAAATAAATATAAATACATATTTTAACAGATTAGAGATAATAACATTATTTTTTTTTTCATTTATATAACTAACGAATTACTAATGAAAAACAACCTAACTATTATGTGAATTAAATGCACAAGAGATATCAGTATAATTAAGTCAAAAGTATAAACATTAATTGTATTTTTAAAAATCTCAAAAGAGATGCGTGTAATTTACCCATTTTTTTAATGATAAATATGAAAGAATCATATGATTACAAATATGGAATCAAAGCAAAGCATCGAGTTTGGATCTGTTGGTATCCATTAGGGATATTCAAGTAATTAAAATGGTTCATTTTATAGAATTTGATGGGTCTATCATACATAAAAAAAAAAAAAAAAAAAATAAGATTGATCCAATTATCTTAGTCGCATAATTTTTTGGATAAAGTATACAGACCTCTCTTATGATTTGAAAAAAATAGAATAAACTTTATATTTTTGACATAAATACACCAACTTGCCCCTACTATAGTCAAAGGGACTATAACTAATTTAGATAGTGTGAAAAGAAAAAGATTAATAAGAAAAAATATATATTTAATTGTTAAAAAGATAAAAATATCAGCCCTCTTAATAAAAATAGGGCTAGTGGTTAGGGTATTGTTGGTATAGTTGGTATAAAGGTAAGAGTTCAAAGAGAAAATGGTGGAGGCTCATTTTGCTGGGTGGGAGTTCAAAAAATTGGGGGGAGGAGGGGACAGTAAAGAGGTAGGTGCTAATAGTAATCCTCCTAATAAATTATTGATAAAAAAGGGGATTAAGTGTTATGTGAATTCAAATCTTAAAGGAATCCAATGTAATTATGGCAAAACTGTAGAGTTTGATGCATTTTTTTCAAACTTCAGGGAGGTTAGTATAATTTGTTCTAATTTTTTTATATTTGTTTTTATGAAAAATAGATAGTTTATTTTCAAAATTAAACTTGTGATCTAATTTTTTTAAAACAAATATATATATATAAATTGTTCAAAAATCCGTATATGATATTAGATCCAATAATTATATATTAAATAAATTACAAATACGCCCTTGAAGTTTGCTTAAAATATAATTTATCCTTGTGGTTTTAGAAATTACATCATATATCTTGAATTTTCTAGTTTCATAATAAATAATCCCTTTTATTAATAAATCATCAAGTCAATTAATAGTTTTTAATGATGTTAAAATTTATTTCAATTAATATTTTAGGTAATTTTATCATTGTATAGGAGATCAGTTAATAATATATTTATTTTAGTTAATTCTATTAAATAAATTTTTTTAACAATGGGGTATTTGTAATTTTTCAATTCATAAGGAGCAATTCGTATTTTAAGCAAATCTCAATGGTATATATGTAATTTATTCTTATTTATTTTCACACATTATTTACTCTCTGTGCACACATTTAATGAATTAAATTTTTATTACAATTTTACTATTAAACAAAATGACCACGGTAGACATCAATACACAACAAATCTTAAAACTAAAAATTTTCTCTTAACACATCTTTCGGAACAAAAATTCTCAATGCACATCTTTTGAGGGGAAAAAAAAAATTTACACTAAGGCCTACATTGGTCTTCTATTGTTTTTCATTCTCGCCATTGTTGGGAACTTCTATTTCCACACATCTATTTACCTCAGTGCACACACTTAATGAAACATTAAAATAATTACAATTATATCCTAAACTAAAATGACCATAATAAACACCAAAACACACCCTTATATTTTCTCTATACACATCTTTAATAAATAAATAAAAAAATCTCAGTACACATTTTTTGAGTAAAAAAAACTAAACCCTAAAAAAAGTCAAAATAAATGTATGCACCAAGAAATAATTATAATTTTCTCTCTACTTTTTTGAACTTCGAAGAAATTTTGTGTAACCGTTCATGGAACTCGTAATGCAAATACAGTGTTGTTTCAATTAAAAAGCACTAACAGATTGAATTGGGGACGACTTTGAAATAGAAGAGCAACACATAAAGTTTCACTCTTTCTGTCTATCATGAAGTAACGAACTGTTGATTGATTGGGTTTAGAAGAATTCTTAATTGCTTCTGGAAAGTTGTAGAGTACTACTACTACTACGTATCAAACCTGGCTTGCATGTGATAATAGGTACACTAGTGGGAGTGACAGGTGGGATGTTCCAGTATTTGAGTCGTACTCGATGCATCTAGGGTTTATTTGTGAATAACTCATTGCCTCTAATGGAATTGTCAATGGGTATTCATTGTTTTTTCATAGAATTGTCAATGGGTCATTTTGGTACATCAGGTATGTCGAAGGAGGGCTTTCAACCGAAATGGGTAAAGGTGTGGTGTGCGTTCAATGATATGAGTTAGGGTATAATTGGAACATCAAGTGTAGAAGAATAATCACTAACCAAATTAATAAATGTGTGCATTAAGAAATGATGTACAGTGAGGTAAGTAGGTGTGTGAGAGTGTGCACACATTTTTTTATTAAATGGGTATATTTGGAATGTGGGGTGTGTGGACTGAAATAAATACCTAATAATCAAATTACTAAGTGTGTGGAGTGAGAAAGAATGTGTACAGAGACAATATGATGTGTGGAAATAGAATTTCCTGCCATTGTTGCACTCTATTTTACCCTGTCATTCTTGATTTGTGTGATGAAAGATTTACGAAATCATAGAAGTTCATATTTAGAGAAGAATATGACTTTACAACCAATTCAACAATGAAAAAGTGATTTTTTACGAGTGGAAGTGATTTTTTATTGTTATTTTTTATTTTTTTGTGAGCAAAAGAACTGATATTATTTTGTAAATTCAACTTCCAAGGATTGTGGGAAAAAACATCAATGATGAAAACTTTTCATATGATTTGTTTAAAAAAAATTTTGATCACGACGAAGACTTACTATCATTGTTGATCGTGAACCAAAAAGAAAAAGTTTTCATCAACTTGCATTACTCTTTTCATCCTTTCATCGTTGATTGGCTCTAAAAAACTACAAAAAATGTGTTGGTGGATTGTTGGATATGTCGGAGTTACTGTTGCGATGTGTGTAAATGTTTTTTGTGTGGTGTGTGTTTAAATTATAAGTTAGGGATATATTTAGAACATTTGATGTGTGGAATGAGAAAAACATAATGTAACTAAATTAATAAGTGTGTGAACTAAGAAATGATGTGCACAAAGTGTAAATGGTGTCTGGAAATAAAATTACCAAGAATGTGATTAATAAAATTATTTAGTAAAAATAATAAATTATTGTTTGGAAAGAAAATTTTATTATTCATTTTTACCCACTGTTACCAATTTTTGGAAAAATCGTTGAAGCTAGCTTCTTTTTTTTTTTTTTTTTTTGAACACAATCATTGAAGCTAGCTGGTGACGGTAATAATATAGACAGAGAGTAAAGACAAGTTTGGAAAGTTTAATAAAGTAGTTAAAAAGTGATTAAAAAGGTTAAAAAGTCAAAGAGTAGACAAAAATTAAAGATTTTCTTTTTTTCTATTTGTTGCACTTTTTTTTTTCTTTTTTGGTAAAAAATTAAAAAATCATTCTAAATATATATATTTTTTTTCATCTTATATTTTACTTAAAAAATTAAAAAATTACTAAAATAACTTATTACCAAATCAATCCTAGGCATACATATAAGTCACACATAAATAAATAAATGGATGGATAAGAAAGAGTCCTATTATGAATTTAAATCTCTGTCAAATAACATTGACAAATTTTCTAGAATTAACTATCTAAAACTTCTATTTACAAATGTTATAATAGTTCAGATCTTAATTAAAATTTTTTGAACCAACAAATTATATTTAGTAAAACAACTTCAATTTTTAAAACTAAGAATATTATTAATTTTGCATAGTAATGTTTCAGATGATTGTTTCACTAACTAATGAAAAAAAACAAAGTACAAGATTAAATGTTTTTGTCCTTCTACTTATTGGTTTGATTTAACTATTCAATAAAATCGAGAATATTATCAGTTTTTTCTAGTTTTAAAACTGAGAATATTATCAGTTTTTTCATTTTAAATTTTTTTCTTCTAGTTTTGCACAGTTTTGCACATCAATATTCCATCATCATGCTCCTTTATAGATACAAAATTTTTAGTTTTGAACAAAAAAATAATTCAATTTTTTTAAAAAATAAATAGTTTTTTTTTTTGTACATATTTTTTTTTTAAAAATTGAATTTGAAAGTTGATGTTTTAAAGTTTTGAAAATCAAAATAAATATCAAATCATCACATTTCTTTATAAATAATCATAAATGATGAACAATCATTGTTTGAAAGACAATTCTAACTATGAAAAATTTAATAAAACTTGAAAAGTTAAAATTTTTTAATTAAGATTTAATAAAATATAAATTTATAAATTAAAATTTGTGGGTAAATGTCACAATTTTTTACGATGTTACAAGACCTCACTAATTTATTGCCAATGCATTTTCAATATGCTTGAAAACTGGAGGCTTAAATAATTAATTATTGAAAAGCTTAGACCAAGTCTCCATAATGAGTAACAATTTTGTATTAGACAGACATGATGATGATGATGATGATGATGATGATGGTGGTGGTGGTGGTGGCAGGCAAGATCAAACAAATCCTGCAAAGTCCACAGGGAAGCTATTGAATCAAGATTTTCCCTTTCATCTTTCTTTAACTTTTTATTTGTTGGATTATTGGACTTATTTTTTGATTTAATTTTAATAATTCGAATAGTTCACATTTTAAGATTTTGTTAAGTATGTTATACCTATAAAAAATTAAGTTGATCGAATATAAAAAAGTATATGTTCGGAAAATTCTTTATTAATTTTTTTTAAAAAATAGTTTTTAGTTCGATGATTCGAACACGTAATTTCTGATATCCGATCAACTTAATTTTTTATGGATATGATATACTTAACAAATCTTAAAATGTGAACAATTCGAATAATCAAAATTAAGCCCAAAAATGGTCCCAATAACCCAATAAGTAGGGAGATCAAAGATCTTGATTCCCATGAACTCTACGTTCAGACAGTTTTGTCAGTTTAGAGATGGGTTTTGGATCTTATGTTAAATTATTCAAGTGTGTATAAAAAAATGCATTTTTTATTTAACATATGTAAGGACTTAAGTATTAAAGTATTATTATTATTATTATTATAGAGTATCCGTCCAGTTTATGTGCACATCGATTAATTTTAAATAAAACATATTATTTCATTGGTCAATTTTTATATAATTTTTGTGGAATTATCCCATTGATTTATCCAATGGAACAATGTTTTTGTTCATGCTTTGTCGACAAATTCACACTTGTCATTACCCCATCACGATCTCAACCACTTTTAATGACCAACCTATTTAGGAATGTATTTTGATCTATCTTTGTTTGTGCAAGTGCAAATAGAATATCTTTAAATTAGTTTCATTGTATTTTAAAGACAAATTTATTGTAAAAGCTTTAAATCAACTTCGTTATATTTTGAATATGTATTTATTGTAATTCAGTGCATATCATCTAATGGGGACAAATATTGATTTTAAAAAGCAATTGTAACACAACTTGAATTGTTTTAAGTCATTTTTGACATCACCATATAGAGTTTTTTGTCCCAACATAACACCCACAAACTATAGATATCAATTAAGTTTGTGACGCACAGTGAGAATCAAATTCAAGATGTCGAGTTTATGACTAAAATTGAAAACGAATCGAGCCGAGTTTTGTAGTGTTTGACTAAAATTCAAGATGTAGTTGCATTCAAGATTAAGCCAAGAGTCGAGCTTAAAAAGTTAACCTCGATCTTGAAGTGTCTAGTATTTAAAAAACTCGAGCTTAGCTCGAGTCCAGTCGAATACATGAACAAACCGAGCTCGAAAATAATAAAACCTAAATAAAGTGGACATTAAAAGAAAAAAAATTGAAGACTATAAACAAAATATGAAAGAACGCTCATATAATTAATAAGTTTGATAAAGAAATTTGTACAAACATCAAATATAAACAAATAAACAGTACAAATTAATAAAAATATATTTGATATATTATGAAAAATAAATTATTGATTTATATATATAATTTTTTCACAAGCTTATTTGAATATAACTTCGATTCGATCTATTCAAGCTCGGCTCAATTATTAAATAAATTTAAAAATTTGATTTGAACTTGTTCATTTAAAAAACAAGTCATACTCAAAATAGTTTTAAACAAGTCATATTTGGTGATAATGAATAACTCGATTCATTCGCATTGGGCTTGGGGCTATGTTTGCCGTTAGTGGCGGAGAAAATATGTTAAATCAGAGGGAGCACTTATTAATTATAACATTAAAAAATTTTATAAAAATATTTCACATAAATTTTTACGATTGACTTCAAGAAATATATATATATATATATTATTTGTAACTAGAATATCATGGACAATATAAAAAAAAAGTCATGGATATAAGTTTTAAAATAAATTATATAATAATAAAGTAATTTTTTATACAAAATTTCAGTAAAAATTCAATATAATAGTAATACCACGTCATCATTGACATATGATATCACCAACCAATAGTAAAGAAACACATAAAAGATGAACCTCACATGTCAAATGTAACTAACAATTCAATAAATTTCATATCTTCATTGAGATTAATTATAAGGGTAAACTACCAATAGGTCCTACTTTGGAGACTTATTACCCAATAGGTCCTACTTTGGAGACTTATTACCCATTAAGTCCTATTGATAAATTTATTAAGTGATAAAGATAAATTTATCAGTCTTTTATTTTTATGAATAAATTTATAGTGATAAATTTATCAGTCTTTTTGTTTTTATGAATAAATTTTTAGTGATAAATTTATCACTCTCTTATTTTTATAGTGTTAAATTATTAGTTAGGACCTGTAGGTAAATAAGTCCAGTTAATAGGACTAATTGGTAAGTACCCCTAATTATAATTGTATGTCAATAATGATAGATATCACAATTGTATTGAAATTTTCATAGATTATAATATGACTTATCGTAATATCTTTATTTGCAATAAAAAAAACAACCATTATTATTCTCATAATTTTAAAAATATCATTATATTTCCCTCTAAATAATATTTTATATTTAAAATATTTTTTTTATGTTTCAAAAAAAAAAAAATTATTATTCCAAAACCCAAGGGGACACTTGACGCCTGGTCCCTTTGTGGCTCCGCCACTGTTTGCAGTTGGCTTACATAATGAGATTTTAAGCTTTTTACCTTGATGCTTAGCATATATTTTTTTACTATTCAGTCACCCTCTCTCCAAAAATTCCTCCTACTACTAGTTTGTTATTTGGGATAAAAAATCTAAATAAAAAGTCATAAAAATGGCATTGTCTGACCCATTCAATCCATTTTTAATTTGGTGATCACAACTTGAAAGCACCACCATGTAATGGAGTGAACCATTGGTAAATACCACCATCTCTTTCACACCACCACTCTAATAATATTCTTAACATAACCAAGTGGTCATTAAAGTATAAAGTGAAATAAATTAGGCAGTACCAATGGTTAACACTTTTATTTCATGACTCAAACTTAGTTACAAGCACTACAAAACTGTTAGAATTTTAATTAATCAGAATTCTTTTAACTAATAAATAAAATCCTTTTTTTGCTTTTTCGTAGAAAAAGAGCATAATATATAGAAATTAAGCAGTTACACATCATGGGTAAAAAGCTCCTCTAATGTCTTTGAAAACTTGAAAAAAATATACAAGTACGAATAGAAGGGAACACGAGTAAGCCCTTATTGTGATTGCATCGGGAGCTTCTATTTACACACACTACTTCCCCTCTTTACACATCCTTCTTAATTCACACACCTTAAAAAAAAAAAAAAAAATACTCATTACACACACTTTTATTCCAATTATATCCCCATACACAACTTTCCAACACTCCCAATCCACACACCTTCTACACCAGCGACCACCTCGCCAGCGGCGACGCAGCACCACCGTTCCCTTTCACTTCCAATCGCCATCCCCACCCCTTCCTCTATCCACCGACGACACTATCGTGACCTCCACCTCATCCCCTCGATCTCTCTCTCTCTCTCTCTCTCTCTCTCTCTCTCTCTCTCTCTCTATCTCCTCTTAGTCGTGAAAATGGGGTTTCGAAGGTTGATAGTTGAACCAATATGTTTTGTTCGAATGTTGATGATCAAACCAAATTCATTAGTTCGATGGTTGATTTCCGAATGGAGGCGATTCTTTCGATGCTGGTAGTCCGAATGGTAAAAAATTGAGTCTTCTTTCAGATTTGGGTTCCACGATGCCCCTCTCTCTCTTTCTCTCTGTGGATTGAGGATTGCGAAGGGGTGGGAGCTACTACGGCGGTGGTGTTGCGTCGTGAAGTGGGGGTTACGGGGGTGGTGAGGAGGATGAGTGAGTGACGAGCGACGGGGTGGGAAGGGGCTTCGACAGAGGGAGGGACTGTGTTGAAGAAGTGGAAGACCGAAGGGGGGAGGGACTGTGTTGGGTATTAGGGTTAGGGTTAGGGTTTTGCTTGAAGAAGAAGAGGATATTTTGGTAATTTTATTTTAGGGTAAAAATGTAATAAAAAAAATATCATTAAGTGTGTGTAAAGAGGGGAAGTGGTGTGTGCAAATAGAAGCTCCCGATTGTACACTTTGTTGGCAAGCATGTTGTGGGATCTCTTGGAGGGTATCTAAGCATGCCTGATAGTTCAAACCCCTAGTCTGATTTCACGAGTACAATGTAAAACAGAATGAGAGTCTAAATATGGCAAATCCATAGAAAATTCACTAATCACAAGATATGCCAAAAATAGACTACATCACCAGATTTAGAGTCACCATCTAATCTTTTGGGAAAATTAGAAAACCCATGACTCGTGCCAAAGGCCACTGTCTGTCACAACCAAAGTTGTTCAGTTCGAAAACTTAGGTATGAGGGGGGGAATGTCATGAGTTAAGCACCTCCGCTCACCCGATTAAAGATCGGCCTCTACTAATTCATGATATGATATTTATAACCAAAATATGTTTATGTTCTAATTATTAATGCTAAAATTATTATGTGAAACAAGCAAGTATAGACTAAATCACTTATTTTGGAATGTTTTGATCTCATGCATTTTGAAAAAGAGTTTGAAAATATGCAACTCAAAGAAAAAGATGAGTTCACATGCATAGAAATCGAATCATCCCAACTGAAGCGAAATAACCTCCATCCACCACATATCATAGAGATATATATCAAATAAGCAAGTAGTCTCATGATAAAATGCTAGACACAGTAAGGAAAACACATACACAATCGGGATGCAAAATGAAATAGGCTTACCTAGTACTCATCTACATCAAGCCAAGCGTAAAGGGTTAAAAAAACATATGCATGATCCTAAATGCAAAGAAACTAATGCAATAAATATACTAGAATGAAACTAAAGACTTGGCTACTAGCATATGATATGCGAACCATCTCAAATCATGGGATTACGTATATAATTACATAAGAAATAAATAGGATGAGTAAGATGAGCCAAGCCTTATGCATGAAAAATGGATGCAAAGTATGGAAAATAATGAATAAAGAAAATATGATGCCAAGATACAAAAGCTACAAATAAAAGAATAGAAGAAAGAAGAAGAGAATGATGAACATACATGCATCTAAACTAGAGGAAACAAAATAACAAGAATCATGGAAGCTAAATACACTAGCAAGGTTACCAAACGAAAATAAAAAAGCTACAAAGCAAAAAAGAAATAAGATAATAGAAAACAAAATAAGCCAAAGTGCTTCTCTAGCATATGAAGAGAAGCACTAATTCTCTTGGAATGCCACTAGAAACTAGGCATGATGAATTCATCTTCAATCATCATGAATAATGAGAGAATTGAATCCATCTAAGCCATGGAAACTTCACAATGAACATGATAGAGAATCTCAATCTCAATCACCACAAGATGAGAGAAAGAGTAGCAAATAATGAAGTGAATGATAATCCATCCCTCTAATCATGAAAATAATCAAAGAGGAGAATAGATTAGCTTCCTCAGCCATCAAGCAATACAAATTACTACATGATGATTATGGAAACAAGCAAAATCCACCATTCTGATCATGAAGAAGATCATGAGATGATAGAACTTCTTTGAACATCAAAGATATGGGAAAATCAATGATGATCATAGAAGCAACAAATGAAATGGAACTAAACAAGAGGCAAATCAAAGAAATGAGTAAGAATCTACATCATCTCTCATGAAAAAAAGCAAATAGATGCTCAAATCTATGTAAACATGGTTGGAGAGATTAGATTACAAACTATTTCTAAGTAGAAGCCATGTTTGGCTTCCAAGAGAGTAGAAAGAAAACAAGAGAAAGTAAGAGAAAATGAAAGAAAATGAAGATAGAAAGCTCTAATCACCCAATTGAACTATGGATCATCCAATTAACCCCACAAAACAATCACAATAGTCCATTAATGTATTTACAAGGATTTAATTATGAAAGTTGAACTTGTTTGGATGGTGAGAAAATTGATGAGAAAGTGAGAGAAAGCAAATAAAATGGAAGTAAACACAAGAATTATGAAAACAAATTCTAGGGTAGGATTAGAACCCTCTATACAAGTCCATATCTAATCTAAATAAGGAAAGAAAACTCACAAAACAAATTGTTTGGGAGGTGAGAAAATGAGAGAGAGAATGAAAGGAAACAAGAATTCAATCAATTCCAACAACTCTTATGGAGAGGTGTCTAATCCCCACCATTATCTGCAAAGCCCAATCACATTATAAATAATAGAATTCATAATTATAGAGTGTTTGGCAAGAGAGAAAAGAAAAGAAAATAAGAGAGCAAGTTATGAGAAAGTTCAAGAGTTTACCTTAAGTAGAGATGAAAAGTTCCTTGATTGGCAAACTTTACTCTAGGCACCCTCAAGCTTTTGAAATTTTCCTTGAATCTCTAGTAAGAAAGCTTCAATCCAAGCTCCAATGGATGTGTATCTATAAGTGTATGTATAGAGAGTGAGAAATTGAAGGTCCAAAAACTTTGAGATCAAAATGGGTGTCTCTATATTTTGGTAAACCTTTCGAAATCTTCCCACAGTCCCTAACTTTGAGTTTAAGATCAGCCATCGTGAGGGAGGCCTTCGATGAGGGTTCTCAAAGGACCCCATACCCACCCAATCATTGAACTAAAAGAAGGTGTTGGAACCATTGAGTATGAGTTTTTTGGTTCCTAAGTTGAACAAGTAGGCCCATTTTTTTATTCCTCTCCAAGTAGTTGATGGTTTGGTTGTACCCTTGTTGTACTTAGAGTTAAGGACTCGAGCCCATAATTTGTGGTACTCGATGTGTAGCCTCCAATTAAGTTTGGCTATACACACATTGTTAACAATGCATGCTTACCTAATGCTCAAACCACCAAGTTTCTTGGGTTTGGCCACTTTCTTCCAACTAATGGCATGGCTTTTTCGTTTCTCAATTGTGGTGCCCCATAAAAAATCTCTGTTAAGTTTGTCAATTCTATTGCTAACCAACTTAGGGAGGTGGTTGCATTGCATGACATGGGTAGGAATGATTGTATTGATATGAGGGTTACACGACCCATGAATGTTAGGAGTTTTGATTTCCAACCTGAGAGCTTGCTTTGGATTTTTTCCACTATGAAGAACAAAGAGTTGGCATTTGGTTTGTTTAGTGTATGGGGTAGCCCAAATGTTAGGATTTGAAGTTTATTTGCAAAATGAAGCTTGGTGCTTTCATTTACATTGGAAGAAAAAAGGACTTTGGATTTATTCAAGTTGACTTTTTGGCTTGACAAGTTGCAAAAATCTTGAAGCACTTTGGAGATGGAAGAACAATTTTGCTCGATGGTTTCCTCGAAGAGTATTAGGTCGTCAGCAAAGAAAATATGAGATAGGGTAGGTCCAGTTCTTCCAACTTTGATTGGCAACCAAAATTATTGGCCTGGGTTTGGGCCAGCATCCAGCCATGGCGGAGATCCGGGGTAAGGCCGAGTCACAGTCGACTTGTGGCATCTAGCGCTGTACCCTTTAAGGGAATAAAGTTGCACCTTTACTACTACCTGTGGGTTTTGGTGAAATGGTAAGCGTTGAGGTTTTACAATTGATATTAGAGCAATGTCTCAAGTTCGATTCCACTGGAGGGCATGCTGCTTGCAAGTAGGTACTGGGGAGGGATTGTTGGCTTGGGTTTGGGCCAGCATCCTACAGTGGCGGAGGCCCGGGGTAAGGCTGAGTCACAGTCGACTTGTGGCGCTTGGCGCTGTACCCTTTAAGGGAATAAAGTTGCACCTTTACCACTACCTATGGGTTTTGGTGAGATGGTAAGCGCTAAAGTTCTACAAAAACTTTTGATCGCAAGCATTAGAGATGGAAATAAACAGGTACTCCATGTAGCGGATAAAGATGTATGATAAGAGGGGGTCACCTTGTCTAATGTAGAATCCTTACACCTTAGTAGAAAACTACGGGTTCAAATTTTGCGTAGTCAAAACCAATGGTCGACTTAAGAGGTGGTAAGTAGGAGGATTATCATTCTTACGATTTTTAAAATCCCTTTACTATACTAGTATAACTATTAATTATTTCAAAACTACATAGGTTTGTCCTTCCTAAAATTTTACAATAATTTAAGTTGACGTCCCTTTTGTATTAATGTATACCCCAATTGATTTTGATTAGGAGAACCTTGAATACATTTTCACTTTGAGGCAAGTGATATAGATGATATGTACATATTGGATCATGAAGTACTTAATAGTTCAATCCAATCAACCCAAAAGTAAAAATTAAAATAATAACAACAACAACAATACCAATCCTTAATAATAATAATAATAAAATACTTAGAACTCTCCCACCCCAAGTTACAACCTTGGATATACCAAAACCAAATAATTAAATAAAAATTAAACCAAAATTTTCTCAATCTCATCATATGCAAGTTAATTAAAAACATCTTCAATGGGAGAGACATTTACTGTATTTTAAACGGTTTACCCAGTCTAATGAGATAATGGAATTCCAATTGAACAGATAATAAAATAGACATTTTACATCAAAACTGATCCCTAATAATTTAAAATTATTCTTGAATAAAAAAAAAATTTCAATTTTTGTTTGAGGTGAATTTAAAATTGTTCGAATTGTGTGGTAAAACAACACTGTATAGTGGGAGGAGACAAACAAATGGCAAAAGTAACTTGATTTCTCTTGTTTTATTCTTCACTATTTTTTTCCTATCTTTTATTTTATTTAATTAATTAATTAATTAATTTTTTGGGTCTTCTCTTATAACCAAACACATATAGGTTCAACTATACTTTGGTTCAGTAGTGGCCCAAAAAATTTTGAGTCTTCAAGCGGAATATCAAAATGAAGCCTTAGGGTAAGTGTGCAAGAAAGTGTGCAATAACTGGTCCTTCCATTCATTTGGGGGCAATCAAAGAAAGAAGCATATAATTTTCTATCGGAAAGAAAGAATGCTAGCAAAAATGCAAGGATGGAAAAACAAGCTTCTATCCCATGCCGGAAGGGAAATTTTACTCAAATCTGCCGTGCAAGCAATTCCCTCCTATGCTATGGCCTGTTTAGCCCTTCTCCAGAGTCTCTGCAACAATTTCAACTCTCTTATTGGAATTTTTGGTGGAAGGGTGATCCTGTCAATAAGGGAATACATTGGGCCAATTAGACTTCTAAACTGTATGGGGGAATGAGTTTTCGCGACTTCTCTGATTTTAACCAAGCCATGTTAGCCAAACAGGGTTGGGGATTGATTAAAAACCAAAACTCCTACTAGGCAAAAATTCTCAAAGGCCTATATATCCCTAGTTCCGACTTTTTGAACGCGTCTCGAGGTGCCAAAGCTTCATAGGCTTGGTCCAGTTTATTAAAAGGCGGTGAGCTTCTTCAGAAAGGTATTTGATGGCAGGTCCATAATAACAGATCCATTCTTTTTTGGGAGGATAGATGGTTTCCAGCTGCTAGCAATTTCACGATCCCATGCCCGAAGCCTCCAAGTTGTCCTATTAAATTTGTTGCTGATGCCATTGATCTAATCCATAAGCGATAGAAGTTGGAGCCTCTCCAAGATTTTATTCCCAAGGAGATCATCAATGTAATCAAGACCATCCTTATTTCAGCTGAAGGTAAAGATGATATCTTGGTTTGGTATCCACTTAAGTCTGGGATTTATTTGGTTAAATTTGGATATGCCATGGCTAGAGCCACTCTTGACAGCACTCTTAGTGATCAGGCTTCTACTTCTTTTCAGATTGCCCTTAATCTCTAGAAACATATTTGGAACCTTGATATTCCACCAAAGATTCATCACTTTTGGTGGAGAATTTGCAAAAATTTGTTGGCTACCAAAGCAAATTTATTCAAGCAAAAATGTTCCATTTCTGCCGTGTCCATTGTGTTGACAAGAGCTGGAAACAGTGGAGCGTATGTTATTTGACTGTGCTTGGACGAAGGCCGTATGGTTTAAACCTTCGTTTTGATCAGGGCTCAGTGTCAAATGTTGCGCAATGGACTGCAAAATGGGTAAGGACTGAAGCTTTTGCTGACTCAGGTCGAGCTTTCTTGAGTGAGGTGGCTATGATTGGCTGGTTCATTTGGAAGGCTAGAAATGACTATGTTTTCAACCATTCTCCTGTTGATCCAAGGGACACTCTCCGAAAAAGTGCAAATGCATGGGTGGAACAACAAAACCAGTTGAGTGCTGATGATGGCTTAACCACAGCTCCTGCAACCCTGTCAGAAGAAGAGGCAAATGGTTGGCAATCTCAACCTCTGGGTACTTTCAAAATTAACTGTGATGCTACTTTCAGCACGACAAATGCAACTGCCTCTATTGCTACAATTCTTAGAGATTCTGAGGGCCGACTTCTCAGTGGACAAGTCTCATCTTTCCTCTCTAGCTCTGCTCAACAAGCCGAATTACTGGCTGTGCGTTTGGCTTGTTTTTTGGCCTAAAATCACAACCTTCCATATGTTGAAATCGAGAATGATAATCAAACTATCATCAAGCTCTGTGTTTCAGAAACAGTTCCACCTTGGGAGAGCATGGCAGTGGTGTCGGATATTCGCTGGCTTGCGTGTAGTGCAAATTGGGTATTCTCTTGAATTCGGAGGTCAAAAAACAAAGTAGCTCATTGGGTGTCTAGAGCTCATGCTAGCAAAATTCTTCCTAATAGTTGGGTGGCCTTCCCTCCCTCCCATTTAGCTGCTATTCTATCTTCTGATGTAAATCCTCTTATGTAATTGGTTCTTCCCCTGCTTTATATATTCTACTCGTTCAAAAAAAAAAACAAAGGAATCCTCAGGCTGTAAGCCTTAGGACAATTGGAATCTTTGGTTTGATAGATTTTTTGGGTACTTTTTTTAATTTTTTTATTTTATCTTTTTCGAATAATGTTGTTACTAAAAAAAATTAATAATGAATTTCACAATTACTTAAAAAAATCACCTTTTGTTATTGGGAAAGTTCAGATCAAGTGTGAAATTTTTTATTTAATTTGATTTTTAGTGGGGTTTTTTTTTTTTTTTTTTTTTTTTTATCTTAAAAGCTTTTAGAGCATCTCCAACGGTAATGGGCATTTTACCTATCTAAACATTACTATAAAGTATATATTTTATTTTGCCTATCAACTATTTCATGTTTCTACTCCAACCATGCTCTTTATTTTAGCTATTCATCTAAATACTATTAATTTTATAAAATGCCACATCAGCAACAAAGATGGAGGGAAATGATCCTAATGATTAAATATATTTTGCCTAGCCTTGAAGGCTAGCTACATGTAGCTAGTGAATGTGAGTTGAGCTAAAATGCCTAATCATATGCCTAGTGTATTGGAGTTGAAAAAAATGAGTTATACTAGACATTTTGACTAATAAGCATGATATACCTGGTGTGTTGGAGATGCTATGAAGAACTTAAAAAGTTCTTAAAAATATACCATTTGAAAAAATATGAGTTAATAAAATTTCCCTCTTGTCACTCTGAAACCAAAACTAAACAACTATTGTTTTAATTTTATTTTAAAATAAAAACTTAAATAACCAATAAAACAACTTTCTAAAGCAAAAATTGAACAGTCCCAGCCACCTTTGCCTTGGTCACACTGCAGACTTCCATCCAATTACACCCATTATCAAAAAGTCTAATCAATAGTTAAAATTGTATTTTATTTTTGTAATCAACAATGAAAATTCAATCAAAATTTTCATATCACTAGAATAAGAATAGTGATAAGGCCCTCCAAAATACAGTGCCAGACACCCTTGCCTTGTTCACACTACAGACTTCCATTAAATCATCCCACTATAAAAGTCTAATCAATAGTTAAAATTCCTTCTTTTTTTTTTTTTTTTTTTAATCAACAGTGAAGATTCAACCAAGATTTTCGTACCACTAGAATAAGAATAGCGTAAATGCCTAAATATAAAATATAATTCAAAAGTCAATAATTCGGTATTGTTTGATGTTTTTGTGTTGTTTTAGGCATTTATAGACTTTCCAAGTCTTTATACTCAAATGATATGAGTAGGATAAATATTTCAAAGCTTACTTAGATTTTTGGAAGAAATGATTATCCAATCAAATTTAAGAATAAAATTTTAAATTTTCGAGTTGGAAGTTCTTTGCATAGTAGTTACTATTTTGAGAATATCTTCTTTATACGATATTGGTTTGAGATGATTCAAGCGGCATAACCAAGATAACTCAAAAGGGACACAAATCATTGTCTCACAATATTTTCTCAATTCAACCATATTGGAGGTAAAAAAATGGGAGAACATTCAGGGCCAGGAATTTGAAAATTTGCACACAAGACATATTGCATACACCAACTTTGAAAAATTATATTTCATTCATCTAAAGTCTAAACCGTTCAAATTTTGTATCTAAATTGAAGTCCTAGAAGTCTCATGTCAAAATACAAAGTGTAGAGTAAGATATGAATGAAATAGCAGACATGACTCAATATGTTCAACAACTAAATACCAAATTTGACTTCCCAAATCTTATATATTCAACCATTGTTGGTTATGAGAAAATCCCTAAATATTTAGAGAGGAAAGACTTTGTACATATATTTACTCTATAAATAGAGATTTCGGTTGATCAAATAAGAGAGAAGTGGAGGAGAGTAATTGAAAATCAAGCATAGAAAAAAAATTTCTTCAAAGCTCTCTTCCAAGAAAGTTATGGCAATTTGTACAATCATATGTACCTAATATTCTCATCCGTAGGGCTTAGATGAAGCCCGACTGAAGGAATACTTGAGGTTTTGTAATTAATTACTAGATTGTATTATTTTTGGATAATAATTGCATAACATTTAAATTTTTTCTACATATATCGTTTTATCTCACTTTTTGTGTTTAATTTCCATGGTTTCAATTGTATGGTTATACAATAGTTTTATTTGTACATATATTGGGATCCTAAGATAGACCATGTTTAGGGAAGATAGACCGTTTCTACAACAGTAGTTTTAGCAAAAGATAGTCTGTACGAACCAAAGATGGTCTATACCTAGAGTTTCGATATATAAATTTTCTAGATGATCATATTAGAACTTGCAGTCATAGTACATCATAATTATTCACTAATTAATCTCCCAAGAATGGGTATACCTCGTGTTACATGAGTAGTGATGAATTCGAACATTGTAGTCACCCCATTTGTTACCGCCCCTAAGACTTGGGTGCTTCATTCCAAACACCTGATGATGAAAAGTTATACTATGCAATCTTTCGAATCTTCAGCAAAGGAATTCAGTTTTGAGCTTCAAACCCAAACCTTGCACCCATTTGGACCAAAACCTGTGTTCTTTTTTTTTAGCCTAACCACTCAAAGAGAAGCAAGACTAAAAGTTGACCAGCAGGCCATTTTGTTTGGTCCACCGGCCATGTTCAGCGAAGAAGATATTTTTGCAGCATAGGCTGCTCCCATATATGGGATTTGGCTAGTTGCTCTCTTTTAAAGATATTTCCGTTGAAAGGCGGTTGAAAATCTATAAATAGACCACCTCCCCTCAAGTTTTAGGGTTAGAAAATTTTCCGAAAGGCTTAGAAGACTATACATAGCACTTATTTACCCTCTTGAATATAGATACACTATAGATACACTCTTGAACCTCAAACTTGAAGCTTTTTGCTGAAGTTTCAAACTGTTTTTCTGAAACTTGAGGGTGTTCGGAATTAAGTTTGTTAGCTAAGAAGATCTTCCTCTCTTCAAGAGGAGGGAGCAAGAAGGATGAACATGTAATAACCCTTATCACTGCTTACCGATAAACTACTGATTACTGCTAAACTGAGACTGATTAGGATTGATAACTGAAGTAATCGAAATACCGAACTGACTGACTGAAATCTGAAACTGATTGATTGAGTATATCTGTTTAAATTGCATTCTATCTGTTTGACTGTTTAATTATCTGTTCATGTTTTTATGTTTAAACTGCTGATTGGAGGCCTTATTGGCGGCCAAATCTGAAATTGATTAATGTTCTGCGTTCATTAGAATTTATGTGATTTAATGTTGTATTTATCTGGAATTTGATTTGGTAGGATTAAATTACATTAAATGGTGTCAAATTGCACAAATTGGCTTTATTTACATTGGTGCCACTTAGTGGCTCACTACATGGACCATTGTTGAGCCTTATTACACTCTATACAAAACATTTCATCAGCCAAGTCCCTTGTTTCTGCCGACCAAGAGAGAGAGAGAGAGGGAGAGAAATTGAGTTCCCCCTTGTGATTTGCTTAGTGAATTAAAGAAATTGAAGTGTAGATTGCAAATTGAGCTTGTGTATCTTACATTGAAGACCTAAGGTAGATCATTGACCTTCTTCATTGTGTATTTGAGTTTATTCTTGCATGATTAATGGGTCTTTAGTGATCTAAGGCTTGAATTGGTTCAATAGTGTTGAATTATAGCTTAATTCATGCATGCATGTTTATATCCTTGCATTTGGAAGTTGATTTCATGGAATTTGGTACATGCATGTTCATATTATTGGTATAGTCCATGATTTCATCATGTCTTGGAAAGAATTGGCTCAATTGAGCTAGCATTTGGAGCTTTGAAGTTGTTCAATTCATGCATGTTATACATTCATCATGTTCTTGAAATTTAGTTTTGAAATTGAGCTTGATTGAACTACCCTTGGGCTTTGATTTTACTAATTGAGCTTTGAATCATGTTATTCCATGTATTTACAAATGTTTTCCAGAAAATGAACCCAAAGGAATCGAATTTGGTACATTGAAACTTGTTTTGAGCTTGAAGTTCGAATCTGGGAATTCCAGATTTTGAACTCACGCTCGAGCGGGGTTACTGGCGCTCGAGCGTGAAATTTGTGCTCCCAGTACTTTGCACTGTTTTATGATCCGCTTGAGCGGGGTATAGGACGCTCGAACAAGACCTTGTGTCTTAAGCTCGAGCGGCTATCGAGCGCCCATCGAGCGTGATTTTCAAGCATCCAATACTTTTGACTGTTTTGCAGACCGCTCGAGCGTGGGAAGTGACACTCGAGCGGGAACCTTTGTTTGCATTTCCGCTCGAGCGGAGTAACCTACGCTCGAGCGGGACCCCTGTTTTCTGAAAATTCTGAAAAATGCTTTAAAGTGCATCTTTGCATCCTCTTCTCATCCTAGGCATTCTTAGGCGTAGTTTAAGGCATCTTAATGAGGATATAGATGTAAAACCACACCGAGTCTAAGTAGGGACTAAGTCTTTGTCTCCCGAATATGAACTTAGTGTGTGTTCGTTCTGTCACTGTTTAGGGTTGGCTTTCGGAGACGCGCTCTAGCTGCTTATAGCCCAGAACTCTGTGAGTAACAACTGTGTAAAGATATGTTCAAATATGAATATTTTCTGAATACTGAATTGTACTGCTTTCTAAAATGACACTGTTAACTGAATGAATGTATGTCCTATATTCTGAACTGTATTGTGGCATCCTTAGCAACTACTGTTACTGATTGTTACTGTTACAGAGATCTCTGTCGGTTCCCTTGTTGGAACCACTACTGTTTACAGATTGATGGCCATCACTGACTGTTCGGTCTTTCAAGACCTACTGTTTACTGTACTGCTATGCTAATGGATGTACCACACATGACTGAATGACTGATATACTGAATCAATGAACTGTTTTCATTACTGTAAGGACATCCATTCTAAACCTCTTTACGCATTATGTTATTCACTGGGCTTTAGCTCACTGTTTATATATATATGTAGGTGTTCAGGCACCAGACCGGAGCTAGGAGCGTGGGTTAGGCTCCCCATTTTGTCAAGCCAACTACTGTGCCTCACTGCGAGGTTCCGAGCCAGCCGAGCTATGGCTTAGGGGTGTTTCAATTTCCCCCGTCTGTCTCCGTATCTGTTTCGTATAATTGTATAGACTGAATGTTTTCGTACTGTACTATTTAATAGGGATTAGGTCCCTGTTCTGATCGACTGTAAACGTTGTACATACTGGTTTGCACTGTTTATGTATATGTATGAAAAGTCTTTTTGCATACAGACTCACAGCTCATTGGACATTGTTTATTTACTGTTTTGGCTTCCGCCAGGCCCCTATACTCTGTCTTATTGTCTTACTGTTAAGCAGGCCTTCGGTAATATCGGATTACTGGCTGGTTACGGTGCTAAACCCATAGGGGCGGGTTTGGGTCGTGACAGAACATATTTTGGAAACCCTCTGTCTTGCTTTGTTCCAGTTCTATTGCAGTAGGTTTTTCTCCAGAAACAGTGGCCAGCCGGCTATTCTTCTGTCACACCCCAAATCCGGGTATGACCGGCCGTGGCCCATACGGCCTTAGCCCAAGGCACACATAAGCCTAAACACGAATCCATAAACACATTGAATAACTATACAATAGTCTAGTAATAAATAATCAAAACTCAATCCAGTGACATGCCACAACTATAAACGGCAAAATCAACCGTAATCAAAACCATCCAAACTTATGGGGTATAAACAGCCCACATATCAAAATAATCCTAAACGAACCCCAATAAAAATAAAAATAAATATGCACAAACTGGACATGACAATCTAAAACAAAATAAATGAATGTCCTAGAGGTCCATGCAATTGAGTCCTCGCTACGCCATAAATCCACTCTAAGTCCTTCTAACACCTGGAAGTGATAAAAAAAACTAAGTTAACTGATAGCTCAGTGAGTAGCAACATGGATAGTAAATACAGTTTTGAAAACAGGGATAAATTCCAAAATAAGATATATATCACAGAAGCTAGATTGGCATACAGTTTGGTAAATACAATCTGTTTCAAAAAGAATGTTCCACAGTTAAAATACTCATGTCTCTCAAAAACATGATAAATGACATTTTCCACTTAAAACAGATTAAAACATGAATACCAATAATTTTCTGGGTACCAAGAAAAAATAAATAATATGCCACACAGTTCTCAAGGCTAGAAGCCCCATTGGATCCAAAATTGAACTAAGAGTCATCCTCAGGGTGGCACCTGGGCATTTTCTCAAAAATGATCCGATTGAAGGTCACCTAATTTTTTTTAAGGTCTTTTCCTTACAATCATTGAGCACTAGAGTCATCACGGCCCAACTCGGATCTGTTCCCTAGTGGCTAGAGTCACCACACACAATGGAATAATTTCCCTAGACTAAATACACAGATGGTCCCAATAATCAATACACATCAGTTTCACAAAACATGGTAGTTCACCATTATAAACATGAGACCAAAACAAATAGTTTACAGTATGCCAAGTTCACACATGTTTCAGAAATAATTTGACTCCATTGATAATATAATAATTTATCAAAACAATTTAGTCTTGAAACAACAAGTTAATTTTCCAATAGTTCAAGGTAGGGGAATATTTATAAAATATATGTAGCATGAAACTACTCACCTGAAAACGAAATAATATAATCCTCGAACAGAGTATGAAAGTCCAACTACTGCCCTGAACAAAGTATTAAAACTACATATCACTATTAATTTAAACATACTAAAAGGAATAATAAACTAAGTAACCCCAAACTAAAGCGCACTAACACGGCTCAACCCAACTCACCGTTACTCTTAAATATTACCTAAGTTCATGTTCTTCAAGGTCTAAAATTAGCCAAGACATGGGTTCAAATCGAAACTTAATTAAAAGTAACTTTAAGATAAAACAGAATTTTAAAGTAGTTTTCCCAATCTACTCGCTAACTTTGAAAATTAAAAACCCACTCCACGTTGTTCGAAAAATTCTAAAACCCTCCAGATATCAACTAATATATCCTAAGTTTCAAACCCAAATGGTTTCACTTGATTTTCTTATCAAAATAATTATCTACAATTAATTATATCTAAACAGGTTGTTTTCTGCAGCACTTTAAAGAAATTGACGGTTCTCTTAGTATACACGAGCAATCAATGCAAGGTTAAAAATGCAAGAAACTAGACTCGTAAGCGGTTCTACTGACGCTGATTTGATAATTTTTGGATTTATACCCAAAGAGAACAACACTCCCGAATTTACTGTTAAAAACTAGTTTTCTAGAAAGATTTGAACGCATCAGTTTATATGGATTTTGACTTCCAAAAAATTATGAGAAAATTCAGATATGCAATTCAATATGTAATTAATCTACTGTAAAAATTTCAGTTCAAAATTCATTCGTTTGATATGGTTTCGTGATTTTTAAAGTTTGTGATTCTGTGCAGAATTCTTATCCAATGACTTTAGCTCCTTAATTCGCTTTAAAATTTTGCATAATAATAATATACACAAAACATTAACCCAATCAGCCAAACCGTTCCTTTTCTTCCAACAACTCACAAAACCACAAGCACCATAACTATGTAAACAATAATCTATAATAGAACAAGAATAAATTGATTCTTACCTTGGAGTTGTTCAACCACAAAGTTAGTGGAAACTTCTCTCTCTCTCTCTCTCGTGGCTGCTGTTATATGTTGAAAGTGTAGTGCAAAGCAATTATAATAAGGGTTAGGGTTTTTGTTAGGAAACTAGGTGACCTTCAATTGGATCGTCTTTGAGAAAAGGCCCAGGTGCTACCCTGAGGATGACTCTTAATTCGATTTTGGATCTAACGGGGCTTATAGCCTTGAGAACTGTGTGGCATATTATTTGTTTTTTCTTGGTACCCAAAAAATTATTGGTGTTCACGTTGTAATCTGTTTTAAGTGGAAAATGTCATTTATCATGTTTTTTAGAGACATGAGTATTTTAACTGTGGAACATTCTTTTTGAAACAGATTGTATTTACCAAACTGTATGCCAATCTAGTTTCTGTGATATATATCTTATTTTGGAATTTATCCCTGTTTTCAAAATTGTATTTACTATCCATGTTGCTACTCACTGAGCTATCAGCTGACTTAGTTTTTTTTATCACTTCCAGGTGTTAGAAGGACTTAGATTGGATTTATGGCGTAGCGATGACTCAATTGCATGGACCTCTAGGACATTCATTTATTTTGTTTTAGATTATCATGTCCAGTTTGTGCATATTTATTTTTATTTTTATTGGGGTTCGTTTAGGATTATTTTGATATGTGGGCTGTTTATACCCCATAAGTTTGGATGGTTTTGATTACGGTTGATTTTGCCGTTTATAGTTGTGGCATGTCACTGGATTGAGTTTTGGTTATTTATTACTGGACTATTGTATAGTTATTCAATGTGTTTATGGATTCGTGTTTAGGCTTATGTGTGCCTTGGGCTAAGGCCCCGTGGGCCACGGCCCGGTCATACCTGGATTTGGGGTGTGACAATTGTGGTATCAGAATTCTTTTGTACGACAGTGGTGGTTTTTCAACAAAACAGAGCAGATCTTAAGGCCAAAACAGAACTGTTTTATGACTGCAAACAGGGCAATTTCTGGCATCAAGCAGAGAGGTTTTCAGAGGATGTTCTTGCTTGTGCGCATGCGATTCCTCGGTTTTCATTCAATTCCTTAAACCGGTCGCTTTGAAATTTGTGTTTTGTAATAATTAGTTGATTAATTTGTGCTTGTAATAATTAGTTAATTAGGACATTCGAACCCTCTTGTAAGAGGGCAAATTTGTAACCCTTGATGTATGTCTTTCAACCTCCATTTCTTTCTCCATTTTATTTAAATGCTTACCATGGTTGTATGGCATCATATTTTCCTTTATCACTACCATGATTTGTATCTATTTTTGCATGCATTAAGGTTTGGGTCATCATGCTTGATATCATTGATTATTTCTTACTTGAATACGTGCGGTACCACATACTTTGAGTGGATCCATATAACATGTTCATAACCAAATCAAGTAGTTGCAGTTTGTGTGTGTTGCATTAATCATGTGCATTTTTTAGGATCATGCATTTTCTTTAACTATTTTCTTTTCTTTGGCTTGCCTCGGACGAGTTTTGGGTAAGCATTTTTGCCTTTAGCATATCATAAGTTATTTGTGTTACCATGTTGAGCATGCTACCATGAGCATACATGCTTACTTGAAATATTTCTATGAATGCCTGTGGATGGAGGCTATTTCGCTTATATTGGAATGACTTCGATTATTGTACATATGAGCACGCTTTTCCTTTAAGTTCCACATATTCAAAAACTCTTTTTAAGAAAGCATAAAATCAAAGCATTTCAAAGTAAGTGATGTGGTCTATACTTGTTTGCTTCACATAGTAATGTCAGTATATTAATAATCAGAACATGAGCATATAATATCCATAAATTCACATCATGACTTAGTAGAGGCCGATCTTTGATCTGGTGAGTGGGGTGCTCAATTCATGACTTTCCCCTCTCATACCTAAGTTCCCAAACCAAGACACTTTAGTTACGACGGACAAGTGGCCGTTGGCACGAATTACGGGTTTCCTAATTTTTTCAAAAATATTAGGTGGTGACTCTAAAATCTGGTAATGCAATTCATTTTTGGCATCTCTGATGATTAATGTATTTTTTAAGATTTACTGGATCTGGACTCTCATTCGTTTTTTCTGTTTCACATTGCACTTGTGAAACCAGATTTAAAACTATGGGAGTCCAAATTGTAGGGAATCAAATCCGAGGAGACTAAACCCCTCAAAGGAGTGTGAAAAATTAGCTACAAACACCTCTGTTTGGCAAGTTGGTTTCCAGGCTTTTTTGGCTATTTTAGCCACAAAAAACAAACTAGTCTATTTTAGCCATAAAAAAGAAAACATCACATCCAACCCATAATCATTACACTCTTCTCTTACAAAAAAAGTCAAAAAAGTCAAAAAGTCAAAAAATCCTTCCCAAACTAAACTTTTTAGCCCAGGCTAAAATAGTCAAAAAAATCAAAAAGTCAAAAAGCCAACCCACTTCCCAAACTAAGAAATTTTCCACAACTCAATTTTCTTTTTAATATTTACTTATTATTTTCATTAAGTTCACACCATCAACCTTCTTTGATTAAGTTTTTATTTTAAGCACTTTAGTCCTTACAATCACTGTGGTACAACATCCATACTCAATCCACTATATTCTTTATTTTGCATAGTTACGGGTCATTAGTTTTCTGAATGATCAATTTTTGGCATCGTTGTCAAGGATGGTAAGAATGGCGATTAAAATTTGGAATTTTTTTTTTTGTCTTGACTCTTTATTTTCTTAATTGTTTTTGTCCTTTTCTTTCGCACATACTTGATTTGCTACATACTTACTCGAAAAAAATAATAATATTGTTATATATATATTTTTACTGGGATAGTTTTACCACTTGTGTGTTATTATTATTATTAGGATAAATTATAAATGCACTTCTGATATTTGTATAAAATATGAATTGCCTTTTATAGTTTGAAAAATTATAAATAACCATTTGTCATAATTTTTTTTTTAAACAGAATTAACTGGAAAAATGAAATTCCTAACTGTTTTCCTATACATTAATAAAATTATTTGAATTATTAATTGAAATATGTTTATGATATCATTAAATATTGTTAATTGACTTGATAATTTATTAATAAAATGGGCTATTTGTTATGAAATTAGAAACATCAAGGATGAGATATAATTTTCAAAACTATAAGAGTATTTCATATTTTAAGTGAACCTTAGAAATTTATTAATGAAATGGGTCATTTCTTATAAAATTAGAAATTTAAAGAGTAAGATATAATTTTCAGAACCACATGGGAGTAATTCGCATTTACTAATTGAAATATATTTCTAATATCATGAAATATTGTTAATTGACTTGATGATTTATTAATAAAATGGGCCATTTGTTATGAAATTAGAAATTTCAAGGATGAGATGTAATTTTCAGAACAATAAGAGTATTTCATATTTTAAGTAAACCTTATGGGTATATTTGTAATTTACCCTATATATTAATAGGGTAATTCTATTTACACACCACTCATTTGCTTAATACAGGAAATTCTATTTTCACATACAAAATTATCTCAATCCACACACTTAATAAATCTTTTTTTTATATTATATTTTTGTCCTAAAATAAAATACCAAAATATCATCATCTTTCCAATAGAAACCCAAGTTATTAAAGCCGCCGATAAAGATCACAATCACAAAAGTTCACCAATTCATGCAAAACAGAATCCAACGATACATCAAACATAATTGAAATGAGAAACTCAATTGAGTAGAAGATGAGATTAGGTACAGTTCAAATCTTGGATTCAGCAGACTCCAGCGGCCATAGAAGAGCATAATGCATTGGCACCTCTGTCAAATCATGTTTCTTTACTGTCAGCTTCACACACACACACACACACACACACACACATATAGAGATGAGAGTATGTGAAAGAAAGTATCAAATTCGGAAGGGAGATTATTCTCAGACGAAGTAGTAGCTAGGGTTTTAGATTAAGACGCTTTGAATCGAGCTTCAATTGGCGGTTACTCATTGAGTTGCTTCCTCTCTTTACCACCAACTTCACCTTCAGCATCACCATTGTCATCATTAACTTCATTGAATTCTTCATCTTCTCCTCCTCTTTGTTCTTCGTCTAGTATCGTAGTCTTCTCTAGTTCTTTTTGTTGTTTGATATGGGTTTTTCATATCTCCCTCTCAGTTAGTAATGGTGGTCGGGATTGTTATCGGTCGTTGGTGGTAGAGATCGGGCTGCGATGATAGAGGAAGACGGCAGCCAGAGGTGGTAGTTAGGGACGATCGGATGGTGGTAATGATGGTGTGGAGAAAGAAAGAGATGAGCGCATTTTTGGTAAAATAAGTTGTGTATTAAGTAAAAATGAGATTTGAAATTCATTAAGTATGTGCTTTGAGAAATGATGTACACAAAGAACATTTGATGTGTGAAAATAGAATCTCTCGCTTAATACCCACAATTTCTCAAATTTTTTATTACAATTATGTCCCTTAGTTAAATTACTTTTTTAGACAAAATTATAAACCTAATTTCTCATGAACACATACACTACCAGCAGCCACCGTTGCAGCCTACGCTCTTTCAGCTCTGAATTGGCGTCGATTCTAGCGTTACTCTCTTTCTAACCCTTGCCACCTTTCTCATTCTTCTTGCGACTACACCTTCGTTCCCAAGCCCCATAGCGCCTCCCACCTTATTCTACTTTTGTCTTTTCTTCATTCTTTTTCTTCTTCTTCTTCCTTATCATTGGCTGAAACCCTAGATCTGTCTCGTTGTGGATCAGTGACGAATCTTTGTTCATCTCTCTCTCTCTATCTCTCTCTCTTGTGTATGCGATGGCAAATCTCTCTCTGGGAGTTAGGGCTCACGATGAATAAGGGTTGTGGCGGTAGTGCATCATGGCAATAAAAGGCCACTGGCTTTGTGATTTTGGCTGGAAAAGTAGGTCGTGGTAGTTGTGTTTGTTGACAATGATCGGAAGTAAAGAAGAAAAGAAGAAAGATAAGGTACATGATGGAGGCTGCGATAGGAAGCGAGAGGGGAGCGAAAGGGGCGGTGACTTAAGGAGAGTGCTGGGTAAGGGTGATCGTTGGCAACCGATGGCTAGAGGTCAGTCATAAAGGTTAGGGTTCGCAGAAGAAGACAAGGGTAAGTTAGTATTATTTAGAAATTAGTGATGTGTGTTGAAACAAAATTGAAATATTCAATTTATGTGTGGTGTAAACTAAACAAATAAGGATCAAATGATGTGTACTAGAACAAATGATGGTATGCAAATAGAATTTGAATAAACTATCAATAGGTCATAATAGTTAGATTTTATCGAGTTTTATTCAAAATAAGTCATAGTGCAATCATTGCTAAAAGTAAATTTTTGTAACATTTTTTGCATATGTTGTTAAAAATTAAAAATTAGTAATTTTTTTGTTACGATTTTTATAAATTATCATTAAAACTTATAATTAGCGACATTTTTATGTGGCAAAATTTTTAAACTATCGTTAAAAATTAAAAATTAGTGACTTTTTTGTGATCTTTTTTTAAATTATTGATAAAACTTATAATTAGTGATATTTTTTGTAACAAAATTTTCAAATTATTGTTGAAAATTAACAATTAGTAATATTTTTTTAATAATATTTGATAAAAATATCATTAATTATCGTAAGACTTATTAACAAAAATGCTAAAGACCCTAAAAATTATACCAAATGTTTCACCTAGGTGTGTGACCCATATGAGATTCACATTGTGTGAATTTTACATCCATATGAAATTTTGATAAATTTTTAAAATTTTTTAATACTACTCACTTATTAAATAATAAGTTCAACTATTAATAAGTTGAGCTATTAAGACCATCTCCAACGGAGAACCAAATCCAACATCAAATTTGAAATTTGATGAAAAACTCACTTTTTGAGGCTCCAATGGTGGCACCAAACTCATATCAAACTGAGGATTCACCAAACAAAACATCAAACTGATACCAGGAAACAGATTTTACCAAATCACTGTTACTGACCGTTGAAAGTGGTACACCGGTCAACCACCCGGTTGCCCGGTCGGTTGACCAACCGGTCGCCCGGTTCTCTTTGAAATACATGGGTTCAAACAGTTCAAACAATTTAAAAAAAAAAAAAAAAAAAAAATTTGCCTTTGCCGGTCGACCGGTTGGTCAACCGGCCGGTCGACCACCCAGTCGACCACCTCCCCAATTTCACTTTGATGCTCACCGTTGGAGCGCCTTGTACCAGATTGAGAAAATTCCTATTTTTGTACTCAAATTTAATGAAATTTTTGAGTAACCGTTGAAGATGCTCTAAGAGTTTTATAAGTTGTTAAGATTTTTCTTTTTAATATTACCAATCAAATCAATATTATTTGAATGGTGGAAGTACTATTTAAAAATTTGGAGTTTATAATACCAAACCCTAAAATCTTGCAGCTCCCAAATTAGTTTTTGCCAAGTCTCTATCCGCTTCTTCTCAAAGCACAACAGTCTCTCTCCACTCCAGCATGAGAAGCTCGGCCAACGGCGTCGCCGGCGATCGCAACGGCACCAGTAATGGAAGTAGTTCGGTCGACAAGGGCGTTGATTTTGCAAATTATTTCTGCACATACGCCTTGCTCTATCACCAGAAAGAGATGCTCTGTGATAGAGTTCGCATGGAAGCTTATTACAATGCTGTTTTTGAGAACAAACATCACTTCCATGGAAAGGTAACTCTCTTTTTCTCTCTCTCTCTAATCAGTATGTTTGGTTGCCGAGAAACTTTGAGGAAAATAGATATGTGAAATTTTGGACCTTTGTCTTATTTTCTCTTCGTTTCTGAGTTATGAAAAATCATTCTCACATCTTAAATGATTTTAGTTTAATAAATGTTCTTGTTTAAATTTTTTTTTCCCCTATATTTTCTCAGCAACCAACCAAAGGCGTACTTGTTAAGTTAAATAAATGTTCTTGTTTTTTTTGGGTTTTTATTTTTTATTTTCTGTTTCTCTACATTTTCTCTGCAACCAACCAAAGCCTCACTTGTTAATATATACATATTGTGTATATGCAAGCTGCTGGAATCGTTAACAAAATAGATACCAGACAGGAATTGGGAGCCTTGTGAGCTCAGGGAATTAATAGAAAGGCTTTAAATTTTCGACACTTTTATGCTTATATACATGTGAACACTTTCAAGGGTTCATGCACACACATATTTTCTTGATTGTGGGTGATTTTGGTTTTTGTGAGGAAGTTGTGTTTGAACTGTTTGGGACTAAATTGGTGAATCGGTGGAGAAAGACTGTGTTAGATGTAGGAACTGGGAGTGGAATTCTTGCAATCTGGGCAGGGCAAGCCGGTGCTAGAAAAGTCTATGCAGTGGAAGCAACAAAGATGTCGGAACATGCACGTGAGCTTGTGAAAGCAAATAACCTTGAAGACGTGGTTGAAGTGATTGAGGGTTCAATGGAAGATGTTACCCTGCCAGAGAAAGGTAACAGCTTGTAATTTCCAATACTGAATATACCTTTCATACTTGACAATATATTTAATGTTCTAATTTGCATTTGGATTTCGTGTGCTTTTTGTGGTGTTTATTCTAAAAATTGAAAGTGATTGATGGGCAGTTGATGTAATTATCTCTGAGTGGATGGGATATTTTCTTCTTCGTGAATCTATGTTTGATTCTGTGATTTGTGCGCGTGACCGCTGGTTGAAGCCAACTGGGGTTATGTAAGTACTTCCACAAATTGACGTTCTTACTTGTTTTCCTCGGTTTAGTGTCCCAGTTTAGTTTCGTTAATTTGAATTACCCCTTCTTCTATTTTAGTTCTCTTTTATTATTGCTTGTGTTGTTTTCAAACTTTCAGATGGATTGCCTCATAGAGCTCAACTACAATTTGAATGGATATTTTGTTTCCTAATGGACAAATGTCCAACTTGGTGCTAGTATACTACTTTTTTTGAACGTACATGTAAATTACCACAGAAAACAAATGTTTTTAAAGCCTTTGCTTATGCATCTTTGAGGTTTCACCTATAAGATCCCATTGAATGTGTTAGTTGTAGAAGACATAGATTGATTGATGAACTTAGTGAGTGTGAGTGCTAAGTTTGGATTTTAAATTGGTGTACCATAGTTGGAGATAACTATGAATGAGATAGAATGTCAAAATGCAGATATTAAAATTGGTGGGAAACATATTGCCAACAGTAATCATTTTAGATTATTTCTTCTTCGAATTGTTTATAAGGAGGGGTAGATTGAAGAGGACATCCTCATAGAACCGTACCAGGTTGAATTGGTTGAATATATGAGTTTGCAGGGTTATGAACTTATTAGATTGGCTTATTCTAATAAATTAGCAGAATTAACAAGAATGGTTGGGACAACAAACAAATATTATGATGTACCAGGCTTTATTGAGAGAACACAAGGATGAGACATGGAGATGGAGTATGAATAAGTGACTGGACTCACATGTGAGACCTGGAAATTAGTCTTTGGTCCAAATTGGCAACAGTATGGTAAAATTTGGCCATGAATTGGATGTGGTTATTGAATGTGATGGTTGTAAAATTTGGAGGCTATTTAAAATTGTGAGCGCCTACAAGGAAGATTCCCAGAACTAATAATGTGGGTGTTTGGGAAGTTGCTATTTTAGTAGGCTAAATTTTTTGTGTTTGGGAAGATGATTGAATTTTTTTGTAGTTGTATGTGATGTTTGTGAGAGAAAAAATAAAATGATTATGGATTTGATGTGATATTTTGTCTTATTAACTATTTTAGCCTATTTTGTGTTTTTGTGAATTTTAGCCTAAAAAAGGCTAAAATTTTTCTTGCCGAACACCCCACATGTTTGATATTTATATGCCTATATTAAAAATGGTAAGATAAGAAGAAAATGCAACTTAAAGTGCTCCTGCAGAGCTGGTACCAAATGACATGCGTTTAATAATTAGGATGGTGGATTATCATTAGACAATTTTTTGATTAATGTAATTTTTTCTCAGTTGATTGAATGAGCTTTCATTTTGCAGGTACCCCAGCAATGCTCGTATGTGGTTGGCACCCATCAGGTCTGGATTGGCAAATCAAAAAATGAGTGACTACGAAGGATCCATGGATGATTGGTTTTATTTTTTGGACCAGACTAAAACTTATTATGGTGTTGATATGAGTGTTCTAACGAAGCCTTTCGCTGAAGAGCAGAAAAAATACTATTTACAGGTGAGTGCTACATTTCAGCAGGTTCTAACTGTAAAATTTGTGAAGTAATTGTTGATCATTATAGTGTTTCGGTCAGTAATGCTCTGTAGATTGTTAGTTTCTTCCTCTGTGCTGTTTTGGCTGCTGAAATGGATTTGGATTTGTTGGAGACCATTGCTATGTTAGTTATACTGTATCACTCCCCTTCATATTGCTTTTCAAGTGTTAGATGCTAGTTTTCTGTGCTTGTCTACTGCATTGATAAAACATTAGTATGTTCCTACCAATGCATTGTGCACATATTGTTGAGGTCACGAGTGACATGGGATTTATTTGACATTTTATTAGTGAATATTTAGTGGCACAATGGGTAATGAGTTGGTTTCCTGATTAAGCTATCAAAATAGGCACTTTTACTTATTACTGGCTATTTAGATGATGTTCCTTCCCTCATTTGTTTCCACCATAGTCCTGAAAGTGGATTAAAATTTTGTGGTTAATTCATAGTTTTCCACATTACATTTTTTCCCATTTGTTGTCGAGGTGATATATGACACGGTCTTGGGTAAAACTCAACTCCAAAAGCTAGCTATTGAGGTGAGGGTGCCTTCATGCTTATATACTTAATATTACTTTAGTACTTGAGCAATGTGGGACTTTGCTTCACAATGGTTTTTTTTTTTTTTTTTTTTTTGCAGTTATACCTTTATTAACATAGTGTGTGGTGGTGTTTTCTGTAAATTACCTACTAGAGTACTGGCTGCGCACTTTTTTCTTTAAGTTTCTTAGCAGGTAGTCGTTGTCATCATTTCTTTTTTGAATTTGGATCAGTGGTTTCAATAAGCAGTTGAAATTTTATGACATAATGTGTTTTCACATTTACCTAATGGATTTACATGTATACTATACAATACACATGTTATGTCAATGTGTTCATAATGTTTACCACTGTCAGACCCACTAATGCCTGAGCTTTTTTACCTTTGCATTGATGTATATTTTGAAGAGTTACATAAGGATTGTTAGCTTTGTATGTATTCTGGAGAATTGTAGTAGTCTCTTCAACTTGCTTGGTAGAAATCGTCAAACCAAGCCTTTTTTACCTTTATTTATTTTTCTCATTTTAAATCTTTTTGTGCTTTTAATTATTTCTTGGGTAAATTACACTCACCTCCCTTGAGATTTAGAGAAAATACACTTAGTTCCACATTTTTGATAGAATTACACCAACCTTCCTCGAGGTTTTAATTCATATAGCACTTGGGTCCTTTTTCGTTAGTAATTGGTGAGTCATATCATATGTGTTAAAAAATATTTTTGCTGTGTCTTTTCTAGTAAAATGTATATTTACCTTTGTTTAATTATGTGTTTGCCCACCATCTCCATTAGTTTTGATAGATTTAATCTTACTGAAAGGGAGGTTGGTGTAATTATGTCAAACCTGTGGGGCTAATTGGAATTTGTCAAATCTCAAGGTAGGTGAGTGTAATTTACCCTTATTTCTTGGTTGTAACCTACTCATGTTGTGAATTTCATTTATTTGTTAGTTGGCACATATTTAAGGCTGCTTCATTGTATGCTACCATCAAATAAAGTCTTCCAATCATTTAGTCATTTATATGGATTTTCTAGCATAATGATATTCACATGTTTTTAAAGAAATTCTCTCCATTGTATTTCCAAACCAAGCTACCTCATCAACTTACTTACTATTACATTCTTCATTTGTTGAGAACTTGATTTTAATTTATGAAACAGAAAATGGATTATTTCAGTTCTTTACAGTATATAAACCTAAACTCAAGGTTTTAAAAAGTGGTTGAAACTTTTACGTAACGCTGTTACATAACGATATTGGTGGTTACCGCCATCCGTTACGGATGCTATAGTGGTGTGACAAAAATTTACAACCGTAATGGCCGTCACCGTTACGTAAAGGCCATAATGGCCGTTACACTACCGCTACAACACTGTCACGGCCGTTATGGCTGTTGTGCTTCTATTTTTAAATTTTTTATATTTATAAATTTTGTATATAAGGCTATTTTCTCTTTTTATTTTCTAGTTACATAGAACTTGAGTAAAAATCTTATCTATACATGTTTTGAATTCCCAGTTTTCAAGTTTTACAAGATTTCATTTATTTTTAACTTAATTATATTTGAATATTAATTTATATCTATGTATCTTATGTTAAATTTATTGAACAAAATTTAGATTTCTAGTTATGTACTTTTATGTTATTATGTTGACATTTTGTATTTTGAACTTATGTTTATGAGACTACTATTTTTGTAATATTAAACATACTTCTTTGTTTTCTTAACAAATTTGAAGTTATTCATAAGTACAATTAATAAAGTAAAGAAAATTAAATAAATCAAATAATAGGAAAATTCTCCATAACGACTTAAAACTAATATAAAAATTAATATATATATATTGGATCATGTTTTAAAACTATACAAAAATACTAAAAATCATTTGATTTGAATCTCACTAAATGTGATTCTGAAATAAAAACATGCGTATTGGTATGTTTTCCTAAAATTGTGTGAAGAATTAAAAAATTCATGGTTTCAGTTGCCGTCACTGTTACGCTACAATCGTTACATCCCGCAACTGCCTCAACGCTACCATTAACGTTATGGTAACCGCCACCATTATTTAGAACCTTGGATACAAATTAATATTCAAATATAATTAAGTGAAAAATAAATGAAATCTTGTAGAACTTGAAGACTAGACATGAAAACATGTATAGATAAGATTTTTACTTAAACTTTTATGTAATTAGAAAATAAAAAGAGAAAATAATGATATACAAAATTTATAAATTTTAAAAAAAAAAAAAAATATAATCATAACGGCCGTGACGGTGCTGTAGTGGTAGTGTAACGGCCATTATGGCCTTTACGTAACGGTGGCGGCCGTTACGATTGTGAATTTCTGTCACACTGATATAGCGGCCATAACGGGTTGCGGTAACTACTACAACCGTTATGTAACGGTGGCGGCCACTTTTTAAAACCTTGCCTAAACTATTGTTGATTGCACTGCTTCTGTGTAATAAGTATGGCCTTGGCACCCATGGTAATTTTGTATTTTATCTGCTAAAATTGATAGTTTTTTAAAATTATTGTTGATCATACTGCTGCTGTGTAATAAGTATGGCCCTGGCACCCATGGTAATTCTGTATTTTATCTGCTAAAATTGATTGTTTTTTAAAATTATTATTAAAAATTATTTATTTGTTTATTATTGCTTCTGAACTGTCCCCTTATCCATCCTAAAGATTGTGCTATTAAATTTTTTTAGACATCACTGTGGAACAACCTTCATCCTAATCAAGTTATAGGAACAGCTGCCATTATAAAGGATATCGATTGTTTAACGGCAACAGTAAATGACATCCTGAATCTAAGAGCAAGCATTTCATCATCAATATCTTCAGAGGAAACGAGGCTTTGTGGGTTTGCTGGGTGGTTTGATGTTCATTTCCGAGTGAGTTCTATCTTCAGTGTCCCTCATTGTTATGGCATGGAACAAATCTCCAGCATCTGATTACTAACTTTAAAATTTACTTTATACATCTTGTTTTGGCACCCTAGGGAAGTAAAGAGAATCCAGCTCAACAGGAAATTGAGTTGACCACTGCTCCTAGTGAAGATTACAGCACGCACTGGGGCCAGCAGGTTTGTGATACTAACCTACGAATTATTTTCTGCCTTGTATTTACAATGATTTAGTTGAAGTCTGAATAAGATTTCAATCATTTCCGATGTACCAAAAAAAAAAAAAAAAAAAAAAAAAAAAAAAGATTTCAATGCTTGCGAAAGTGAAATTTCAATACAAGAACCCTTTGTTGCGTCATTTGTGGTAACTAGCATAATAAATACAGTTAAAATGTCTTTGCCATTGTATTTGTGGCACAATCAGCAAATAGTGTGACCTCTTGCAAAACTAATGTGGTTAATTGGCTATTGTATGTACTTGTGCACCTGCCACGTGTCATGAACATGTAGGTGGTTACGTGTTAGTTACATGCCATCATATTTATAGACCCCTATGTGTCAGAAATACTAGAGACACGCGTTAGGTCACACCGAGTGAGCCTAAGAGGACTGACTACAACAATTAGTGCTTTAGTCCAAAGCTTGGCCATGAGGATGCCATTTTGACACCCCGCAAGTGTCAAGTATTTGTGAACCGTGGGAATCAACAGTTTAGGCCACACCTTGTGATTACTTCTCATGGGACTTGCACCATGTACCTCTTAACCTTGGCTGAGAGGTAGTATGCAGGCGTGCTGTTTACCTCTAGATTCTCTGTTGGACAGTGCACCGTTTACCTCCAGATTCTCTGTTGGACTGCTCCATTTCTCTCCCTCAAACACTCTATAATCTCTGGTGCCTCTGATGTGCTTTGCTACTTCTTTGATGAAATTTCTTTAATCTAATTTACATTGACAATTCCACTGGTGAGTGGCATTTGCGATCATGGCTTCAAAGAAATCTATTGTTGAACATGCTCAATCCACAATTGTCACTAAGGACGTCTAGGAGCTGTCACTACAGGCTGCAGCTCCTACACCCCCACCCCGAATCAGCCTATTCATCCAGGGAGGTTTCAGTTGATCCTAGCATCATTCTAATTCTTTGTTGGCTCCCATTCAGAAGTCTCAACCCAATGAACCAAACCATTTCTTCCACAATCAAACTCTTCCTCTACTTCAGACTGATTCTGTGCGTAACTAATTCTTTATTTGACTTCTGCTACTCCAGTTATTTCTAACCTCGTGGAAGTCCACGGTGGCAGTGCCACTCTCAACACCGCCCTCCAATGCCTAGACACGCCTGTGGTGATGAGCTTTAACAGCTATTAATCTGTGCATGTGTCATGTAGTAAATGCTGTTGCTATGTTGATTCATCTTTTAGTGCTGATTTCTTGCATGCTTTTGTCATTGATCTGGTTTTGTTCCAACGTTTTCTCTCTTGTTATGTGCAGGTGTTTCTCTTGCATCCTCCTATATCTGTTAGTGAAGGCGACGATTTGAACATTAATTTCTCAATGGATCGATCGAAAGAAAACCATCGGTTGATGGAGGTTGAGCTCAGTTATGAGATAAAAAAGTCTGCTGGCACCCTGCTTCCGCCATTCAGAAATAAATTCTACATAGAGTGAGGAAGAAATTAGATATCATTAGCATGTATACTGGTATGCCTTTTTAGCGCCTTGATTATTATATAAACATACAATACATGGTGTGCATATGTTTAATTGCTAGGAGGTTTTGCTACCTACTACCACGATTTGCTGTCTTTCCTATGCCTTCAAGAACCTTTAAATCACATACTAATAAAGCTTGCAATTCATAGCATTCAGTCCTGAACTAGCTTTTGTTTGTTGCTGGGTCACTAGTTTCACCATGAACTCTCCCTATCTTCTAGATTGCTGCCTTCAATAACAACTTATGGTTGATCACGTTCTAGATCTTCTAAGCCTAACACGACCAATTTGTTTCTGGTTAAATTTGAGTTAACTGAGAAACCCAATTGAATCGGGTCAGTTGTGGTCAGTTTTTGGGCCTCTATCAGTGTTTACAAATTACAAGATATACAGTTGAGAAAATTTTGCATTTAAACCTGCAGCATGATTCTTGACCACTGTAGTTGGACAGAGGAACAAGGGAAGGTGAAGCATCCACTGCTAAAGGGCCCTCTTCCACTTTGTAGTGAAAGGTTGCAACCTAAGAAGCATAGAACACTTCTAAGGCATGCTTTACACTCTTGCGTTGGGGGACACGTGTCTTCATTGCTGAAACACATGAAATATATTAGGAGTTTGAACAAAATAACTTGAGATCTAATGATGAAAGTACTACAGATTTATACATATTAATCCCCCATCCTTTAAACTTTAGAAATTAGTGTTATGTTGTATTTTTATTATTTTTGAATGAAATATTCATATATATATATATGACATCAATATGTATTACTATATTTTGGACATCCCTCACATGTTTGCGTTTTCTGAGAGAGAAATTTGTGTTGGCATCTGTTGTGTCGGTGCCCGTGCTTCTTAGGTTTCAACAGTTGTATTATTTTTCTTTTCTTTTCTTGTCGGGAAATTGAATTCTTAGGTCTGACATTGTAATTGTTACGGTTCTGTCATGTATAACGTATATTTACTGCCTTTCAAACTTTCTAACGCGATCAAGCATTCTTAGCGTAGTTTATTGTAGTGGATACTTTGCAAGAACTACTTAGTTTTGGATGCTCTGGAGGCTGCTAATATGTGTTAAATGCACCATTTTTTGTGTGCCCTTCCTCTTTTCTCTTTTATTTTTGTATGTTTGTATTTTTATCAAATAGGCTTGCTAGTGAATGTGTTATTTTCTGATGGCTTAGGGTTTGTTTCCTTTTTCTTTTATTTATTTATTTATATAATTTGTTTATTTAGTCAATTTTATTTAATTCAATTTATGGGCATGGTTTCATCTCTGATCAAGTCTTTGCTATGTTTCAGTGCCTGAATGTGAGGGACATATACCCTGTAAGTCATTGTGCTGACTGCATCCTCGGGTTAATTATTTCTGGGAGTATCTGCATCAATTTTTGAGCTGTTTTGGCCGTTCAACTCTGCTTTTTATTTTTCCCTTTTGCTTTTTTGTGTCTTTTTGTAATGTGCTAAAACAAGAAACTATCTTGTTAATTTATTGAGATTTTCGATTTCAGTGTGCTTATAGGGATTTATTTTTTCAAAAGGAATGGCAAAGGGTGTGACAAATTTTATGTATAAGAAATATATGAATTATAGCAATTGTTTGCTGATCTCCTCGAAACATTTTTATCACACTGAAATACAGAATGTTCCATTCTAGTTATAGTGGATACTAGAATTCAATTGATCTTTATCTTAGGTTGTCTTTAGTAATTGTAGTATTACCCTGCTCAATTGCAAAGCTAGTTTGCTCATGTATATATAGTAAAGCATTTGAGAATTGAGAATTACTATTTACTCACAATTTTTGACCCATAATGATAGTGTGGCAAGGGAGTTGATCCTTGTATACCACTATCCTCCATACTCTTTAATGTTGTATTTTGTAGGCTCCATTCTAAACCCACAATTATGATTTGAATCGTTCATCTCGTAAACCTCGCAGTGAAGACTATCTATGTAAAAAATCAGCTTCATAAGATATCGATGAATAGATGAACAAATTGCATTTTATTTTATAAAATAAATGATTGAAGTTTAAACTCTTAGTTACCGTCTATTTTAATAAAGAAAAGAAAATGTAATTTGATCACAAGTCTATTGATGTTTAATGAAATTTTTTTCATAGATAGCTTTCACTGAGATGAACGGTTCAGATAATCATTGTGGACTTAGAATATGATCTATAAAATATAGTATGAAGAAATATGGAGGATAGTGGTATGGAGGGCAGTTATTACCTACTATATTATTGTTATTGGAGAGTTTGGTTTAGTTAGGAATTTATAATAATGATAAGAAAATTTTATATATTTTGAACTTTTTTTGGTACTCTTAAATGGTTCACATTCCAACGTGGGGGTGTGAAGATTAAATTCCTACTTAATTTGTGAAAGTGATTTCAGCTTGAGTGGCTGACCAATAATCATTTTTTCATTCTATTGAAAGTATTCGTGATCTTATTTTTGGTGCCAAAGCTAGAAGAATTGAATTTCTTCCTCCTCTATGCACCCCTCAATATTCTACACTGCACCATTATTATGTTAAAATTAAGTCCAACGGAGGGCCAGTACACTTCTCACGAATATTCTAATTTGCTAATTAGCATATACTTAAGAGTTACTCTTAGGCCTATTAGCGGTTTGGCGTAATCCGAATCTAATCAGATTATAAAATAATTTAAACATCCGATTAGATTATGAAAAATCTGACATGAGGTAATTTGAATCCAGATCTGTATTCGGGTTATTAGAGTGAGTCAGTGTGTGCTTCGCAATTAATGTATCTATGAGCTGTGTGGCCATTTCAATGCATCCTTGGTGTTCACCATGCTTTAAACTATTATATATTTCACCCTTTATTTTTGGATCCATCACATGCATATGTAATTACATTGAAGCTCCCTCTATGTAACTCTTTACAAAAAAATATTTATTATTTATTTTTTATGGCCATTGTTTCTTGATAAATTCACTGCCCTTTTAATTTCATCCTCTCTTCAACTTCCAAATTTTATGCCCCATTGTTTTTTTCTGACCTTTTCTGCTCCTAGAGAAGAATGTACAGAATATCAAGTACTAGTCGATTCTCCGATGAATTTTTGGTCAACTTGTCACCGGCTGTGAAATCTCCAGCTACTGATGACGATGACCTGCTGCAGCCCGTGTCTGATCATCGGATTTCGGATGGTCCCTTCTCCTTCTCAGCAGCAGCAACAGAAGAAGTCTAGAGGGGAGAATGTTATTCACCTCATTCCACCTTTTCTGCTTCTGTGTGCTTTGATTCTTTGGTGGTTCTCTGTTCCTCTTAATAAAATGTAATCACCTCTCAAGCAGCCTAACCTAACCAAGCAACTTCTTTTGTTTTTCCCCTGTTACTGTCCTTGTGTTGGAATGAATTTATCTTTTTCTTTTTGTTGTATCATGTTGTATCACTGTTTCATTGTTTGGGCTGTTGTTTCTGAATGATTGAAGTCAGAAAATACTTGCAGTTTTAGAGATCATGCATGCTGATAATCGTGTTTATAATTTAGCAATTATCAAACAACAAGAAGATTAAGTTGATGGCTTTGGACAATAATTGAAGTAATTGACTTGTACATTTAAAAGAATAACAAATAATTTCAATTGATTAATAACAGCATCAGATGAGAATCAAAACTTTCGGCAGTTAACATGTTGACAAATTACCTATATAACAGCATTCAATAACTACATATAAAATAAGAACAATATGCCCAGTTGAATAACTATATTAAAATATTTTTTATGTATAAAAATTATAAAAAATAACAAATAATCTCAATTGATTAATAACTTCCATATTCACTTGAGCAACTACACCTATGATGTGTTTTGGCCTAAATCCTCTTCACTTTAACAAGAGCGAACCACAATTTTAAACCCACCCGAAATGACCAAAGTTGTACAATCATTCCTTCACGCAGCCTATTGTTTTTCACAACACGATTCCAACTTGTTGTAAGATTGTAAGTTGTACTCACTTTGCTCGATTTTTTAGGCATGTCCCACTTCTTAAGACATATAGCAGATTCGTGTCCCGACGGTTCAATTAATTTGGCTTCAATAGGTGTCTTATGATTTCCAGTTCTTGTGTTGAGCAAGTCCTTCTCTTCTTGCGTGAGGAATCCATTATCGATTTGACATAACGGCAAAGATAGACGCCCATGTGTATGGCTAAGGTCTGTGCGGTATAATGGCTTTTCAATCACAAAATTCAATTCAGTACCATTCAGTCTTTCGATGTAATTCTTGAATTTAGCAGGCAATTCTGGTGGAACTACAGTCACCTTTTCAATCATCCTCCTCTTCTTTGCCGTGCCCTTTTCTTCATCATCACTGTAATCTCCATCATCGCGTGGCTGTTTTGAACAAACTTTCTCAGATTTCTGAACCATCTTCTTGATTTCATCACCATAATCTCTATCAACTGAGAATCTTGCAGGCTTCGATACAAAGGACTGGTCAGGCGGCTTCAATTTCCATCGAATTTTGGTGGGCTTCTTTGTCATTGTTGCCTCAACCTCAGATATCTGATCAACTGGGACTATAACAGAACTTATATTCTTGCGGCGCTTGATGTTCTCTCTCATTGATCTTTTCCCCTTTGGGATTATAACAGATTTTCGAAATGGTGATCTTTCTCCATCATCATCATCATCATCATCATCAACATCAATAACAACAGAACATGAAGAAACAACACCATTCTTCTTCGAGTCCTCTCTGTCGACAGAGACAGAGACAGAGTGAGTATGATGATCATCGTCGTCGTCATCAGAAAGTGGCTTACGGGTTGAGTTGTGTAACTCAGAGATAGTGAGCCCATATAAATCAACATCACTGTTTGTGACGAACTGCCCTAAGACCTTCAATTTCGTGTCGTCGTCGAGTTCGAGAAGAGCTTTTCTTGAACGCTCTACCTTCTGATGGTATTTAGCCCAATCAGAGGGATTACCAGCCTCCAAGATCAACATCTGAATAAATTTAGACAAACTCATGAGAGCTCAAATTTGTTTGTTGCTTGGGATACTATGGTCATCGATGTATATATATATATCTATATAGATTTCCTAAACTGGCTTGAACTGAAGCTTCCAAAATCAGATTTTGGAGATTCTAATAGCTTCCAAAATCAGATTTTGAACTGAAGCTTCCAAAATCAGCCATCCCTCCAAAACGACGTCGTTTTGTATTTATTTTTATTTTTATTTTTGCCCTTTCTTATTCTGCTTCCCCCTTTTCGTTTTTGAACCCTAGCCTCTGAGACAGACGAACAGAGAGGAGAGAGAGAGAGGCGAAGGAGGCGAGGCGAGGCGATGGAGAGGCAACGGAGGTACGGCGAGGAGAGGCGGCGGTGAGGCGACTGGAGTTGAATTGCTTGGTTTTGTTTTGAAGTCAGAAAACCCTTTTTTTCCCTCTCAGATTTTTGCTTCTCAAATGTCTCCTTGGTTTTGTATTTTACTGGTGTTTGCAGTTAAGTTGCCTGAGTTGATGGCATATGTAAACATTGAAGAGGAGACGTTGGTCCGCTTGCAGCAAGTATATACTCTATCCTTCACATTATACTGAATGCTCTTAAGAAAATTTAATGTTCTGAGTTCTGGAAATTAATAATAATAATAATAATTTTTTTGCTCTGTCTTTTTCTATTGTTGATGATGCTGTTGTTTGTTGCCATGAATTATCTTGTTTCTTTAAATGGGTCAAATGGAAATTAATAATAATAATAATAATAATAATAACAATAATAATAATAATAATAATAATAATAATAATAATAATCGATGATGTTATTGGGTTAAATGGGCTTGAATTGTTTTCCTTTTCTGTTACATCATGAAATGATTTTAATTTGTAAGAGAAGGAAACACTCATTCCTATTTTAATTTGATTTTTTTTTCTTGTTTTAAGATGACAAACACAAACAGATGATTTCATTCCAAGGCCATTTAACAAAATTGTTTGTATTTGTCATCTCAAAAAAAAGAAAAAAAGAAGTCATTTCTATTTTCTTGAGTCTACAAATTGGTGAGTTTGACAGGAATGCATCTAAAGGAAAACTTATATTCATAATATACATATGGAAGTGGGTAGTTTCATTTAAATATTTCATAATGCTTAACAAAGCTCTTTGCGATTATGCAGGTTTCTGCAGAAGAATTAGGGCACTTTCTTCCTTTTTGCTTATGACGCCTCTAAAGTTTTCGAAGGGAGTGGCAAGGGGAAAGATAATTGAGCAGCAACTTCTGTTCCACCAACAATGCGATCATACTTGCTACTGTCTCAAGGCAAAAGCATTTTGTAGAATTGCTTGACGGTGCTGCTGGCTTGTCTAATTCTGTTTTGATGATCCAACAAGATAAATACTTCATTTGTTGTTGTAACATTATTGCTTTATAATTTGTTTTAGTTGACATTGATTCAAAAGGTTTGTAGAATGAAGATAGCTACTTGGTGTATTAGCTAAGTGTTCTATACTTGTTTGTAAACATTTGGTGAGTTGTTTGTTATGTGTCCAATACATCATGAAGAAAAATTATCCAAACAGAAGGTTAACAAAATGCTTCAACTTGCAATGTTTTGATTGTTGAAATTGAATCACAGAATCAACATGAGATTGATTGGAGGTAGAATGCATGGATTGGAAGTATAATTTACCTTATATTTAATTAAGTATAGTTGAGTGATGATTTGTGATCCTGATGCAAGAAATGAGACGATTTGGGAGTGAGGCCTGCACCATCTGTAATTCTTATTCTTTATAATAGAATAAAATTAGAGATTTATTTTCTATATTATATTCACAATGAGAGCGAGGACTGTTTAATAGAAAATGGAGTATTTGTATAGGACTGTTTATAATTTGGAAGAGTTCATGCTAAGACAATAGACAAACTAACTTTTTTGTGTCTAATAATAGGTTATTTTTGTATTAAATATCAATAATCATATAATCAAATCATATGAAAACTTTAACTAATTGTATCTTATTTAATCGAACAGCTGATTCATTTCTATACTAGCTGATTCATTTCTATAATAAATCAATTAACTGTAACTTTAATAATTGATAAAATGTTCTTTACTGCACAAACTCTCTTCAATACATGACCCAAAAAAGCATCATACTATTTCAAATCAATTTGAGTTGAGACATGGAACAACATAACCAAACCTTTCTTCATCAAGCAAAACTCAAAAAAAAAAAAAACCATACTCAACTTACTTTCGCATTATTATTTCAGATCTCATAACATAAAAAAGATTAGATAACCCCATAAGGGAGGAAAAAAAAAAAAAAAGAGTAGAATTTATTCACGTTTTCCCTTCTCCAAAGAGTGTTGGAAACTCGATTTTGTTGGCATTTACCAAAGCAAAGGTTAATAGAAAGTGTGAAGCTGCCAAGGTTTCATGATCACAAAGTTTAACCTACAAGCAGACATGAAAAATTTAGTGTCCAGATTAAATTACTCACTACCATGGACTTAGCTTTTGAAACACAATCCTCAATTACCACATTGTTATATATTGAGCATTAAACTAAAAATTAAAAAAATTACACAAGATTAAGGGCAGAAAATAAAAACTAGTTTGCAAAATCACATGAATGCTCATTGATGGAAAACAAAAAAAAAAAATTTATGAGAGCAAAACTGATTTTTTTAAATGGAAAACAGATTTATAACATGATGCAAAGCAGCCAACATTTTACATGCACCATGATTCCATCTAGGGTTTTCGAAAGTTTTGATTATTTGATAACTCTCTATATCCTTTTTTGCTTTTTCTATTACAAATCAAAACAGATTTTTGCTTCAAATTGACCAAACCAGAACAGATTTTTGGAGACCATTTCATCATTCACTTGCTAAAATGCAAAGCTTTGAAGACCATTTTTAGGAGAGAAAAAAAATCATAAAGACAAATTGAACTGGTAATAGAAAAATTGACCATATCTATCTGTACACAGTTGTGGTTGAATTACGAAGTCCAATGATAGTTTAGACTCCCCTCCTCCCTCAAAAAATAAGCAATAGAAAAACTTTGGGATGAGAAAACATACTGAAGCTCAAAAAAAGCTATGAATTGGGTTTAACAGTTACAATTGGCTGACTCAAAGAAGGATTAGGCCAATTCAACATAACTGACAAACAAATCAAATGCAAAAACTATAAATCAGTTTATCATCAAACAAATCTAACCCAAGAATCAAACCATGGTAACAAATCAAACAATAAATCAGTAAATTAGTTTATCATCAACAAATCTAACAACCCAAGGGGTTGTGGCATTGTGGTAAGGCCTTGGGGTTTAGGCCCCAAGGTCACAAGTTCAATTCCCCCCTGGGCCAATCTCCTGGACGAAAGTCTTGACTTAATCGAAGCTTGCCTTGGGAGGTCGGGACAAGCTTCCAGGTTATAGTCTCTTACTCAGAACGGACAACAGGACACCCTGGTGATCTCCTCATGGGGCGCTGCCTTGGACCTGCTGGCACCCTGGTGATCTCCTCATGGGGCGCTGCCTCATGGGGCGCTGCCTTGGACCTGCGGACACCCTGGTGATCTCCTCATGGGGCGCTGCCTTGGACCTACGGGAGGGTGGGAGGATTTCCCTGTAACAGAAAAAAAAAAAAAAAAAAAAATCAACAAATCTAACCCAATAGTCATATATATATATACAAAATTATCATCAACACAAACCCATTTAACATAAATCAGTTTATCATCAAACAAATCTAAAAACCAAGAATCAAACCATGGCAAGAAATCAAACAATAAATCAGATTATCATCAACAAATCTAACCCAATAATCATATATATATACAAAACAACAACAAATCTAACAGCAAATCGAACCCATTTCGATTTTGACAGGGGGGAACTCAAATTTTGAAAAAAAAAAAAAAAAAAAAACCTAATCAAAACGACGTCGTTTTTGGCTAGCGCCGCAGGAAGAGCTGCAGGAGAGGGCGGCCGAGAATCCGGACTCATTTTAATAATGCTCTGTTTTTAGGTTGCCAAATTGGTGTTTTAGTATACTTGGGACTGAAGTCTCCGAACTGCCTTGATCTGAAGCTTCCAAAATCGGATTTTGGAGATTTTAATAATGCTCTGTTTTTTGGTTACCAAATTGGTGTTTTAGTGTACACTGAATTTGTGTGGTCTATGTGGGGGTGGAACTAGTGAAAAGATGAGGGGAAGTAGAATTATAATTGTAATTGAACACATGGTATTGAATGAGGGGTTCAAACTCTTAACACCCTCCCGCCAAAACTTGGGCCGACTTTAAAATAATTAAATAATTATTAAGACATAAATAATATAATACAACTAGCTAATAAAAAATTATAGGGTATTAGTCTAATTTTACACACGTTTACCCACTTTTTAGAAATTTATAGTCATGTTTGGTGCAATTTATTGAGATTGTGTAATTTTTTTTAAATATTGTGAATATATACCGAAATATTTGGTATAACTTTCGCTTACATGTTTTTAGACAAAAAAAAAGTGCTGCCTTTTTTTTTTTTTTTTTTTTTGAGGGGTAGGGGATAACAAGTCAGTGGGTATTTCAAAAATTAATTATAAATTAATGATAAAATTTATAAAATATTAATCATGATTAAAATCATTAGTTTTTTCATGAATTTGTAACAATTTTACGAAGCCACACTGGGTAGTAATTTGCCCTTTTTTTAAAAAAAGAAAAAGAAAAAGAAAAAAAAGTATTGAAAAGTTGGGAAATAAATGTTTTAGCTTTTGAATATTAAGAAGTTATAATAAAAAGTTAAACCTAAAAAGCTCTATACAATTTTTTGAATATTATTCAATGAACTGACCCATAAAACTTTAAAAGTGGTTTAATTAAAAACAACAATAAGAACCTAGACAAGAAACCAATTTACTTTGTTTAGCAGAAATTAAGCAAAATATTCTTTCTTTTTTTTTTTTCTTTTTTTTTTTTTGTATATGATTTCATATCAATCAAATAGACTATATTTTTATATTAATTTTTTTGAGGGTCATTAAATGAGACATTTTTAAGGCTCACCCTTATATAAAATGAGATCTTAATTTTTGAAAAGATGGAATTGAGTTTGGGGGACCATTTCAAATGATTCTATTTTTTTTTTTTGTAAATACATGCATATAAAAAAAAAAAAAAATTGCAAAAAAAATTGGAGGGACTAAGACCGCCCCTCCCCCCCTTGATTAAGAGATCAATAAATAGTCATTCTATTCTTGCCTAAAATCATTTCAACAAACCAAACACTACTTAAAAACCTTTCCTGGAGGGAATTAACTGAGAAGAGATTCAGTCCTACTATATACATATGAGTCCTATTCATTCAATACAGAGAGAGCCTTGCAAAGTTGCAATATGTAGCTATGGACTCATCCGTAGAATCTCTGGTTCAACAGGAAACACCTGTTCTCTTATTATACAAAAAAGAAACCCTATACTATTGCAAGTTTTCTTTTTTTTTTTCAAATTAGTTGTTTTTTTAATTATGTTAATTGACCTCACACATGTTAGACTGAAGCTGGATTAAGAGATCAATAAATAGTCAATTCATTTGAAAATGAGCAAAAACCCCAGTTATCAATCCCACAATGCCAATTCTGACAAAAATTCAAGCCTATTTGAACTAAGATTATGAGTATTCATACCCGGCTTCTGCCAAAAGGATATCTCTCTTTTGCTTGAAGTCTGCAATTTTCTATTTTTTTTATACAAATTCGTATATATGATCAAAACCAATGGTACATGACCACAAATAATGGTATATTCAAGAACATAATGGAGTGATATAGACATCAAACAGTAGAAAACAAGGTTCAAATTCAATAAGCAAATTCTTCCAAATTGAAATTTTATTGCACATTGACTGAAATCTATCCATATGGGTTGAACAAGGGACAAGATGTCATTTACACTAATACTATTTTTATGTTACACTCCAGAACCTGTAGGACATATATGTACAATATGTGACTATTCACAATCCTTGTGGACAACAGTTAGGAGAACTTAAAAAGCACCTCAAATATTTCGGACCACAGACCTTGGAACCTTTTGAAGCATGGCAGTAGCAATCTCACCACCAACATTGCAAGCATGACTAGGCCCACACTATCACAACCAAAATGATCAAGTACTATCAAGCCAAACATTCCTGGAAAAAAAAACAAGTGTAAGCAAAATTAAGTGAAAGGTTACCAAGTTAAAATTAATACACAAACAATGTCAGAAATCTAAAATTCAAAAAGGTCGTAGAAAAGCCAGGGATGAATATTGGGGATATGCCAGAAAGAAATCCAAAGGATTGATACCTTGCGTGCCTTGAGTACTGGCATCAGAAATTAGGACAATGAAAAGGCGAGGAGTAACCCCAAAAAATTCAAAATTAATTAGGAAGCTGTGCAAATGTCCCAGTGTTGGGGCTGCAGCCCCCAGCCATCATCTTCTCATAGACTGCATATGCACGATCAGGATTCCCAGACATGCTATATCCTCGAATGAGAGCATTATATGTGAAAACATTAGGTTCAAGGCCCTTAAGTAGGAGTTCTTCATACATTTTCCCAGCTTCCTCGATCATTCCAGCAATCCCAAGATTGAGAATTAAGGAATTGTAGGTCTAAAGGTTAGGAATAATCCCTCTACTCTGCATCTCATTGGAAAGAGAGAGAGCTTTTTCTATTCTTCTTGATCTCCCAAGGCCATTAATTATAAGGTTGTAAGAAATTAAATCAGGATCAATGCCAGTCGACTTTAATTCCTCAAAGTAGTGCACAGCATCATCCACTTTCCCCACCATGCACAGGCAATCTACGAGAATGGTGTAGGACTTCAGATCTGGTCTTATTCCCTCTTTAACCATTCTATTAAACAACTCACAAGCAGTTTCCACATCCCCTCCTTTGCCAAATCCATTTGTAAGAATATTGTAAATAGCACAGTTCGGTTTACATCCATAATCCACCATCTCATCAAAGAAACTCCTCGCTTCATCCAAATTTCCCAGCTTTAAGAGACCACCTATGAGAGGACCATATGTACAAGGAGTGGGATTGAAATCTCCACTGATAAGATCATGGTACAAATCTACGGTTTTCTCTATTCTATTAGACTTAACAAGACCAGCAATAACTATATTGTGAGTTATGGTGTTAGGCTTACATCCCCTGCTGAGCATCTCTTCATAGAGTTCAAAAATTTCATTGACCCTCCCAGACTTCCCAAGATCATCAAGCAACAAGTTGTAGGTGAAAACATCAGGAGCAAAACCAACAGTTTTCATCTCCTTAAAAAGACCCCAAGCCATTTCACTGAGATGAACATCAAGAAACCCCTCAATCAGAACATAATATGCTTCTAGTGTAGGTTGAATTCCAAAACTGCTGGTAAACTTCACAAAAAGTTCGTGAGCGTCGAGGGCTTTCTTATGCTTGCACATAACCTTAATTAGAGGAATCAATACTGAGTCATTTCTGCAAAGCCCATCAACTATCAATCTTTCAACTAATGAAATGGACTGATCAATTTCAGCATCACACAGAATTCCTTCAATTAAATCTCTCCAAAAAGAGTTGTCTGTCTGATTCCTAACCTGGTGAACAAAGCTCTTGGCATCTTAAATGCATCCTCAATCCGCCCGTCCTTCACAACACCCGGTAGAAGGGTGCACAAAGTTATATTATCAGGATAGAGCATCTTTCTCATCTGATGGAAGAATAAGAATGCATCATTAACCCTGTTCTCTCTAACTAAACCGTAAATGACAGTGTTGTAAGTAAAAACATCGGGAAAGCAATTTCTTCTTGTCATCTCAAAGAGCAACTTCAAGGCCATATTAATCTCATCATTCTTACAAAGGCAATCGAAAAGTGTATTGAAGGTAATTGTGTTTGGAGGGCACCCTTGTGCAGTTATGCTCTCAAATAATTCCACGGCCTTTTGAACCTTCCCTTCTCTCCCTAAACCAGCCAATAATGTGTTGAAGGTCACAACAGCAGGAGGAAGCTTCATCTCCGCCATTCTGCAAAACATTGCCCATGCCTCATCTACTTGATCAGCCTTGTAAAGAGTGTCAATCAAAGAATTGATATTAACCACGCCAGGATCACATCCCCTTTCTATCATCTCAGAGAATAATTGGATGGCTTCATCTATTTTCCCTTCCTTATTGTAGCATTTCATCATCATGTTGTAGGTTATAGAATCTGGAGCTAGTCCACTCTTTTTTAGTCTATAGAATATACCTTTTGCCTCCCCAAGCCTACCCATTTCCACTAGACTATACAAAGATGCATTACAAGCAACAATATAGAAAGTATTCCACACAGTTTCATCTTCTCAAAAGTTTCAATAGCTTTGTCAGGTTCACCTGACTTGCCGTAGTAGTCAATGAAAAGGATATACGTGTAAGCAGTAGGTTTCATGCCAAATGATTCCATACCATCAAAAAGTTCTAACACTTCATTCAATCTATTAACTCTCAAAAGTCCACCTATTAATGTATTATAAGTACGAAGATTTGGCAAGATCCCTATCTTTCTCATGTTATCAAGGGTACCAAATGCTTCATCAAGCTTCCCTGCTTTGCATAAAGCATCAACAAGTATTGTGAAAGTAACAACATCTGGAACATAACCATTTGCTTCCATCTCGCTCCAAAATTCTCTTAGTGTCCAAATCTCCACGGTCACTGAACTTATCCAACAAGGTGATGTAAGTTACTCGATCAGGTTTATGGCTGCTGGATTTCATGTTTAGAAACACTTCTTTTGCCTTGTCAAGTTTCCCAGCATGACAAAGAGCATCGATGAGAACTGCATAAGTAATTACATCAGGTACACAGCCCTCGTCATCCATTCTCTTCAGATGACCATAAGCCTCATCAATTTTTCCTGCCCTCCCAAGAACCCTAATGCATATGGTGAAAGTATACACATTCGGCCTCAACCCCAAACTCTCCATCTCTTCAAGTAAGCCCATGACAGTTTCAATATCCCTTCTCTTCCCAGATGCCACCATAAGCGCGGAGTAGGTCTTGAGACTAGGCTTAATCCCTTCTGAAATGACTCTTCTATAAACCTCCAGAGCCTGTTTACAACATCCGGACTGAAGAAGCAAATGGATCAGCCCATTGTACGAATACCCATTCAAAACGAACCCTTCTTTTCTCATCCGTTCAAGTGCAAATGGGGCTTGCCGAATCCCTCCTTTTACATGAAGAGCCTTAAATATGATCAAATAAGTATTCAAATTCCTACAAATAATTTGCTTTTGCATCAAATCAAACACAACAGCCATATCACCAACCCTCCTATGAACCATCAAGAGCTCAAGCATGTAATTACATGTTTCGGTAGTGTGAACAACATTAGGAAGCTGAGCAACAGACTTAAAGAATGAAAAAGCTTCCTCTGGGTCTGAAGAAATTGACTTCAAAACCCTAATTGCTTCCTCAGAAGACATACCACCATTTGGCTTCCCACTCACTGCCATTAACCCATGTGAGCTTTTCATCACAGACCCACAAAGACCCACCATTTTTCTCCTATGTTTCTTCCAATTCACCATAGACCCATTGCACTTCAAGTGGTATTGTCTATTATTATCAGGTAGGTAGGGCAGTGTAATTGACATTACTACAGCAAATACTTGAGTTGCAAAGTACCAAAACAGCCATTGATGAATATTATCAGAAAGAATTCAATTCGGGAAGAGCATAAATTAGAGGTGTGATGTGTTTTGCATGATGGGTATTCGTTGAATTGTCTATGAGAAAGTAAATTGCAGAGATATCAAGATAGGCGTTCACTTACCAAAGAAAATTGGATGATGGATTATCAGTTGAATGAGAACTTCGTTTGGCGTAGACACAGTTTAGTTTCCGAAACTGTCACAGTGAGGAGTAGTGAGTGTTCGAAACTATCTCAACTATCATTCGTTCGGAACCATATCTTGTGTGCAGTCCAAATAATTTTTAAATGGACGACGCAATCCAAATAAAATATTTATATAAAATTATTTTAGAAATGTTTCTATTAAACTTTTTTTTTTTTACAATTCATATATGGCTTTGTGGGTAATGAAATTTGAAAGGACCTCCGTGTACACTATCAAATGTATCATATTATATTATGTTAGTTTCAAGTCAAGAGATTAAACTCATAAATAAGTACGTGTTTTATATGGTATTAGTATATGCCCGTGTCTGAAGGTACGGTATAAATAATGCTAAGATTAGAATATAATTGTAATCTCAATATTATTTAAATTTATTTTTTAATTTGATAAATTCACAAATTTATTATAAAATTTTGGAGTCTTCATAAAACTCTTCACGAAAACTCGTTTTTACTTATACAATATATAGCTAGATAGATAGATGTACCTGACATATATATAGTTGTCACGAGCATACATACAATAATGCTTTTGCTTATATAATTATATGAAAATTATATGTATGCCTGTAATGTCCTAGTGTATTACGGGCACACATACATTGTATGGAAATATGTGTAAAATATATTTGAACAAAAATGAGAAAATAAAAAAATAAACAAATAGAGAAAAAAAATAAAAATGAGAGAAAATAAAAAAATAAAATGAAAAGAGAGAAGAATGTGGGATCATGGAAGGATGGGTGAGAAAATGAAAAAGTAAGAGAGAGAAGCGGGAAAATAGAAAATGTACATGTAGGATATTTTTTGAAAAATATATCTCAGTTATTGTTTTATTAATTTAAACAGATTTGAGCCATCCAAATGTCATAGTAGGACAAAAATATGTTGAAGATTCAAAAACCGTCCTACTTTATTAAAATATGTTGAAGATTCATATGAAATCTAAATTTATGAAATCTGTCATGTATTCAATATATTTAAAAATAATAATTAATTGTTCAAATTCATTTAATTTGTGGACTGTAAAATTCATTAATTTAATTTCCACTATACAGAGTAAAATCTGGTTCCTAATTCTGGGTTCGCAGATTTTTCCATATAATATGAATAAAAAATAAGTGAACGAAAATGAGAAAATAAAAAAAACAAATAGAGAGAAAAATAAAAATGAGAGAAAATAAAAAAATAAAAAGAAAAGAAAGAGGAAGGTGGGATCATGAGATTATAAAAGGATGAGTGAAAAAATGATAAAGTAAGAGAGAGAAGCGGGAAAATAGAAAATGTACATGTAGGATATTTTTAAAAAAATATATCTCAACCGTTGTTTTATAAATTAAATAGATCTGAGTCGTTCAAACGTCCTAGTAGGACAAATGTGTGTAGGACAAATTCAAAAACCGTTATGCTTTATTATATAGATGTTGAAGATTCATATGAGATCTAAATTTTGAAGTCTATCATGTATTCAATATATTTAAAAATAATAATTGTTCAAATTCATTTAATTTGTACACTGTAAAATTCATTAATTTAATCTCCACTACACATAGTAAAATCTGGCTCTTAATTCTGGGATCGCAGACTTTACTATATAATATGAATAAAAAATAAGTGAACAAAAAGGAGAAAAAAAAATAGAGAAAAATAAAAATAGAAGAAAATAAAAAAAATAAAAAGAAAAGAGAGAGGAAGGTGGGATCATGAGATCATAGAAGGATGGGTGAGAAAAGGAAAGTAAGAAAGAGAAGCGGGAAAATAGAAAATGTACATGTAGGATACTTTTTGAAAAATATATCTCAGCCGTTGTTTTATAAATAAAATAGATCTGATCTGTTCAAATGTCCTAGTAGGACAAATGTGTGTAGGACAAATTCAAAAACCGTCCTGCTTTATTATATAGATATCTATTAGTAGGGGTGGTCGCAATTCGATTTTGGACGGTTTGCACATTGGTTTAAACTAGCCCGCATATATGCAGTTTGGAAAAAATTCAACCAGCAACTATCCGCAGTACGGGTTGCGGTTTGTGCGGATAGGGTTCGCGGATGTGCAGTCGGTTTGCGGATTGGAATTTTTTCTTTAAAAATTTATTTTGGAACATTTTTTTTCCCCTTTTGTAAATATTTATTTTTGGCCATATTCCCCCCCAATTTTCTAAAATGCTTCAGCATTAATAATTAATGAATTAAAACTTATAAAATTAAAAACACAACAAAATTAATTCTTAACACAAACAAATCATTCAAAATCCTAAACTTTTAAATCAAATCATAAACTAACACGAGCACTTCTTTCAAAATTCTAAACTAGATCATCAATCTCATTCGCTATCTACTACCCAACAATACAATTAAAGTAAAATCATTCAAAATCCTAAGCTTACCTAAAAGCAATTCTTCATTAACTTTTACATTCATCCAAAATGCAATAATAAAATAATAACGGTCCAGGTTTTATTATTAAAAAAAAAAAAAGTCTAAATGAGGGCGGTTTCTTGCGGGTGCGGGTTAAACCGGCAATCTGCCCGCAACTCGCAATCATGCCATATTCCAAACCGCATCTGTCCGTATTGTGTCTACGCAACCGCCTATTTGTATGCAGATTCGTTCAAGGTAGACGGTTTGAATAACCCTATACCTAGCCCTATCTATTAGTATTCCTAATGTACGGGAAAGAAATAAACCTTCTCGTATAATCCTGTTGATCAAGTCTGCGCTCCTCCGTACGACGTCGCTTTACTCCTGAAAACACAAACGTGAGCTAGCCGGCGGGTGTGTGTCGGAAACCTCTCTGATGCCAAAGTCAGTAAACAAGACAAATAGACAAAAGCTCTGTGTATTCGGGAATCAAAGTTGTGTTACCTCTCCATAGGTGATGTTTGTGAGCTTTTATAGGTTCCGTGTGGCACAATCCTAGTAGGACTCTTACTCCTCCATGTAGAGTCCTCCTAGGAGTCATATTCCTGAAAGATAATGCTTATCTTTCAACACCCCCCTCACTGCTTAAATCAAGTGAGATGGTTTTACCATGGCCGGACTACCACGACCGAGGTAAGTATGGCTATGCTTAGCCGCAGAATAGACCGAACTATCGTTAGTTCGGTTCTTCCTTCAATGCCCTTTCCTCAGTTCCTCCTATATAAACCATGGTAAGTCCAAACCGAGCTAACTTCTAGCAAGGCTTTAGACCGAACTAACCATACTGCGCCATGACCGGTATAAGCTCAAAGCACCTTTAAACCGGTCTAACTACAAAGCATCCCTCGACCGGTCTATCATTAAGCCTCCCTCGGACCGGACTAACTTCTGGGCTTGGGACCGGACTAACTTTAAGCCTCTTCAAGACCGGAGTAACTTTATGGCCTTTTTACTCAGCCCTTCACACTGAAGCCCATAACGGCCCAGCTCGGCCCAATTTGCATATCAATTACCCTCTCACCTAACATTACTAATATAATGGGCTTAATCGGTATTTAGGGTGCCCTTGTCACTACCTGCATCCTCTCTGCTAAAGTATTTAGCTTTAGGAAAGGGTACTTCTAAATATATCTTTAAAAGTTTTTTCACCATTCTAAAATAAATCAAATTATTTGAGTAGGTATAGTATCTCTTGTTGTGCTCAAAGGCACAGCTGATATCCCTTCTCCAACTTTTGGGATGTACCAAGGCTACTTTTTAAACAATTGGCAATGATAGAATTTTGAAGGAACATCACTTCTACATACGTATAAATGAATCATAAACTATTCAAAAGCAGAGTCTGTTTAAAATAATTTGAAGTCTAAAATAATAACTTAAAATGAGGTCTTTTACATTTTAATATTATTCAAAACTTATTTTCTAGGTTTTTGAGATAAGAAATTATTAATTGAAAATTTACAATACATATTTTTAAATTGATAATATAGCTAATTCATTTATGCGTAGGGCTTGTATGAGCTAGGTGGTCGATCAGATTGTCGGGCATCGATTGCCAGCTAGCTTCGCCGTGCTTATTTTGAAATGTAAATGTTCATTGCATGCATGACTTTAGGGAGTTTGGATAAGCTTATTTGCTTAACAGAGAGTCCTCATAAATATTGTTTGGGCAATGCCAATCCGCATGAGGAAAAGCTATAAAAGCAAGCAAGATCAACATATAGAGGATTCGATTTCTTTTATGCATACATAACCCTAAATCCCTCTTTCCTTTCCCTATTGATCCCAAGTTTTGCCTTAGCCATAAGAGAGGTGCTTTTCCGAAACATGTCTGCCAGATTAGTTCATCGTCTAGGTGTTGTTTTACTAGCTAAAGGCTTATAATATGAGAGTTCTAGTCACATTTTATTCATGTGTGTAAAATCATGTTCGTACAAAGATTAAGTCAATGTTTTTTCAACTATTGTAGTCTAATTATTTTAATTTTTTCAAAATTGAATTAAAAATAAAAAATATCATCCTACATTTAAAATTACTCAAGCTTACTTTTGTAGGAAAAAAATAGTCTAAGATATATCAATAAATAATAAAAGATTTGTATTGTCTTATCATTAGCTTTCTCACCAATCCAAAAACAAAGAGAAGATGAAATGTAACTTTTCTATAGTTACACAACAACATATTAGGAAGAAAAAATGCTATATAAACTAGTGTTTCTTGCAAATGTTTATCACGCAATAATAAAATTAAGAGGGTAAACACTACGCTACACACCCTTTCAAAGGATGTGCATCATATGTATCTGTTATGTATTTTTGAAGTAAATGTTATGGATTTTTATAGTAAATATTATATATTTTTCTGGTAAGAGTTATGATAATTTGTAATTCAGAAATGAAATTACACATTTTGTGGTAGTGTGGTAATGCACTACAACAAAATTAAATTTTTACGGCTGGCAATGCATGTCGTAAAACCTCTTTCACGGCATGCACACAAATGCCGTTATATGACATGCCGTGAAAAGCAGAGCGCCATTTACGGCATGCAAGTAAAGTTGTAAAAAGTAATAAATTAAACATTAATGATATACTTCACAACTCGAGTCGGTCGATGATTTTTGGAAGGTATGATATACTTCACAACAGAAACCCCAGATATTATACGATGCATATTCTACAATTAATCAGCCATAACAGAACTTCAATTACATCATAAACTCTGTCACTGATTTCTTCCAGATTGAAGCTCCTCTCACAAATGAAAGTCCCACATTCACGAAAACCAAGAAAATTAAAGATTGAAATTATAGAGCAACAGAGGTTAAACGACAAATAGACAAATCACTAACAGTAAAACAGTTAATGCAGGTATGTTGCTTTAGTACTAGAGATGATTTTGACTCTTTTTATCTCAATACATAGTATAAAGACAGGCAATTAAATTACAAGAAAAGGGAATTCAAGAACCTACAAAGAAAGAAAACTTCACTGAGCTAGAAAAGGGAATTCAGATCCTATGACATTCCTAGTTTGATCACTATAATTAAGAAAACTAAAAACAAACATAAAAGCCACTAGAAGAAGATTAATGTATGATCCCCCAAAATCCAAATTTGGTATAATCATAATTGTAGTTAGATAGAATCATTAATACCACCAACATTGTCAATATCCACAGCCCCAAGAAGATGCCAATAACGTATAACTAATTACCATATCATAACAATTGAGACTTCTAAAAAGAGCATAACTTACCGTATCTAAACAAATTGGAAGGTTTGCAATTGAAGAACCAACACGTTTAGATATTTTCATAGCTTCAATGCTTTCAGTAACAGAACCAACTTCATTCACCTAAAAAACCATAAAAACACTTCATTAAGCATATAGCTACCACAGAATTCCAACAATTAAAGACATGAGGAGTAGATAAAAATGTTCTGAAAATACTATTTTCACTCACCGAAGTTGGAAGGTTGTCATGAGGAGTAGATTGGAGTAGATCGGAGCTTCATTGGGAGGGATTGGTACCCTACACTCAAAGACAAACATGCCAGTGATTTAAATATAAATAACAAATGATTTGAATCAAAATTTACTTGAATTAAATCATCAAACATTATATTATCATGTTTAGTTTTTCCTCTTACATCATTTTGCCTTCTTTCTTTGATAAGCATGGCTCTTATCTCATCGGGTTGTTGTTCTAAGTCCAGCACCTTGCCTTCAAGTTTTCTTACATGTAATCTCTGGATCCAAACCCAAGTAAATGAGTCAACTTCCAATGAAAGGTATTCAAAAATCAAAATTGTTAAGATGGAGATCTTTATGATTAGATTTTATGTTTTATGGTAATTTTATATTATTGAAATTTGTGTAAACTAATCAGACAACTGATAAAAAAAATTTTGGGATGGCATCGGCCATACTGATGTTCTAATTAGTAGGCTGAAAATTAGCATCTAGTCAAGGTAAATTAACTACATAGTGTATGCTTAGTACCTAAGTATTGTTGCTTATTGAGCAAAACTAGAAGCTAAGTGCTATGATATCTAATCAGCACATTTTTATTACCATGCAATTTGTTATTGAAGCATGGTTCCATGGAAAAAGAATAACACAAAGTCCTAAACATAGAATTACTCAAAGGTGAAGCACATTAACTAAAATAAGTGGGTGAAAATAGGGTAGATCAAGCAGCTGGCACATTAGCTAAATTCATTCAATCATATGAACAGTAAACAGGAAAGGAATGAATAATAGAAAGAAGAAGAGTACTGAAATAAGTCTAAAATATATTTGCCATAAATTCATTCAATCATAGCTAAATTCATTCATTCACACTATAGTAATAAATATATTTGCACCTCATGCAGCTTTGATTTCATGAAATACAGAAACATAAATAGACTAAAATACTAAGAAAACATAAATAAATATATCTTCCATAGTCTATTGATTTCTGATAGGTTTTTCCCATTTGCCCAAATTTTTTTAACAACTAGGAACTGATATAATCAAGAAGTTATTGCTTTCTTTTTGATTGACCTTTGTTGTTTTTATCACTATATGTCTGTTATATACTGTTTAGTTTGTTCTGCTTTATTTCAAAATATAACAATTTAAGTATTTGTTTTGAAAGAGAAGGGATAATGATGGTAAAGTAACGAATTAAGGCTTAAATAAAGTGTTTTGCTAGCATTTTGGGTTTTCTCCAGCTATCCTGTCAAATTAGGATCAAATCTAGGTGTTTTATAACTTGTCTATAGTTCCAGTGGCCGCTTTGAAAGCCAGGTTTACAGGTTCATGACTCTATCCCACTTATGTGCAATTTTCCCTTTATTTTCTTCCTTTCAGCCATAAAGACCAGCACCCCATCAAATTGAGAGGTTATCAAATGTGATTGGCGACCATAAAGCCAGGATAACTCAAACAAGGCAGAGTTTTTTTTTTTTAAATTTTATCAGGCAGAGTTGAAAGCCTATGCAGTACCAATAAGGAAATAAAGACACGGGCATGACACAACATGACATGCTTTATACAGCCAATCTTTAATAATAGCAGACAGACGGGGAAGGGATATGAGACACAATACCTCATTTTTGTTTTTAGCTAGAAACACAAGCACCCCTTCAAATCCAGAGATGATCAATGTGGTTGGTGATTGTAGAGCCCAGATAACTCAGAAAGGAAAAAGTTGAAAGCATGTTTTGTATTGATATGGACACAAGACGTGAACATGACATGACATGGTATGCTGATATAGCCAATTGTTAAAAATGTGAGGATTAGAGCAGGACATGGCACTTCATTTAAATAAATGTGACCGGATCAACTACTACCACTCATATGGAGTACTATAGCAATGCTTCCACATGCCTTATCCATGTATCCAAATTCAAATGTCAGAGACTCACAGGACTATAATGATTGTTGAAAAAAAAAAAACTGCTCCTGTCAAACGTGTAGATGATGTGAACGCTTTGGAGGAAGCAGTTGCAAGCTGAAGAGGAATAGCGAACTACAGACCAGATTTGAGAAGATTGCAAACAATACTAACTGATACATATCGAAAATCAGCCAGCACAAATTAGTATTGAACAAGAATATTATTATGAATATTGTTCTTTTTTTTTAGAAAAAAAAACTATATATATATCTATAATATATATTTTTTGACACATCCGAGCCAGGTTTATAATGCAAAGTGTACTAGCTACAATATGCAAAAAATGATCAAATTTCTCCTAAGATACAGAAACTGGCAGGCAGTGCACTATACAAGCATTCTGATCTACATTCTGAGCAGACATAATGACTGAAACATAATATAATCCATCTGAACAAGTAAATAATAATAAAACAGAAGATCAGACTACAATACCCACCTTGGCATGGCAGAAGATTGTTCAACCATTACATGTTTGATTTGAGGAAACATTGAACTGAGGACAGCAAACTTGGATCGAACACCACTTGAAAAAGGGCACCATGAGGCATAGAACAAAGCAGCAGCATATACATTTGTCTGATTAGAGATCAAAGCTCTGTCAAGAGATTCCCCGTCCAACTTTGAAGGGAACAAAAATTATACCAGCACGTCAAAATGTAAAAATGATATAAATTAAAAAAACATACATAAATCTACATGTTGTCAGGTGTTCCAAGTAATTCATGTGCAAATTTTAAATCCCTGACACAAATTCTACAAAAACCAGTCATTTTAATTAATAGAGATCACCACCACCACCACCACCATTAACATAAGCAAAACAAAAAAGGCAAAGCAGATCTTGAATTAAATATTAAATTTGATTAATCAACATGTATCACCACCACCACCACCATTAACATAAGCAAAACAAAAAAGACAAAGCAGATCTTGAATTGAATATTAAATTTCATTAAAAACTAAAAAAAAGGGCCAATGAGATAATTTTTTGACAATTAATATTTATTATTGGGTGGTTAATAGTTGTATTTATTGTGCATTAGTACACTATGGGTGAAGTTCCTTTGACTGGGTGGGTAAAGTTCCTTTGAGTTCAAATTTCATTATCATTGTCATTAGAATTGCCTAATTAGTTAAATTGGATATTAAAATGCATCAAATTTTTTCAGGATTTGCAGCTAACAAATTCTGTTACTGTTACTGTGAATAATCTGCTCCAAATGTGACTACGATGACTTTTTACAAATTAGTAACAAGAATGTGACAGACAGTTAGTACAAACATAAGCTACTCACAAGTGATTTACCAAAAAGATTCATGCTGTATGCTACATTTTATTTATTATTTGTCAAAATTATCTAGATGAAAAAATGGTTAATCTGAATCATTTTGCCGCTGTTGAATTACATTTAGATAACAAATTTTTTTAATTTTGGGGTAGGATTAGTTACAGACAAGTATACAACAAAGGAAATAAGATAAACAAGAAATTGAAACTGCATTTGGCTCTAGATAGGGGCTGAAATTGTATATAGCTCTGCATTTCGAAGATTTGTGATTCTTTTCCTCATATTTATTGTCATTTACTATTACTACTACTAGTTATATTTATTTAATTTTCAATGAATAGAGTACTAAAATTGGTTAAAGGATTGTTCTACCAAACCATGCTATTTTAATAACAGATCTTTCAAACTCAAACTCAAGCAATTTGGAAATTGTTTTCCAAACCCAAGTTTTCAAAATATGCTATTTTTATCTCGCAAGTTTTAAATCATAACCTTTGTTATTCTATAGTTTTCATAGATACCTTCCATTTTAGAATTTAATTCTAGATGGCTTTCAGAAAAGAAGGGCAAAGGGCAATCATAATGCTAAACTGTTATATTACCTCCAATCAAAACTTCAACCCCAATTAATATGCCAAGGCAAAAGTTCAAAAGAGTAAGACATAAATTAGTAATTTGTACTCATTCGTCATCAAAGCAGTTTCTAAAATAAGGAAGTCCCCAAGGCATCATGACTTTCCTATATAAGTAATTAAGGTTAACAGAGAACCTGTTTCGCAACAATTAGGGAATTTGGAACAAAATAAATTTTAGAGTTCCAAGAACAAAGTTCTTTCCCAAGTGGGAAAAAACATTAATGAAGTGGAAGCATCCACATTATCAACAAGCATATGGCATAAATAAATCTAGCAGTAGTTTATTACTGAATCAGAGATTGAGAAACAGTACACCCTTCTTGCCCAACAAAAACAAAAAAGACAATCTAAACTAAATCATCCCTTATGCAGGCAAAAGCATATTGAACATAAATGATTAATCATTTATTAACCTAGAAAAATTGGGTTAGTGGCCTTAACAGAGGCTCATAGATAGACAACAAAGAAAATTTCAATCCAGTGAATTGATGTAACTGACTTGTATATCACGAAAGTAACAAAACAAAATCTAATTTCCATATTGATCTCATGCCTAAGAACCAGTAATTACCATTTATGGCCTTTCTACCGCAAAACTTTTTTCTTCCAATTAATAAGAATCCAAATTCAATTGCTCTAAAACAACAAGCAAACCCGAAAACGAAAATCATAATCAAAGTGCTCATGTTTGTTTTCACATACATTGCCTAAGTCAACTCAATCCCAAATAGTTGTTCTAAAAACTGGGAGGAAGGAATGAAGGACAAGGGCATTCTCATAGAGCTAAACTAGCACTGTAAGAACAATAAAAAATAAAAAATAAAAACATTTTAAATACCAAAACAACTCCAAATCAAACCATCTTTTTAACAAGTCCATTTTTCATACTAAGCAAGGTAACTAAATCAATTTCTCCAAAATTCATACACCTTATTAATAATCAATAATTATCCCAAAGTTAGCTAATAAACATGACTTTTATAAAATTTAGACTAATCTCTGTTCCTACTTCAAGTATATTTTTCTTGCAAGTTAAATTTAATAAAACTAACAAAGAAACTATATCTCCATCAAAATTCAGAACAAAGCAAAATTCAACTAGCAATTGGAAACAATTTCTGTAATAACAGAGACATTCAAACCATCAAAACATATTACATAACCAAATCAATAGAAATTTTCATTGAAGAGCTATAAACACAACACAATTCAAAATACCTCATAAGCTCCTGTCTCTCTATAAATCCTTGCTGCTTGAGATCATAAAGTTGAAATGAAACTGCAAGGGAGAAAATTTTAGCTTAATTGAATACTCAAAATCAAAACCATAGAAATCAAATTCAAAACTCTAGAAATCAAATCAAAATCAAAGAGAGATGAGAGAGGAGAAAATGAATTAATCGAGTAAGGGATGCAATTCAAGGCTCTCACCGAATTAATTGAATAGAAACCCGAAAAAAATAGATATGCAAGCAACAATATATACCGAATTAATCAAATGGAAACTGAATAAGTTAGAAACTCACAAAGAAAATCAAATCCGTGGAAGGGGCTCAGAATCAGAATCGAACTCCAAGCTCGGAATCAATCTATCGGTGCTCGTGTAACTAACATCACTGTGGCTGGGAATCAATCGATTGGTGCTCGTGTAACTAACATCATCGGAGGGGCAGTGGTCGGTGGTGGTGATTGTGTGTTTGTGTGAGATGTCAATGGAGAGAAAGGAGAGAGAAGGAAAAGAGAGAGAGAGAGAGAGAGACGTATATACAAGAATGGAAAAAATGTGCGAGCTAATAAAATGTGTGAGAAGAGATTGGCTAATCAAGGGAATTTCTCCTTCAACTGGAGTCCAAGAACAGCAAATACAGCAGCACCTTGTCACGTCCCGCCGAATTACAAGACAAAATTACCTACCAAAAGAAAGAATCCGGATCCTCTCCAGCCAATTGTTCGTCCTGTCCTCCGGTCAAGGGCCACGATTTGGCCACGTGGCCCTTGACAGATCTACGGCTCAGAATTTAAAAAAAAAAAAAAAAACAAATTTGAATCTCTCCTAATTTTCGACACAGGCTTCCCTTCAATTCCATTTTCCCTCCTCTTCGAAGCTCTTTTTCCCTCCATCTTCCAAGCTCTGGCGATTGGCGAAGTCGACGGCAAATCAACTTGAACGATCGGCGGCGAACATTGAACCAGAGCTCCGGCGACCCCGCGAACCAGAGCTCCACTTCGTCATCAACTGAAGGTAATGTTTATCATAGCTGGGCAACATTGTTATTAAGGAACATTAAGGAACTTCCTTTGGAGTCAAAAACGAAAATTTTTGAGTGTTTTTCTGTTGGGCAACATTGTCTGTATTTATTGAATAAGCCTGATTGCCATAGCTGGGCAACATTGTCTGTATTTATATTTCATTTGATGGTTGATTTGCCTGATTAGGTAGCAAGTTGTTCTATGAGGTTAAAACCTTGCCTGAATTTGTTCTATGAGGTTAAATGAGGTTAAATGCCCAAGACTATGTTTTAAATGAGGTTAAAGCTAAACATTACTTATGTCGACTACAAAACTTAGCTTATGAACAATAACCTAAACAGAGATTACTTAAATGGTATTTAAGACTATGTAATCTGTCATTAAATGTTTTAACCATGTTTTAAAATTACTATGTTTGAAATGGTTAAATGAGGAAAGTCATTACTAGTAATCTCATTTAAGTACCATTTAAGTAATGGTATTTTAAATACATAGTCTTAAATATAGTCTTAAATACATAGTATTTTAAATGGTTAAAACATGGTATTTTAAAACATGGTATTTTAAAACATGGTACTTAAATGGTATTTAAGACTATGTAATCTGTCATTAAAGGTCATTACTATGTAATCTGTCATTTAAATGAGGAAGTATGATTTAGGCTAAGTTTGGTTAAATGCCCAGTTATTGTTCATTTAAAACATAGTCGTAAATACATAAGTAATCTGTCCATTTAACCATGTTTTAAATGGTTCTCAAGTAATTTTTAGGTTAAATGACAGATTTTAAATGAGGTTAAAGCTATAAGTTCATTTAAGTAATGTTTGTAATTATTGTTCTCCCATTTTATTGCCTCTACTTTTCAGTTGCGTTTTTATGTGGATATGGAACTTGACAATGATTGTGATTGGAAGCCAAAAGTAGGAATGACCTTTGATTCGGAAGAAAGTGCGTACGATTTTTATAATGCATATGGAGGAAGAACGAGATTTAGCATAAGAAGGGAATATTGTAAGAAGGACAAGTTAACAAAACATTTGATTTCTAGAAATTTGGTTTGCAACAAAGAGGGATTTCGGAAGGTTGACAAGCGAGACCCATTGACAAAAACCCCTAGAGCTGAAACTAGGACTGGATGTCAGGCCCGACTTTTTGTTAAATTGGATGTCAATAGTGGGAAATTTGTTGTGATTGATTTCAAAGAAAAACACAACCATGAACTTGTATCTCTTGATTGTGCCCATATGTTGCCATCGCAAAAAAAGATATCAGATACCCAAGCAATTGAGTTAGACTTAGCCTCAGAGTCTGGTCTTCGTTTAGGGCAGTCTTTTGAACTGATGGGTAGGGAAGCTGGAGGGCGGCAGTCTCTTGGTTTTATGAAATTAGATCAAAAAAATTACTTGAGAACCAAAAGACAAAAAAGTTTGAAATATGGGGAAGTAGGTAATGTCTTGCAATACTTTCAACAAAAATCATTGGAGAATCCATCTTTTTTTTATGCTTTCCAATTAGACAATGAAGAGCAAATAACGAATATGTTTTGGGCCGATGCACAAATGGTCATGGATTATGCCCAATTTGGCGATGTAGTTACATTTGATACTACCTACAAGTTAAATAAAGAGCATAGGCCATTTGCATCTTTTGTGGGATTTAATCACCATAGAGAAACAGTTGTCTTTGGTGCTGCGTTGTTATATGATGAGACTGCCGAAACATTTGTATGGTTATTTCAAACTTTTTTAGAGGCTATGTCAAAAAAGGCACCAAAAACTTTGTTTACCGATCAAGATGCTGCAATGGCTAAGGCCATACCCATTGTCATGCCTGACACGAGACACCGTTTGTGCACTTGGCACTTGATGCAAAATGCATTAAGGAATGGTAATTTTCTCTTTCAAGATAAGGGGGTGAAAGGTGTATTAAATAGATTCATGTTTGATATTGAGGATGAAAATGAATGGGAAATGAAGTGGGGGGAAATGCTTGATAGATATGATGCTCATGACAATCATTGGTTGAAGTTGATTTTTGGGGTGAAGGAAAAATGGGGCTGGCCGTATGTTAGATCAACATGGGCTGCGGGAATGAGTACAACACAACTTAGTGAATCTTTTAATGCATCTTTGAAGGATTACATTCGTTCTGATTTTAATTTAAATGAATTCTTCATGCATTTTGAAAGGGTACTTTGTGAGAAGCGGTACAAGGAGTTAGAAGCTGCATACGCTTTATGCCAAAGGTTGCCAAGGGTGCGAGCGCCATTCATAATGTTGAGTCAAATGGGTAATGTGTACACTAAAAATATTTTTGAGGAGTTTCAAGATGAGTATTTTCTTTCTGTTAAATCAGACATACAAGCAATTGAATACATTGATGGTTGTAGCCTATACACAGTTGTTGATGCTATTGGGAAAAATGCAAGGAAAGTGAAAATGGAGATGGATGGCTCTTTGGCTTGTAGTTGTTCAAAGTTTGAAAGGAAAGGGATTTTGTGCAGTCACTGTTTGAAGGTTATGAGAGAAATCTTGAAGTTGAAAGAGATTCCTTCACAATACATTATGAAGAGGTGGACCAAACAAGCAAGAGGAGAAGCTGTGACGGACAAGTTAGGGAATGACATTCAAGTAGACGTCAAATTCAAACAAGCCTCACGGTATAAGACGTTGATGACTGCATTTAGATCAATAGCATGTAGAGCTGCTGAAACTGAGGAAAGTTATGATTTTTGTTGTTCACAAGTAGCTGCATTAGGTGCACATGTTGAAAGCAAGATAAGTGCACATTTTTGTCCCGAGAAAGAAGTAAGTATTAATGATCAACCTCCAACTTCTGAGCAAGAAGACAACAATCATGAAGGCAACAATCATGTTGTGCAAATTCCAATAGGATTGAAGAAAAAGCTTCCAACTAGTAAGGGCAAAAGAAGGATAAAAGGTCCATGTATGTTCAATTAGTGGCTGAAAGTGAACTTTGAATGAAATCAATAGGCTGGAAGTCACTTTTAACTATGGAATGTCACTTTTACTTAGTGGCTGGCAGTTCACTTTTCATTTTGTATGTTCAAAATCTGTTCAAAATCTGTTAATGCAGATGTTCAAAAACTGTTGCAAATGTTCTAAATTGCATGTTTATGGCGAAAATCTGGTGAAAATCTGTCAGAAATGGTGATGCCACTTCTGTGAAAATCTGGTGAAAATCTGTCTAAATTGCATGTTTACATCAATATGGTGAAAATCTGTGTCACAATCCACAATGAATGGTGAAAATCTGTTTTTGGAAATTTATGGCTGCAAACAGATTCACTATCTGTGAGATGAATGCCTGCCTACCCACTGTGAGTTTGGGAGTTTCAGCTTGTTGAGATGATTCTTCTGTTATATTTTTTTTCATTAGAAAAAGAAATTTATTGTGTACGTATTCTATCAAGCGTGCTTGATTTTCTGTTGATCATATGTGGAAATGAATTTTGAAAACACTGTCAGACATTGGTATTAGAAGTAGCTTTGAGTCAGACATATTATTGGCCAAAATCTGTTTAAGCTCAAATGGTGCTTAAGCTTGGCTCAAATGGTGCTTGAGCTTGGCTCAAATATGTTTAAGCTCAAATATGGTGCTTGAACCGTGTTCAATGGTGAAAATCTGTCTCCAAAATCTGTTTAAAAAACAGTTTCAAAATCTGTCAAAATCTGTGCAAAACTATGTTCAACAAAAATCTGTCAAAATCTGTGAAAAACTATGTTTAACAAAAAAAGTCATTACATTGAACAAAACGGTAGTGGTCCACCAACATTACATACACATTCAACGTACATTACAAGTCATACTCGTACTACCTTACATTACATACACATTCAACCTACAACACAAGTCATACTGACAGTACCTTACATTACATACACTATTTCAAATACACTAGAATCACAACTACCACCAACAACAAAACAATAAAAACAAAGGCGTAATTCAATTTTTGACCAACTCTTTCAACCACCATTGCCATGTCTCTATATTGTTTCCTACTCTTCATAGTCATGTCTTTGAGCTCCCCATTCACGATAATTACTTCTCTAAGAGTAGACAAGACTTCCATGCGTTCTTCATCAATATCATTCTCCACCACCTTCAAATTATGCTGCATGTCTGGAGGGATCCACCACTGATAGAAGTTACAACCATTCGGATAATTGCAGCATACAAAATAAAGGCAATTTGGATTATCCGTTGACATCGAAATCTTCAACATAGCTTTCTTGCCACATCGACAATAGCGGTTTTCGAATCTAACTTCACGCATGTTGTCCATACTTGCATTTGTGCTTGACATTGACATTGACCTACAAAAAATTATCAAGTAGCACAAAAATTATCAAATAGCCTGCTTGAATAAGCATTTGGTTCAGTGGTATGCATAGAAGAAGATACGAGCTGTAGTGGTTTGAGTTGCATGGATTATGTATTTTCTTGTGTGTTTGTACAAAGGAAGTCAAAACTAATGACTAATTCCTCTTTTCAGTCTCTCTATCTGCTGTTTTTATAATTTTTATAATAGTTATTAGGATGTTAACAGTTGCCAAGCAATTTGATCACAATATAATCTCATGTACTATTCCCTCGTATTACATTATCCCCCTCATATTTCATGGTATTCAATCCCCATAAACTAATCCAGAAAACAAACAGAGCACTAACAAGTTTTGGTGTGAATCAACCAATACATCAAGGAAAAACATCTTTACATAAGGCAAATTATATGTTCAAACATATACTACTCTTATTTCAGCAAAATAGCTAATGGCAGTCCACATAAAGACATCTTAAGACATCTTAAATGCCATTAGATAATGGCAGTCCACATAGGCTTCACAGATGATGTCAAAAACATCTTAAACATCTTAAAGGAATTGTGAAAGGAATTGTGAAAATGTTCCATAGGCTTCATAGATGATGTCAAAAACATCTTAAATGCCATTAGATAATGGTAGTCTTAAATACCATTTAAGTACCATGTTTTAAAATACCATGTTTTAAAATACCATGTTTTAACCATTTAAAATACTATGTATTTAAGACTATATTTAAGACTATGTATTTAAAATAGTCTTGGGCATTTAACCTCATTTAGCTTTAACCTCATTTAAAACATAGTCTTGGGCATTTAACCTCATAGAACAAATTCAGGCAAGGTTTTAACCTCATAGAACAACTTGCTACCTAATCAGGTTTTAAACAAATTTAGGCAAATCAACCATCAAATGAAATATAAATACAGACAATGTTGCCCAGCTATGACAATCAGGCTTATTCAATAAATCCAGAAAATGCAAAGCACTACTATAGAGTGGCAACAACAGGACTTCCACGCTCAAGATCACTTGATGAGAGGAAATGGAAATGACAGAGGTAAAGCTGTGTGATAATAGTTCTTAGTTACAAACAAGTAAAGATTGAGGCAAAGATGACTCAAATTCAACTTAACTTTGATGAATCATAGAGACAAAACTACTTCATGTGAGCAACATCTTAGCTAGACTAGAAATTTATCATTAATGATGCAGAAAGGACTTCTTTGCATGAAGTTACAGGAATCATAATCTTAATCAAGATAGGGTTGAAATGATCACCATTGAGAATTAAAAGTTGACATGGTGCATAAAACAAAACCGAAACCAGAGTAATAGGAAGTATATTTATGATAACTATTTACCTATACATGGCCTTCTTTAGCCAATGACTAAAGAAGGTTAGAATTTGGACAAAAAATACCCCAGTCCCTTTCCTTTGTCGACTACAATGAGGGCAATATTGTAACTCTAAAACCTCATCTTTTTTCCCCCTACATACCAGATCTGCAACCCACTGTTTTATCATCACTTCCAGCAAAAAGCCCGCTATTGTAACAGAGCTTCCAACCAAAATATCAAGTTTGATTTTCAATTTGTTTACAAGAAACTAAATGGGTAAGAACAAATTAAAAGTAATCCATTCAAGCAGAGGTATAATTTTTTTTTACCTTTGACAATGGTTCGCCTTCCCAATCGCGGCTCAAATCGCAGTCTAAATGTTCGGACTAAGACAGAGGGAGACAGGGAGAGCCCACCGATGTACAGGGAGAGCCCACCGATGTTCACCGCCGACTTCGATTCGCCGTCGTGGGTCACGAATGCTGTCGCCGTTCACTGATCTGGAGAAAAATTCAAATTTTTTGTGTGGTGTGGCTGTGTTGAGGGCCCTTTGTCTGAGTCGAAAATTAGGAGAGATTCAAATTTGTTTTTTTTTTTTTTTTTTTAATTCTGAGCCGTAGATCTGTCAAGGGCCACGTGGCCAAATCGTGGCCCTTGACCGGAGGACAGGACGAACAATTGGCTGGAGAGGATCCGGATTCCAAAAGAAAGTCATAGGCTTTGTTTGGATTGAGTGATTTGGAGAGAAAAAAAAAGAAAAAAATTAAGAGATATGTATTTCTTTTATCAAAAATGTTTTGGAGTTCTAATAAAAGAGCTCTAATGGAGTGTGGGTCACACTGTGATAGTGATGTTTGTGTCTTGTGTTTTTTTTTTCTTTTGTTTTTTTTTTTACTTTCTATGTCATTAGAGCTCATTGATTTAGAGGGATGCATCATTGTTGTTCTTTTATTTATTTGGATAACTTAAGTAGAGAGAAATAGGAAGAAATTGAGAGAAATTCATTTATCTTATAAGCCTCATTTTCAATCTTCCCAAAAGTGGAGAGATTGGGAGAGAAAAGAAACCACTATTTTCATAATACCAATTTTGTCCCTTTAAAAATAAAAGAAATAAAATGATTGAAAATATAAATGGGTTATTTTGGTAATATAACATAAAATAATTTCTTTTTTTTTTTTTTTTCTTAATGAAATCTAACCAAACAAGAATAAAAGAAATCACAATCATTTCTTTTCTTTTCTCTCCTAGGTTCCCAAACATAGTGTTAAGGAAGGGAGGATAATGGAATATTCTGGAAGCTCCTGGAAGATTTGAGAAAATATGAAGACCATGCAGGATGCTGGAAGCTTCTAGAACTCCTTAGAGTTTTATAGAGAATTGTACATACTTCTAGATATTTGTAGACCCTTCTGGGCATGTACATTCTAGAGTGATTCTAGAATAGCCTATAAGATGTAGTAGGAAGAAGGATTTAGAATCCTCTCCATCGTTGTAGATCTAGAACATTCCTCGTAACCTATAAAAGGGGGAGGGCCTCATTTGCCCAAAACCATCCAAGAATTGTAAAAGCTTTCTCACAAGTGAATATAAAGCATTCTCTCAAACTCTCTTGTATTCTTCTAACTTCTCTTTTCTATAAGTTTGTGAGTTAGAATGACTTAGCATCATCAAGTAAGACTTGAGATTGTCTAAGTGCTGCATGGATAGCTTGGAAACAACCAAGGTCGTGACACATGGTATCAGAGTAGCTTGGAAACATTTATTTCCTAAATTGAATGGACAATTGGAAATAAATGTTTTTAGCTTTGGAATATTAAGAAGTTATAATAAAAAGTTAAACCTAATAAGCCCTATACAATTATTTGAATATTATTCAATGAGCTGACCCATAAAACTTTAAAAGTGGTTTAATTAAAAAAAACAATAAGAACCTAGACAAGAAACCAATTTACTTTGTTCATCAGAAAGTGGCTTATGGGTTAAGTTGTGTAACTCAGACATAGTGAGCCCATATAAATCAACATTACTGTTCCTGACAAACTGCCCTAAGACCTGCAATTTTGTGTCGTCGTCGAGTTCGAGAAGACCTTTTCTTGAAAGCTCTACTTTCTGATGGTATTTAGCCCAACCAGAGGGATTACCAACATCCAACATCAACATGTGAATAAATTTAGACAAACTCGATGGATTATCAATACCCATCTTCCTCTTCTTCTTGTTGGTTCTTGAATAAGAAAAAGAACACCAACACTCTTGGTTGTGACTTGGAGAATGAGAGCTCAAATTTGTGGGGTAGGATACCCATGCTTATCGATGTATATATATATAGAATTCCTAAATTGAATGGACTACTGGCTTGAACTGAAGCTTCCAAAATTAGATTTTGGAGATTTTAATAATGCTAGGTTGCCAAATTGGTGTTTTAGTATACTTGGGACTGAAGTCTCCCAACTGCCTTGAACTGAAACTCCCAAAATCGGATTTTGGAGATTTTATAATGCTCTGTTTTTAGGTTGCCAAATTGGTGTTTTAGTATACTTTGGACACTGAATTTGTGATATATAGAATTCCTGAATTTGTGATATATAGAATTCCTAAATTGATTTTAATAATGCTCTGTTTTATTTTATTTTATTTATTTATTTATTTATTTTTTGAGGGGGAGGGGATAACAAGTCAGTGGGTGTTTCAAAAATTAATGATAAAATTTATAAAATATTAATCATGGTTAAAATAATTAGTTTTTTCATGAATTTGTAACAATTTTAAGAAACCACCACTGGGTAGTAATTTGCCCCTTTTTTTAAAAAAAGAAAAAAGAAATAAAAGTATTGAAAAGTTGGGAAATAAATGTTTTTGGCTTTTGAATATTAAGAAGTTATAATAAAAAGTTAAACCTAATAAGCTTTATATAATTATTTGAATATTATTCAATGAGCTGACCCATAAAACTTTAAAAGTGGTTTAATTAAAAATAAAAAATAAAAAATAAGAACCTTGACAAGAAACCAGTTTACCTTGTTTAGCAGAAATTAAGCAAAAAATATATATATTTTTTATTAATTTTTTTGAGGGTCATTAAATGAGACATTTTTAAGGCTAACCCTTATATAAAATGAGATATCTAAATTTTTGAAAATATGGAATTGAGTTTGGGGGACCATTTCAAATGATTCCTTTTTTTTTTTTTTTTTTGTTTGTAAATACATGCATATAAAAATAAAATTTTGCAAAAAAAATTGGAGAGGCTAAGACCGCCCCCCCGATTAAGAGATCAATAAATAGTCATTCTATTATTGCCTAAAATCATTTCAGCAAACCAAACACTACTTAAAAACCTTTCTTGGGGGGAATTAATTGAGAAAAGAATTAGTCATGCATATGAGTCCTACTCATTCAATACAGAGAGAGCCTTGTAAAGTTGCAATATGTAGCCATGGACTCATCAACAAAATCTTTGGTTCAACAAGAAAGACCTGTTCTCTTATTATACAAAAAAGAAACCCTATACTATTGCAAGTTTTTTTTTTTTTTTTTCTTTTCTTTTTTCAAATTAGTTGTGTTTTTTAGTTAAGTTAATTAACCTCACACATGTTAGATCAAAGCTGGATTTTTAGACTTTATTTTATTTTATTTTTAATCTTGTGAGATCAGGGGTGCTAAGCAAATTTGCCAATGAATATGATTATTTTCAACTTGCCTCCAAGAGTTAACTCTAGCTCTTACATCATTCTTTCAATTGTCTTGATAATACTGCTATATCCCTCTTATTTGAGTGAGCAAGTACTATTCAGTGTGTTTAGTTTCACTTTTTAGAATTCAGTTTTCTGAAAATTGAATTTTTTTGTTTTGTCATATTTTTTATTTTTATTTTTAGCGAATATTTTTAAAATTTTAATCAATTTTTTAGATGCATCTTACTTAGATGTATCTAAATAGTAAAATATTTGTGAAAAATATTTTTAAAAATCAATAAATACACAAAAATACGAAAAATATACTGAATTTTCGTTTTTTTTTTTTGGCATTTGGTGAATTTTTTAAAGATTGTTTTTCACAAATATTATACTTTTTAAGTGTATTTATGTTAGGTGTGTCTAAAAATTAAAAAAATTCTTAAAATATTAAAAAAATTTCAGTGAAGACAAAAAAAAAATACAAAAAACAAAAAAATAGAATTTTTTGGGAAGTGAATTCTAAGAACTGAAAACAAACAGAGCGATTGCATTTCTCTCCATACAAAAGAAAGTTTATATAAAAAGATCAAATATGACCTATTGTAATGCCATTGCCAACAAAAAGCCCTTCACAAGAAAACAAAAGAATATTTTCTTAACAGATAAAATGTATAAAATTTCAACCTTTGAAGGCATCCAATCTAGCTTCTTGACTTCTTCTCTACTCTCAATTGCTCCCGAACAATTCGTACGTAATCTTCTCCTTCCTCATCTTTAGCTGTGTAACGTAACGAGTAATTAATACAAATAACAATCTCATTAAGGAAAAACAATATATATTGACAAAGCCTAAGTTCTCTTTCTCATTAAAAATGCTTACCGTATCTGGATTTGAAACCAAAACTGAATATGGGCTTCCCGATGGAGCTACATTAGCACTACAGTTCCGTCTCTTTTCATGAATTTTTCTTGTCATACCTGAATTCTGTGGTTGAACAAGATCTTCTTCAAGTTTTGGAGATTGGATTTTCAATAGATATCTACACCTTGGCCTCAAAAAACTGCAATTCATTTGAAAATGAGCAAAAACCCCAGTTATCAATCCCACAATGCCAATTCTGACAAAAATTCAAGCCTATTTGAACTAAGATTATGAGTATTCATACCCGGCATCTGCCAAAAGGATATCTCTCTTTTGCTTTGAAGTCTGCAATTTTTTATTTTTTTTATACAAATTCCTATAAATGATCAAAACCAACGGTACATGACCACAAATAATGGTATATTCAAGAACATAATGGAGTGATATAGACATTAGACAGTAGAAAACAAGGTTCAAATTCAATAAGCAAATTCTTCCAAATTGAAATTTTATTGCACATTGACTGAAATCTATCCATATGGGTTGAACAAGGGACAAGATATCATTTACACTAATACTATTTTTATGTTACACTCCAGAACCTGAAGGACATATATATACAATATGTGACTATTCACAATCCTTGTGGACAACAGTTAGGAGAACTTAAAAAGCACCTCAAATATTTCGGACCACAGACCTTGGAACCTTTTGAAGCATGGTGGTAGCAATCTCACCACCAACATTGCAAACATGACTAGGCCCACACTATCACAACCAAAATGATCAAGTACTATCAAGCCAAACATTCCTGGAAAAAAAAAAAAACAAGTGTAAGCAAAATTAAGTGAAAGGTTACCAAGTTAAAATTAATACACAAACAATGTTAGAAATCTAAAATTCAAAAAGGTAGTAGAAAAGCCAATGATGAATATTGGGGATATGCCAGATAGAAATCCAAAGGATTGATACCTTACGTGCCTTGAGTACCGGCATCTGAAATTAGGACAGTGAAAAGCCGAGGAGTAACCCCAAAACATTCAAAAGTAATTAGGAAGCCGTGCAAATGTCCCGGGTTGGGGCTGCAGCCCCCAGCCATCATCTTCTCATAGACCGCATATGCACGATCAGGATTTCCAAATCTTAAATCAGGATCAATGCCAGTCGACTTTAATTCCTCAAAGTAGTGCACAGCATCATCCACTTTCCCCACCATGCACAGGCAATCTACGAGAATGGTGTGGGACTTCAGATCTGGTCTTATTCCCTCTTTAACCATTCTATTAAACAACTCACAAGCAGTTTCCACATCCCCTCCTTTACCAAATCCGTTTATAAGAATATTGTAAATAGCACATTTCGGTTTACATCCGTAATCCACCATCTCAACAAAGAAACTCCTTGCTTCATCCAAATTTCCCAGCTTTAAGAGACCATCTATGAGAGGACCATATGTACAAGGAGTGGGATTGAAATCTCCATTGATAAGATCATAGTACAAATCTACGGCATTCTCTATTCTATTAGACTTAACAAGACCATCAATAACTATATTGTGAGTTATAGTGTTAGGCTTACATCCCCTACTGAGCATCTCTTCATGGAGTTCAAAAATTTTATCAACCCTTCCAGACTTCCCAAGATCATCAAGCAACAAGTTGTAGGTGAAAAAATCAGGAGCACAACCAACAGTTTTCATCTCCTTAAAAAGACCCCAAGCCATTTCAGTCAGATGAACATCAAGAAACCCCTCAATCAGAACATAATATGCTTCTAGTGTAGGTTGAATTCCAAAACTGCTGGTAAACTTCACAAAAAGTTCGTGAGCGTCGAGGGCTTTCTTATGCTTGCACATAACGTTAATTAGAGGAATCAATACTAAGTCATTTCTGCAAAGCCCATCAACTATAAATCTTTCAACTAATGAAATAGACTGATCAATTTCAGCATCACACAGAATTCCTTCAATTAAATCTCTCCAAAAAGAGTTGTCTGTCTGATTCCTAACCTAGTGAACAAAGCTCTTTGCAATCTTAAATGCATCCTCAATCCGCCCGTCCTTCACAACACCTGGTAGAAGGGTCCACAAAGTTATATTTTCAGGATAGAGCATCTTTCTCATCTGATGGAAGAACAAGAATGCATCATTAACCCTGTCTCTCTAACTAAACCGTAAATGACAGTGTTGTAAGCAAAAACATCGGGAAAGCAATTTCTTCTTGTCATCTCAAAGAGCAACTTCAAGGCCATATCAATCTCATCATTCTTACAAAGGCAATCGAGAAGGGTATTGAAGGTAATTGTGTTTGGATAGCACCCTTGTGCAGTTATGCTCTCAAATAATTCCACGGCCTCTTGAACCTTCCCTTCTCTCCCTAAACCAGCCAATAATGTGTTGAAGGTCACAACAGTAGGAGGAAGCTTCATCTCCTTCATTCTGCGAAACCTGGCCCATGCCTCATCTACCCGATCAGCCTTGTAAAGAGTGTCAATCAAAGAATTGATATTAACCACGTCAGTGTCACATCCCCTTTCTATCATCTCAGAGAATAATTGGATGGCTTCATCTATTTTCCCTTCCTTACTGTAGCATTTCATCATCATGTTGTAGGTTATAGAATCTGGAGCTAGTCCACTCTTTTTAAGTCCATAGAATATACCTTTTGCCTCCCCAAGCCTACCTATTTCCACTAGACTATACAAAGATGCATTACACGCAACAATATTAGGAACAGTTCCACAGAGTTTCATCTTCTCAAAAGTTTCAATAGCTTTGTCACGTTCACCTGACTTGCTGTAGTAGTCAATGAACAGGATATACGTGTAAGCAGTAGGCTTCATCCCAAATGATTCCATACCATCAAAAAGTTCTAACACTTCATTCAATCTATTTACTCTCAAAAGTCCACCTATTAATGTATTATAAGTACGAAGATTTGGGAAGATCCCTATCTTTCTCATGTTATCAAGGGTACCAAACGCTTCATCTAGCTTCCCTGCTTTGCATAAAACATCAACAAGTATTGTGAAAGTTACAACATCTGGAACATGACCATTTGCTTCCATCTCGCTCCAAAATTCTCTTACAGTGTCCAAATCTCCATGGTCACTGAACTTATCCAACAAGGTGATGCAAGTTACTCGATCTGGTTTATGGCTGCTGGATTTCATCTTTAGAAACACTTCTTTTGCCTTGTCAAGTTTCCCAGCATGACAAAGAGCATCGATGAGAACTGTATAAGTAATTACATCAAGTCCACAGCCCTCGTCATCCATTCTCTTCAGATGACCATAAGCCTCATCAATTCTTCCTGCCCTCCCAAGAACCCTAATGCATATGGTGAAAGTATACACATTCGGCCTCAACTCCAAACTCTCCATCTCTTCAAGTAAGCCCATGACAGTTTCAATATCCCTTCTCTTCCCAGATGCTACCATAAGCACGGAGTAGGTGTTGAGACTAGGCTTAATCCCTTCTGAAACGACTCGTCTATAAACCTCTAGAGCCTGTTTACAACATCCGGACTGAAGAAGCAAATGGATCAGCCCATTGTACGAATACCCATTCAAAACGAACCCTTCTTTTCTCATCTGTTCAAGTGCAAATAGGGCTTGCCGAATCCCTCCTTTTACATGAAGAGCCTTAAATATGATCAAATAAGTATTCAAATTCCTATAGATAAATTGCTTTTGCATCCAAGTCAAACACAACAGCCATATCACCAACCCTCCTATGAACCATCAAGAGCTCAAGCATGTAATTACATGTTTCGGTAGTGTGAACAACATTAGGAAGCTGAGCAACAGACTTAAAGAATGAAAAAGCTTCCTCTGGGTCTGAAGAAATTGACTTCAAAACCCCAATTGCTTCCTCAGAAGACATACCACCATTTGGCTTCCCACTCACTGCCATTAACCCATGTGAGCTTTTCATCACAGACCCACAAAGACCCACCGTTTTTCTCCTCTGTTTCTTCCAATTCACCATAGACCCATTGCACTTCGAGGGTATTGTCTATTATTATCAGGTAGGTAGGGCAGTGTAATTGACATTACTACAGCAAATACTTGAGTTGCAAAGTACCAAAACAACCATTGATGAATATAATCAGAAAGAATTCAATTCGGGAAGACCATAAATTAGAGGTGTGATGTGTTTTGCATGATGGGTATTCGTTGAATTGTCTATGATAAAGGAAATTGCAGAGATATCAAGATAGGCGTTCACTTACCAAAGAAAATTGGCGTAGATACAGTTTAGTTTCCGAAACTGTCACAGTGAGGGGTAGTGAGAGTGTTCGAAACTGTCTCAACTATCATTCGTTCAGAAACATATCTTGTGCGTAGTTCAAATAACTTTTAAATGGATGATGCAATCCAAATAAAATATTTATATAAAATTATTTTAGAAATGTTTCTATTATACTTTTTTTTTTACAATCCATTTTTGGTTTTGTGGGTAATGAAATTTGAAAAAGCCTCCATATACACTATCAAATGTATCAATAAATATACTAATTAGATATTATATTATGTTAGTTTCAAGTCAAGTGATTAAACTCATAAATATGTATTTTATATGGTATATCTATTAGTATGGGTAGTCATAGTTCGATTTTAGACGGTTTACGGATCGGTTTAAACTTGCTCGCATATATGCGGTTTGGAAAAAATTCAACCCGCAACCGCCTGTAGTGCGGGTTGCGGTTTGTGTGGATAGGGTTCATGAATGTACGGGCAGTTTGCGAATTGGACTTTTTTCTTTAAAAATTTATTTTGGAGCATTTTTTTTCCCTATTTTGTAAATATTTATTTTTGGCCCTTTTCCCCCCAGTTTTCTAAAATGCTCTAGTATTAATAATTAATGAATTAAAACTTATAAAATTAAAAACACAACAAAATCAATTCCTAACACAAACAAATCATTCAAAATCCTAAACTTTTAAATCAAATTATAAACTAACACAAGCACATATTTCAAAATTCTAAACTAGATCATCAATCTCATTCATTATCTACTACCCAACAATACAATTAAAGTAAAATCATTCAAAATCCTAAGTTTACCTAAAAGTAATTCTTCATTAATTTTTACATTCATCCAAAATGCAATAATAAAATAATAACGGTCTAGGTTTTATTATAAAAATAAATAAAAATAAATAAAGAGGTCTAAATGCGGGCGGGTTCTTATGAGTGCGGGTTAAACCGGCAACCCGCCCGCAACTCGCAATCATGTCATATTCCAAACCGCATCCGTCCGCATTGTTTCTACGAAACTGCCTATTTTTTTTGTAGATTGGTTCGAGTTGGACGGTTTAGATAACCATATACTAGCCCTATCTATTAGTATTCCTAACATTACTAATATAATGGGCTTAATCGGTATTTAGGGTGCCTTTGTCGCTACCTGCATCCTCTCTGGTAAAGTATTTAGCTTTAGGAAACGGTACTTCTAAATATATCTTTAAAAGTTTTTTCACCATTCTAAAATAAATCAAATTATTTGAGTAGGCATTGTATCTCTTGTTGTGCTCAAAGGCACAACTGATATCCCTTCTCCAACTTTTGGGATGTACTAAGGCTACTTTTTAAACAATTGGCAATGATAGAATTTTGAAGGAACATCACTGTTGGGAAAAATGGATTTTTGGTAACTTTAATTAAATATTAAAGTGGGTCTCAATCATCTATTGTGTTGGGTCCAAGTGGGTCCCAATCATCTATTGTGTTGGGTCCAAGTGGGTCTAGACCAAAAACCATTGAGAATTGAATGAGAAATTGCCCCATGAAGTTAGCTTCATGAAAGAGTTAATGGGGTTTGTAACTTCTGCCTTTATTGCAGAGGTTAATGGTGCATTAGTGACTAGCCATAAAGGCTGGAGGCTTCTCCTCTCTTCCCTATACATGTATAAATTGAGACTCTCCTGTCAAGTCTCAAACACAGAAATTGTTTCTTCCATTCTTTAGTCAGTTTGCTAGAAATTTTTTATTGTAAGAGAGTGCTGCCATTGTCGTTTCGCCAAAGCTAACAGAAGATGCTTCTGAGTTAGCCGGTATAAAACCATCTTATCATGGGAGACAGAAGTCGACGTTCCTCCAGCACCCACGGTGAGACGGCTAATCTGTTTTAAGGACACTGTGGTATCGCACAGAATTTGGTTTGATTTCTTGTTATCATATTCAGATTAAATGTGTTCTTATATTAGTCTTGTTTCATGTTTATGCTCTATGGTATAATATATCAAGTATGGTTTTATTTGACGATCTTTCAGTTAATTTAATAAAGCATGAATTTATTTATTTTGTTTAATCACACAAATTGAACAACAATCTTAAAACAGATTATGTATTTCTCATGGAAAAAATAAATAGATTCATATGTAATTTATATCTGTTAGTCCACTGTTGCATCATATTGTTACGTATGTGACTATTGCACACTGATCATAAAAACTTGTTGCTCAGAATTGTTTAGTTTCGTTTCTATGTGTGTAATAGCATGTATACAGAATATGTCAAGAATTATCTAAAAGTCATGATTAGGATATTATGTTATGTAATATATGTTTGGTTCTGGAAGATCAGAATGGTGTATAGACCACTGTTTCTAATATCATAGTGCTTGATTATAAAATTAATTTCATATAAATGCTGCTATATTGGTTTCTATGTGGTTCTATAAAACATGGTGTGAGGTTTTTTTTTTTTTTTTTTTTTTTTTTGTGTGTAATACCAACAAGATTTGATGCTATTGTGTCTGTCTACAATCTATTTAATATTTGTAATAGTTCACTGGTTTTTCTTTTCCTATGTAAATTAGTATATACTTTTGTATAATAATAAGCTCATTATTTATAATTTCATATATGATTGTCATAATTGGACTATGAATTTCATATAGGAATAGGATGAATGCTACTGGTTTCATCCTAATTGACTAATGTTGTATATGTATATTTTGGTTTTGCATGCTTCTAGCTTTACTATCTAATTTGCATGTGAAATTGCTTATAGTTTTCTAGAATTATACACATAAGTTATTTCCATGTTTATTATTTAATAATTGGTATATAACTCATGGCAATAAATTTAATTTTTGTATTTGAGATTATAAATTTTTAGGTTTGTAACTTGTGTATTTATTTCCATGAATAGTGTGTGATTTAATTGGATGAATTAAATTTTGGAATTTAATTTATTTATTTAGGAGTTATAAGGCTTTGCAACTTGTATAGTATCTTAATTCATTATTTATTTTGCTATTCCATGATTTGTTAGAAGGTTAAATAATATTTGATTGTATGTACAATTTCTTTAGATTAGTTGCTTTGTATTATGTTGTCGTTTGCTACTAACTTTCTTTGTAGGCATACCTAAGCGTGGAAAGGAATTCTATGGACTACTTATAATCCTCAATTGAATTGGTTTATTTTTTCTTTATATTTGAAGCAATTGCTTGCTTGAATTTTAATTTGGTTCATTTATCAATGTGTAGAAGCAAGTTTGTTTGCTTGTATTGGTAAAAGCATTTTATTTGCTTGTATTATTGTAGCAATTTTTTACATTGCTTATAATGTTTGTTAGCAATTTTTAAATTGCTTGTAAAGTTTGGAACTTAGTTTGATTTTCTGTAATAGAAACCAAAGGGTTTAGCCTTGGCTAAAGAGTAATTCTTATTTATTCAGCAATGACAACTAAGACGGATTTGGTTTCAAACCTTTGGGGTTTGAGGAAGTCTTTGGATTTAATCATTTTATTCCCAAAGTGTTGGAAAACCAAGTTTGGAGAAAGTCTTTGGTTATAATCCGATTATTTCCAAAGTGTTTTGGTTTGAGAAATGAAACCAAATTTTACCATTAGCTAAAATATTTCTGATTTTATTCAGAAATAATGGGCTCAGTTATAGCGATCCCGGGTTTTAACCCTGGTTGTACAGTGATTCGGACTTGGTTCCGTAGATGTTAGCAGTTGTTCATTTCTAGTTTACCTCATTTCAAACTTTGTATTTGAATTATAGGATGCGTTGGGCAGGTTTGTTACAGGTTGGTTGTGTCTGGGAGCCAAGTGCTGCTGCCCAGAATTCTGGACCTTCGCTCGAGCGAGAAGTTAGTCGCTCGAGCGAGCTCTTTGTTTTGATCCTTCGCTCGATCCAGGGTTTGGTCGCTCGAGCGAGATCTGTGTTTTGTGTCTGGTGGGTCGAGCCAGAGTGGCTTCGCTCGAGCAAGCGATTGCGTCTAGTTCTGGACCTGAAGGTTGCGTTTCTTGGCTCGAGCGAGCTTTCCTTCGCTCGAGCGGTCTGGTTTTTCTTCGCTCGAGCGAGCGTTCCGTCGCTCGAGCATGCATCTGGTTGCAGACCTGTAGGTTCGAGTTGTTGGCTCGAGCGAGCATTCTGTCGCTCGAGCGAGATTTTGAGTTGTTGGCTCGAGCGAGACTTTCTTGGCTCGAGCGGGTTTTTCTGTGTCTGGTCGCTCGAGCGACCAAGTCTTCGCTCGAGCGAGCCTGTTTTATATCAGCAGGCAGCAGCGATTTTAAACATCACTTTTTCATCTCTTTCTTTTTTGAAACCCTAGCAGCCGACTCTCTCTCTCTCTCTAAACTTATCTTCTCTCTAGGATTTCATCTCTCTCTAGTGTGAATCTACTCTAAGCCCTTTGTTAAAAAGATAGAGGGTGTCGAGATCTTTGTTTTAATCTGAAAAAGTTGAGGTTTGGAGCACGTTGGGTCTTGGTCTTCATCTCCGTTGGAGCTCAAACTTCGAGGTAGGGATAACCTACTCCATCTTATGAGTTTTGTCTTTGAATTTTAGCATTTTGATATGTTGGGGGTTGTTGGGTAATTTTGAGAAAGTTTGGGTCTTTTGTGTAATTTTACAAAAGTTGGGGGTTTTATTTATAATAAATCTATATGCAAGTTAGGCATAGAGAAATGAGATTAATGTTGGAACATTGATAGAAATGGAACCTTAGGGTTGTTTTGTGAATTATGGTAATTTGCCCTAATTGGTTTAATTAATTAATGTATATAATTAATTAAAGAAATTGAGGAATTGAGTTGAGAATGTTGAAGTTGGGAATGTATGGGACTAAAGGTTGTAGTTGAATCATTCATTGTTCACCTAGTTGAAATGTTGATATATTATCCATTTGTGCATTTATTTCCTGTTTAGAGATAATTGCTTTGGACTACCGGTGGAGGGTAGTATTGATTGTTGTAGACAATGCATGATGATTAGGCAAACTAAAACTAATCAATTGGATGTGTCATAGAGTATGACGGTCGGTAGAATACATTAACTTTATGTATTGATTGATTGTGCATACGACCAATGTGTTTATATGCATTATGTGTGGACGGTTGTTGGAATACATTGACTTTGTGTATTGATTGATTGCGTATATGATTCTGTGCTTATATGCATTGCTTGTGTATGGGAGGAGATGGGGGATGTACTCCACGGTTTAGGGGAAGATGGGGGATATACCTCTAAACCGGTTAATGGTTATGGGAAGATGGGGGATGGACCCGGGGATGCAGCTCATATGCTCTCCCATTGTAGTTATGATACAGCTCTTATGCTTATCTATTGAAGTGTTGATACTGCTCATATGCTTATCAATTGAAGTGTTGTTTGTTTGATTTGATATAGCACTAACATGTATATCATCATCATTTTGTGAAGTATAGAAATGTTTCTATGTTAAGTTGATACAGCACCAACATGTGTATCATAAGTAAAGTATGGAAGTGGTTTATGTGTTATTGATACAACACCAAAATGTGTATCCACCTTGGATTTCGAAAGTGTTCTAGTGGTGAACTAAAATCTCATCAAATGTTTTGGCCAGAGCACTGAGTCTTGTTTTCAAACTCAAAGTTGAATAAGAAATGGAAAGTGAAGTGTAGCATAGACTTGATTGTCATGGAATTGTAGTAAGATGTAAATGAATGTATCAGTGTTGACCATCTATCAGTTGCTAATCTTTTAGACATTGTTCATAGTTGGTTTAGTGTATTTCTACTGGGCTGTGGCTCACCCTATATGGGAACATCATTTTCAGGTACAGGTAGCATGCCACCTCCAAGGACATCGCCTGGGAGGCTAGAAGCAGGCAGACGTTTGTGGTTTTGTTACCTTTTGTTGTACTACATGTAAATTTCAAGCCAAGGGCTTAATGTGTATTTGAGTTAGTACTCTCCTCTTTGTAACCAAGTGTTAACTTGGAAAGCTGTAAGCCCATAAGGCATTTGCTTCTGTTGTTAATATGTAATGCTCAAGAATTACTCTGTGGAATAGAATGATGTTTGTCTCTCATGTCAATGCATGTCTAAATTGATGGGTTTAATGTTATTATTTTGAGGGCGTGACAGCTCAGTTCCAGGAGTACCGGTTAACTTTTATGAGTGGTGTAATTTTTGGTAGTAAATTTTATTTGCTTGGGAATTGGTTTGTTATAACCTGGTTTATCCCTTGGAAAACTTAATTTTAAATTTGTTTCCCATGGACTAGGAGTCAACATGCTTTTGAAAGTTTTGTCAAAAGGTTAACTGGGTTTTAGGTGGGACCAATGTGACCCTTCCAGTCTTCCTGGGAACATTCTTGACTATGTTCGATTCTAGGTTAAGTGGTGAGACTAATTTTGAATTAAATTTCAAACTACGGATTTTCTAGTGTTAAGTTTGTTTTCTGGAAAAACAGAATAGTGAAATTATGTTGTGACTTTTCAGAAATGGCTTCAAGAGGTGACAACAGAAATGTTGTTCCACCTGCCAACCTTAAAGCCATGCGAGCAATTAGTATGTTATCCTTGTGTCAATTATAGCATTTTGATTGCTATGTGACTGTCACGCCCCACTTTTTATTACTCAGAATCCATTACCCAAGCCATTATTATAAGTTCAATTTCAGGGATGGCATATAGAAGCTCATTACATTTACACAGGATACATAGGTAAGAATTCTCTCACTCGAATGTCAAATGAATGCAACATGAACTTAACTAAATAAGTTGCCCGCAGGCTTACATCATTTAAATCAAGAAGAAGGGTTTAACCCTTTTACATCAACAACACTCCGCCAACACACAAGAAGCCCTGTGGTCAACAAATAAGAAAGATCCATGATCTTGAAACACTGCTCCATGTTCACCTGAAAAAGATTAGCAACGTGGGATTAACATATAGTCCAGTAGGGATCTCAACATGATCCTCAACAATAACAGCTTACAGATAGCTATGATCATGAATGTTAATCTCATACCATATAAATAATGTGACATTTTATAACCAAAATATACTTACATAATACTTTTCTCAAAAACATTCAATTTATGCAACAACACCAAGTTTCGTTTTTCCTACCCATTCCCCTTTTAAACCATTATTACTTGATAACCATATTTTCCATTTGTGACAAAATATCACGTAAATAACACACTTTATTTTCGAAGACACGTTCATCAAATCCGTTTTCTTCACGTTATTCATAACCCAAATATCAACATGATCCGTCTCATCGGGTTCGTCACATTTCATAACTTAGACTCAAAATTCAATGAATACCTTCAATAAAGTACTTATGGTGGAAACTCCTTCAACCACTCTCAAACACACCCAAATTTACATGAATGCAATTACTCACATGTGAGACAATTTAACCTTGCAAGTTCACAATTATCATAACACATGATACACACAATCAAAATGAAGCAACAACGATACACAACCCCTGCTCTACCTGCCCGCAGCACGGTAAGCCAAAAGTACATCTCTCCACAAAACATACCAATTTACTAGGCGTTAGCTAGAAGGGACTGGTACCACCGATTATCAGCACAACACATACTGCCAATTTACCAGGCGCTAGCTGGAAGGGACTGGCACCTCTGATTATCAGCGCAACACACACACTGCCAATTTACCAGGCGCTAGCTGGAAGGGACTGGTACCTCTGATTATCAGCGCAACTAATACAATCTCAATCATCACAACCAACCACATACATAGATAACACAAATGTACTACAGACACATAATCATCTCAACATTCACAATGTCATCCTCCACCGATGACCAAGGACAAAACCTCTAAGCATTTTGTAATAAATATATGAAATACAATCATCCAATTCTCATGAGATATTAGGTCCAACAACACTACACCAAGGTTTCAACCATTACTTGACATCCTTTTCTCAATTGAAAGAAAATTATCATTTCTTCTTCCTTTGATATTTATTTTTCAAAATTCTCCAAGTTACAACACACCAACTATTCCATCTACTGCTCAATTTCCATCATTTAGACAAGGAAAATCCCAACATGGATTACACAATCATAAATTACTCAATTTCTATTTTACGAAAGTTTAACTCAATAAATTCTAATCTCATGGTTAAATCCCTTTTTAACAATTAGCAAGTCATCAATTTGTAAATTTAGTTAATCAACTCAACACAAGTTAAATACTATATTTCATAAAGATCAGATTTAACCACAAGTTATAACCAACTCAAAAATCAAGTTTCTTAATTAGTAACATGGTAAATTCATCAATTCGTTGTGTTTTAAACATAGTCAATCAAACACAAATAAATGCTCAAATTATGAAACCCATTTTAATCATAAATCAACAATCAAATTATTCATCACATTTCTTTAATTCATAACATAATTATTCCACAATGTTAACCCCCTTTTTATCTATTAGACATTATTGCAAAAATTAGGGCTTTCACACTCTCTATCATGTATATATTGCATCACACCCCAAGTTTAACCCAACACCAACCCATCTCATGAAATTTCAACCTCACACCCAAATCTCATGCCATCTATCATGGTTTTCGAAAATAGATCCATACAACATGGTTTTTATGCAATAATAATCTACCACATGTCTATCTATAGTAGAGGTATTGAAAAGAATCAAAGAAATCCCTACCTCAAAAGAGAAGAGGAGAACAAGCCCAAAAATCAACCTCGCCGGAAAACGATCTCCACCGGTCAATATGAAGCCCCCGACACGCTCATCATTTTGGTATAAGGGACTAGCACCAAGATCCCAACGGATCTCTTGAAATCAAGGAAGATATAAGATTTTGAAGGTTTGGGTAGAGAGAGATGAGAGAAAATGAGAGAAATATTGTAGAGAGAGAGAGTGATATATCAGAGATGAGAGAAAAAAGGACCAAATGTGCAATACATAGCTGAAGAGCACGAAAAACGAGGCAAAAATGCGAAAAGCCGCACGTACGGGGTGGCCCTCTTGAACGTGCAGCACTCACCCCGGCACGTGCGGTCCTCCCGTACACCTTCTTCCTGCTCGTGCCTTTTTAGCAGTGTGCACCCAGCTCCCCTGCCCAGCTTCCCGCACGTGCGGCCCCTCCCGCACGTGTGACCCAAGGCCCCCGCACAGGTGACACTGGCCTCTAGCCCGGAAAAACCCCCCCTTCGCTCCCAACACCCCGGAGCCGACCTCGCACCCTCCGAGACGAGTGAAAACTTAGAACCGAGACAACCACAACAGAGGGAGTTTCAAGAAAGAATTTTCAACAAAAACTTACCTGACATTTCAACAACGATAAGTCAAACGAAATTTCAAGAGAGTAAGGCAAAACACGCGCCGGTCATCACAGTGACTTTGCTTGAAAGAGGTTGAAGGTGACAATGATCACATAGATGATCAAATCGATGATCAAGATGAGGAAGTAGATGAGCCAAGAAGGAGTAAAAGGGCAAGGACCACAAAGTCCTTTCGTTCAAACTTCTTGACATATATGTTAGAGGGAGAACCTCAAACTTTCCGTGAAGTTGTGACTTCATCTGAAAGTCTTTATGGAAAGAAACAATTAAGAGTGAAATTGACTCCATCTTACAAAACCTTACTTGGGAGTTGGTTGATCTAACCCCAGGCAGTAAGGCCTTGGGGAGTAAGTGGATCTTTAGAAGAAAGATGAAGGCTGATGGGTCAATCAATAAATATAAAGCTAGACTAGCTATCAAAGGATATAGGCAGCGAGAAGGCCTGGATTACTTTGATACATATTCATCTGTGACAAGAATTACATCCATTCACATGGTGATTGCGATAGCCGCTTTATGTGGTCTAGAGATACATCGGATGGATGTAAAGATAGCTTTTTTAAATAGAGATTTAGATGAAGAAATCTACATGGAACAACCCGAGGGGTTTTCAGCTCTAGGGAAAAATACAAAAGTCTGTAAGCATGTCAAGTCATTATATGGTTTGAAACAAGCGCCTAAGCAATGGCATGAGAAGTTTGATAACGCTATGTTGTCAAATAGGTTTAGAATCAATGAGTGTGACAAGTGCATATATGTTAAAGACACTGATAGAGGTTATGTCATTTCGTGTCTATACGAAAACGACATATTCATTGTTGGTAGTAATGATGAAATGGTTCGAACTACCAAGAGATTGTTAAACTCAAAGTTTGACATGAAAGATATGGGCCTTGCAGATGTCATTCTAGGTATTAAGATTACCATAACATCTAGTGGTATTGTACTTTCTCAGTCTCACTATGTTGAGAAGATACTTGAGAAATTTAGTAAATTAGATACAAGTGTGTCTAGGACATCGGTAGGCGTGAGTCTACATTTGACAAAGAATAATGGTGAGAATGTCTCTCAGCTAGAATATTCTCGGGTCATTGGAAGTTTGATGTATCTAATGAGTTGTACAAGGCCGGATATAGCCTACTCTATTAGCAGGCTTAGTAGATACACGAGTAATGCTAATGCCACTCATTGGAGAGGCATTATGCAGGTGTTAGGTTATCTACGCTACACTCGGGATTATGGGCTACATTATACCAGATACCCAGTGGTACTAGAAGGGTATAGTGATGCCAACTGGATATCTGATATAAAAGACTCCAAATCCACTAGTGGTTATGTGTTTACCCTCGGAGGGGTAGCCGTATCTTGGAAATCTTCCAAGCAAACGTGTATATCGAGATCAACGATGGAATCTGAGTTTATTGCGTTGGATAAAGCAACTAAAGAGGCTGAATGGCTTCGCCAGTTCATTGAGAATATTCAATGTTGGCCGAAACCTGTGCCTGCTATCTGTATTCATTGTGATAGCCAATCGGCGATTGGACGGGCACAGATTCATATGTATAAAAGGAAAGTCTAGACATATTCGTCGTAGACATAATTCCATACGACAACTACTCTCTAATGGAATTGTCTCTCTAGACTATGTAAAGTCTAAGGACAATATTACGGATCCGCTAACTAAAGGGTTAACTCGAGAGTTAGTAGAAACGTCGTCAAGAGGAATGGAGTTACGGCCTTTAGTAATGTTACTGGAATGGAAAACCCAACCTAGTTGACTGGAGATCCCAAGATCTAGGTTCAAAGGGACAACCTAATTTCGTGTAATGGATATAGCGATCCCGGTTTCCCTTTTCTTTAATTGTTGTATTCGGACTTAGGTTCCGTGGAGTTGGTTATTGCGTATATCTTGTTTACATCCTTTACTCTTTGTATTTGAGTCTTGGGTTGTGTTGGGCAGGTTCGAAACAGGTTGGTTGAACTTAGGAACCAAAAGTAGTTGCCTAGATTTTGGCATGTTCGCTCGAGCGGGGATTTTGACGCTCGAGCGGGGACCTTTTTGTTGCTTGTCCGCTCGAGCGGGGGTTTTGGCGCTCGAGCGGGAAAATCACCCATCCAGTATCTCCTCTACAGTGGGTGGATGCTCGAGCGGGAGTTTGGACGCTCGAGCGGGAGTTTGTGTGTGACATTCGAGCGGGGAGTTGGACGCTCGAGCGGGGACCTAGGTCTGCAAAAGTACTGGGAGCGTGTATCCGGCGCTCGAGCGGTGATTTGGATGCTCGAGCGTGAGTCTGTGAGTGACGCTTGAGCAAGGGTTTCCACGCTTGAGCGGGGCGACTAGTTTAAGTCTCCGAGTTTTGACTTTTTTAAATCACTTTTTCACATCTTTTCTCTCTCTTACTTTTCAAAGGCAGCCATTAGAGAGCTTTTCTCTCTAAACCCTTCCACTCTCTCTAGGTATTGATCTAGTAGGAGTTGTTTCCTCACCTTTGGCCTTTACAAAAAAGTTGTTGATCGTCGAGAGCTATCTTTTGATCCAAGAATCTCAGGATTTGGAGCATTTTCGTTTTCTTTATCTTCTTTGTTGGGTGTCAACTTTTGAGGTAGGGATTCCTACTCAGAACTATGGATTTTGACCTAGATTTTTGAGCATTTTGTTAAATGGTTTGATTTTGGGATCTAGGGTTTCAAAATGTATAAAAGGGGGTTTGTTATTTTGATTCTAAAATGTGTATTTTGGGTTTCAAAATAAGGATATTGATGTTGGTTGTTGTTATATGGACCATTGGGTCATTATTGGAAAGAGGGGTAAAAAACCCTAATTTGTTGTATAAATTAATTGGTATAATTAATTTGGGAAAAGTGTTGTTATTTGGAATTGAGTTGAAAATAATGAAATTGGCTCATTATATTGTAAAATGGTGGAGTTTGATGTATTAATCGCTCACTTTCGAAAACATTGATATTTTATCTGTTGGAGCTTTTATTATTTGTTTAGAAATAATTGCTTGGGCTACCCGTGGAGGGTAGTTTTGATTGTTGTAGACAATGCATGATGATTAGGCAAACTAAAACTAATCAATTGGATGTGTCATGGGGTATAACGGTTGATAGAATACATTAACGTTATGTATTGATTGATTGTGTATATGACCTATGTGTATATACGTTGTGTGTGTGGGAGGAGATAGGGGATGTACTCCACGGTTTAGGGAAAGATAGGGAATGGACATCTAAACCGGATGTTGTTTGGAAGGAGATAGGGAATGGACTCCACTGATACAGCTCATAGGCTTGTCAGTTAGTGTGTTGATATAGCTCATATGCTTATCTATGGAAGTGTTGACACAGGCTCATATGCTTATCTATGGAAGTGTTGATATAACTCATATGCTTATCTGTTGAAATGATGATGTAGCTTATATGCTTATCTGTTGAGGTGTTGATACAGCTTGTATGCTTATCTGTTATGAAATGGAAAAACGTTTAATATGAATTATTATTTCGTTTAGGGTGTGTGGCTAGGTTCTGAGCCACGGTGATGAATTGGAGATTTGATAAGAAATGGGAAATGAAATGAAGTATGGTCATAGTGGTCATGTAATGGAAATGGGTTATGAATTGATTTATGGGAATTAAACATTTATCAATTGCTAATGTCTTAGTTACTGCTCATACTGTGTTTAGCATATCTCTACTGGGCGTTGACTCACCCTATATGGGACATTATTTTTAGGTACAGGTAGCATGCCACCTCCAAGGACATAGCTTGGATGATGATGAGAGTTGAAGACTCTTTTTTGTTCATTTTGTTTGTATTACATGTATATCAAGCCGAGGGCTTATTTTGTATAGAGTTAGCACTCTTCTTTTGTGTAACCAAGTGTTGACTTGGAAAGCTGTAAGCCCGTAGGGCATTTGCTTTTGTTGTTAACATGTAATACTATTGTAAGAACTACTCTGATGAATAGAAATGGATGATTTCTCTTATATCAATGCATGTCTAAAGTGATGGGTTTTATGAATTATTTTGAGGGCGTTACAACTTGGTATCAGAGCATACCGAGTTCGAATACTTTGGGTAGGTGGGAAGTGATTAGGATCACAATGGGTTTGTCTCGCTTGGTTAGAGACTTAGATGTAGTGTTAAGTGCTTATGTGTTTAATTGATAACATGTTTATGTGATTATTTGGGTATGGGATTTAGTTTCTAGGATATTGATTGGATCCTTGGATTTCTGGGAGTCTTGTTGGAAAAGCATCTGATCAATGCTATTTCTAACCAGAACTCTAGTAACGCCTCGGGACTGTCATTATCCGGAAATGGAATTCGTAATTGCATACGTGATTATGTACTTACGTGGAGTGAATTACAGTTGTCCATGCATTAGGACGTGAGTGTTATAGCTTCGGCATATTTGTGAATGTGCTAATGGTCTTGGTTACCTTTATTAGGATGTCAGGACGAGGACGTGGTAGGCGTGGCAGACGTGGTAGGCAGGAGATGCCTTTACCGGATGATGTTCTGGCAATGCAGGAGGGAGTTGGTCAGGCCAATGTGGCCGAGCCAGTGGGCCAGCACGCTATGAGTGCCTTGGCCCGAGAGATAGCAGGAGCTTTGGGTATTCTCAGAGCTGAGAATCAGGGTGCTGAGGCAGGGCCTTCCTTCTTGAAGAGGGAGTTCTTCCGGTCTAACCCGGACGAATTTCTTGGGGATCCGAAGGAGCCACTTAAGGCTGACGAGTGGTTGGAACAGATGGAGAAGACATTCGAGATGCTTGGCATCGAGGATGGGGCTCTAAAGGTGACCTTGGCATCCTTCCAACTGAAGGGAGATGCGGGTCAGTGGTGGAAGTATGAGAAGGGCAGTGTTGGTGGTGCATGGGAGGTTTTTGTGAATGCTTTCCAAGAGAAGTTCTTATCTTCAGCTGCCAGGGAGAAGCTAAGGGAGCAATTTTGCCAGCTTAAACAGCAGGGCTTGTCAGTGGCCGAGTTTGAGGCTACTTTTACCAGTCTGTCCAGGTTTGTACCTGAACTTGTGGCGTCTGAGGAACGCCGTTGCTTTGAGTTTGAGCGAAAGTTGAGGCGTGGACTCAAGTTGAGGGTTGGAGGGCCTTTTATTCGGGAGTATAGACGTTTGGTGGATGCTGCAGCCCATATGGAGATTATGATGCAAGAGGAGGATGATGAGAAGCATAGAGGTTCCAAGAGGAGCCAAGATGACCAGGATGATGGCAGGAGACAGAGGGGTTTCAACCCTCAGTAGTCTCAAGGGGGTTTGACTAGATCGACCTTTCTAGTGCCAAGTGCAGGCTCCGGGAGAGGTAATCAGGGAGGCTTGACTTGTTTTGCGTGTGGCTAGCTGGGTCACAAGTCTTCGGTTTGCTCGCAGAAGGGAGGGGGTCAACGAGCTGCTTCTTCTTCAGCTAGACCTCAGGGCCAGAGTCAGGGCAGGGACCAGCCTTTGTCTTGCTATCAGTGTGGTCAGCCGGGGCACCTGAAGAGGTTTTGCCCGCAGTTGAGTGCCACTTCGAGAGCGTCTGGTTCTAGGCAGACGCAGAGTTTTCAGCCAGCTTAGTCTGTGCAGGCCTCGAGGGCCAATCTGGGAGCTTCGTCATCCCAGTCTGTGCAGCAGTCTTTTTCTCCTAGAGGTGAGCTAGTGGATCAGGGGCCCTACAGGGGCACGTGTATGCTGTTACCGCGCAGGACCTGGCACCGGCTCCATCAGTAGTGAAAGGTACCTTTCTGTTTTGCAACTCGGTTGCTAGTGTATTGATTGATACGGGTGGCGTCTCATTCTTTTGTATCTGCTGCATTTGCATCTGTGTTGGAGTTGGAGTTGGCACTATTAGCATCTCCTATTTGTGTAGTATCACCTGTTGGGGGTGAATTGATTTTGAAACATGGATATAGAGGTTGTGATATAGAGGTCACCGACCGTAGGCTTCCTTTTCCCTTTGTCGTTATGCCCATGAAGGGTTTCGATGTTATTTTGGATATGGACTGGCTATCGTCATACCGAGCTGTTATCGATTGCTACCGCCAGAGGGTTACAGTTTGTACCTTGAGTGGGGAGTGTTTCCATTTCTTAGGGGATCGGGTTGGTAGTGTGTTGCCACCGATGTATGATCCGCGAGGGCGGAGTGAGCTTAGTGGTCTACTTGCTAGCTTTATGAGTGGTGAGTGTGATGAGACCCAGATTGTATTGCCGACGGTGGTTTGTGAGTATTCGGAGGTCTTTCCCGAGGACCTCGTTAGTTTGCCACCTCACCGAGAGATAGAGTTCTCTATTGATTTAGTGCCCGGCACGGCGCTGATTTCTATGGCACCTTATCGTTTTGCCCCAGCCGAGTTGAGTGAGTTGAAGATTCAGCTCGAGGAATTGCTAGATAAGGGCTTTGTTCGTCCTAGTGTTTCACCGTGGGGAGCACCAGCCCTCTTTGCTAAAAAGAAATATGGTGCCTTGAGACTTTGTATCGACTACCGGAAGTTGAATCGGGCTACGGTTAAGAATAAGTACCCTATGCCCCGTATAGATGATTTGTTTGACCAGTTGAAGGGTTCCCATTGTTTCTCTAAGATAGATTTGAGATCGGGTTACCACCAGTTGAGGGTCAGGGAGGAGGATATTCCAAAGACGGCATTCCGTACGCGGTATGGCCATTATGAGTTTCTGGTGATGCCATTTGGGCTTACCAATGCACCGACAGTCTTTATGGACTTGATGAACTGGATCTTCCGGGAATTCTTAGATCGATTTATGGTCGTTTTCGTGGACGACATTCTTATCTATTCACCTTCTGATGAGGAGCATGAGGAACACTTGAGAGTGGTGCTTGAATTGCTTAGAGCCCATAGGTTGTATGCCAAGTTTGGGAAGTGTGAGTTCTGGCTAGGAGAGGTCAAATTCTTAGGCCATGTGGTATCCGGGGAAGGGGTGTCTGTTGATACATCCAAGGTAGAGGCAGTGTAAGATTGGGCACAGCCTAAGAGTGTTTTTGAGATCCGCAGTTTTCTAGGATTAACTGGGTATTACCGCCGGTTTGTGAAAGATTTCTCTACGCTAGCTTCGCCGTTGACTAGATTGACGCGGAAAGGGGTCAAGTTTGTGTGGAGTGAGACTTGTGAAAAGTCGTTCCAAGAGTTGAAGGTTAGATTGACCACTGCTCCGGTGTTGATTATTCCGGAGAGAGGATTGGGTTATGCGGTTTATTGTGATGCCTCACGAGAGGGCTTGGGTTGTGTGTTGATGTAAGAGGGGAAAGTGGTAGCTTATGGCTCACGTCAGTTGAAAATACACGAGAAGAATTACCCTACACATGACCTAGAGTTAGCAGCAGTAATCTTTGCCTTGAAGATTTGAAGGCACTACCTTTATGGTGAGAGGTTCGAGGTGTTCTCGGACCATAAGAGTTTGAAGTATCTGTTTACACAGAGAGACTTGAATTTGAGGCAGAGAAGGTGGATGGAGTTCATTGGGGACTATGATTTTGAGTTGCACTATCACCCGGGGAAGGCCAATGTTATGGTCGATGCCCTTAGTAGGAAATCCATTAGTGATGTAGCTTGTATAGCCATCCGGGAATGAGAGATGTTGGGTGCACTTGGTGAGTTTGATTTGCTTCTGGGCGAATCTGTTGAGGCTGCGGCCTTGTTTTTTATAGTTGCGCAGCCTACACTTGTGACTCAAGTGTTAGAGGCACAGAGAGGTGACCTTGAGATAGAATCCCTCCGAGAGAAGATCTCCAGTGGGAAGGTTGAGAAGGGTTTGACGGTGTATCCCGACCTGAGTGTGAGATACCGAGACCGTTTGTTTGTGCCGGAGGCTTGCCGAGAGGAAGTACTCTGAGAGTTCCACCATTCACGTCATGCGGTGCATCCGGGAGGCACGAAGATGTATCGGGATTTGGGTCGCCAGTTTTGGTGGCGAGGTATGAAGAGGGATGTGGCAGTTTTCGTGTCGAAGTGCCTTATTTGCCAGCAAGTGAAGGCCGAGCATCAGAGGCCAGCGAGTTTGTTGCAACCCTTGCCTATTGCCGAGTGGAAGTGGGAGCATGTCACTATGGACTTCATTGTAGGTCTTCCGACGACTCAGCGGGGTAGTGATGCTATTTGGGTGGTTGTGGACCGGTTGACTAAATCGGCGCACTTTATTCCTATGCGCGTGAGAGATTTGGTAGATCATCTGGCCGACTTGTATATTCGGGACATAGTGAGATTGCACGGGGTCCCAGTGACGATCGTCTCAGATAGAGATCCTTGTTTTACTGCTAGGTTGTGGCAGAGTTTGCAGAGTGCCTTGGGCACTATGTTGACCTTTAGTACAGCTTATCATCCTCAGACTGACGGACAGTCCGAGCGTACTATTCAGATCCTTGAGGATATGCTTCGAGGTTGTGTCCTTGACTTTAGTGGGACGTGGGAGAGGCACTTGCCCTTGGTGGAGTTTGCCTACAACAACAGTTTTCAGTCTAGCATTGGTATGGCATCGTTTGAGGCCTTGTATGGCCGACCGTGTAGGTCTCCGGTTTGTTGGGCCGAGGTGGGTGATGCACCTTTGTTGGGTCTGGAGTTGGTTAGGGAGACGACGGAGAAAGTTGAGCTTATCTGTAGGAGGCTTGTTACAGCCTAGAGTCGCCAAAAGAGTTATGCCGACCGTAGGAGGAGGCCTTTGGCGTTTGAGATAAGTGATCATGTTTTCTTGAAAATATCACCTAGGCGAGGTTTGATGAGGTTCGGGAAGAGTGGGAAGTTATCCCCTCGGTTTATTGGTCCCTTTGAGATCCTTGAGAGGATTGGGGAAGTTGCTTATTGTTTGGCTTTGCCACCGCAGTTGTTCGGGGTGCATGACATATTTCACGTTGGTATGCTTCGGAAGTACGAGCCGGATCCGTCCCATGTGTTGGATTGGACCGTTTTGGAGGTAGATGAGGATGCCTCGTATGAGGAGAGACCGGTTCGGGTCTTGGATAGGCGGGATCAAGTCTTGCGAGGCAAGACCATTCCCTTGGTAAAGGTTTTGTGGAAGCATCACGGAGTGGAGGAAGCCACTTGGAAACGTGAGTTGGAAGTCCGTGAAAAGTATCCGGACATGTTTGTTGATATGTAATCATGTACTAAAATTTTGTAATAATATTGAACTTTAAGAGCATTATATATGTCTTAAGTTGTAAAACATTGTAAATGTTTTAGTTTATGGAAAAGTTGTAGAACTTGCCTTGAAATGGAAGTTTGTGTTAACATTGTGTATGTTAAGTATATTGTGGGAATGCAAGCATGATATTAATGTTGCATGTGTTATGGAATTGTGGAAAATGAGTTGAAATTGGTAAATTTCAAAGGAATGCATGTTGATAATGCAGGTTGTTATGTATAATGTGAAATGCCTCTTGAAAAGAGATGGGATTGACCGGTAATGGGTCGGAATGTTTAATAATTGTTGTAATATTGTTGGAGAAAACTTGTGTTTGAAAAACTTGTGTTTAATTTCGGGGACGAAATTCTTTAAGGGGGGGAGGTTATAGCGATCCTGGTTTCCCTTTTCTTTAATTGTTGTATCCGAACTTAGGTTCCGTGGAGTTGGTTGTTGCGTATATCTTGTTTACATCCTTTACTCTTTGTATTTGAGTCTTGGGTTGTGTTGGGCAGGTTCGAAACAGGTTGGTTGAACTTAGGAACCAAAAGTAGTTGCCCAGATTTTGGCCTGTCCGCTCGAGCGGAGATTTTGACGCTCGAACGGGAACCCTTTTGTTGCTTGTCCGCTCGAGCGGGGGTTTTGGCCCTCGAGCGGAAAAATCACCCATCCAGTATCTCCTCTGCAGTGGTGGACGCTCGAGCAGGAGTTTGGACGCTCGAGCGGGAGTTTGTGTGTGATGCTCGAGCGGGGAGTTGGACGCTCGAGCGGGGACCTGGTTCTGCAAAAGTACTGGGAGCGTGTATCCGGCGCTCGAGCGGCGGTTTGGATGCTCGAGCGTGAGTCTGTGAGTGACGCTCGAGCGGGGCGACTAGTTTAAGTCTCCGAGTTTTGACTTTTTAAATCACTTTTTCACATCTTTTCTCTCTCTTACTTTTCAAAGGCAACCATTAGAGAGCTTCTCTCTCTAAACCCTTCCACTCTCTCTAGGTATTGATCTAGTAGGAGTTGTTTCCTCACCTTTGGCCTTTACAAAAAAGTTGTTGATCGTCGAGGCTATCTTTTGATCCAAGAATCTCAGGATTTGGAGCATTTTCGTTTTCTTCATCTACTTCGTTGGGTGTCAACTTTTGATGTAGGGATTCCTACTCACAACTATGGGTTTTGACCTAGATTTTTGAGCATTTTGTTAAATGGTTTGATTTTGGGATCTAGGGTTTCAAAATGTATAAAAGGGGGTTTGTTATTTTGATTCTAAAATGTGTATTTTGGGTTTCAAAATAAGGATATTGATGTTGGTTGTTGTTATATGGACCATTGGGTCATTATTGGAAAGAGGGGTAGAAAACCCTAATTTGTTGTATAAATTAATTGGTATAATTAATTTAGGAAAAGTGTTGTTATTTGGAATTGAGTTGAAAATAATGAAATTGGCTCATTATATTGTAAAATGGTGGAGTTTGATGTATTAATCGCTCACTTTCGAAAACATTGATATTTTATCTGTTGGAGCTTTTATTATCTGTTTAGAAATAATTGCTTGGGCTACAAGTGGACGGTAGTTTTGATTGTTGTAGACAATGCATGATGATTAGGCAAACTAAAACTAATCAATTGGATGTGTCATAGAGTATGACGGTTGATAGAATACATTAACGTTATGTATTGATTGATTGTGTATATGACCTATGTGTATATACGTTGTGTGTGTGGGAGGAGATAGGGGATGTACTCTACGGTTTAGGGAAAGATAGGGGATGGACATCTAAACCGAATGTTGTTTGGGAGGAGATAGGGGATGGACTCCACTGATACAGCTCATAGGCTTGTTAGTTAATGTGTTGATATAGCTCATATGCTTATCTATGGAAGTGTTGACACAGCTCATATGCTTATCTATGGAAGTGTTGATATAGCTCATATGCTTATCTGTTGAAATGATGATGTAGCTTATATGCTTATCTGTTGAGGTGTTGATACAGCTTGTATGCTTATCTGTTATAAAATGGAAAAACGTTTAATATGAATTATTATTTCGTTTACGGTGTGTGGCCAGGTTCTGAGCCACGGTGATGAATTGGAGATTTGATAAGAAATGGGAAATGAAATGAAGTATGGTCATAGTGGTCATGTAATGGAAATGGGTTATGAATTGATTTATGGGAATTAAACATTTATCAATTGCTAATGTCTTAGTTACTGCTCATACTGTGTTTAGCATATCTCTACTGGGCGTTGGCTCACCCTATATGGGACATTATTTTCAGGTACAGGTAGCATGCCACCTCCAAGGACATAGCTTGGATGATGATGAGAGTTGAAGACTCTTTTTTGTTCATTTTGTTTGTATTACATGTATATCAAGCCGAGGGCTTATTTTGTATAGAGTTCGCGCTCTTTTTTTGTGTAACCAAGTGTTGACTTGGAAAGCTGTAAGCCCGTAGGGCATTTGCTTTTGTTGTTAACATGTAATACTATTGTAAGAACTACTCTGATGAATAGAAATGGATGATTTCTCTTATATCAATGCATGTCTAAAGTGATGAGTTTTATGAATTATTTTGAGGGCGTTACAATGAATGAGTCACTGAAGAGGTAAATTCTCTTGCTCATTCCTTTGTACAGTGATACCCGATGGGGGTAGAAGGTTAAGCTAATGCTTTTAATGACCTAAGTCATATGATAGTCAACCGGGGTATAATGAGATACCTTATATAGGTCACCTATGTGAGTGCGAAGTGGGGCCGCTTCTTTAAGAATTGGTAAGGCTGAATTCTTTAAAACCATTCACTGAACTAGGCTAGTGTTCCAAGGCCATACCAGACACACAAGTGAGAACAAGAACAATGGTTGGACTAACTCTTGTGTGAGGTCTATTGTCTCGGTTTACACAAACGGCAGAACAGTTCAAGACATCACGTTCACTGGTCAGCCAGTAAATCCGATAGGTTGTCACTACGACACGTTCAAGGCCAACAGCTACCTTTTCTAATATAGGGTTAGTCTGTGTGCTCTCTCTCTGAGTCTTTGTTGAACGGTGTCCGTTTGTTGAGTCATTCGGTCAATTTTTATTCATGTGGGGGATTGTTGGAAAGAATGGATTTTTGGTAACTTTAATTAAATATTAAAGTGGGTCACAACCATCTATTGTGTTGGGTCCAAGTAGGTCTAGATACTTTGCAATGAGATCTTTACACCACAAATAGAATGGCCAAAAACCATTGAGAATTGAATGAGAAATTGCCCCATGAAGTTAGCTTCATGAAAGAGTTAATGGGGTTTGTAACTTCTGCCTTTATTGCAGAGGTTAATGGTGCATTAGTGACCAGCCATAAAGGCTGGAGGCCTCTCCTCTCTCCCCTATACATGTATAAATTAAGACCCTCCTGTCAAGTCTCAAACACAAAAATTGTTTCTTCCATTCTTTAGTCAGTTTGCTAGAAATTTCTTATTGTGAGAGAGTGCTGCCATTGTCGGTTCGCCAAAGCTAACAGAAGGTGCTTCTGAGTTAGCTGATTTAAAACTATCTTATCTTGGGAGACAGAAGTCGACGTTCCTCCAGCACCCACGGTGATGCGGCTAATCTGTTTTAAGGACACTGTGGTATCACACAGAATTTGGTTTGATTTCTTGTTATCATATTTAGATTAAATATGTTCTTATATTAGTCTTGTTTCATGTTTACGCTCTATGATGTAATTTATCAACTATGGTTTTATTTGATGATTTTTGAGTTAATTTAATAAAGCATTAAATTATTTATTTTGTTTAATTACACAAATTGAACAACAATCACTTCTACGTACGTATAAATGAACCATAAAATATTCAACAGCAGAGTCTGTTCAAAATAATTTCAAGTCTAAAATAATAACTTAAAATGAGGCTTTTACATTTTAATATTATTCAAAACTTATTTTCTAGGTTTTTGAGATAAGAAATTATTAATTGGATATTTACAATACATATTTTTAAATTGATAATATAGCTAATTCATTTATGCAAAGGGCTTGTATGAGCTAAGTGGTCAATCAGATTGTCGGGCATCGATTGTTAGCTAACTTCGCCGTACTTATTTTGAAATGTAAATGTTCATTGCGTGCATGACTTTAGGGAGTTTGGATAAACTTATTTACTTAACAGAGAGTCCTCATAAATATTGTTTGGGCAATGCCAATCCACATGAGGAAAAGATATAAAAGTAAGCAAGATCAACATATAGTGGATTCACTACAAGAAATTACACTTTTGGCGACTAAATTTGGAAACTAAAATTAATTTAGTCGCCAAAAGTCAGCCCTTTGGTGACTAAAAATTGAATTGGTCGGCAATGTTTCATATTTTAGCTACTAAAATTTTTTAGTAGCCGTATATTACTCATTGGCGACTAAAAACACAATTAGTAGCTAAAAATGACCCAATAAGTGATTAAAAAACAGTTAGTCGCTAAAAATAGCCCAATAGGCGAATAAAATATAATTAGTAGCTAAAAAGTTACACAATAGGCTACTAAAAATGACTTAGTCGCTAAAAAATTACCCAATAAGCAACTAAAAAAAATTTGGTCCCTAAATGTACAATCTTTAGCTACTAAAAATAATTTAGTCGGTATTAATTTACTTTTAGCGACTAAATTTTAGTCAGCAATTATAATTAAAAAATTTAAAAATTGGACTTCAGATTTTGGAGGGAAAATTAATTGGCTACTAATGTACTTAGTCGGAAAAAATGCCTTTATTTATTATTGGCGACTAAAAAAGTTGGTCGGGAAAGAAAATAAACTAGGGTTTAAAAAATACACTACCACACGCTCTAACTCTCTCATACGTTTGTTTGTCTCTCACACTGTGACTCTCTCTCTCTCTCTTTCTCACACTCTCACGCCTCTGTCTTCCTCCAGCTCTCTCTCTCTCTCACTTTTGTATCCATCATCGTCGGGCACACGAGCACCACCGCCATTGCACACGAGCACCACCGTCAATCCACCATTGGAGCATTACCCCAGGCATGTCCTCTCTCTATTTTTCCCTCTCTCTATCTTTCAGTCTCTCTTCCCCTAATTTCATCCTCTAGGTTTTTCTTCTTCCATTTGCATACCTTCACACATACCCAACCCCAAATTGATCCACCCATAGCCATTGATGAATGACTGTGATTTTGTTTATTTTATTTTATTTTTATTTTTTTGATGGTTTGATGATATTGATTTATGATTTATGATATAAAAAAGTTAAGAAGATAAAGAAAAGAATTTGTATGCATATGTATATAAAATTTGAATTTGGGCATTGATTTCGACGAGATTGAAGAGGTTTTCCATAGGGATATTGTTAAGATAGAGTTGAATAATGAACCAAAGTTTAAGAAGAGCAGTCGGCAAAGGAGTTGAAGCTTTACTTGCTGCTCTGTTTTGATCTTAGGATTGTGGGTTTGATGGCTGCGTTTGTTCTTGTTTATCATTTAGATTATTATTATTATTATTATTATTATTATTATTATTATTATTTATGCTTCGGTTGTATTTTGGTGCTTTTGTTGTATTTTGCTGCTTTATTTGCTCATTTGTTTGAAAATCTAATCTAATTGGAGGTAGGTAGTGTGTGGCTTTTGACATGCTAATCAAGGAGCATTGTTTTGAATTTCAGCATAGAATTAAACATAAGTGAAATTAGAGATGATGTGAACATGTCTTTTACGCATACATAACCCTAAATCCCTCTTTCCTTTCCCTATTGATCCCAAGTTTTGCCTTAGCCATAAGAGAGGGGCTTTTCCGAAACATGTCTGTCAGATTAGTTCATCGTCTAGGCGTTGTTTTACTAGCCAAAGGCTTATAATGAGAGTTCTGGTCACATTTTATTCATGTGTGTAAAATCATGTTCGTACAAAGCTTAAGTCAATGTTTTTGCAACTATTGTAGTCTAGTTATTTTAATTTTTTTTTAAATTGAATAAAAGATAAAAAATATCATCCTACATTTAAAATTACTCAAGCTTGCTTTTGTAGGAAAAAAATAGTCTGAGATATATCAATAAATAATAAAAGATTTTTATTGTCTTATCATTAGCTTTCTCAACAATCCAAAAACAAAGAGAAGATGAAATGTAACTTTTCTATGGTTACACAACAACATATTAGGAAGAAAAATGCTATATAAACTAGTGTTTCTTGCAAATGTTTATCACGCAATAATAAAATTAAGAGGGTAAACACTACGCTACACACCCTTTCAAAGGATGTGTATCATATGTATCTATTATGTATTTTTGAAGTAAATGTTATGTATTTTTATAGTAAATATTATATATTTTTTTTGGTACGAGTTATGATAATTTGTAATTCAGAAATGAAATTACACATTTTGTGGTAGTGTGGTAATGTTACACTTTTTTTTATTTGAGCATTTTCTAACCACAAAATGTGTAATAATATCATAAAATACGTAACATTATGATAAAATACATAACTTCATTTCTCAATAACAAATTATCGTAATTTTTATCAGAAAAATATACAATATTTAAATAAGTAACACAAATCACAAAAGTACATAAATATATATATATATGGTACATACCCTTAACGGGGGGTGATGTGTATCATAAATTTCTTTGTTAAGCCCACCCATCTCATAAGGATATAGGTCTCATACTGTGTGAGTGCCACAGTAAGACTCATTGTGAGTATTTTATGATTTATTGTGTAATTTGTTTTTTTTAAATATCTTTTTTCTTGAGAAAAATATTTGCAAGGACTTGCTCATTAGAAGAGAGTTAGGTGTTGGTTTGGTGGGATACAACTATGGGATTGGATTTCATGTCTAATAGAATAATTAGTTTAATATTTGGATAGAAAAATAAAGGTTGGACTAATAGTTCCACATATGTGGGATAACTCTATCCCATAGGCCCTGTTTGTTTTCAGAGGTAAAATAGAGGAGATTGTTAGTGAGGGGATTGATAGTGAAGGGATCAGTAAAATTGTGTTTGTTTTGATGGTAGTTGTTAGTGTGGGGATTGTTAAATTATTTTTATATAAAATAAATATAGAATAATAAAACAAATAAAATTATGATTTTTACTTAACAAAAAATACAAAAACATTAAAAATTAATGTTAAAAAAAAATGCCCAACATATAAAAAAAAAAAATTGCAGTTGATCGGTCGAATGACCGGCTGGACTTCCGGGCAGACATCCAGTAACATCCTAAGACGAACGGACTATCTTCTAATACCACCTCTTCGCTCAGACTACTAATTCGGACCTCCAAGGCTTTTCATAGTCCAAACATAATACATCAAATTTGTGTATTGATTGATCATGTATATGATAATTGTTTATATACATTGTATTGTGTGGGAGGAGATAGGGGATGTACTCCACGGTTTAGGAGGAGATAGGGGATGTACTCCTAAACCGGATTTTATTTGGGAGGAGATGGGGGATGGACTCCATTGATACAACAAATCTGTGTATCATTTATGAAGTATGAAGTGTTTTAATATGAGTTGTTATCTCATGTGAATTGTGAAGTATGAAAGTGTTTTATTATGAGTTTTAATCTCATTTAAATTGTTGATATTGGAAAGGATCATGGACATACTTGTCATGGATTTGGATTGTGCTGTATGTTGGTTTATATGAGTTAAACATTTATCAAATGCTAATGTTTTAGTTATTGCTCATATTATGTTTAGCATATCTCTACTGGGCGTTGGCTCACCCTATATGGGACATCATTTTCAGGTGCAGGTGATATGCTACCTCCAAGGACGTAGCTTGGGAGGTTGTAGAAGTAGAAGGCTTACTTTTGTGATTATTTTGTGTGTTACATGTATATCAAGCCAAAGGCTTATCTTGTGTAAAGAGTTAGAACTCTATTTTTTTGTTGAACCTAAGTGTTGACTTGGAAAGTTGTAAGCCTATAGGGCATTTATTTTTGTTGACAACATGTAATATCTCTTGTAAGAATACTCTGATGTTGGGAATATGATATCTCTTTCTTGTATCCTGAATGTATGATTATGGGTTTATTTTGAGGGCGTTACAACTTGGTATCAAAGCGTACCCGGTTTGAATACTTTGGGTACGTGGGAAGTGGTTAGTACCACAATGGGTTTGTCTCACTTGCTAGAGACTTATGTGTGATATTACGTATCTATCTGATAACATGCTTATGTGACTACTTGGGTATGTGATTTAGTTTCTAAGATGTTGATTGGATCCTTGGGTTTCTATGAGTCTTGTTGGAAAAGCACTTGATCAATGTTGTTTCTAACCTGAACTCTAGCAACGCCACGGGACTGTCATTATCCGGAGATGAAATTCGTAAGTGCTTATGTGATTATGTACTTACGTGGAATGAATTATTGTTGTCCAAGTATTAGGACGTGAGTGAAATAGCTTCGGCACATTTGTGAATGTGTGAGTGGTGAGTGTGATGAGATCCAGATTAAGTTACCCAGGGTGGTTTGTGAGTACTCAGACGTCTTTCCCGATGATCTTGTTAGTTTGCCACCCCATTGAGAGATCGAGTTCTTTATTGACTTAGTGCCTGGCACGACACCGATTTCTATGGCACCTTACCGTTTTGCCCCAGCCGAGTTGAGTGAGTTGAAGATTCAACCCCAAGAGTTGCTAGATAAGGGCTTTATTCGTCTTAGTGTTTCGCCGTGGGGAGCACCGACCCTCTTTGCTAAAAAGAAAGATGGTGCCTTGAGACTTTGTATCGATTACAGGAAATTGAATCGGGCTACGGTTAAGAATAAATATCCTATGCCCCGTATAGATGATCTGTTTGACCAGTTGAAGGGGTCCCGTTGTTTTTCTAAGATAGACTTGAGATCGGGTTACCACCAGTTGAGGGTTAGCGAGGAGGATATTCCAAAGACGGCATTCCGTATGCGGTATGGCCACTACGAGTTTCTGGTGATGCCTTTTGGGCTCACCAATGCACCGGCAGTCTTTATGGACTTGATGAACCGGATCTTCCGGGAATTCTTAGATCGATTTGTGGTCGTTTTCGTGGACAACATTCTTATCTATTCACCTTCTGATGAGGAGCACGAGCAACACTTAAGAGTGGTGCTTGAATTGCTTAGAGCCCATAGGCTGTATGCCAAGTTTGGGAAGTGTGAGTTCTGGCTAGGAGAGGTCAAATTCTTAGGCCATGTGGTATCCGGGGAAGGGGTGTCTGTTGATACATCCAAGGTAGAGGCAGTGCAAGATTGGGCACAGCCTAAGAGTGTTTTTGAGATCCGCAGTTTTCTGGGATTAGCTGGGTATTACTGTCGTTTTGTGAAGGATTTCTCCAGGCTAGCTTCGCCGTTGACTAGATTGACGCGGAAAGGGGTCAAATTTGTGTGGAGTGAGACTTGTGAAAAGTCGTTCCAAGAGTTGATGGTTAGGCTTACCACTGCTCCAGTTTTGATTATTCCGGAGAGAGGATTGGGTTATGCGGTTTACTGTGATGCCTCACGAGAGGGTTTGGGTTGTGTGCTAATGCAAAAGGGAAAAGTGGTAGCCTATGGCTCGTGGCAGTTGAAAATGCACGAGAGGAATTACCCTACACTTGACCTAGAGTTAGCAGCTGTAATTTTTTCCTTGAAGATTTAGAGGCACTACCTGTATGGTGAGAGATTCGAGGTGTTCTCGGATCATAAGAGTCTGAAGTATCTGTTTACACAGAGAGACTTGAACTTGAGGCAGAGGAGGTGGATGAAGTTTATCGAGGATTACGATTTCGAGTTGGATTACCATCTGGGGAAGGCCAATGTTGTGGCCGATGCCCTTAGTAGGAAATCCATTAGTGATGTAGCTTGTATAGCCATCCAGGAGTGGGAGATGTTGGGTGCACTTGGCGAGTTTGACTTGCTTTTGGGTGAATCTGTTGAGGCTGCGGCCTTGTTTTCTGTAGTTGCGTAGCCTACACTTGTGAATCAAGTGTTAGAGGCACAGAGAGGTGACTTTGAGGTAGAATCCCTCCGGGAGAAGATCTCCAGTGGGAAGGTTGAGAAGGGTTTGACTGTGTATCCCGACCTGAGTGTAAGGTACCGAGACCGTTTGTTTGTGTCGGAGTCTTGCTGAGAGGAGGTACTCCGAGAGTTTCACCATTCATGCCTTGCGGTGCATCCGGGAGGCACTAAGATGTATTGTGATTTGGGTCGCCAGTTTTAGTGGCGAGGTATGAAGAAAGATGTGGCAGTTTTTGTATCGAAGTGCCTTACTTGTCAACAAGTGAAGGCTGAACATCAGAGGCCAGCGGGTTTGTTACAACCTTTGCCTATTGCCGAGTGGAAGTGGGAGTATGTCACGATGGACTTCGTTGTAGGTCTTCCGAGGACTCAGTGAGGTGGTAATGCTATTTGGGTGGTTGTAGACCGGTTGACTAAGTCGGCGCACTTTATCCCTATGCGCGTGAGAGATTCGGTAGATCATCTTGCCGACTTGTATGTTCGGGACATAGTGAGGTTGCACGAGGTCCCAGTGTCGATCGTCTCAAATAGAGATCCACGTTTTATTGCTAGGTTGTGGCAGAGTTTGCAGAGTGCCTTGGGCACTAGATTGACCTTTAGCACGGCTTATCATCCTTAGACTGGCGGGCAGTCTGAGCGTACTATTCAGATTCTTGAGGATATGCTTCGAGGTTGTGTCCTTGACTTTAGTGGGTCGTGGGAGAGACACTTGCCCTTGGTGGAGTTTGCCTAAAACAACAGTTACCAATCGAGTATCGGTATGGCACCATTTGAGGCCTTGTATGGCCGATCGTGTAGGTCTCCAGTATGTTAGGCCGAGGGGGGTGATGCACCTTTGTTGGGCCCGGAGTTGGTACGGGAGACGACGAAGAAAGTTGAGCTTATCCGTAAGAGGCTTGTTACAGCCCAGAGTCGCCAAAAGAGTTATGCCGACCGTAGGAGGAGGCCTTTGTCATTTGAGGTGGGCGATCATGTTTTTCTAAAAATATCACCTAGGCGGGGTTTCATGAGGTTTGGGAAGTTGTCCTCTCGGTTTATTGGTCCCTTTAATATCCTTGAGAGGATTGGGGAGGTTGCATATCGTTTAGCTTTACCGCTGCAGTTGTCCGGAGTACATGACGTGTTTCATGTTAGTATGCTTCGGAAGTACGAGCTGGATTCGTCGTATGTATTGGATTAGACCGACTTAGAGGTAGATAAGGATGCCTCGTATGAGGAGAGACTGGTACGGGTCTTGGATATGCGAGATCAGGTCTTGCGAGGCAAGATGATACCCTTGGTAAAAGTTTTATGGAAGCATCACAGAGTGGAAGAAGCCACTTGGAAACGTGAGTTAGAGGTCCGTGGGAAATACCCGGACTTGTTCATTAATGATTAACCATGTATTGGGTTTGTTTGTGAATGGATTCTGGAAACATTATATATGTTTTAGATTGTGAAAGTGTTATAGCCATTGAATATGGTCCGGAAATGGAAGTTTATTTTAACATTGCATGTGTTAATTCTGTTTTAGAAATGCAAATACATTGTTGGCATTGAATATGTAATTGAACTGTGGAAAACTTGTGTTGAAATTTGTGAATTTCAAGGGAATGCATGTTGATGACCCATGTTGTAACATATGTTGTAATTTGCCTCATGAAAAGAGATAGAACGATCGGTAATGAGTCAAGTCGATAAATATTGAATTGTAATATCGTTGAGAATTGAGAAATCATATTTTTGAAACTTATTTATCTAATTTCGGGGACAAAATTCTTTAAGGGGGGGGAGGTTATAGTGATCCCGATTTTCCCTTCATTGTTTAATTGTATTCCGGACTCGGCTCCGTGGATGTGTTGTTGTCTTATTCCCGTTTCCGTCCTTTACTCTTTGTATATGAGTCTTGGGTCGTGTTGGGCAAGTTTGAAACAGGTTGGTTGTGTTTGGAAACCAAGGGTTGATGTCCAGATTTTGGGCTTGACGCTCGAGCGGACCTGTTTGTATATCAGTCCGAAAAATAACTTTTTGGATCACTTTTTCGGGCCATTCTCTCTCTCTAACTTTTCGAAGCTTATGCATGATTATACTAGATTCATCTCATTAAGTAAGATACATGTACATCAATTAGATGGTGACTAATTATTGATGAATGCACCTATATATACAATGTATAGAAGACTAATGCTAATACATTGAATGTGATGGATTCATTATGAATGAATCTTAGAGATGCATTATGTATCTATTATGAATATGTGAGATACATTAATCTATTTAATGAAGTTCATTGAATGAATAACTTCAGAGCTTCTCTCTCTAAACTACATTTTCTCTCTATAAATACATCTAGTTCTAGTGATTTTCTACCCTAGTTCCTTTGTAATAAGTGTGGAGCTTCCCTTGATCTTCGTTTTGATCCGAAAAATTGTGGGTTTGGAGCACATCCCAGTTTCTTCATCATCTTCTTTGAGTCTCTTTATTTGAGGTAGGGATAACTACTCATTTTTATGATCTTTGACATAAACTTTTGGTCATTTTGATTTAATATGTTGGAGTTGAGTAATTTTGGGGTTTCAAAATATATAAAGAAGGGTTTTGTTCTTTTGACTCATACATGTATATCTTGGGTCTTATAATGAGGTTATTGATGTTTAATGAAAATATTTGAGCCTTTGGGTCAATGTTGAGAAAAGAGGGAGAAAAGCCTTAATTTTTTATAAATTAATTTATATAATAAATTTAGGAAGTTATGGAAATATGAAATTGAGTTGGAAATAATGAAATTGGATAGTTATGAGATGAAATGGTGTAGTTGGATTGATTAATCAATCACCTTTGAAATTGTTGATAAATTATCTGTTTAATGCATTTATTATCTGTTTAGAAATATTTGCTTTGGGCTATCGATGGAGGATAGTCTTGATTGTTGTAGACACTGCATGATGATTAGGTGAATTAAAACTAATCGGTTGAATATGTCATTGAATATGACGGTTGGAATAATACATCAAATTTGTGTATTGATTGATCGTGCATATGATAATTGTTTATATACATTGTATTGTGTGAGAGGAGATAGGGGATGTACTCCACGGTTTGGGAGGAGATAGGGGATGTACTCCTAAACCGGATTTTATTTGGGAGGAGATGGGGGATGGACTCCATTGATACAACAAATCTGTGTATCATTTATGACGTATGAAGTGTTTTAATATGAGTTGTTATCTCATGTGAATTGTGAAGTATGGAAGTGTTTTATTATGAGTTTTAATCTCATTTAAATTGTTGATATTGGAAAGGATCATGGGCATACTTGTCATGGATTTGGATTGTGTTGTATGTTGGTTTATATGAGTTAAAACATTTATCAAATGCTAATATTTTAGTTATTGCTCATATTATGTTTAGCGTATCTCTACTGGGCGTTATATGGGACATCATTTTCAGGTGCAGGTGATATGCTACCTCCAAGGACGTAGCTTGGGAGGTTGTAGAAGCAGAAGGCTTACTTTTGTGATTATTTTGTGTTACATGTATATCAAGCCAAAGGCTTATTTTGTGTAAAGAGTTAGAACTCTATTTTTTTGTTGAACCCAAGTGTTGACTTGGAAAGTTGTAAGCCTATAGGGCATTTATTTTTGTTGACAACATATATATCTCTTGTAAGAATACTCTGATGTTGGGAATATGATATCTCTTTCTTATATCCTGAATGTATGATTATGGGTTTATTTTGAGGGCATTACACGAACTACTAATCCAGACCTCCATTTCCAAAACAAACATGGAGTTGGGGGACTGTTCATCCATCACAGTCCACTTCGGACTGTCATGGTAGAAAACAAATGGGGCCATAGTGTTGTGGGATAGAAATGTAGTTAAATGACAAAATTGACCCCCTCAAGTATATAACGTTTTTTTTAAACATGTTAGATTTTTTTTAAACATGTATAAATTAACCTCGTTATATATAATTGTTTTCTTTAATTTTTTGGTATTACAAAATAATAAAATGAAATATACTTTCAATATTTAAAAGAAAAAATATATATATAACATTTTTTTCTTCATTTTTTATAACATTTTTTCTTCATTTTTAAAACATTTTTTTAAACATATATAAATTAATCTCGTGATATATAATAGTCTTTTCTTTTCTTTTTGTATTAACAAAATTATAAATGAAAATATACCTCTAATGTCACATTTAAATAAAATTAATAGTAGTCTTACTAAAATAAAATATACTTTAAATTTAGTATTGCCATTGTAAACAATTCAGAAAGACAAAATAATCTTTTGAAAAGTTATCATATTTCATAATTTTTAATTAAACATGAGATTCACTAAAATAGTCATTTTCAAACATCTAATCTCATGATAAAACAAACATGAGATATACATCATTTCCAGTCAAATAGTCACATGACTAATTATCTAGGACTAATAGATCGTTGGATTTTAATCTTTCCTTATCCAGTTCATCCAAACAGGCATGTATGAAATGATTTGTGATCGGTGCTTAAATGTACACATTCAATCCCTTAATATACACTTTACTAGTTTATTAATTTATAATTTTGTGTGATTTTTGTGTGTTTGTATATATTTTAGGTGTTTATACCTATATTAATGTAAATAATATATTTTAAATATTTTATATATTATTATATTATAAAGTGTACAGTAAATTACTGTGCATTTTACGAAAAAATGGAACAAAACAAAAGAAAAGAAAGGAAGAAGAAAGAAAAGAGAAATAAAAAAAATAAAAACAAGCAGACAAATGAGGTGGTCCCACCCTCAATTATATATATATATTTTATTATAATATAATAAAATTTATATTATTATTATTTGTTTTCTTTGCAGGTACTTTGCCTATAAAGGGGAGAGGCGAGTATAAAAGGGGAGAGGCGAGCTTGGGGCAAACAGCTCAAGGCAGGAGAAGAGGGCTTCGGCCTAGAGGGAGAGTGTTTAGTTTGTAAATATTAGAGTGTAGTAAGTCTTCTTAGGGTAGAGATGAAACCCTGACCAAGTAATCAGGGGTAAGTTGTATTTAATATTTTTAGTTTTAGTTTGATTTGGATACAGTTGTATAATTTTTAGATATTTTTGTGCAATAAAGGCTTTATTCAAATCATGTTATACAATGGTTTTCATTGCTTTATATTAGAATTGTTAGACGAGTTATACCTAGTAAGACGGGTCGTACATCAAACCGTAGTTTAGTGGTGACGAATCGTGCTAAGCGAAAGTGATTCGTGGTTTTCTGATTTTGATATACAAATCTTCTTGACGATGTATTTCTGCTTAACTCATATCATAGTATCCAAATCAATGATTTTCTAAAAATTGAGTAAAATTACTCCCAATTATGAGGTTAGTGTTGGATTCGAAATCCTAAGATATTTATTTCATTTTGTTTAATCAATTACTTAATTAATTAGTTTAATTTTCACTCCAAATATTCGCAAGCAAATCTAAATTTCTAAATTAAATTATTCATTATTAGTCCCTATGGATCGACACTTGGTCTTAACTGCTATTCTACAGAGTAGTTGTTTTACTTGGTTTTAAATAAAATATTTTGGTGTGCAAACGACCATATCAATTTTTGGCGCCGTTGCTGGGGACTAAATTTAATTTAGAGATTCATTTATAAAAATAAAAAATAAAAAATAAATTTGAGTTTAGTTTCTTTCTACAGGAGAAATATAAACTTGAAAAAAAAAACTAAAAAAAACAACCAAATTTTTTTTTGATATTGTGACACAAAAAGGAGATACCCATACTAAACATATAATTAGTGTACTATTTACCTTTGCTGGACACTTGTGGATTAATTACCTCTGTTGGACATATAACTTAGAGGATAAATAAAGACTATTGACTACTAACTTTTGATTGCTAACATTTATTTTATTGCAATTTCTTTTATTCTGTAAATTTATTTTTCTTTCTGGGAGGTCTTATACCCCCTTTTATTTCATTCCAATTTAGTTTATCGCATTTTTTGTTTATTTATACTAATTTGCAGATTTTAGCTTGTTAAAAAAAAAAAAAAAAAAAACAAGAGTGTGAGTTTTTGATAAATCATAAGAAGTGAAAAAATATGGAATTGCAGCACTCAGGTACAATAGATTGGTTTATTTTGTTTTGTTTTATTTTATTTTATTTTGTGTTTTATTTCTTTATTTTTCTGTGTGGTGTGTCAAGGCAAGTTAAACAAGTTTACCTGTTAAGAAATTTGGTTTGAGACGGGTTACTTAAGGGAGGATAAAATTTTCAGACCTAAATTGCCTTGGAATCTGACGATAAATTTTTATTTGTTATGTTTTCCTTCCCATTCATTGTTCTTGTCAATCTTTTGTGGTATGTACCATTGAGGACAATGTCAAAGGGTTTGGTTTGTGTTTGTTTTGTGTGTATACTTTTATTTTTATTTTTGGCAAAAAAAAATATGTGAGGACAATGTCAAAGGGTTTGGTTTGTGTTTGTTTTGTGTGTATACTTTTATTTTTATTTTTGGCAAAAAAAAATATGTTTATTTTTATTTTTATTATAAATTGTGTTAAAAAAAAAAAAACACGTATTTCTTTGTGTGCGTTGTTGTGTATTTAAAAAAAAAAATCAACAGTAATAAAAAAATTCAATTTTTATTTATTTATGCCATTGTGTGTCGTTTTGTTTTTTGTGTGGAAAAAAAAAAACACAAAACACAAAACTTGTTTTTGTTGTGTGTTGTTTTTTTACAAAAAAGTAAAAAAAATAAAAATAAAAAAAGAAGTTTTTGTGTTGGGTGTGGTGTTTTTAAAAAGTTTTGCGGTTAATAGTTAATTTTATTGCCTTAATATTTTAATTATATCTTAGTTTATTATACTATCTTTTGATTAAAAATAATTTTTTTTCTTATATTCAGATGATCTGCACATGCACATATTCTTTGATTAATTTTTGGATTTAGACTTGAACATCTTGATGATTAATGTGAAGACTATAACCCATGTAAGATTTTGAGCCTATCATTCTTTTTAGATAGTTATTAAATTTACTCTTAAATATTCATTTGGAAGCGCACTATTTCGTTGTTCAGTCTCATATTTTTCATTTTGGTTGAATGTTGAGAAATCATTTTGCATTTGTACTCTCTAAAAATCATGAAAGTTGAAAATTTGTACCAAATTCTGGGAAATAATTTAGGCAATTTTTGTAATATTTGAGCTTTAACATTTCTCACTCTACACTCAAAAATCCTTAGAAACCATTTTAAGCCTACATTCCAAACCTTTCATTCAATAAACCCCTAGTGATAACTGGCCATTGTCTTTAGGAGCAAAAGAACGAAGGATTTGACAAGGATCAGGACAGAGAAGAACAAAAATAAAATAATAAAAAAATAAAGAAATAAAGAAATAAAAAAAGTAAGATTATGGAAGGGAGTCTACAGAGGTATATATTGTTGAAGAAAGAGAATGTCAAAATCATGAAATAATAATTTTGGTTGTTCCCTTACACTCAGAAAGGAGATACTGATTCTTATCCAATTTTCTTACCTATCCCTGACCCTGTTTGACTAACCCAATAAAAGTCCTATTTGATTCCAGAATTGGTAAAATTTAGATACAGACATGACGGATAGAGGTGTTAGTGTAATTTTTTAGTATTTAGCATTCATTTGAAGAGACTGTGTTCATTCATGCTAGCATCTTTCATGACTTATATGTGAGATATTTTGATTTATTTATATTAATTCCACTCGCATATGTTGAAAGTTCACAAGTTTGCACCGTATCTAGTGAATTATTTGTTGAATGCAAAATTTGTGAGATTGGAGTCAAATCATAGTTCTGATAAAACTAAAAGTCTTCTTTCATTAAGAGATTAACTAATATTTTTGTTGGCTATAATTTACACACACACCAAATATAGAGATAGATAAATTAATTTTACTAATTGCTAGTATTCTGAACTTTGATAATTCTTTTGCTAATATATTAAAATTAACAATTATTTCTATGAATATTTTCTTTAAAAAAAATATTTTGAATTTTGTGGATATATTCACTGTAAACCCTCATGAGATTACAACTCGTCCACTAGGGGTAATCTAGAGGTTCAAAGGTTAGTTACATACACTAAATGCAATCATGTTCCCTAGGAAAATGGCTTAGAGAGATTTTATATAGCGATCCCGGTTTTCCCTCCATTGGTTTTGTATTCCGGACTCGGTTCCGTAGATGTCTGTTGTTGTATATGTTTCTTTCCGTCCTTTAATTCTTTGTATTTGAATTTAGAAATGTCTTGGGCGTGTTTTGAACAGGTTGGTTGAGCTTAGGTCTCTAATCTTGTTGCCCAAATTTTTGATGATCCGCTCGAGCGGGTCTTATTGCGCTCGAGCGGAGTTTGCATCCTTTCAGCATTTTGTGCGTCTGCAAAAATGCTACAGAGGTGTTTTTCACGCTCGAGCGGCGTTCCTTACACTCGAGCGGGTATCTCGCGCCCGAGCGGGTGTTCGAAGTCTGTAAAAGTACTGGAGGAGTGTATTCTACGCTCGAGCAGGTAGTGCTTTGCCATTGTACCTTGGAGCTCGAGCGGGTGTTTTTGCGCTCGAGCGGGTTTAGTTTTTGTGTCTTACGCTCGAGCATCCTCTGCTCGAGCGGACTATACGTATATCAGATCACGACTGTGTTATTTTAAGTTACTTTTTCGACCCACTCTCTCTCTCTTTAACTTTCCAAAAACCTAATTTGAGAGTTCCTCTCTCTAGAATACAACTTCTCTCTTTGAAATCATCTATCTCTAGTGATCCTCTACCTTAGTTCCTTTATATAAAGTGTGGAGCTTGGCTTGATCTTCATTTGGATCCGAAAATCATTGGGTTTGGAGCACATCCAAGTTTCTCATCATCTCCTTTGGGTCTTTGCTTTTGAGGTAGGGATAACTACTCATCTTTATGAGCTTTAACATAGATGTTGGGCATTTTGTATAAATGGTTTGATTTGGGAAGCTAGGGTTTGAGATTTGAAATATTGAAAAGAGGAGTTTTGGTCTTTTTGAACTATACATGGGTGTATGGGTTTGAAAACGAGGCTATTGATGTTTATTGATGATATTTGGGCCTTTGGGTCAATATTGAGAAAAAGGAAAAATACCTTAGTTGGGTTTAATTGGGTCATTAGTGTAATTAATGACATAAATCACGAGAATGTGAAATTGGTTTGAAATATAATGAAATTGGGCAAGTATAAGATGGAATGGTGTAGTTGGATTGATTAATCGCTCACCTATGCAAATGTTGATAATTTATCTGTTTGATGAGTTTATTATCTGTTTAGAAATAATTGCTTTGGGCTATCGGTAGAGGATAGTCTTGATTGTTGTAGACACTGCATGATGATTAGGCGAATTAAAACTAATCAATTGGTTATGTCATTGAATGTGACGGATGGAATAACACATTGAATATGTGCTTTGCTTGATCATTGTATATGATAAGTGTTTAATACATTGTATATGTATGTTGTTTGGGAGGAGATAGGGGATATACTCCACGGTTTGGGAGGAGATAGGGGATGTACTCCTAAACCGGATTTGGGAGGAGATTGGGAATGGACTCCAGTGATAACTAAGTTGGTCGGAGTGTCCAGGGTGAAAGTCCCGAAATCCTAATTGCATTTGCATAATGTAGATGAATTGAAGTATTGATAAGATCATAATATGAGTTGTAGTCTCATTTGAAATTAAATTGTTAAAGTATCGTTGATATGAGTTGTAATTTCATTATGAACTATTTGGCTGAATAAGGAACCATATATATGTATTGGTTTGGATAATGAAATGGAAAAGGTCATGTATATATATATACCTGTGAATACGGATTGGTTATGAAAGAGATGTACGTTTGTTTATATGAGTTAAACATTTATTAAATACTAATGTTTTAGTTATTACTCATATTATGTTTAGCATATCTCTACTGAGCGTTGGCTCACCTTATATGGGACATCATTTTTAGGTACAGGTGATATGCCACCTCCAAGGATGTAGTTTGGGAGGTCGTAGAAGCTGAAGACTTACTTTTGTGATTATTTTGTGTATTACATGTAATACAAGCCAATGGCTTAATATGTTTAGAGTTAGAACTCTCTTTTGTTGAACCCAAGTGTTGACTTGGAAAGTTGTAAGCCGTAGGACGTTTACTTTTGTTGTCAATATGTAATACTTTTATAATAAATACTCTGATGAATGGAAATATGTTTTATTCTCTTATGTCTTTGGATGTCTTAACAGTTGGGTTCATATGTATAATTCTGAGGGCGTTACCTTTTATTTTATTTTTAGTTTGCTTTGCTCGAGAACTAGCAAAGTGTAAGTTGTGGGTGTGATTTGTGTCTAAATATACACATTTAATCCCCTAATATACACTTTATTAGTTTATTAATTTGTGTTAATTTATAATTTTGTGTGATTTTTGTGTGTTTGTATATATTTTAGGTATTTATACCTATATTAATATAAATAATACATTTTAAATATTTTACATATTATTATATTGTAAAATGTACAGTAAATTACTGTGCACTTCAGAAAAAAACAGAACAAAACAAAAGAAAATAAAGGAAGAAGAAAGAAAAGAGAAAGAAAAGAAATATATAAAAAAAAAGCAGCAAACAAATGAGGTGGTGGCGGCTAATCACCCACCCCTCAATTATATATAAATATATATATTATTATAATATAATATTATTTATATTATTATTACTTGTTTTCTTTTGCAGGTACTTTGCCTATAAAAGGGGAGAGGAGCTCGAGGGAGAGGAGCTCGAGGCAGAGAGCTCGAGGTAGGAGGAGAGGGCTTTGGCCTAGAGTGGAAGTGTTTAGTTTGTAAATATTAGAGTGCAGTAATTATTTTTTTAGGGTAGAGATGAAATCTTGACCAAATAATTGGGATAAGTTGTATTTAATATTTTTAATTTTGATTTGATTTGGATACAATTGTATAATTTTTATATATTTTGGTGCAATAAAGGCTTTATTCAAATCATGTTATACAATAGTTTTCACTGTTGTATATTAGAATTGTTAGACGAGTCATACTTAGTAAAACGGGTTGTGCATCAAACCGTAGTTTAGTGGTGACGGTCCGTGCTAAGTGAAGATGATTCGTGGCTTTCTGATTTTGATATACAAATCCTCTTGACGATGTATTTCTGATCAACTTACATCCAGTATCCAAATTAATGATTTTCTAAAGAATGAGTACAATTACTCCCAATTATAAAGTTAGTGGTGGATTTGAAATCCTAAGATATTTATTTCATTTCGTTTAATTAATTGCTTAATTAATTAGTTTAATTTTCACTCAAAATATTCACAAACGAATCTAAATTTCTAAATTAAATTATTCATCATTAGTTCCTATGGATCGACACCTGATCTTAACCGTTATTCTACAGAATAGTTATTTTTACTTGGTTTTAAATAAAATATTTAAATGTGCAAACCACCGTATCAATTTGTGGTGTTTGTGTTTTACAAGAATCCCTAGTTAGCCCATAATTTATTTATTTGTTTATTGTTTTGAGTTAATCTATTTAGGGGTGTTTTTGAAAATTGGTGAAAAGTTGGCTTTTTAGCTTCTTTTTTTTGGCTTTTGTATCCTTTTGTTTGTAAAAAATATGAGAAGTGATGTGACCAAAATGAGTTAAAAGTTAAAAGTTAGCTTTTGTTTGATTAACTATGAAGGTGATTAAATTGAAATGGTCATTTTTTATATGCTTTTAAATGGTGAGCGTTGATTCTATTAACAATATATTTTTCATCATATTTTTTAGCAAATTAAATATAAGAATGAATATTTTGATGAAATGATAATTTCATTTCATTCTATTCTAATAAATCAAACATAATATTAATGGATACTTTTAATTATAAAAATTTTAAAAAAGAAAAAGAAAAAGAAGAAGAAGAAGAAGAAGAAGAATTTAGTACATGCAGTAGCTGAGACAATGATCCCTCCTAGAAAAAGAAAAAGAAAAAGGGAAAATAAGATGGTTGTTATCACACATTGTTATGTGTTTGAGATATGTTCTTACCTTTAAATAAGGTTAGTTTGCTTCCAAGCAACACACACAAATATATATATATATATATGCAGCACAAAAACAGGTTGGCGATATAGTGATAGATGAACTTTAAAGCAAGAATGTATATTCAGATAGAAAAATGCTAGAGGTCTCAAATATTTTACCAACATTTCTATCAAATGTCTTACATGAATGTAGGACTCACACCATGTGCATTCCATGTAGATTCTACACCATGTGAGACATTTGATAAAAATATAGTAAAATATTTGGAGCCCCTTCAGATATCCAAAACATTTGACACAACCTAACGAGAAGCCAATCCCTAAATTAATAGCCCTTGCACCAATTAACCCATAAAACTAATACATCCTATCACCTATTTTTTTGGGAGGTTAAGATCTGCAAATCGTGTGATTTAAAAAAAATAAATAAAATTTGTTGATAAATCCATTTCTAGTAAAATGTATGCCATTAAATTCAATGACTGTTTTGTTGAAGTTGTAAGAACATAATTAATGAAATTGTTTGGTGAAAATGATAAATTATTGTTTCAAAATTCTTTCCATTTTTATCCATTGTTGCCCATCATCGAAAAAGTTGCTGAAGGTGGCCAATGACAGCGACTGGTGGTAGGGGTGAACATTCATCGGGCCGGACAAACACTATATAATAAGGGATTTTGTTTGTCCAAACCCGGCCCGACCCTAACATCGGGCCTTTACATCTATCCAAGTCCGGCCCAAAAAATAATTATAAATCCCAACCCCAACCATCGGGTTATATGTTAAAAAAAATAAAGTATTCCATAATTAAATTCAATCACACATTATATTTCTTAAATAAATATATTGACATAATTATAAATTAAAATATTTTTTTGTATAAATTGAAGGATTTCTTAAATAAATCCAATCACACGTTACTACAAATGTGAGTATCAATAAAATCAATAAAGATAAAAGCTATATTCTAAAAATATATATATATATTTTTAAATATATTATAATTAATTAATTAATTAATTTCATAGTAGGTCAAGCCGAATTGGGTTGAAAATATAAATCTCAAGCCCAACCCACTAACATATCGGGTTAAAAATTTTGGCCCAACTTCTTCTTATGGGCTAAAACAATCTTCTCACACCCTTAAAAATAAGGTTGGGCGGGCCAACGGGCCGATGTCCACCCCTAGTTTGTGGTGGTGGTGGTAATATGGAAAGATAGGTAACACTAGACAGATATGTTAATAGATATGTAACACATGGATAGATTGATGGAAAGATAAATGATACTATAGTTTGTATAGATATGTAACACCAGACAGATAGGTAGAATAGTGGACAGATTGCCAGATATGTGGGGATAATATGGCATTTCAAATTATTATTGTCTTTAAAAATATTAAAACTTTGGATAAACTATCAATAGGTCCTAATAATTAGACTTAATTCCCATTAAGTTCTATTGAAAATAAGTCTTGGAAAATTGTCGTTAAAAATAATTTTTTTATGACAATTTTTTACATACGTCGCTAAAAATTAACAATTAGTGACTTTTTTTTGTCATGATTTTTATATAAATTGTAGCTAAAACTTTCAATTAGTGACTTTTTTATGATAAATTTTTTCCATAGGACCTATTAGATAATAAATCCATTTATTAGGACCTACACGTAAGTACCCCTAAAATTTTCAAAATTAAATTTATGACCCATTTGAAACTTATTAATGTCATATTTTAATATGTTATAGTATTAAAATGTCATATTCTCAAAGATCCCCTTTACCGGTGCATATGTTATTTTTTAGTATAACTTAATTTTCCATATGATGCAATCTTGTGTCCCAGCAATGTCTTTAAATTATATTTTTAATTAAAAAATTGTAATCTAATAAATAATATTTCTAAACACTTCGATTCATTATATTAATTCAAACTTAAATTAAATAAAATTTGATGGTGAGTATTTTTTGATGAAATGCCTTCAAATTGTATTTTGAATTAAAAATTTAAAAATAATATTTTTTATATTAATTTATTAATTTTATATTAAAATTTCATTACGCGAAATTTTTTTTATATTTAGGTAATATAATATTTTAAAAAAACCATCGGTTAAACATTCATCAAGTTAAAATTTAGTATGTCTATCATATCAAATTCTAATAATAACATGAATGATAAAATCGTTTATAGAATTTGAAAATTCATAAACTCTCAGTTCCCACAATTTTTGTAATTGCTCCAAATTGCTTTTTTAACTCATTCAAACTGATCTAAAAAACAACCATCTTTTCAAATAATTGTCATAAATCTTATACTCACTTTTATAATTATATTCCTACCTTTTTCTCACGTATGAGCACTCACAAATAGGGGTGATAAACAAGCCGAATAGTTAATTGTTCAAGTTTAGTTTGATAATTTTAATGAATTTCAAAATTTATTCCAGTTTGGTTCGTTAAATTTTCGAATCGATCTCAAACGAGTTTTTATTGAGTCAAGCTTGAGTAGTTTGATATTTTATATAATTTAAAATTTTTTGAATCGAGCCGAATGATTAATTGATTGTTCAAGGTTAGTTTGAAAACCTTAATGAGTTCAAAAATGTGTTCAAGTTTAACTTGTTTATTTAACGAATTGAGCTCAAATGAGATTTTAACAAGCCAAACATTAGTTGAGTTCGAACTGTTTGGTTTGTTTATCAGTCCCATTCACAATTGAGTGTCACTCGTCTAGTTATTAATATATTTGATTTGGAACAATGCTTCAATAATTATTTAAATTTATCATCTTATCTTATCATTTGATAGATTGGTCTAGCTTTCCATATTGTATTTGAGATATACATATCTAGTGGAACTCATTACACAAATGTTGGGTTGATAAGTATGACGACACGCATAATGTAAGAATACAACAATGATACAAAATGAAAAAAAAAAATCCCAAAAAAGTACAGTTATAAATAATAATCATTCTATACTATACAACTTGTTTCAGATTAAAATCTTAGTTATAATTCATAACATAATGATAAATATACCATTATTAATTTGAATTAGATGTAAATTGTTTGGTAAATGCCTTATACCCCCAGCTGGGGGTGACCCCTAGTGAGGTGTCACCCCAGGGTTGGCCAAAAAAATAGTTTTTTTTTTTTGGTGGGCAGCCAGTGGGGGCGTGCCACCTCACTGGGGTATAAATCAGCACTCAAATTGTTTGTGCTTGAAATGTTTGGAAGTCTAGTCAAATAGGCCAATATCTAGTTGGCCGCCAAAAAAATTTCAAAACATTAGCACAAAAAGTTGTAAACAGACAAAAATACCCTTTTTTTTTCATTCACAAGTCAGAGTTGCATAGACAATAGTCATCCAAAAAAAGTGTACTAACCCTTTTTGGGAAAAAAAAGAAAAAAAAAAACTGAATTTTTTTCTTTAGTGATTGTTTTTCAAAATTATGTCAAATTTTTTTACTTTTCTAGACCATCTTGTCGAGACAAATCTAACAAGTATATTTTTTAAAAAAAAATTCAAAAAAAAATTCAAAAAAAAAACACTAAAGATGAAAATAAGCCCCCCAAAAAAATGCTAATTTTGGCTTATTTTTGTCCTTTCTTGATTTTTTAAAGATTTTTTAAAAGAAAATTATAATGTTCTGGTTCATCTTGTTGAGCCGAATTTAGAAATTTAAAAAATTTTAAATTTTTAAAAAAAAAGTTCACTAAAAATGAAAATATATAAAAAAACAAAAGCCAAAAAATGCACTTTCCAAAACACCCTTAAGGGTGTTTGGCATATAATTTTTTTTTTTTTTGGTTCTTTCATTTCTATTGATTTTTTTTTTTTTTAAAAGATTACATCACTTTGTTACTTTTTTAGTCCGTCTTGTATAAAAGAATCTAAAAGATTCCAAAAAAAAAACAGAATAGTTAACTATTTTTTGGTTATTTTGTTCTTTCTAAATTTCTTTTTAATTTAAAAAAAATTACTTTTTTGATTCATGGCGTACGATCCAAAAATATAATCAGTGTATTTGGTTTTAGTTTTTTGAAAACTAAGTATTTTGGTTTTCTTGTTTTTTTGTTTTTAGTGAATATTTTTAAAATTTTAAACATTTTTTTTTTACTTTTTTAGATGCACCTTACTTAGATATATCTAAAAAGTAAAAAATTTGTGAAAAAAATATTTTAAAAAATTAATAAATACATAAAAATACAAAAATGTACTGAATTCTTGTATTTTTGGTATTTAGTAAATTTTTAAAAGATTTCTTTTACAATTTTTTTACTTCTTAGGTTTATTTATGTTAGGTGTGTCTAAAAAATAAAAAATTTGCTTAAAATATTTAAAAAATTCAGTAAAAACAAAAAAACATGAAAAATAAGAAAGTAGAATTTTTTGAAAAGTATTTTTAAAAAAATAGAACCAAGCAAGCTGTTTTTTGAATTTCCTTTTCCAACCCCCCCAAAATTAGTATTTCTTTGGATCAATTATTATTGAAATCAATTGGTAACCAGGGCAAACCTATATCAAATTACTTGCCATTTGGTCCCTAGGAAAACACGGAAGTGCGGATGCTGCTGCGCGGGCTGCACAACAGCGGCGGTTGTGCGGCGAAATAAGCGTATTTCGGGGTTCATTTTGATAATCCGAATCGTTCACATTTTAGAATACATCAAGTAAAAGATGCCTGCAAAAAATTAAGTTAATTGGATATCGTTTACCGATGCATCTACTCACATTTGTATCTACAAAATTTAATACTCCCTCCGTCCCAAATTAATGGTCCCTTTTGGGGAATCCAACTTTTTTTGGTAGTACAATGATTGTATTTGAAAAAAGTTGATTTTCCAAAAAAACCCTTTTGATAGTACAATTTTTGAGAGTATCAATGCATAATTGTACTTTTTATATTGTTTATTAATTTAAAAGGAGGACAAAATAGGAAATTTATATTATTTTTGTACTTGACTTTAGAAGAGGGACTAATATTTTGGGACAATGAAAAATGGAATAAGGGACTAATATTTTGGGACGGAGGGAGTAATAAATGTGATTTAAAGCATTAAAATGAACACATAACAACCTAGATTTTTAATTATTTTGTAGAATTTATACTAATATTATTTAATCACAGTTAGGGAAAATATATAATTTATTATATATTATTATGTGTAATATTATTAAAAATTTAGGGGTCAAGGCAAATAAATAAATGAATAATTTAGAAAATTGGGAATTAATCGATTAAACTGTTAAGGAAACAAATTGTGAGACACCGCACGTTAAATATTTTAGTAAGTGATAAGTGATGTTTTATAATTTGATAGTGATGTTTTTTAGACGTGAACCTAATTTATAATTATATGTAATTTTAGGGATCATTATGAATCACTAAAGGAGTGATAACCCTTAAAAATTTTATAAAACTAAATTAATTTAAGTGACTCATGATATAAGACTGGTGGCTTCACCCCTCAAATACCAACCACTAATAACGTGACAGGAAAGTGGAAGTAACGTGGCTGCCATTGGCCTTGGTGAATTCATGAGACAAAAGCAAAGCCAAACAAATGCCCTAAATAGAAGCCTCTATGTACAGGTGGCATGAGAGGAAATAGCAACGTGTTGCTTGGGCCTCACTCTTGGTCCTTTATAAATATGAAGGGTGGTGTAGGAGAAGGCATCCAACAAGTACACACAGTGCTATAATCAATATAGAGTTTTCGAGCTAGGAACGCAAGAAACGGGGAGAAGTTCTGAATAATTTAGGGGTAATTTTTAGATGAATTTTATTATACTTTAAGTTACTAAAATATGTTTTCTATATGTCTTAAGTTACCATAATATATTTTACGAATGTTTTAAGTTACTACAATTTATTTTATATAAATTATGTTTTATGGTTAGGTTAATATTTCAATTATGTAGATTATTTTCTGAACTCTATTTGCTTAAATTAAAATCCATGGATATATTTCTTTAAATTTTAGAGATTATTTGGCAATGATCTTGTAAATAATTATTTTCTGTAAGTACCACCACGGGAGTCTCATGCCTTGGGGGATTTAAATAATTATTGGCCCCTGTTTGACCACTTTGTGGTCCCGTGTTTGTCATGGATCCATTGACCCCTGTAGTGATTGTCACTTTAGTGACTCCTGTTCTTTTTTGTTCTGTTCTGTACCGTAGTTATAGTGATTTATTTCAGTGTTTGCCACCGTGGTTATAGTGATTTACCTCAGTGTTTGCCACCTAATTAATTTGTGTATTCAACTCAAATTATGTTAATGTTTTAGCTCAAATAATTATCCATGGCTATTTTGTACCCTTATACTCACAGTATAATATTTCTCACTCTGCTATGTGCTTATAACTGTTACCCCTTTCAGGTGACGAGGTTTAGCAGGATCAAGATAGAAAATGAATCGTTGTGTTGTTTTCTTTTTTTAAAATCTTTTTTTTTTAATTTTTGTCTTTTTTTTTTTTTTTTTCTGAACTCTTATAATACAATAAAGTTCAAATAACTATGTTTTGTTTCCTTTTAAATAAACAGTTGGTACCAATTATTTTATTTTAATTTATCCGCTTGCGCTGCGACTACAAAATTATCCGAATTATTTTATTTTTATCTTGTTACGATGCCGAACCTTTGGGTACCGAGTTTGGGTCATGATATAAACAATACCCAATTAACTTAATTTTTTACAAGCATATTCGACTTGATGTATTCTAAAATGTGAACGGTTCAGATTATTAAAATGGGCTCGAAAATGAGCCTATTTAGCCGCAGAGCAACTGCTGCCACCCAGCAGCATCCTCATTTCCAGAAAACACTGGTTTGTTAGGAGCGTTCAGTTGGCCACTCTTATATACTCCTAATTGACAGGTCAGGGAGTCAATCTTTATCAAAGTCAAACATTGATTGTTTTATCTATTATGGGAGTTTTGTTGTTGTCATGACCCAAACCTACCCCTATGGGTGTAGCACCGTAACCGGCCAGTAATATGAGATTACCGAAGGCCTGCTTAACAGTAAAACAGTAATACAAAGTACATGGGCTGGCGGAAGCCAAAACAGTAAATAAAAGATATCCAATGAGCTGTGACAATCTGTATGCAAAAAGACTTTTCATGACATATCTACAATCAGTACCAAAACAGTATGCACAGTATTTACAATCATTCAGGTCAGAGACTTAATCCCTATTAAAACAGTACAGTACAATAACATTCAGTCTATACAGATCATAAACAAAAAAGGGGGAAACTAAAACACTCCAAAGCAGCCTAAGCTTGATCACACTTGGAACCTTGCAGTGAGGCACAATGGTTGGCTTGACAAAACAGAGCTTAGTCTGACGCTTCTAGCAACGGTCCGGTGCCTGAACACCTACATATATATATATATATATATGAGCAGTGAGTTAAAGCCCAGTGAATAACAACATACGTAAAGAGGTTAAGAATGAATGTCTTTTCAGTATTGAAAACAGTCATTTATATCAGTATATCAGTTATTCAGTCATAGCAGTCATATGTGATACATCCAATAGCAAAACAGTACAGTAGGTCTTAACAGACCGAACAGTTAGTTGATGGCCATCATATCAGTATACAGTAGTGGTTCCAACATGGGAACCGACAGAGATCTCCGTGTCAGTAGCAGTACAGTACAGTAACAGCAAATTGCTATGGATGCCACGAATACAGTTCACAAATAGGACATCATTCATTCAGTAACAGTATCATTTCAGAAAACAGTACAGTTCAATTGTTCAGAAGATAATCATTATTGAACATATCTTTACAACATTGTTACTCACAGAGTTCTGGGCTACAGATAAGCTAGTGCGCGTCTCCGGATGCCAACCCTACATAGCTACAGAATGAACACACACTAAGCTACACAGTTGGGAAATAATAACTTAATCCCTAATTTGCCTCGGTATGGTTCTACATCAATATCCTCATTAAGATGCCTTAAACTAGGCCTAAGAATGCCTAGGATGGAATGAGGATGCAAAGATGCACTTTAAAAATATTTTCAAAATTTTCAGAAAATAGAGGCCCCGCTCGAGCGGACATGCTAACAAAAGATCCCCGCTCGAGCGTAGCTTATCCCGCTCGAGCGGACTGCAAAAGTACTGGATATGTGCAATTCACGCTCAATGGGCGCTCGACACCCGCTCGAGCGTGTGACTCAGGTCCCCACTCGAGCGTACAATCTTCTGCTCGAGCGGATTGCAAAGCAAAACAAAAGTGCTGGATACACGAATTTCCCGCTCGAGCAGGAGTCCAAAATCTGGAATTTCCAGATTTCAACCTCAAGCTCAAAATCAAGTTTCAATGCATCAAATTCGATCCTTTTGGGCTAATTTTCTGGAAAACACTTCAAAACCCATAACATGACATGTTTCAAAGATCAATTTGAGAAATCAAAGCCCAAAGGTAGTTCAATTAAACCCAATTTCAAACAAGATTTCATGAACAAAATGAACATGCAACATGCATGAATTTAATCAACTTCAAAGCTTCAAATACATGCTCTAAAGAGTCAATTCCTTCAAAATCAAGATGGATTCATGGTCCATTGCAAAAATATGAACATGCATGTGGAATTTCATGAACAATAACCTCAAAACTCAAGAATGGCAACATGCATGCATGATTAAGCTTCAATTCAACATGCTAGGTCCAAATCAAGACTCAACTCTTCAATATACCATGAATGTGTTGCCCCTCTTTGACAGAACTCGGAAGTCATAACAATGACGGGAGTGAATGTCAAAGCCCAGAGACGACCCATTTTTGACAAGGCCGAAGACTTAGACAATCATACGAGATGAACAGATGATATGTGCCCGCAGGCGTGCCCGCAGGCAGGGGCAAAATGCAAATGATATGCACAGAGCCAGGTGATCATGCAAGTGCAGCAAGCTGTAATGAAGCAAGTATTGACAAATAGATGCAACAGTTTTAAGCAAGAATGCAAAGCAACAACTACATCTCATGCAGTTAAGAATGCGGAGAATCATTCAATTCTCGTCGCGTCTCACACGGAGAAGATACGATACCTGCGCGATTCGTCTGGTCGCACCAGCCTCAAATGAACCGTACATACAATATCGTGCCTGCAAAATAGAGAAATCCAACAGGAACAATATGCTAACAACATATATTCAATGTGATTCCTATGATTCCAAAAGTTTGACACACACAGTGTCGGCGAACGGATGCAACATAACGCGAGAAAAGATAATGCGTGACCACGCATGTTCGAGCATGGAAGTATTATACACCAAGAAATCATGCATGACAATGCAAAACAATCATGAGAATGCGAATTATGAGCCGAATGAAGCAAAACGAACATAAATCAGGATGCCCATTTGACATGAAATGATGAACCGGAAAATGCGCATTTTGGTGACGGCAACTCAATCGCGGCCTCTGATTCACCTCCCGGAGAGGTCACAACATGTTTAAAAAGGATACACTCTGATTTGATGAATAATGACGAGACACATATCAATAATTGCAAACAAAGTTCCGGCGGAGCAATTCGGCGCCAGAAAGTGCACTTTTCTTCAACTTTTTCAGGTCCCGGGAACTCCGATTTTCCTCAAAATTTGCAGAGAGGTAGGGGAGGGGGTGGGGGACATGGTCGGCCAGCCCATTGCCCTAGGAGAGGCCATCGGCCAGGGCCAAAAAGGACATGGCCGGCCAGCCAGGTTAGGTGGCCGGCCGGCCACCTGCCAAAAGCAGGGGCAAAATGGTCATTTTGACATTTTCTATATATATGCTTGCCCATTGCCTCCGAAATCACACCCCCAAGTGTGGAATTCTCTCCTCTTGCTCTCTAAGCCATTTTCTCTCTCAGATCTGCATTCTATACGCGCCCCTCGGCCTCCCACGCAAGTTGTTTTTGCGAAATCTTTCAGATTTAAGCACTTTGAAGCGACTAAATTTCGACTTTGGGGCTTCTCTTCTCATTTTCACCACTTGAGGTAATTTTGTTTCAATATTTGGAAAATTTTCCCGGGGGTTGACTTTTGTTGACTTTTTGTTTCCCGAGAGTTGACTTTTGTTGACTTTTTCCAACTTTGGCCCATTTTGCTCATTTTTGCTCCTCTTTGCAGATTTCTCGACATGGCGGGCCATTTCCCTCACGGCGGAGGTTTTCCCGGCGCCGGAGATGACTTTGACATTATGGCATTGCCTCCGAGAATTCGCCCTTTCATTCCCGATCAATATGCCCCAGCGGTTCATAGGCTTCCGCGGGCCACTTTTCGTCATTTCACTGAGTTTAACGACCGAGTACCAAGGGATCTTCTCCTACGAGAGCCAGAGCAGCACCTCTCTTATGATGCAGAGGTATTTTACTTTAGTCTCTGTATTCCTCGTGCATTTCATTTCCCTGCCATGCTTAGACACACAGTTTAGCTTATGACATAGTACTTGCATCCTGAGCATGTGACTTAGCCACTTGAATTCCGTGAACACAGCTCATTGAATAATTGTGAACGCATAGTATACATTAGTTAGGAATTGAACACACGGCTCAAACATTGATTCGCCAAACACACAGCCCGAAGTTGAAAATGAGCACACAACACATACCGACTAAGAGTAGAACACACAGTCCCAAAACTCAGATTTTCCCGAACACGCAGCCCAGATTTGAAGCGAACACACAGCCCTAAACTTTGATGCACTGAACGCACAGCCCAGATTCGAAGCGAACACACAGCCCACTAATTGAGAGTAGAACACACAGCCCCAATTTGAGGTGAACACGCAGCCCACTGATGTTGAGTAGAACACACAGTCCCAATTTGAGGTGAACACACAGCCCACTGATGTTGAGTAGAACACACAGTCCCAATTTGAGGTGAACACACAGCCCACTGATATTGAGTAGAACACACAGTCCCAATTTGAGGTGAACTCGCAGCCCACTGATGTTGAGTAGAACACACAGTCCCAATTTGAGGTGAACACGCAGCCCACTGATGTTGAGTAGAACACACAGTCCGAATTTGAGGTGAACTCGCAGCCCACTGATGTTGAGTAGAACACACAGTCCCAATTTGAGGTGAACACGCAGCCCACTGATGTTGAGTAGAACACACAGTCCGAATTTGAAGCGAACACACAGCCCACTGATGTTGAGTAGAACACACAGTCCCAATTTGAGGTGAACACACAGCCCACTGATGTTGAGTAGAACACACAGTCCCAATTTGAGGTGAACACACAGCCCACTGATGTTGAGTAGAACACACAGTCCCAATTTGAGGTGAACACACGGCCCACTGATGTTGAGTAGAACACACAGTCCCAATTTGAGGTGAACACACAGCCCACTGATGTTGAGTAGAACACACAGTCCCAATTTGAGGTGAACACACAGCCCACTGATGTTGAGTAGAACACACAGTCCCAAACTCAGATGTACTGAAACTTTGAACACGCAGCCCAAATACCAAATTTACTGAACACGCAGCCCGTTTTCACTTCATTTGCACACAGCTCATTTTCATTTCATTTGCACACAGCTCAATTTCACTTCATTTGCACACAGCTCATTTTCACTTCATTTGCTGATCTATGCATTCATTCTAAATGCAGGTTCATTCTCGCACAGTGCGAGGATATGGTTCCGTCACCGCGAGGGAGTGGTATTTTGAGCTTCCGGAAGCTGTCCGGGGCTTGGTCGACCTTGCAGGATTTGGACCATTCTGCAGGGGATTATCTCGTTGCCTCATCAGTAGGACTTTATTCGCGGCTCTAGCAGAGAGGTGGTGGGACACCACCAATTCTTTCCATTTTTCTGCCGCCGGGGATATGACCATGACCCCACTGGACTTCGCTATACTCACCGGCCTAGACGTAGGCGGTGTACCCATTCCCTATGACGAGGATATGGGCCAGTGGGAGGCTGCTTGGATGCACCTATTAGGGACACACCCGCCTGTAGACAGAGGTTCGGGGAGAGTCCGATACTCCTGGTTTGCTTTGCACTTCCGGCGGCCACAGATGGAGCCCGGTACTCCTGAGGAGGCGGAGCAGTATGCCCGCGGTTTTCTCATGTATCTCCTCGGCACCACCTTGTTCGCTGATAGAGGGAACATGGTAGGATTATATCTCCTGAGTGCTTTGGTAGACCTATCACAGGTCAGCCAGTATGATTGGGGCGGCGCTAGCCTGGCTACCCTATACTGTTACATGAGCGCAGTCTCTCGCGGACGGGGAGATTTACTCGGCGGCTACTGGAGAACCTGGGAGGTACATTCTGTCCCTTTTGATTTACATTTTTTTGCTTCTCATTGCTTGTTCACTGCACACACGGCGCACTTTGCACTCTGTATTCTGCTTTTAGCACCTTGTATTCACATCCCGCACTGCTTTTCTCAGCTATGGGTATATGCATATTTTCCCACATTAGCCCCGGAGATGGAGGTGACAGGACCTCCTATGACCCCATATTCACTGATGTTTGAGGGCGAGCACTTGCCGAGGCCTCGAGAGACTCTCTTCTCTCTGCGGCAGTACTTCGACACTGTTCGAGCGACAGAGGTATTTTAGAACTCTCAGTTCTTTTTCCATTTTCATCTTTGATCTGCTTTGTATGTTCTGATTTCTGATTGACTTATGCACTGGTTATCCGCAGATCACTTGGCAGCCTTGGGCAATCTTCGGCGATGACCTCGAGGATCAGTACCCCGGAGGGTCGACTAGTTCCCAGTATAGGTTCCTGCTCGAGGGACCAGTGGGTAGAGTTTGGTTCCTGGGGGAACGCTTCCAGCGCCAGCTATGGGGGGGGGAATTCTCAGGACCCTCCTGCTGTGCCTCCAGACACCATGCGGACTGCTGGCAGATTATCTCCTGAGGAGGTCAGCAGTGCTATGCAGGGCAGTGATGCGTTATTACATCTTCTTGATGGGAGCTACTCCACCTACCGCCGCATATATCTGATGCCCCCCTTGACGGGAGTACGGGCTCCGGCACGGAGGCCCACTGGCGCACCATCTTCGAGTCACGCTCGTGCTACAGACATCCCTTCTTCTAGCAGGGCTGGCACATCTAGAGGTAGAGGCAGTTCGATTCCTCCGATCCCTCCGACTCTTGATCACCCTGGATGGCCAGAGATGCCGACTGAGTTGACGTGTTGGCAGTATGGGGCTACCTCCCCGATTCCGATTCCTATGGAGCCTCCGGCGCCTGGTCACAGATACGTCAGTGATCCTGACTCACCACCGGTATGTTCTACCATTCTTCATTTGTCACACAGACATTTTGACAGTTGCTTATTAATTGATGAATCGAGCTTGTATCTGCAGCCACCTCGGGATTACATAGATCAGATGCTCGGAGTGGTGGCCTCACTCGAGGGGATGGTCCTGCGTAGAGAGGCACAGATGTCCATCATGGGCTTCCAGGTACCCTTCATCTTTCTTGCATTTATCATATTTCTGTTAATGCTCTGGCTTTAAACATTCCATTGCACTGATAGGCTGTGTAGAACACATCTGGCACACACCCCACTCCCATACTGTACTTGCACCTGCTTTATGTTTGAACTGATGTATTGCACTTTGCATTTTCAGATGCCTCCAGTCTATGCTCCGACACAAGGTGGGCCTCCCGGGCCTTTTCAGAGAGGTAGAGGTACTGGGCCTCGAGGAGCTGGGCCATCTCGGCCTCACCGAGGAGCTCGAGGAGGAGGGTCGTCTCGCAGACGCAGGGCGCCCATTGTTGAGGATGACGAGGAGGAGGTCGCAGATCATGTGTCAGACACATCTCCTGGAGGGGGAGGCTCCGGTCTTGGTTCCGGGAGTGGAGACGAGCCTGAGGGGGATCCGGAGGACGACAGCTCCGATCCAAATGGTGATGATGAGGTGGAGATTATCCCGCAGAAGAGGATGAGAGGGCCTCCCCATTCCCGCTCCCGAGGGCACTGATGTTATTTCCTGCTTTATTATACTTTTTAGCTAGTAGTTTGTAGCACTTTGCACATTGTCAGGCAGTTTTATTTTCTGTAAAACTTGTACCTTTACTTTGTTGTAAAACATGATGAAATGAAACAGCTTTTGAAAAGATATTGTATTTGAAATTCTTAGCATCGCATCGCATTATTTCGCACAAAATGGAATTGAATGAAAATGTGCCTCATGTATTACCAGGTCAGGTAGTGAACCGACGCAACAAATAAGAACAAATTGACTCACTAAGAAATAAAACAGAATCTTAGCAAGTTTACAACTCGATAAACAAAACACAACAATGTTAACGACTCAATCGATAAGACTTAACAAAATTGTGTAATCAAAAGGTAACAACTCAAAACACAAAATGCGACAGCTCGACAAAACTTACAACTCAATAAGCAAAAACAACAACTCGATAAGCAAAAATATAGCACGATGTACTTTGGATGGACTACCTGGATAATGGAATGTATCCAAAATTGATAGGCCTGGATGCCTTCTACTGCCGGGAGACAACCAGATTTGCAGGGAGTCCACTACTGCTACAGGTAATGTTTCCCATCCGAGCTCGCATGTATGTTCACTCACATCACTCGGCCCTCGGGCTCGATTTTTCTCACAAAACCCCTATCTCACTTTTCTCTCATCGCACATCTCTCTATTCTTTAATCTCTCATTTTTCATCCCTCCCCAGATATGGTTGATGGATAAGTTGCAAGTTGTGGACTCTTGCCCTGCTTATTCAGCCCGCAGCTACTTCTTTCGGCAACACCTAGTCAATGCTCCTGATGGGAGCTGGTGGTTTGAATGGATGTGCAATTTATCGGCAGATCGCATCGCGTGGCGCTGCCCCTGGCTCAATCTCCCGGCAATGAGCTATAGCATGTCCCGGCAGGTCGGGGTCCGACTGATCGGCTTGACTCATTGCGTATTCTACTTCCCATTCCGTATTCTTTGCCAGTTCGGCCATGATCAGACTTGCCCTTTGGAGGGGATAGAGTATCCAGCTACAATCCCAGTCCGAGGTGCAGATCTTGCCCGGCCTATTACAGCTTGAAGGACCAGAGAGCTCCTGGCCCCTGCCCTTGCTTTCAATTGCACGTTGTCTGATGAGTGCTGGGATTGGCTCAATGAAGAAGCACAAGTTGGGCCTAAGCTGGCATCTGAAGCTTCAACTAGCTCTGGAAGGGGGCGCAGGGACATCTGACTGGACTGTGCCCCAGATTTATTGCTTTATTAGTACTTTCAAGTTTTCGTTATGAATGTAATAAAAAGCAACTTCAATTGTATGCAAGAGCAACAGAACTCTGTTTTGAAATCAATGAAATTGAAGGTTGTGGTACTGAAAATTTTCCGCTTTGGTCCAAAAATGGTCTTAGTTGTAAAAAGATTAATTTGAACAAAGCCAACTTTTATTAAAACTTTTCAAAACTATTTTCGATATTGGATCAGAACTGGACACGCCTGAGATCTGTCACTGAGATGCACAATCCCGGATCCTAGCAACTGGAAAGTTGCCCCTAGTTTGAATGGTGCCGCAGCACTTCATCGCAACGGAAAGTTGCCCCTAGTTTGAATAGCACTGTACCGGAGATCACAACAAATGCTGATGAATAAAGATGACTGAGATGATCAAAATGGACGAAGTTGATCGGGGAAAAGATTGTGACTGAACTTCAAGATGAAGCTGCCTACGTATCCCAAAGATGGGAATCAAGCCTTACGTAGTTCAGGCTCAGGTTCGCTCGAGTATTTTTGCTCTCCTTTTGCGCTCTAACTTTTGCCAAGGCCGCCCTTTGCGGGTTTTCAACCTTGCGAGCTCAGTTTTTATAATTTCAAATTTTTTGTGCTCTGAGTTTTGCCTAGGTCGCCATTTCGGGTTTTCGGCCTAGCGAGCCTCTCAGGGGTAGTATTTCTTCAACTTGTCCATATTGATCGGTTGGGAAAACTCTAAGCCATCTAGATCCATCAGAATCACAGCTCCACCTGACCAGATTGACTTGATGATGTAAGGACCAGTCCAATTAGGTCTGAACTTGCCCCTTGGGTCGTGGATGGGAGCTCGGTTGTCTTTGAGTACTAAATCTCCTTCTTTCAAATTCCTGGACTTAACCTTCTTGTTGAAAGCCCGGGTGATTCTGCGTTGATAACCTTGGACGTGGTACAGTGCTTTCAACCTTCTTTCATCGAAAAGCATGAGTTCCTCAAATCTATTTTGCTGCCAATCTGCTTCGGCTATATGGCACTCGGCCAATACTCGTAATGACGGAACCTCAATTTCAATAGGTAGAACGGCCTCCATCCCATAAACTAATGAATACGGAGTCGCCCCAGTTGAAGTTCTGATCGAAGTCCTGTAGCCCCACAGAGCAAACGGCAGCTTATCTGGCCAATCCCGATAGGTTTCCACCATCTTCTGTAGTATGCGCTTGATGTTCTTGTTGGCGGCCTCGACTGCTCCGTTGGTTTGTGGCCGGTAAGTAGACGACTTATGAAAAGCCACATTGTATTTTTCCAACAAATCAATCACCTCCTTCTTGAAGTGGGAACCATTGTCAGAGACTATTTCATTTGGGACTCCGTAGCGACAGATGATGTTGTTTCTGATGAATTTCGCGACGTGTGAAGCCTTCAACACTGCATAAGATTGGGCCTCAACCCACTTTGTGAAATAATCTATCGCTACCAAGATGAACTCATGCCCGTTCGACCCCTTCGGCGTAACAGCTCCAATTACATCAATTCCCCAGACAGAAAATGGCCATGGCGAAGTCATGTTGTATAGCTTTGACGGCGGAATGTTCATACGATTTGCATGAATCTGACATTTGTGGCATCGCCTGACGAAACCGATACAATCCTCCTCCATGGTGGACCAATAATAACCTTGTCTAAGGATCTTCCGTGCCAACATCACCCCATTCATATGTGCACCACATTCACCCCCGTGGATGGCTTCCATCAGACGCCTTGACTCTTCTGCATCCACACACAGTTTATGCATTCCCAGATGACCTCTTCTATACAGCTTACCCCCACAGATGATGAACTGAACCGACATTCTTCTGATTGCCCTCTTGTCTTTGGCATTTACCCCTGGCGGGTATGCTTCTTTCTCTAAAAAGTTCCAGATATCGTAGTACCAGGGGTGTTCGTCCTGAACTTCATCTATGGTTGCAATCGACTCGTAAGCAGGTACAAATTTCTGGTCGATGATGACTGGACGCATTCGGACTCCACACGGGATGTCTATCATGGATGATAGGGTTGCTAGGGCGTCTGCGAACTTGTTGTTCTCTCTTAGTAGATGAGCGAAATTTAATTTTTCAAACCGAGGAATCAGCAAGTCCAAGGTCTGGTGATACATCATCATATTTTCCTCTTTTACTTTCCAGTCTCCTTTAGCTTGAGACACAACAAGATTCGAATCCCCAATGACGTCCAGCCGTCTTGCCCCTAGTTCTAGGGCTGCCTCCAAACCAGCAATGCATGCTTCATATTCTGCTTCATTATTTGAGACTTTGAACCGGAGTTTGAAGGCTAGAGGGATACGGGAATTGTCGGGTGCTATCAGCAACACTCCTATCCCATACCCATGTTGATTTGACGCTCCGTCAAAGTACATTGTCCAAGTTTCTTCGTCGATATGCAGAATTGTTTCATCTGGGAATAGATACTCAACTGCTTCATCCCCCTCGACCGGGTGGTCGGCAAGGAATTCTGCCACTGCTCTTCCTTTCACTGACTTGCGCGTCACATATGTGAGATCAAATTCGGAGAGCAACAGCAACCAACGAGCTAGCCTACCCGTAAGCGCTGGTTTCTCGAAAAGATATTTGATGGGATCGAGTCGTGAAACCAACATTACAGAGTGAGCTAACAGGTAGTGCCGCAGCTTCCTGGTAGCCCATACCAGAGCTAAGCAAGCCTTTTCCAGTGGTGTATATCGAGTCTCATACTCCAGCATTTTCTTGCTCAAATAATAGATGGCTTTCTCCACCTTATCTTCTGATTCTTGTGCAAGCATGCAGCCCATCGTGGTCTCAGTCACTGACAGATACAAAATCAACGGTTTCCCTGGTTCTGCTGGTGATAAAACGGGTGGGTTCTGTAGATATTCTTTAATTTGCTCAAACGCTGCTTGGCATCGGCCGTCCCATTGGAACTTCTTTCCTTTCTTCAGGAGACCAAAAAGTGGTTCACAAGTCAAAGTTAATTTTGAGATAAACCGTCTTATGAATTGCACTTTACCCAGAAAGCCGCGCACCTCCTTTTCAGTCCTTGGTGAGGGCATTTCTAGGATGGCCTTGATTTTGGAAGGGTCGACCTCGATGCCCCTTTGTGTAATCAGAAACCCCAGCATTTTTCCCGCTGTAACACCAAATGTACATTTCTGAGGGTTCAGCCGCAACCGGAATTCCCTGATCCTTTGGAAAAACTTTTGCAAGGCGGTGTAGTGGCCCTCTCTTTCCTTGGACTTGACAATCATGTCGTCCACATACACCTCAACCTCTTTGTGGATCATATCATGTAGTATTGTGGTCGCGGCCCGTTGATAAGTAGCCCCAGCATTCTTCAACCCAAACGGCATGACCCGATAGCAGTATGTCCCCCACGGGGTGGTGAATGCAGTCTTTTCTCTGTCCTCCGGTGCCATCACTATCTGATTATATCCTGAAAAGCCATCCATGAATGAGAGCAAAGCGTGCCCTGCTGTGAAGTCCACTAACTCATCGATGTGCGGTAGGGGAAAATCGTCCTTCGGACTGGCTCGGTTTAAATCCCTGAAGTCTACGCACACCCGGATCTTGCCATCTTTCTTTGGCACCGGAACAATATTGGCCAACCAAGTCGGATATTCAGAGACTAGCAGGAAGCCTGCGTCAATTTGCTTGGTGACCTCTTCCTTGATCTTAAGAGCCCAATCCGGGCGGATCCTTCTGAGCTTCTGTTTGACAGGTCGGGCCTCGGGGTCAAGGGGGATCCGATGCTGTACAATCTCAGGATCGATCCCAGGCATGTCTTCGTAGGACCACGCGAAAACATCTTTGAAATCTTTTAATAAAGCGACTAAGCGCTCGCGTTCCTCTGAAGACAGCGTGGACCCGATCTGGACCAGCCGCGGGTCCTCCTCAGTACCAATATTCACAAAAATGATTTCATCCGTTAAGGGCTTAACAAATCTCTCTTGCTCCTGCTCAATTAGTCGTTGTAAAACCGGAGGAACTTCGTCCTCGTCGTTTTGATCAAAATTTTGAAAGTCCGAATTTAAGCAATAAATTAGGGGCACAGAAAAGTACTCGGAAACCACATTCACCTCATTCTCATTAAGTTCATCCAAATCGTCCAATTCTTCTGTTACAACAGACTCAAAAGAAAAGGAAAAAGACGACCTGGACAGGACTGTGGCATCCGGGTTGACACCCCCAGGAGTACCAGACTCAGACTCAGTCGAGCTGGAACCTGATTCCGACTCAGAAGACTCGGTGGAATCAGATTCCGGCTCACTACCTGACCCGGAACTGCTGGATAAGAATCCCTCTTCATACTGCCAAGTGAGGGAGGGTGCGATTGATGCGTCCAAAATAGCTGCTGGTTGGCTCGCGGCCATTTCATCTCCAATCATGGAAACCACGGCGTTATTCCCCAAGCAATCTTGGTCGATCAGAGGATCAGAGAGGAGACATGCCAGTGCTACCCCCATTTCCAATTCAGTGCCCTCAGGACTCACTGTCTTATTCTGCTCAGTCTCAGTTGTTGGGTCTGTCTGCTCTTCGGCAACGTCATCCCCGGATAGTTGTAGGTCGAAGAAGATTTCGAAGCCTGGTACGCGCTTCCTCTCCGCGTTTAACCATGGCTCTGGGAAGCCACAGAATGGAAAATCCTCCCCCTCCCGGACAAAGCGTCCGTTCAGGGTACCCCAGATGGGCCTGTGTATTAGGTCAAAAGGCTTCCCAGCCTGCTTTGCTCTGGCTCTGCTAGCCATTTCCTTTCCTTTCCTCGCCCAATCTTCTTTGGTGGGCAGATAACCCAATCCAAAGGTATGTGGATTATGTGGCACTTCGGCCAACGCTGCAACGCCTTTCCGGCCGCTTCTTCCCAATCCCATCCCAGGGATATGCTGTAGCTTGTTCATGAGGTATACGGCTTGAGCGCTGACATACAAACCCTCATTCACAGCCATGATATTCTGTACTACCCGGGCCTCAGCCAAAGTAAATCCCGATATGAACAGGTCCTCCATGCCGTGTTCAATCTCAAGGACTGGCGTAGATACCTCCGGAGGGGGATGGATTGACGAATTCCCAAAAACAATGGCTACTCCCTTTCCGTAGGGGTACTTCACCATTTGATGTAGAGTAGATGAGACAGCCTTCACCTGATGCAACCAGGGTCGCCCCAAAAGCATGTTGAAAGATGCAGGGACCTCCAAGACATGAAAATCCACTTCGTGTTGTCCAGGCCCGATCTTGGTTTGGATTTTTACTGTCCCCAGGACATCCCTGCTTGTATTGTCGTAGGCTCTGATTACTTGAGTAGTCGGTGTGAAGTCCGCAGGCTTTAACCCAATTGCATACGCCGTTCTGGCCGGACAAACATTGATAGCGGACCCGGTGTCAACAAGCACCACCGGAATCCATTTGTCCCTGCATTCTACAGAGATGTAGAGAGGTCTGTTGTGATCTACGCCCTCAGGCGGCAATTCTTTGTCTGAAAAAGTCAACGCCGGGGAACCTCCTCCCGGAAAGACCTACCCAACTAACTGTTCTGGCGTGGTTTCAATGGAGAGTTTAGCTCTGTCCATAGCAGAGAGGACAGCCTGCCGGTGCACCCTCGAAGCCATAAGCAGTCCCCAGATGGAGATGTCTGCTTGTATTTTCTTTAGCTGCTTCAGTACAGCCTCTTCTTCAACCTGCTTCTCTCTCTGTTTTTCTGCCTCCTTATCTTTCCCTGATGCCTCGGGTTGATCAAGGTGTGGGGGCTTGAAATACCGCCCACTTCTAGTCATATGGTCCACCTCCTCGAGGTACCAGGTGCTGTCTGGTTGGCCACCTGCCCAGTCTTCGTCTGTGTGGGCGAGATACAAGTCATCATCTTCCCACCACATTCCACCAGCATCTAGCAAACACCTGTCTGGTTCCGGCTTGTTTATGCTCTCAGCATTTTCCTCTCTCATGCTCACAGCATGTTCAATTTTTGTGCTCGCAGCACTCTCAACTTCCTCATGGTTCTTTGCTTTTCGGGCTCTCTCAGAATCCCATCTTTTTCCTTGTTCCTCTAACAACAACTGTGCGGTTTTCAAAATGTTTTGTTCCTGAGCGAAATTCTCCGTACCGGTGCTCTCCGGCAATTCAATCTAATTTTCGGCCCTTCCGGCCACAAATGGTACTTTTGCCCCTGCTGGGCGTTGTTCTGACTGAAACTCCACAACATCCGGCTGATCATCCAACCACCCAATGGCTTCTGCCGACTCCTCGTATTCGTACCAGTTGATTGATGCATCTCTTGGTTCCTGATCGTTGAAGAGCTGGAAATTGGCAAAGTCCTCCTCCACCGCAGTTAGATCATCCCTCGCTGATTCAAGCTTGTCCCCCCGGATCATACATAACTCAGCCTGTTCCGACAATCCCGCATTCAGCTTTGGTTGGCTTACTGATAAAATATACCCACTCGGATCATAAGCTCTGCCAGCTAAATTCTCAGTTTGCTCCACCCCAGACTCAACTGTTTTGCTTTCCTCAGAAGCCTGCCCCGTTCCATCCTCGGTGGTCACCACCTTTAGCTCAGGTTGGGGTGTGGAGGTGTCCATCATGCACAAGTCCGTGCTATCAGGGAGGATCATCTCTGGCTTGGGTAGGTGGGAGGGAGTGATATAGATACTGGGATCATATGAAGCGACCCCAGTGTGGATGAGGTTGACTCTTTTTGGTGGATCTTGGTTGTGTTTGGGGAGTGGGTTGTTTGTGACGTTGGGTCCTTGGGGAGGTAGAATGATGTTTTTGTCAATGAGATCTTGAACCTCATGACGCAGCCTGTAGCATTGGTCGGTGTCATGACCATGCTGTTGGTGGTATTGGCAATATTTGGCTGGGTTATGGGAAGGGGGGAGTGGATTCGGTAGAGGCCTCGGTTCTAAGGGTTTCAGGTGCCCCTTTCTGACTAGAACCCCGAGGACTTTAGACAAAGGCATATAGAGTGGGGAGAAGGTTCGTTGACCCCTGGGTTGGTATCTTGGGGCTTGATTACTGCTCCCAGAGGCATCAGAAAAAGGTGTGGCCGCTGCGGACCTTGGTTGGGGAGGGGGAGTGGTGGTGACCATTCCGACCTCTGAAGTTCTGGTATTGGAAGAGCCACTCGGGCCCGCATTATTACCACGGTTGAATATTCTCCGGGGCTGATCCCGATCTTGGTCAAACAGACCCTGTTTCATCGCATCCTCTATTTGCATCCCCATATCATGCAGATCTGCGAAAGTGGGGAAGGGAACTACAATCATCTTCTTCATTAACGCCGGCTGGAGATTGCGCACAATCATCCGTATTTGGTCTCTGTCCGTTGGCCTTAAGGTCATCATCGATGCCTTCGCCCTCCACCGGGTCACAAAGTCAGAGAAAGATTCCTTGGGCTCCTGCCTCGTTGTCTCGAGATCACGAGTTGTGATCTCGATCTGCATGTTGTATGAATATTGTGCAAGGAAGGCCTCAGCCATCTCATCCCAGTTTATTTTCACCTGATCTTCCAGCTTTGAATACCAAGTGGATGCCACACCCGACAGGGTTCGACCGAACAAAGAAAGCTTTTGCGGTCGGGTTAGGCCCATTGGTCTTAGAACGTCTGAGAATAGCCGGAGGTGAACCATAGGGTCCCCGGATCCATCAAAGCGATCGATCTGGGGCATCTTAAATCTGTCCGGCAATGTCACGGCTACATCAGTATAACCGTCTTCAATATCTGGGATGGCCTTCACTCCCTGTGACTTCTTAAAGAGCTTCTCCAACTTGCTCAATTTCAGAGCTGTCTGGTCTACCTCGAACTCAAATGGAGAGTCCGGGTGGTTAGGTGTAATGTTTTTGGACAGTTGTGGTAGAAGCGGGGGCGGAGCCAGCCCCGTTGGAAGACCCGTGTCCTCTTGAATGTTTGGGGGGTTTGGCAGAATGTTCTGTTGATTCGGGAGGGTATTCTGGGCAGCCTGGGCATTTTGCGGGTTTGGAGGGGCATTCTGGCCAGCAGGTAGTTGTTCAGGTAATGGGGCCCCGGGTGGAGGAGGAACCTGATTTGAGGCAGACGCTGCGTTCTGCTGTTGTAATCTGGTGATCAACTCAGACTGTTGGGCCATGACAGCGGCCTGTTGTCTGGAAAATTCCGCCTGGCGGATAGCATCATCTTGCATTTGCTTCATGCTTTCAGTCATCTGGCGCATCATCGCCTCCATAGCTGTATTCTGTTGTTCCATTTGCAGAACCGGCAGGCGTATCTCTATAGCAGAAACAGGAAGCTCAACCCGACTATCTGACACTATAGTAGACTGCTGTTCTGGTGATCTGTGCCCTGATATACTGTGCCTTCTCGGCCTCCTTCTGATAACAGGGGGTAGTGAGTGAAACACTGGATGTCCGTCAACTAGATCCTCGGATCGGTTGAGTCGGCGACCTCGTGTCCAGATTGCTTGGGGGGTATCGACGGGTTCGGAAGCAATTGTGCTACAAACTGTCCTAGCAAAAAGATAAATAAAGCGAAAAAGAAATAAATAACCAGAAATAGAACGGGCAGCATAACGGCTTAAATTGAATACACCACACACAGTCGGGTATACAACAACACACAGTTGGTAAGCTGGCTATACACTGTCCTCAAATACTGGTCAATATTCCTGTATCACTGTTCTGATAAACTGAATCTGATATCCGCGGACAACTGATTCCCAAATACTGGATAATGCCCGCAGGCCTGATTCCCAAATTCAAAAACTGATGCCCGCAGGCCTGATGCCCAAACTCATACTGATACATGCATTCCCTGTAGAGGCACACTCTAACAAGCACATAACAGATAAGTGAGAGCCAAAACACCCCTATGTTGGGGTAGGGTTTCCCTGTCCTATTTCGTCAGGAACTAGGGGTTCACTACGCACGCAGCGGTTTCAAACAACCTATAAACGGGTAAGCAACCTGTCCTAGTTTGGAATGGTCACTATGGATCCGAATATGCACTAGGTCGAATGGTCAAAAAGGGTGCCCCGGTAAAACCGGGGTTTGTGTTCCCATGCTGTCAGAGCCCAGAGCCGATCAGCCTTACGGACATGACTTGACAAGACAAGCCTCCGGCAAATCGTTCGGGAATGGCATATGGCAAACACGGTGTCCTAGGCGCACCAATGCAAATGCAATGCAAAGAAACACACAAATATAGTCAAAAGCAGATATCATGAGTTTGAGTCAAGTTCTCTAACTCCCCAGCAGAGTCGCCAGAAACTGTAACAAGCCCGCGGGGGACCTCGCTACAGCTCGGACTCGATTTTTGTTGCGGTTCCAAATCTCGAACCAAAGAGTCCAAATCCGGCAAATCGTTTTGAGAAAAACAGATTTTTTTGAAAGAAGTGCCAAACATGGACTGCTTTGCCAGATAACAGAGTCGCCACCTAAATATTTTAAAATGGGAAATTTAGGAAACCCTGACTCGGTGCCAAAAGGCCACGTGTCCGTCATCACCAAAGTTGGCTCGGGAACTTGGGTACGATTGGGGAAGGTCACATCGTGAGCACCCCCGCTCGCCCGGTCAAAGACCGGCCTCTACTAACCATGATATCTGTTTTTGAAAACATTGTGAGTTCTTATTCCAGTTATTAGCCTAGGTTACTATGTGATGCTCGCAGCAAACAAGTATAGACTGGGCCGTCTGAATTGGAACAAAACACTTCATGTCTGTTTGTTTGAAAATGGTGTGAAGGTGCTACCCGCAGGTAGGCTAAAATACGGATTTGCCACTCTCGAGTGGGCTTAGAAAACAGTGATTTTGCCACTATCTAGTGGGCTTAACAAACAATCAGTGATTTGTCCCAGTCCGGATAACCCAACCTCCACCCACAGGCATTCAAGGCAGTTATATCATATAAGCACATAGCCTCATGGCAAGCATGCTATCATGGCAACACTCACACGCATGCAAGGATGCTAAAGCATAAAACTTACCTAGTACTCCAAGCCAAAACAGAAACTAATTAGAAATCATGCATGATCCTAAGTATACTGAAATGCCTAATGCAACACATGCAAAAATGCAAACTATAGCAGGCTCGGCTATTCTAAACATGGCATATGGAATGCTACAACTAACAAGTACTCAATTTGGAATTGAAATACAAATGCAGTTTGTATGATGCGCCGAGCCCGGTGCATGCAAGACAGATGAATGAATGCAAACATGCTATCATACTGTATGCTAATTGAAATATGCCCTATATCTAACCATCCAAAGCGGGTAAATAAAAGGGAGAAAGAAATGGGGGTTGGAAGACATACATCACACTCACACACCCTTATTACAGCATTGCCCTCGCGCAGAGGGTCATTGCCCTCGCGCAGAGGGTCCGAATAAATATACAGTCCGAAATGAAAGAATAGTACAGTCCGAATATACAGTCCGAATATTACAAATTTCTAATTAATTAACAAATTAATTACAACA
>CM069916.1:89374320-89704456 GCA_036172215.1 Camellia granthamiana | reverse complement strand
TGATGGATGATGTATGCTGGGCTGCCTGGCGCGGAAATCCACTGAGATGCCCCAATTCGCCTCTGTTTGCAATTTTTCTCGAAATGCGTGCCGGACTCCGAAAAGGTGCTGATTCTTGATGTTGCTGCAACAGAGAGCAGGAAAAGGGCATAGCAATGTATTTCCCAAATATATGCATGTCTCGATCCTCGTGCCACCAATCACGCATATCAATGCATGATGGCCGAGGAGTCGGATCGCACAACTCAATATGGGATGAATGCAGATGAATGCTACAACAAAACCTAACTCCATCATGGGTAATCCGGAGTGTCGGTGACTTGGGAATTGAGACCCGTTCCGTCACTCGGAGTACGAAACGTGCCTCGTTTCCCGTGCCCGGGCTAACACCTATCCCGGACACGATGCAATATGCATGATATGCATGAAATGCAACTAACATACAATTCTAGCATGCGCAATGCTATGAAAATGAGATGCCTCGAAATGCGTGCCCACTGGCACGCAAACCGAGGCGATGACATAAAGGCACGAAATGCAATGATGGGCTTACACCAATATGAGAGGGCCTCAGCCACACTCACACGGGATGCCGGAATGGTAAGAATGAGGTGCCTCGAAATGCGTGCACACGGACACGCAAATCGAGGCGATGATGAAATGCAAATCGGATAAAAAACTGAGTGCCTCGAAATGCGTGCACACAGGCACGCAAACCGAGGCGATGATATGAAATGCAAATCGGATAAAACCGAAGTGCCTCGAAGTGCGTGCCCACAGGCGCGCAAACCGAGGCGATGATATGAGGTGCAAATCGGATAAAACAGAGGTGCCTCGAAATGCGCGCCCACAGGCACGCAAACCGAGGCAGAGGCATACGCAATGCCAAGCGGATAAAACAGAGTGCCTCGAAATGCGTGCACACGGGCACGCAAACTGAGGCGATGATAAAATGAGAAAATCAGATAAAATCGAAGTGCCTCGAAATGCGCGCCCACAAGCACGCAAACCGAGGCGATGATATGCGATGCAAAATCGGATAAAACCGAAGTGCCTCGAAATGCGCGCCCACAGGCACGCAAACCGAGGCGATGATATGCGATGAAATGGCATACGGAATGCAACGATGGGCTTACACCTACATGGGAGAGCCTCAGCTCACTCACATAGGCTGCCATCGGGTAAAAACAAAGTGCCTCGAAATGCGCGCACACGGGCACACAAACCGAGGCAATGGCATACAAGCATGAAAATGCAAATTGGGCTTACGCCAACATGAGATAGCCTCAGCCACGCTCACATAGGCTGCCGGAATGATAAAAATGAGGTGCCTCGAAGTGCGTGCTCATTGGCACGCAAACCGAGGCAATGCAAAAATGATACAAATGGCATGGGAAATGATATGCAAGCATGGCAATGGAATTTCAGCACTTAAATAAAGGGGAAAACAGTCCCGAAACAATTCGAAATGACACTCGAAGCATGCATTCATCCCGAAAATGTGAAATTAAGCCCCGAAATGGCCTATAGCCATACTATACATGCGAAATATGATCATGGCAGCAAGAACAGTGGCAAGGCAGTCCCAAATATGGCATATTTCAGTAACAAACTTGGCCAAAATGTAAGCATAGATAGATCAACCAAAGCATGCAAAGTTAGTGGCCAAAAGAGGAGTATTGAGACAAGTGACATATGCAAACCCCAAATGGACAAACTTTCTTCTACAAAATTGAAGATGAGATAAAAATAAGCACAATTGCAGAAGATGACATCCTCAAAATCAGAATACAAACATGCTATAAAATCCATGCAAAATAGGCTTCCAAATAGGCTATATCATGAGACATGCAATGCACACACCAAATGATACAAAACTTTCTTCATGGAATATGTAAAGGGGGTCAAAATAAGACCAAAGTCAGTAGGGGTCGAAGCCCCAAAAACAAATAGAGATAGGTCAAAATTGCATGCAAAAAGTGGCACACTTGATGAATATTGAAGGAGGTGGTATATACAAGCACCAAATGGGGTTGAGCCTCTCTACAATGTTGTAGAGGGGCTCAAAATAAGAACAAAAGAAGTAGGGGTCGGACCCCTAGAAACAAACACAAATAGACCAAAACTAGCATGCAAGAAAATGGCATAAAAGCTAGGTATTGAAACAAGTGTATCATAGAAGCATCAAATGAAGTTGAGCCCTTCTACAAAGTTGTAGAGGGGCTCAAAACAAGCACAAAATCAGTAGGGGTCGGAGCCCCAATTCTCAACCAATTAGAGTATAAAAATGAACCAAGAAAAAGCCCTAAAAGTTGGTTTTGAATACTCACCCTTGAAGACTTGTCTTTCTTTGCTTCTTGGCTTTGATTTGTAGCTTCTCAACCTCTGAAATTTACCTGCTTGCTGCTGAAATGATGGTAGGGATGGTGAGGCTAGGTGTTGATGAAGGAATGGCCTTGACACTTGAAGCTTTTTTGGAGTTTTAAGCTAAGGAAATGGAGGTTTTTGGAGAAGTGTTCTTGAGACAAGTTTTGCCAACCTTGAAGAAGGAAAGGGAGGGCCCTTTAAATAGACAAGAAATGGGGTGTAAAAGGGGAGGGAAAGCACCCAATCTTTCCCTCCCGAAATATCCCCCGGATGCCCCGGGATATGCTGAAAGATATCCGGACAGCTGGGACAGGCTGGAAAGCAGGAAGCTGGCCGGCCAGGTAAATTTGTGGGAGGTGGCCGGCCGGCCACCCCCACCTGGTCGGCCAGCCACTCACCATGGCCGGCCGGCCACCCCCAAAAAATGAACAGTAAAATCTCTGGCCGACCACCATACCAAAGTGTCCTCCAAGGTGTGTAGAACAAGGCCCCAAGGTTGGAATTTGGCAACTCTGAAGCAGGAGTCACAACATAGAGCTTGAAGGAGAGGCCCAAAAATGAAATCAACCATTGCTGGCCGACCACCACACCAAAGTGTCCTCCCGGATGTGTAGAACAAGGATCCAAGGTTTGAATTTGGCAACATTGAACCAAGAGTCACAACATAGAGCTTGAAGGAGAGGCCCAAAAATGAAACCCACAGTTTCTGGCCGACCACCAACCCTTAGGGTCCTCCTAGATTCTCTCATCACAGATATGTAGCTTTGGTTGGAAGAAAATACCCCTAGGGTGTTCAACATTGGCCCGGAAGTGAGCAAAACGGGCTCCGGAGGAGCGAAACTGGTTATCTGGGATAATTGCTGGCTTCTCACCCCCCAGTGATCTTCTTGATGTTGAAACAGAGGTACCTGCCAAGTTCGAACAAAAACTAATGAGAAATGAATGTTCGGGGCCAAAACCGAGCAAATCGGGATCCCGAAAATGGGCTGCAGGTGCCGGAAGTGGTGTTCGGCTGCGAAGTGGGCATCTGCAACCCCAGTGTCCCTCGGAATGACAAAACAGAGGTCCCTGCCAAAAATCAGAGAAAACCGATGCAAGATGAATGCTCGGGACCAAAACCGGGCAGTTTGGGGTCCCGAAAACCGGCTACAGGCACCGGAAGTGGCATACGGCCATGAAGTGGGCATCAGGGGCCCCAGTGTTCCTCGGAACATTAAAACAGAGGTCTCCGCCGAAAACCGGAGAACTCGGAGATGGTTGGGCGGTCCCGAGCCGAGGCACACGGCCTAACAGCTCCGAAAACCGGGAACCGGGCTCCGAAATGGGCAAAATGGCCTACGGCCACGAAAAGTAGCTCACGGCCACCGGGAGATAGTCTACAGGACCACTCCCTTCCCTCAGGAAAGAAAACAGAGAAAACCGAGTCTGGTTCGCAAACCGAGACAAGGCACAGGAGAGGGTTCGGAAGTCCGGAGGCAGGGCGCACGGCCGCGACTTTGAGGCTTCTGAACGAGCACAATATGCAACATCACCGAGCGCTCAATCGGTGACGTCTGAGTCTTAAGGTCGGTCAAAAATGGGGTGTCTACAGTAACATGAACCATGCAAGAACTATCTTAAATACAAGTTCAAGAAGGCAAATGCTCTACCTTAAGTCTTCAATTTCAAGAAGGGAGCTCAATTATGCAATGAATTATTCAAATCTACCAAGTTTCCAAGCAAAATCTCAATTGAAGCCAAAGTCTCCTATCTCTCTCTCTCTAGTCGGTTTGCTCTCAAGAAATGGCAGAAGATACAATGTGTGGTCAAGTGGTATAGTGTGCTTAAACAAGTCCTAGATTTGTCCACTAAGTGGCAAAATTGTAAATAAGGCCAACTCTTGTAATTTAGCTAGTTTAATCTAATTTAATCATACCAATTCACATTTCAATTAAATATACCATAAAATCACATAAATTCTAATTAGCATAAAACACTAATCAATTCCTGATTCGGCTGCCGATAAGGCCTTCAATTTGCAATTTAAAGCGTAAAACATGAACATATCATTTAAACGAAAAACAGATAGATAAGCATTTAACACAATATATTCATGCACTTAATTCAGAATTTCAGTCTAATCAGTTACTTAGCTAGTTCAGTCACAGTTTAGCAGTAAGCAGTGGTGTTATCAGTAAACAGTGGTGAGGGTTGTTACAGTCTCCCCTCTTTATAAAGAGTTTGGCCCTCTAAACTCGAATTACCTTCATTCTGGAAGAAAACAGGATTCAGTGGAAACAATTCGGGATATCTCTTGATCATATCCTCTTCCCTTTCCCAAGTGGCATACACGTCACCATGGTTTTGCCAGTCAACTTTCACTAACGGAATCTCTTTGTTCCTTAACTTCTTGATCCGTCTGTTTACAATCTGGATAGGCTATTCTTCGTAAGTGTAGTCATCACTTAGCACTACACGGGTAGGCTCAATCACATAGAAGGGATCCCGAAGGTAGTCCCTCAATATTGAAATATGGAACACGTTATGCATATGCTCCATTTCAGGAGGAAGCGCTACTTGATACGCCACCGGATTAATCTTCTCAATAACCTCATACGGTCCGACATATCTCGACGCTAACTTGCCTTTGACCCCAAAATGGGTCTGCCCTTTCATCGGTGTCACTTTGACAAAAATGTGATCACCAACTTCATATTCTCTGTCTCGCCTACGGACATCCGCATAACTTTTCTGTCGGCTCTGTGTGGTTTTCAATCTCTGTTGAATCAGTTTTACTTTTTCTGTGGTTTCATGAACAATTTCGGGCCCAAGCAAAGGCCTATCTCCAACTTCTGCCCAACAAATCGGAGATCGACATTTTCTACCATACAAAGCCTCGAAAGGCGCCATACCAATGCTTGAATGAAAACTGTTGTTGTAGGCGAATTCAGCTAAAGGCAAATGGCTTTCCCAATTTCCTTGAAAATCAAGAACACACATTCTCAGTAAATCCTCCAGAGTTTGGATGGTTGTTTCTGACTGGCCATCTGTCTGAGAATGGTAAGCACTACTCAGTCTCAGTTCAGTACCCAATGCTGTCTGTAAGCTTTGCCAGAATCTCGATGTGAACTTCGAATCCCTATCAGAAACAATGGACACAGGCACTCCATGCAATCTAACAATCTTATCAATATAGATTATAGCCAATTTGTCCGCATTATAAATTGTTTTGACAAGTAAGAAGTGAGCAGATTTAGTCAGTCTATCAACAATAACCCAAATTGAATCCATACCTTTACTGGAGCGAGGTAAACTGTAGACACCCCATTTTTGACCGACCTTAAGACTCAGACGTCACCGATTGAGCGCTTGGTGATGTTGCATATCGTGCTCGTTCTGAGGTTGTGGAGTCCCGGCTGCGAGCCTTACCTCCGGACTTTCGGACTCTTTTGTGCTTTGCCTCGGTTTGCGAACCAGGCTCCGTTTTCTCTGTTTTCTCTTCCTGAAGGGAGGGAGAGGTCTCGTAGATCATCTCTCAGTGGCCGTAGGCTACGTTTCGTGGTCGCAGGCCATTTTTCCCATTTCGAAGCCCGGTTCCCGGTTTTTGGAGCTGTCAGGCCGTGTGCCTCCGTTCGGGACTGCCCAACCATCTCCGATTGCTCCGGTTTTTGGCATGCATCTCATTTACTCCCTTTCGAGGGACACTGAGGCTTGAGAGACCCACTTCGTGGTCAAATGTCACTTTCGGTGCTTTACAGTCAGTTTTCGGGGCCCCGAACTGCGCGTTCTGACCCCCGAGCATTCGTTTTGCATCGGTTTTCGTTCATTTTTGGCAGGTACCTCTGTTTTATCACCAGGAAGGCCATAGAAGGGTGGGAGGCCAGCAATTGTCTCAGCAACCAGTTATATCCCTCCGGCGCCCTCCGACGCCCGTTTTTCTCACTTCCGAGCCATTGTTGACCACCCTAGGGCCACTGTCTTCAACCCCAAACCACATATTTGTGTTGTACACACATGGGAGGACCCTAATATTACATGGCTGGCCAGAAATTCAATTTGACCTTTTTGAACCCCTCCTAAAAGTGGCTTGTTCTCTCTCCTGTTTTACAGTTTCCAGCTTTGAACCACAGGGTTGTGATAAGGGGACATGGGAGGACACCAATATTTGGTGGCTGGCCAGAAAATCATTTTGGCCTTTTTGACCCTTGGCCGGCCGGCCATGGGGGGTGGCCGGCCGGCCACCTGCAACTCCAATACATGGCCGGCCAGCTTCCTCAGTGTGGGTACATTACAGCTGTATAGCTTTTTCCCTCCAAAATCTGCATCCGGGGGGACTTTGTTTTGGAGGGAAACTTGATCCATTTTCCCTCCACTTTTTTCCCTCCATTTTGGCCCCATTCTTGTCCATATAGCTGGCCTCCCAGCTCTTTCTCAAGGGCTGAAAAATTTGCTTTGAGCATATACATACATATCTCCCACCATTTCTCTCAAAATCCCTAAGTTTGGCACCATTTCTTCATCACTACCAAGCACTACCACCACCACTCCATTTCCAGCAGCTTGAGAGGATTTCCAGCAGCTAAGAGGCAGCAAACTCAAGCCAAGAAGCAACAAAAGGAGTGATCTTCAAGGGTAAGTCCATTTCCCCTCTTTTTTGGCCTTATTTTGCACCATTGCTTAGCCTTCTTTGCTTACTGTTTTGGGCTCCGACCCTAACTGAAACTAGGCTTATTTGAGCCATTCTACATGTTTGTTGAAGGGCTCAACCCTGTTTGAGCCCCCCATTGTACACTTGTTTCAATACCCTCTTGTAGGCCATTATTTTGCATGACATTTTTAGTATATTTTTAATCTGTTTTTGAGTATAACATGAACTGTGAGTAGGCTTATTTTAAGCCCCTATACAACATTGTAGAAGGGCTCAACCTTGTTTGGGACCTCCATGTATCACTTGCTTCATCACCCCTCTTTGGTCCCTATTTTTGCATGCTTTTTTAGGCTTACCTTGCTTCTGTTTTCGGCCATGATCAGAACTGAAAGTGGCCATATTTTGACCCTCTTGGCATGTTTTATTAAGGGTCTTTGGCTGTTTGATGTATATTTTGCCTACTTCATGTTATACCCTCTTGTGGCCTTAATCTTGCATTGCATTTTGGGCATGTTTGCATACTGATTTGGGTGATCTCATAAACTGAAAATGTTCATATTTTTGGTCCCTCTTCAGTGTTGAAGAAGGGTATTTTTCTGTTTGGGCTTTGCATGTACCACTTGCTTCATTGCCTCCCTTGCGGAGCCATTTTTGTATGCCATTTTAGCCCTATTTGTGATTGCTGTTTGGCCATGTTTTGAACTGTAAAAATGCTAGTTTTGGGGCTTCCTTGCTTCTTCTTTTTCATGTCATGTACCAATTATGCATGTATTGTATAGCTATAGGCCATTTCATGCACCTAGTTTTGCATTTTAGGGAGAGATTCCATGCATCAGGTGTCATTTCGCCTTGTTTCGGGGCTGTTGTCCCCCTCATTTTGCTACTGATTTTTGCATGTTTGCATATCATATTCCATGTCTTGCCATGTCTCATTAGAGTGGCATTTCGGTGCCTGAGGGTCCGTCCTCGGTTTGCGTGCACGCATGCACGCATTTCGAGGTGTCTTGTTTTCATCTGATGGCCTCCTATGTGAGTGTGGCCGAGGTCCACTTGTGTTGGGGTAAGTCCATATTGCATTGTGTATGCCATTCCATTTCATAGCATTGTGTATGCTAGGATGTATGTTAGCGCATTGTGTATGCCATGTTTCCTCGTGCATCGTGTATGCCATTCCATAACATTTTGCATGTTAGGTTATATCTTAGTTACATTTCATGCATGTCATGCATATTGCATTGTGCTTGGGGTAGGGTTTAGCCCAAGCACGGGAAACGAGGTGCGTTTCGTACTCTGAGTGACGGAACGTGTCTCAATTTCCCAGTCACCGGCACACCGGATTACCCATGATGAAGTTAGGATTTGTCATAGTTTTCATGTGCATTCATTCTATATCGAGTTGTGCAATTCGACTCCTCGGCCATCATGCATCGAGATGCGTGATTGGTGGCACGAGGATCGAGGCATGCATACATTTGTGAAAATACATTGCTATGCCCCTTTCCTGCTCTCTGTTGCAGCAAAATCAAAAATCAGCAGTCTTCCGAGGCTCGACACGCATTTCAAGAACAGATGCAAAACAGAGGCTAATTGGGGCATCCCAGTGGATTTTCTCACGAAGGCAGCCCAAACATACATCATTCATCAGAATCAAGGCAGTCCCTGGCTTGCATGCCAGTTTTACTTTTCTTAGTTAATTTGTTTATTAATTAGGAATTTGTATATTATTTCGGACTGTAATATTTGGACTGTATTATTCTTTTGGACCCTCTGCGCGAGGGCAAAATTGTAATAAGTGTGCGTGAGTGTGATGTATGTCTTCCAACCCCACGTCTTTCTTCCCTTTTATTTACCTGCTTATGATGGTTAGATTAGGGCATATCTCAATTAGCATACAGCATGACAGCATGTTTGCATCATTCATCTGTTTTGCATGCACCGGGCTCGGCGCATCATACAAACTGCATTTGTATTTCAATTCCAAGTTGAATACATGTTAGCTGTTGCATCTCATATGCCATGTTTAGAATAGCCGAGCCTGCCATAGTTGCATTTTGCATGTGTTGCATTAGGCATTTCTGTATATTTAGGATCATGCATGATTTCTAATCGATTTCTGTTTTAGCATCCTTGCATGCGTGTGAGTGACTGCCATGAATAGCATGCTTACCATGAGGCTATTTGCTTATGTGATATAACTGCCTGAATGCCTGTGGGTGAAGGTTGGGTTATTTGGATTGGAACAATTCATCAAATGTTTGTTTTAAGCCCACTAGACAGTGGCAAAATCATGTTTTCTAAGCCCACCTGAGGGTGGCAAATCCACGTCTTAGCCTACCTGCGGGTAGCACCATCAAACCATTTTCAAACAAATAAATATGAAATGTTTTGTTCCAATTCATGCGACCCAGTCTATACTTGTTTGCTGCAAGCATCACATAGTAACCTAGGCTAATAACTGGAATAAGAACATACAATGTTTTCAAAAACAGATATCATGGTTAGTAGAGGCCGGTCTTTGACAGGGCGAGCGGGGGTGCTCACGAAGTGACCTTCCCCAATCGTACCCAAGTTCCCGAGCCGAGGCAACTTTGGTGATGACGGACACGTGGCCTTAGGCAAACGAGTCAGGGTTTCCTAAATTTCCCATTAAAAAAACATTTAGGTGGCGACTCTATATCTGGCAAAGCAGTCCATGTTTGGCACTTCTTTCAAAAAATCTGTTTTCTCAAAACGATTTGCCGGATTTGGACTCTTTGGTTCAAGATTAAGAACCGTGACTACAACGATCGAGTCCGAGCTGTAGCAAGGTCCCCCGCGGGCCTGTCTACATAAACCAACAATGAAATCCATAGTGATATGTTCCCATTTCCACTCCGGTATTGGTAAGGGTTGCAGTAAACCTGCGGGTCATTGATGTTCGGCTTTAACTTGTTGGTAATGAAGACATTTTGATACAAAATCAGCAATTTCTTTCTTCATTCCCGGCCACCAGAAATTCAGTTTCATGTCTTGGTACATCTTTGTATTTCCTGGATGGATAGACAATTTTGAATTGTGGCCCTCTTGCAGAATTCTTCTTTTCAGTTCAGAATCACTCGGTACACACAACCTTCCCTGAAATTTTAGTACATTGTTTTCAAATTTGAAATCCGGCCTCGGTTTGGATTCCCGTTCTTCAATGATCTTCATCAAGAAGTCATCATGTTGCTGTTTCTCTTTAATCTCCTCAATCAGTGCTGGTTGAGCAGAAATAGCAGCTATTGTTCCACCTTGTTCACGCAAAACAATCTCAACTTCAAATTTTTCAAGGTCACATAGCAATTCTTTCTGCCCGGTGAGTAGACAGGCTAAATTTCCAATTGATTTCCGAGTTAGTGCATCGGCAATGGTGTTAGCTTTCCCTGGATGGTACAAAATTTACAGGTCATAGTCTTTAATCAGTTCTAACCATCTCCGCTGTCTCATGTTTAGTTCTTTTTGTGTGAAGAAGTATTTCAAACTCTTATGGTCTGTATACACCTCACATGTTGCCCCATAAAGGTAGTGACGCTAAATTTTCAATGCAAACACTACTGCAGCAAGTTCCAGATCATGGATCGAGTAGTTCTTTTCATGTGGCCTCAATTGTCGAGAAGCATACGCAATCACTTTACCATTCTGCATTAAAACACATCCCAAACCCTTATAAGAAGCATCACTAAATACAGTATAACCATCCGTACTTGAGGGTAGGGTGAGAATCGGTGTAGTCACTAATCGAGTTTTCAACTCTTGAAAAGCTGATTCTCTCTGATCAGTCCAGTCAAATGATATCCCCTTTTGAGTCAACTGAGTCAGTGGTAGGGCAATTTTGGAGAAGTCTTTGACAAACTTTCTATAATATCTGGCTAAGCCTAGAAAACTTCGGACTTCAGTGACATTTTTCGGTCTAGGCCAACTCACTACTGCTTCAATTTTCTGCGGATCAACTGAAATTCCATCCTTACTGATTACATGCCCCAAAAACATAACATTATTAAGCCAAAATTCACATTTAGTCAGTTTAGCATACAGTTTCTGTTCTCTTAGGATCTGTAGGGCAGTTCTCAAATGATGTTCATGTTCTTCTGTCCTTTTGGAATAAATCAAAATGTCATCTATGAATACAACAATGAAGTCATCAAGGTACGGTTTAAAAATTCTGTTCATAAGGTCCATAAATGCAACAGGTGCATTGGTAACTCCAAAAGGCATAACTAGAAATTCGTAATGTCTATACATCGTTCGAAAGGCAGTCTTTTCAATGTCCCCTGGTTTGACTTTCAACTGATGGTACCCGATCGAAGGTCAATTTTGGAGAAAACTTGAGCACCCTGTAACTGGTCAAATAAATCATCAATGCGAGGCAAAGGGTATTTATTTTTCACTGTTACCTTGTTCAGTTCACGATAGTCAATGCAGAGTCTCAATGAGCTGTCTTTCTTTTTCACAAATAAGATTGGTGCGCCCCATGGTGAAGTACTGGGCCTGATGAATTTCTTATCTAACAGTTCTTGCAGCTGAACTTTCAACTCTTTTAATTCAGTCGGTGCCATTCTGTACGGAGCTTTAGATACAGGCTGTGTACCCGAAATCACATCAATGGTGAACTCAATATCCCTATCAATCAAATCCCCTGGCAGATCATCTGAAAAAACATCTGGGAATTCTCTGACTATAGGAATACTGTTCACGTTAGTTTTATCATCAATAGGTACAGTCAATACAGAGTATAGATACCCTTTACACCCCTTTCTAATCAGTTTAAACGCTTTCATGGATAAAATCAGGTATGGGGGAGGTACTACTCCAACTCCGTTAAACACAAATTCAGGCAGTCCGGGTGGACGGAAAACAATTTGTTTTGTTACACAGTCTATGGTAGCATGATATTTCATTAACCAGTCCATTCTCAATATGACATCAAAGTGATCAATATTCAAAGGCAGTAAATCAATATACAAATGAACATCCCCAACAATAATTTATATATAAGCACAAGTCATAGATCCTCTAACAGATGAAGATACAGCTAACAGGTAGTTCATAGGTTCCAGTGGTCTATTTAATTTTCACGAAAAAGCATGCGATACATATGAATGTGTAGACCCTGAATCAATCAAAACATACGCATTTTGGGCACAAATAGAGAGTATACCTGACACTATGGTCTCGGTATTCTGTACATCTCCCGGTAAAAGTGCGAACACTCGGCCTTGCCTCATAGGCTCTTTCCCGGTAGTTTTAGGGTTAGGTTTTGGTGCAACAATTGATGCTGCTACGCTTGGTGCAGCTTTGCTATTGCCTTGGGAAGTGGAAGGGCAATCTTTGACCATGTGGCCCACCTTGCCACACTTGTAACAAGCACCAGAGATTTTATAACAAACCCTCTTATGATTCTTACCACATTCAGAACAGGGCGGTATGGAACGATTCCCCTGACTAAAAGTAGTCGTTGACCCTGTATTTTGCTTTTTGTTCAATGAATTGTTTCTGCCTTTCTTAAACTTAAAACCTCGTCTCTTACCACGCCATTTAGATGCTGGTGTTTCAGTCTGTTTCAATGCTTCGATGTTCGACTCAGGCATTATTGCTCGATTGAGAACATTTACATACTTCAGTAACTTCAGAACATTTATTCTGTCAAGTATTTCAACATTAAGGCCGCCTTCAAACTTCCTGGCCTTTTTGTAATCAGTGTCAACCATGTGCGGTGCATATCTGGCAAGTTCAGTAAACCTTGACTCATACTCAGCCGTGGACATGGTACCCTGTTTCAGTTGTTCAAACTCAGTCACTTTGCGGTCTTTAACGCACTGTGGGAAATATTTCTCAAAGAAGGCTCCTTTAAACTGAGCCCAATTCATAGCAGTATTGGTGTCGCGGACCAGCATCCACCACCTTCTGGCCTCTTCCTGCAAAGTAAAGGTGGCCAGTAGCACTTTGTGTGCTTCAGAACACAGAAAAACTTCAAACAATTTCTCGGTCTCTAGGACCCATGCTTCGGCCTTTAGCGGTTCAAGGCCTCCCTGAAAGGATGGCGGTTTCATCTTGCTAAATTTCTGTGTGAGAGCAATTATATCCCCATCATTAGCATTCGGTTCCGGCTCACCCGGAGGAGGAGGTAGAGGCTGTTGGTTTTGTTGTTGCTGTTGCCTTAGGGCTTCGGTCAACATCTCAGCTGTTCTTTCTAATCTCGCCATTCTGGCGTCAGATGATTCGGTTTCATCAGTAGTCCTTGTATTATCCATTTCACTATATGCAACACAGTAATAATAAACATAGGAAGTTGCATACTTTAAACATATTTGCACATTAGCACATATAAACATGTCATAACCACACACACTTATCATGCTCATGCAATGCCCTAATCACTTTTCTAGGACATCCTATAGCTCATTTGGACACGTGTGTGCGGTATAACTCGTGGTTTAATAACGCTCTGATACCACTCTGTCACGACCCAAACCCACCCCATGGGTTTAGCACCGTAACTGGCCAGTAATATGAGATTACCGAAGGCCTGCTTAACAGTAAAAAGTAATACAGAGTACAGGGGCTGGTGGAAGCCAAAACAGTAATTAAAAGATGTCCAATGAGCTGTGATAGTCTGTATGCAAAAAAACTTTTCATGACATATATACAATCAATACCAAAACAGTATGCACAGTATTTACAATCATTCAGGTCAGAGACTTAATCCCTATTAAAACAGTACAGTACAATAACATTCAGTTTATACAGATCATAAACAAAAAAGGGGGAAACTAAAACACCCCAAAGCAGCCTAAGCTTGATCACACTTGGAACCTCGCAGTGAGGCACAATGGTTGGCTTGACAAAACAGAGCTTAGTCTGACGCTTCTAGCAACGGTCCGGTGCCTGAACACCTACATATATATATATATATATGAGCAGTGAGCTAAAGCCCAGTGAATAACAACATGCGTAAAGAGGTTAAGAATGAATGTCTTTTCAATATTGAAAACAGTTATTTATATCAGTATATCAGTTATTCAGTCATAGCAGTCATATGTGGTACATCCAATAGCAAAACAGTACAGTAGATCTTAACAGATCGAACAGTCAGTTGATGGCCATCATATCAGTATACAGTAGTGGTTCCAACATGGGAACCGATAGAGATCTCTGTGTCAGTAGCAGTACAGTAAAGTAACAGTAAATTGCTATGAATGCCACGAATACAGTTCACAAATAGGACATCATTCATTCAGTAACAGTATCATTTTAGAAAACAGTACAGTTCAATTGTTCAGAAGATAATCATTATTGAATATATCTTTACAACATTGTTACTCACAGAGTTCTGAGCTAGAGATAAGCTAGTGCGCGTCTCCGGATGCCAACCCTATACAGTTACAGAATGAACACACACTAAGCTACATAGTTGGGAAATAATAACTTAATCCCTAATTTGCCTCGGTGTGGTTCTACATCAATATCCTCATTAAGATGCCTTAAACTAGGCCTAAGAATGCCTAGGATGGAATGAGGATGCAAAGATGCACTTTAAAAATATTTTCAAAATTTTCAGAAAATAGAGGCCCCGCTCGAGCGTAGGTTTCCCCGCTCGAGCGGACATGTTGACAAAAGATCCCCGCTCGAGCGTAGCTTATCCCGATCGAGCGGACTGCAAAAGTACTGGATATGTGCAATTCACGCTCGATGGGCGCTCGACACCCGCTAGAGCGTGTGACTCAGGTCCCCGCTCGAGCATGCAATCTTCCGCTCGAGCGGACTGTAAAGCAAAACAAAAGTGCTGGATACACGAATTTCCCACTCGAGCGCCACTTTCCCCGCTTGAGCGGGAGTCCAAAATCTGGAATTTCCAGATTTCAACCTCAAGCTCAAAATCAAGTTTCAATACATCAAATTCGATCCTTTTGGGCTAATTTTCTGGAAAACACTTCAAAACCCATAACATGACATGTTTTAAAGATCAATTTGAGAAATCAAAGCCCAAAGGTAGTTCAATTAAACCCAATTTCAAACAAGATTTCATGAACAAAATGAACATGCAACATGCATGAATTTAATCAACTTCAAAGCTTCAAATACATGCTCTAAAGAGTCAATTCCTTCAAAATCAAGATGGATTCATGGTCCATTGCAAAAATATGAACATGCATGTGGAATTTCATGAACAATAACCTCAAAACTCAAGAATGGCAACATGCATGCATGATTAAGCTTCAATTCAACATGCTAGGTCCAAATCAAGACTCAACTCTTCAATATAACATGAATGTAACATGAACCATGCAAGAACTATCTTAAATACAAGTTCAAGAAGGCAAATGCTCTACCTTAAGTCTTCAATTTCAAGAAGGGAGCTCAATTATGCAATGAATTCTTCAAATCTACCAAGTTTCCAAGCAAAATCTCAATTGAAGCCAAAGTCTCCTATCTCTCTCTCTAGTCAGTTTGCTCTCAAGAAATGGCAGAAGATACAATGTGTGGTCAAGTGGTATAGTGTGCTTAAACAAGTCCTAGATTTGTCCACTAAGTGGAAAAATTGTAAATAAGGCCAACTCTTGTAATTTAGCTAGTTTAATCTAATTTAATCATACCAATTCACATTTCAATTAAATATACCATAAAATCACATAAATTCTAATTAGCATAAAACACTAATCAATTCCTGATTCGGCTGCCGATAAGGCCTTCAATTTGCAGTTTAAAGCGTAAAACATGAACATATCATTTAAACGACAAACAGATAGATAAGCATTTAACACAATATATTCATGCACTTAATTCGGAATTTCAGTCTAATAAGTTACTTATCCAGTTCAGTCACAGTTTAGCAGTAAGCAGTGGTGTTATCAGTAAATAGTGGTGAGGGTTGTTACAGTTGTATTGAGTTATTTTTTCCCATTATGAGTTTAATATTGGTTGTTGGTTTGCATTTATGATTGTCCATTTGATAAAATTATTTTCTCATATCTGTAAACAAAAGTGGAAGCTCTTTATAAGATTAGCTAAAATTTCCTCACTCAAATATTTTTACTTTTTAATTAAAAAATCTTAAATCCTCGAAATTGTGATTTGTAATTAGAATTCAATATCAACAATGAGTAACAATTCCCAATCAAATAATTATAGATCTAATCCAATTATGAGAGACTTGAATTAGATCTACTGACAAGCAACAATAATGGCCACAATGATTTTATGTGAAAAAAACCGCAATTAGACTCCTCTAGTTTGTGATAAAAACACCATAGGCCATCGGCCACCAAAGCAATCTAAGAAGAATAAAAATTACACAAGAAATTCATACAATTACCTAGCTAATCTACGCGCCTCTTCCAATGCCATCTTTACCATGGAATTGCCTTTCCAATGCCAAATTCACGATGCCTATGTCGAATCCACGACAATGAGTCACTCCAAAATTCACCAAAACTTCTAAGTTCAAGTTTTCCAAAAACTACAGATAAACATCTCTCCAGGAAAGTGTATTCGAAGTATAAACCCATTGATGATCTTTAATGTAAGCATGTTGATCCATAAATCATTCTTAATTCATCAAGATACACATGTAGATCTCACTAGAAAATTCTCTCTCTGCTTTTCGGACTCCAAGGATGAATATCTAAGAGTCTTACCTTAGATCTAATAATAAAAAAAATACACTTTTAATTGATTGAACCAACTTAGACTGCTCAAGCGCAACTTTTTGTGCTCTAGCACACTTTGTGACATTGCAATATTTAACACTGAAGGTTTGAGAAGCTGCAAGCATGTCTTAACCGTTCAAGTGCAACTTATTTTGCTCGAGCGCACATATCTCTGCTTGAACACAAATTGCTCTGCTTTGAGCACAAATTGGATTGGAATCGCATCCAAAACACCTATTCTCACAAAAACAAAAGAACAAACACAATTACAATTGAATGGAGTTTTATCCAACGGGGTTACCAACTACAAAATGTATTACAATCTCTCCCTTTGGCAATTCCATAACAAAACTCATTTAACGAAGAATTCCTAAGCACCACAACCAATTACATCAAGAAAAAAAAAAAGAACCTCTCAAACTCAAAATCTACAAAACAAATGTTAGTACCACAAGAATATGACATGAACATCATGCATGTGACAATATGACAAGAACGTCATGCAAAAACACTACTAAAAAATCTACTATATTTTTTTCTTTTTGTTTTCGTCATGAATTGACAAAGGTAATGCAACCATCAAAAGGACAAGAGACCATGTCAATAAACAATAAGCACAAATAGTGCAAAGAGCAGATTATACCAATGTAAATCAAGAAGAGACATATACAACCATAAGAAAAGGGAATAGACGATGGAATACCCAACATTAGCACGCGATAAATGAACATTACGGATCAACTTGCAAAACAACTTGCATCAATGTCCCTTTAACAACTAATCTAGCATACCATCACTCAGCAAACTCGCCCTCAACGATTAACCCGAGAAACCTCCTAAGATAAAATTAAAAAAAAACAATAACTAGCTCTAAAAACAAAATATTTTTGAAGAAAAAAATTTGACAAAAGCAATATAATGGAGCGAGCAAGGAATTCTAAGAATGTGTATTTGAAGTATAAACCCCTTGATGATATTCAATGTAAGCATGTTGATCCATAGATCATTCTTAATTCATCAAGGTACACATGTATATCTCATTAGAAAACCCTCTTTCTGTTTTTCGAATTCTGGAAATGAATATCTGAGATTCTCAGCTTAGATTTGACAAACAATGCACTTTAAGTGATTGAATCGGCTTAAACCGCTTGAGCACAACGTTTTCTCCACTCGAGATCTTGAGCGCAACTTTCTGCAGCTCAAGTAAGCATACATATCTCTACTTGAGCTGCAAGTATGTCCTGACCACTCAAGCGCAGCTTTTTGCCCTCGATCGCACATATCTCTACTTGAGTACAAACTACTTTGCTTTGAGTACAAATTGAGTTGGATTCGTATCTAAAACACTCATTCTTACAAAAATAAAAGAACAAATGCAAATTAAATGTAGTTTTGTCCAATGAGATTGCTAACTACAAAAGAGGCCTAACATTAATAAAAACATTTGATTGGTTAGTTTCATTTTAATAAAATTTCATTTACTTTTGAGAAAAAAAGTTTTTACTTATGCTACTCAAAAATGGAGATTGAAGTTGTTCGTGATAAGGAGTTGATCACAGGGGTCCATAAGCAGCTGCAGCAGGGGTCCATAATCAGCTACAGCAGTAGGACTCATCCAATATGTCCAGATCATGCTGAGAAGGATCATGTAACTGTTAGTCCAGCTGTGCAATGTAACTGTTAGTCCAGATGTGCAGGAGAGGTTATTAGAGTGTGTTAGTTAGTTAGTTAGATTAGTTTGTTAGAAGGCACGTGTATAATAGATATTGAGAGTGTATAAAGTTTCTGCTATAAATACAGTGTAAATCTTGAGATTTAACAGTAATGAAAAATATCTTTCAAGTATATCATCTTCTTCATGGTATCGGAGCCTCTGTAAGCTCCAACGAGCAATAATGGTGGTCTCTTCATCATCATCATCTCTTCCACCAAATCTAACCTTACTCATCACAAATCTGAATTCGTTAGTCAATTTAAAGCTTGATCAATCCAATTATATCATTTGGAAGAATCAGATTCATAATTTGTTTCAAGCAACAGAGTTACTTGGTTACATTGATGGATCAGTTCCATGTCCTTTAGCCTCAATTCTTGATTCAAGTAACAAATCAATTGAGAATCTTGATTTTCGTCAGTGGAAGATTATAGATGCACATCTCCTCAGTTGTTTAACATCAACACTTTCTCCTTCTATTTTTTCCTCTGTTCTGCATTTGAAACAAAGTGCAGAGGTGTGGCTTGCTCTTGAAAAATGATTTACTACTTTGTCAAGATCTCCTGTTCATCAGCTTAACAACAAGCTTCAAGCAATCAAAAAGAAATCACAGTCCATAGAGGCTTATCTGCATCAGTTTAAAGAAATTTCAGATCAAATTGCTTTAGTTTCTCATCCTCTTGATGATGAGGATCTGGTTCTTATGATTTTGAATGGTTTGCCTGATGAATATAATTCCTTTAAAACTTCAATTAGAACTCGATCAGCTGGTATTACTCTTGAAGAATTATCTTCATTACTGAGTTCTGAAGCAATTCATATTACCAGTGATCAAAATGTCATCAACATAAACTAAAAGAAAAGTAAGAGAAGTGGAAGTATGTTGAATGAACAAAGAAGTATCAGAAGCACTATTATGAAAACCAAGAGAAAGAAGATGAGAAGAGAAAGTATTATACCAAGCGCGTGGCGCTTGTTTGAGGCCATAAAGAGCTTTATTAAGCTTGCAAACATAGGAAGGATGAATAGGATCTTCAAACCCAGGAGGTTGAGTCATATAGACTTCCTCAAATAAATGGCCATGAAGAAAGGCATTGGACACATCCAATTGACGGATAGGCCACTGAAAATGAAGAGCAAGACACAACAAAATACGAACAGTGGGCTGTTTTGCCACGGGACTAAATGTATCATGAAAGTCAACACCTTCCGCTTGAAGATATCCTTTGGCGACAAGACGAGCCTTAAATCGAGCAATGGAACCATCAACATGCTTTTTAATACGAAAGACCCATTTACAGCCAATAACATGCTGAGAAGAAGAAGGAGGAACCAAAGTTCAGGTATGCTGCCCCTGCAAAGCTGAGAACTCCTCTATCATAGCATGAAACCATTCTTTAGAAAGAAGAGCAGCTTTATAAGAAGGATGTTCAGTAACATCAGAAGAACAGGTAGTAGAAACAAGAGCAGGTAAGGAAGACTTAGATCTAGTAATCATAGGATGTGTTTTGGAAGTAGAAGGAAGAGAAGGAAGATGAATAGAAATGGAAGAGATAGGAATTGGAGAAGGAGAAGGAGGAGATGAAAGAGCTTCAAAAGGAGAAGAAGATAAAATGGCAGAAGGAGATAAAGCAGGAGATGAATCTGTAGAAGGAGAGGAAGGATGAGGTATAGAAGAAGAGCAAAAGAAATAAGTCAAATCAGACATAGAAGTAGGAGAAGAAGTAGAAGATGGAGTAGCAACCAAAGGAAAAAGAGTCTTATCAAAGACAACATGTCGAGAAAGATATATCTTGTGAGTAACAGGATCAAGGCATCGATAGCCTTTGAAAGTAAGATGATAACCTAAGAAAATACAAGGAAGAGATTTAGGCTGAAACTTGTGAACAGTGTAGGGCTTGAGCCAGGGATAGCATCGACAACCAAAGGCTTTGAGAAAATGATAATCAGGTGGAGTATGAAAGAGAATTTCATAAGGACCAAGAGGAAAGGCCCGATTGCCAGGAAGTCTATTAATAAGATAGGTGGCTGTGGTAACTGCATCAAACCAGTATTGAAGAGATAAACCAGACTGTTGGAGTAGTGCAACAGTAGTATCCACTATATGCCTATGCTTCCTCTCAGCAACACCATTCTGAGAGGGAGTGTGATGGCAACTAGTCTGATGTAAGATGCCATGAGTTTGAAAGAAATGAAACAACTTATGAGATGAAAACTCACCACCACCATCACTACGAAAAATTTGAAGTGTAGTACTAAACTGCTTTTCAACAAATGCTTTAAAAACAAGAATTTTATCATAGACTTCACTTTTATAATGCAGTGGATATAGCCAGGTAAAACCACTAAAATCATCCACAAACAAAACATAGTACTTAAATGGAGAAGAAACATGAGTAAATGGACCCCATACATCACTATGAACTAATGATAAGGGCTTATTAACAGTTGAATTAGAAAGAGAGAAGGGCAGACGATGACTCTTAGCAATACAACAGACTTTACACAAAGAAGAAGGAAAATGTGCAGTAACTAGAGACAAGTCTTTAGCAATAGGTGCAAACTTGGCAGCAGAGGGATGCCCTAGCCTTTGATGCCATGTTTGAGAAGAAACAGACTGAGTGAGATGAGCATGTGGAGAAAGATTGGAAGGAACCTGATAAAGACCATTCAGATAATAGCCTTTACACAGGATGGCTTTCGAAACTTTGTCCTGAAGAACAAAGGAATCACTATCAAACAACACACTACAATGATTATCCTTGGTTAACTGATGAACAGAAACAAGATTAGAAGATATGTGAGGAACATGAAGTAGATTTGTCAATTGAAATTTAAAAGGAGTAGGAAGAATACCAGTCCCAGAATTATGAATTGGAACAGTACTACCATTACCAACAACAACCTGATCAGGGCCATGATAAGGTTGATGAAGATGAAGATTATCAAGATCATTGGTGATATGTGTGGTAGCAACCGAATCAAGATACCATGGACTAGGTGAAGATGCCTGAGTGACAGCAGAGTAAGCAGGATAAGGAGTAGAGTAACCACCACTACTGGTTAACAGAGTAGATGAACCAAAAGAAGGAGCACCAGCACCAGATGAATAACCAGACATTGATGGCTGATAGGCAGGATTCACAGCAGTAGATGAATAACCAGACATTGATGGCTGATAGGCAGGATTCATTCTATTGCGACATTCTAAAGCTGTATGATTTCCTTTTCCACAAATCTGACAAAAAATATGAAATCTGCCTCCTCTACGACCTTTATTTCCAGAAAATCTTCCACCACCTCTAAAACCAGAGTTATAAGAACGGCCTCGATAATTGGATTGATAACCACGATTACCAGATTCAGAACCAAATGTAGTCGGAGAAGTATGAGTATGAGAAGAAGAAACTGACTCCTTTGTGGTTGCAAAAGCAATAGTTGAACCAATTGAAAAAGACAAATGAGATTGCTGTTCAATATGAATTGCTTCAGAACTCAGTAATGAAGATAATTCTTCAAGAGTAATACTAGCTGATCAAGTTCTAATTGAAGTTTTAAAGGAATTATATTCATCAGGCAAACCATTCAAAATCATAAGATGTGCAGGAGAGGTTGTTAGAGTGTGTTAGTTAGTTAGTTAGACTAGTTTGTTAGAAGGCACGTGTATAATAGATATTGAGAGTGTATAAAGTTTCTGCTATAAATACAGTGTAAATCTTGAGATTTAACAGTAATGAAAAATATCTTTCAAGTATATCATCTTCTTCAGTTCGTGTATTTTCTCATGTTTCCACCATTTTCAAACCAAATGGAAACTCGCATTTATCCAAGAATATCAAAGATGCTTTAACAATGTCATCTCTCTCACAAAATATTAAAATTGTCAAAAACAATTTGATTATTGTTTTTATGGGATTTTGAATAAAATTTTATTGAGTAATTAATGATTGAGATTACTCAATAAATTCAATTTGGCCCATTTTGGCAACAAAAAAAAGTTACCTCTTTTTCTAAATTTTTTTTTTTTTTTTTTTGCTGATGTTTTTTTAAAACTATGTTTTGTCTTGTCAAGACAAATCTAAAAAGTTTTTTTTTTTTTTTGAAAAATCCCAGAAAAAAATCACTAAAGACAAAATAAGCACAAAAAAAAAATGCTTATTTTGGCTTATTTTTGCCTTTTCTGGATTTTTTTTTGAATTTTTAAAAAAAAAATTATAATTTGCTGATTTGTCTTGTTAAGCTGAATCTAGAAACCTAAAGTTATTTGAAAATTTTTAAAACAAGTTCACTAAAAATGAAAATAAGCCAAAAGAAAAAAGCCAAAAAAAAAAAACACTTCCCATAACACCTATTTATCAAGTATAAAATTGATCCCATTTCACTATATTTCAATCTCATTCATGTGATAGAGAATCTACTAGAACTATTGGCTATGCTCAATAAATGCATTTAATCTTATTCAATGCATTTTAATCTAAATTTTTACAAAGAATGGCATAGATTGATTGTGAAAGTAAGGTTTTTATTGCCAATTAAGTCATATTTTTTATATTAATCCTTATTTACCTTTCCAACTACAACAATTAGGGCATGTTTGATTGGGTAGATTAGAGCATGGGATTGAGATTATTAATCCGTGGGCCCAATTATCCTATGTTTTTTTTAACATTTTGGTTTAGGATTATTAATCAATGGATAATTAATCCAACAAATTTGTAAGATTATTAGTAATGGGGTAGGGGTGGGATTATTAATCCAATGGATATTAATCCAATTGGATAGTGAATACCACACTAATTTAATAGGATTATTAATACTCCACTATTAATCTTGTGAATCAAACATGACCTTAGTGCTTTGGTCCAAAGCTTGGCCATGAGGATGCCATTTTGACACCCCACAAGGGTCAAGTATTTGTGAACCGTGGGAGTGAAGAGTTTAGGCCACACCTAGTGATTACTTCTCATGGGACTTGCACCATGTACCTCTTAACCTTGGCTGAGAAGTAGTATGCAGGCATGCCGTTTACCTCTAGATTCTCTATTGGACAGCGCACCATTTACCTCCAGATTCTCTGTTGAACTGCTCAATTTCTCTCCCTCAAACACTATAATCTCTGGTGCCTCTGATGTGCTTTGCTACTTCTTCGATGAAATTTCTTTAATCTAATCTACAGTGACAATTCCACTGGTGAATGGCATTCGCGATCATGGCTTCAAAGAAATCGATTGTTGAACATGCTCAATCCACCATTGTCACTAAGGACGTCTATGAGCTGTCACTACAGGCTGCAGCTCCTACACCCCCACCCCGAACCAGCCTATTCATCCAGGGAGGTTTCAGTTGATCCTACCATCATTCTAATTCTTTGTTGGCTCCCATTTAGAAGTCTCAACCTAATGAACCAAACCATTTCTTCCATAATCAAACTCTTCCTCTACTTCAAACTGATTCTGTGCCTAACTAATTCTTTATTCCACTTATGCTACTCCAGTTATTTCTAACCTCATTGAAGTCCACAGTGGCAGTGCCACTCTCAACACCGCCCTCCAATGCTTAGACACTCCTGTGGTGATGAGCTTTAACAGCTATTAATCTGTGCATGTGTCATGTAGTGAAATGCTGTTGCTATGTTGATTCATCTTTTAGTGCTGATTTCTTGCATGCTTTTGTCATTGATCAGGCTTTGTTCCAACATTTTCTCTCGTGTTATGTGCAGGTGTTTCTCTAGCATCCTCCTATATCTGTTAGTGAAGGTGATGATTTGAACATTAATTTCTCAATGGATCGATCCAAAGAAAACCATCGGTTGACGGAGGTTGAGCTTAGTTATGAGATAAAAAAGTCTGCTGGTACGCTGCTTCCGCCATTCAGAAATAAATTCTACATAGAGCGAGGAAGAAATTAGATATCGTTAGCAAGTATACTGGTATGCCTTTTTAGCACCTTGATTATTATATAAACATACAATACATGGTGTGCATATGTTTATTTGCTAGGAGGTTTTACTACCATGATTCGCTGTCGTTCCTATGCCTTCAAGAACCTTTCAATAAAATATTAATAAAGCTTGCAATTCATAGCATTCAGCCCTGAACTAGCTTGTGTTTGTTGCAGGGTCACTAGTTTCACCATGAACTCTCTCCCTATCTTCCAGATTGCTGCCTTCAATAACAACTTATGGTTGATCACGTTTTAGATCTTCTAAGCCTAACACGACCAATTTGTTCATGGTTAAATTTGAGTTAACTGAGAAACCCAATTGAATCGGGTCAGTTATTGTCACGACCCAAACCTGGCCCTAAAAGTTTGGTCCATGACCGGCCTGTACATAGGCCTCAAAACAGAATTTTAGAATAATATTTAACCACATACGGCGCCTTAAGCGGAAGCAATATCAATAAAAGACAACATCCATTGAGCTTGTGTATACATGATAGCTTAATTAGATTTAAGCATTTAAATACATTCCCAAAGTTACATATACAATCACAGAATTTATATAGATCTCACACACACTTACATAAGACTTAATAATTTATATGACTCCTAACACAAATTAAGGCCTCCACACGAAGGCATACCCCAGGTGACTTGGCAGACAGGCGAACCTCAGTACAACTCTAGTGTCAGTCTCCGATGGCTCACTTACAGAAATATACATAAAACGGAATGGGCAAGGCTCATTGAATAATAGCAATGTAAGGAGGTTAATTGAATAAGCAAAACCTTGAATAAAATAAATAGACAGATACCAAACTATACACAAGTCTTATCCATAACTATATTTCAATACGGTCTCAGGCTCACATGTAATACAGACTGGCTTCAAGCCCATATGTAATACAGACCGGCCTCAGGCCCATGCAGAATACAAAACGGCCTTAGGCCCAACAGATTATACAGAGCGACCTCAGGCCCAATGGATTATACAGAGCGACCTCAGGCCTAACAAATTATACAGAGCGGCCTCAGGCCTAACAGATTATACAGAGCGACCTCAGGCCCAACAGATTATACAGAGCGGCCTCAGGCCTAACAGATTATACAGAGTGGCCTTAGGCCCAACAGATTATACAGAGCGGCCTCAGGTCCAGTATTAGCAAAACAGAATAATCCCAGATTCATAAGAATACCATTACTCAATAGTGCACATAGATTTTCCCATGGTTTATTACCAGTCGACATAGTTGTCTTGCGAATAACAGAACATTAATAATAACTATTAACAGAAGGCAAATATATCATTACATTAATAGGGATAGAACAATTCACATCATAACTGCCTCGGGCCCACGTCTATTACTAGGGACAAAACGACCTTAGGTCCATATCCATGCCATTATTCAATCATATCCATTAATTTAATCAAAGCATAATATCAATAGAATAGGCCATTCACAAATAACAATACATAAATCATAATCACAGGAAGTAAGTGAAACATATCGTTACACTACTATTACTCATAGTGATCGACTCCCGGTAGTAATGGGACGATGTCCTCGTCTCGACCTACATGCACAATGCACAACACATAATATGAGATTATAATCGATCCTTTACTTATTCTCTTTGATCATTTAATCAATTAGCCATGGTGGTACCAAGCTCATTATTCCTTAATAAGTTATAATCCATGTCTCAGAAAATAGGAGGAATCGATGGAAAATGGTTTAAGCGAAGAAACGGTACAAACCGGTAAACAGAAAGTGAACAGTCGTCACTAATTTGGGCATAACTATTTCTGTACTTATAATTTGGGAGTGAAACCACCACCATTGGAAACTAGACTTCCGGGGCTTGATTTTAGGCTCAAGAATCATTCAAAACGGAGTCCGGATGCAAAAGATATGCTTATTCAAAGTTGGCTGAACAGAGCTGTCCCCGCACGTGCGGGAAACAGGGCCGCACGTGCGGGAATGGGGCCGCACGTGCGGGACTACGTGCCTTTTTAGCAGATTCAAATTTGGTTTTGGGACTGAACTGCCGCACGTGCGGGAAGACCCGCCGCACGTGCGGCTCTGGGCAATTTTCAGTCCGAAAATGGCTTCTTGATTTGGACCTTCTCATTTCCAAAGTTAACCCTCAAATTCATGTAAATCAAAGCACAAAACCCTTTAATACATGATCAATTTCACATTATTAATTTCCATCAAACATCATAACCTCAAAATACTACTCAATTCCCAAGCACAAGAACAAAATTAAGATTTAAAACACAAGAGCATAAAGTAGCCATGGTTTGGGGTTCAAAGCTCACATCTTTCATATTTACATATATCTTCATTCATGTGTAGCTAATCATGCAAAACTTCAAGATTGGAGCTCAACTTCCCATAATCAACCTCAAGATAAACAAATATAAAGAATTTAACTCTTCAATTAAGCAACTCTTAAGGAATCAAGGTTCAATTTCATAAAGAGAGTTCATTTCATCATAACCCAAAACTCCAATTCATCTATATATTACGGCTTCCAAATCAATCCTTGATTTCATGTAATTGATGCTTTAAACATAAGGATTCAAGATAGATGGTCATACCTTAGTTCAATCTTTGTCTTTCTTTAGTTTTCTTCAATTTCCCCAAGCTTCCATGGATGGTGAGCTCTCTTTCTCTCTTGAAGAGCTTCCTCTCTCCTTTGCTCTCCATTTTCTCTCGGTTCTCTCCCTCAGATATTTTATTTGACTTCAAGTGATGAGTTCCACCACTCATATGGCACATCTATACATATATATATACACACATAAACTTAACACAATAGGGAGAGCCAAACACGGCCTTACGAATCGCACGAAATCAAATTTCATTAAATTAAAATGCATTAACCCACAAGGACATAAAAGTAATTCGGATACGGATTTTGGGGTCGTTACAGTTATGGTCAGTTTTTGGGCCTCTATCAGTGTTTACAAATTACAAGATATACAGTTGAGAAAATTTTGCATTTAAACCTGCAGCATGATTCTTGACCATTGTAGTTGGACAGAAGGAACAAGGGAAGGTGAAGGATCCACTGCTAAAGGGCCCTCTTCCACTTTGTAGTGAAAGGTTGCAACCTAAGAAGCATAGAACACTTTAAGACATTCTTTACACACTTGCGTTGGGGGACACATGTCTTCATTGCTGAAACACATGAAATATATTAGGAGTTTGAACAAAATAACTTGAGATCTAATGATGAAAGTACTACAGATTTATACATATTAATCACCCATTCTTTAAACTTTTGAAATTAATGTTATGTTGTATTTTGATTATTTTTGAATGACATATTCATATATATATATATATATATGACATAAATATGCATTACTATATTTTGGACATCCCTCACATGTTTGCAATTTCTGAGAGAGAAATTTGTGTTGGTATCTGTAGTGTCGGTGCCCTTGCTTTACGGTTCTGTTGGTGCCCTTGCTTTATTGTGGTGGATACATTGATAGAACTACTTAGTTTTGGATGCACCATTTTTTGTGTGCCCTTCCTCTTTTCTCTTTTATTTTTGTATTTTTGTATTTTTATCAAGTGGGCTTGCTAGTGAATGTGTTATTTTCTGATGGCTTAGGGTTTGTTTTCTTTTTCTTTTTCTTTTTCTTTTTATTTTTATTTTATATAATTTGTTTATTTAGTCAATGTTATTTAATTCAATTTATTTGCATGGTTTCATCTCTCTGATCAAGTCTTTGCTATGCTTCAGTGCCTGAATGTGAGGGACATATACCCTGTAAGTTATTGTGCTGACTGCATCCTCGGGTTAATTATTTCTGGGAGTATCTGCATCAATTTTTGAGCTATTTTGGCCGTTCCACTCTGCTTTTTATTTTTCCCTTTCCCTTTTTTTTTCTGTCTTTTTGTAATGTGCTAAAACAAGAAACTATCTTGTTAATTTATTGAGAAATTCGATTTCAGTGTGCTTATAGGGATTTATTTTTTCAAAAGGAATGGCAAAGGGTGTGACAAATTTTATGTATAAGAAATATATGAATTATAGCAATTGTTTGCTGATCTCCTCAAAACATTTTTATCACACTGAAATACAGAATGTTCCATTCTGGTTATAGTGGATACTTGAATTCAATTGATCTTTATCTTAGGTTGTCTTTAGTAATTGTAGTATTACCCTGCTCAATTGCAAAGCTAGTTTGCTCATGTATATATAGTAAAGCCTTTGAGAATTGAGAATTGTTACTCACAATTTTCAACCCACAATGATAGTGTGGCAAGGGAGTCGGGCCTTGTATACCACTATCCTCAATACTCTTTTATATTTTATTTTGTAGGCTCCATTCTAAGCCCACAACTATGACCTGAACCATTCATTTCGTAAACCTCGCAGTGAAGGCTATCTATGCAAAAAATCAGCTTCATAAGATATTGATGAATAGATGAACAAACTGTATTTTATTTTACAAAATAAATGGTTGAAGTTTAAACTCATAGTTGCTGTCTATTTTAATAAAGAAAAGAAAATGTAATTTGATCACAACTCTATTGATGTTTGATGAAATGTTTTGCATAGGTAGCTTTCACTGAGATGAACGGTTCAGATAATCGTTGTGGACTTAGAATTGGATCTATAAAATATAGTACGGAGAAATATGGAGGATAGTGGTATGGAGGGCAGTTATTACCTACTATATTATTGTTATTGGAGAGTTTGGTTTAGTTAGGAATTTATAATAATGATAAGAAAATTTTATATATTTTGAACTTTTTTTGGTACTCTTAAATGGTTCACATTCCAACGTGGGGGTGTGAAGATTAAATTCCTACTTAATTTGTGAAAGTGATTTCAGCTTGAGTGGCTGACCAATAATCATTTTTTCATTCTATTGAAAGTATTCGTGATCTTATTTTTGGTGCCAAAGCTAGAAGAATTGAATTTCTTCCTCCTCTATGCACCCCTCAATATTCTACACTGCACCATTATTATGTTAAAATAAGTCCAACGAAGGGCCAGTACACTTCTCACGAATATTCTAATTTGCTAATTAGCATATACTTAAGAGTTACTCTTAGGCCTATCAGCGGTTTGGCATAATCCGAATCTAATCAGATTATAAAATAATTTAAACATCCGATTAGATTATGAAAATTTTGACATGAGGTAATTTGAATCCAGATCTGTATTCGGGTTATTAGAGTGAGTCAGTGTGTGCTTTGCAATTAATGTATCTATGAGCTGTGTGGCCATTTCAATGCATCCTTGGTGTTCACCATGCTTTAAACCATTATATATTTCACCCTTTATTTTTGGATCCATCACATGCATATGCAATTACATTGAAGCTTCCTCTATGTAACTCTTTACAAAAAAATATTTATTATTTATTTTTTATGGCCATTGTTTCTTGATAAATTCACTGCCCTTTTAATTTCATCCTCTCTTCAACTTCCAAATTTTATGCCCCATTGTTTTTTTCTGACCTTTTCTGCTCCTAGAGAAGAATGTACAGAATATCAAGTACTAGTCGATTCTCCGATGAATTTTTGGTCAACTTGTCACCGGCTGTGAAATCTCCAGCTACTGATGACGATGACCTGCTGCAGCCCGTGTCTGATCATCGGATTTCGGATGGCAACAAGAAGGAAGTCCCTTCTCCTTCTCAGCAGCAGCAACAGAAGAAGTCTAGAGGGGAGAATGTTATTCACCTCATTCCACCTTTTCTGCTTCTGTGTGCTTTGATTCTTTGGTGGTTCTCTGTTCCTCTTAATAAAATGTAATCACCTCTCAAGCAGCCTAACCTAACCAAGCAACTTCTTTTGTTTTTCCCCTGTTACTGTCATTGTGTTGGAATGAATTTATCTTTTTCTTTTTATTGTATCATGTTGTATCACTGTTTCATTGTTTGGGCTGTTGTTTCTGAATAATTGAAGTCAGAAGATACTTGAAACGTATTTTTTAGTAGAACACATTTTTTTTTTTTTTAAATTTTATTTTTGTGTGTAGAAAACATTTTCCTATGTTTGATTATATCCTGAAAACTAATGTACTACTAGTGGTTATATTAATGGTGGCGGGGTGGTGATAGCCGTGGGATGAGTTGGTGGTGGCTGTGGTGTGGTGGTATGGGATAGAGGTGGTGGTGATGACGGTGATGGTGGCATTAGTAAAATTTTAATTAAAAAATTGCTTTTCATCTTTAAAAAGTGAAAATCTTTTCGCTCAACTAAATTTATTTTTTATTAATCATTTTGTTTTCCATTTTTGAAAAACATTTTAATGAAGTAGAGCACTCAGTTTTATGAGTTCTGCTCTAGGTAATTTTCATTTTGGGATGTTGGAAATGCGCAAATTGGCATACTCTGCTCTAAAAAGAGAAAGAAAAACACTTTGCTTGCAATTGTTTTTCAACTATGCTATAATCACACACACTTGGGTATGTAAGTATGTAAGTGGTTTGTTATGATCTCGCAATGATATTTTTATAATTATGAACAATATTAATGAGCTTTTTGACTTTTAATAAATAAATATAAAAGAAAAATTATATCTCACCTCCTTAAAGCATCACTTAGTATTACTTTTATCACATCAATTAAAAATTGTTACATTTTGTCACTTTTGAATATCAATTTGTATCAATGTATGTGACCTTTTCCTAAGAATTCGTTATATAAATGGATGAAAATTATGTGAAATCCTTAAGATGACCTTATTTTTCTCCTCTCCTTCAGTCTTTCTCTTTCTCTCATTTTTCATACGCAAGTCAGCAACTATGCCAACGTATACTATGACTGGCATGATTCTTGTCGTGGGTAGAAGAAAAGAGCGAAAAAGAAAAAAAGAAAAAGAAAACAAGAGGTCATTTTAAGCATTTTGCAACATTTTTGTGCAAGACACATCAATTTTTTTCATTCATTTGTGTAAAAGGATCCTTAACATAATAATATCTTGATATAGGTTAATAATTCAAGGTGACAAAGTGTAATGTATTTTAATTGATGAGGTAAAATAATAATAAATGATAATTTAAGACTGTAAACAATTAATTAATATATATATACAATCAATAGAATTGGGAAAGGAAAGGAAACAATGAAATAAATCTCCCAACCCCTTTCTTGTGTTTGTTAGGCTTTTTTTGGTTGATCATTTGTTTGTAACTTTGTACACAAAAAGGATCATTCTCACTTTAGAGTTGGGCCCTGTACCTTAATGATGAGGGCTACAAGCACCCTTTGCCCAATGGGGGCGAAGGGGTAATCTAGATGTAGTATATCAGAAATGCTATGTAAATTGAAAAAGGTATTTGAAATAAATTGTATAGTGCATATTTAAAGTTAATGAAACTTGAAATAATTGTGATCAATAGATATATTTTTTAAAGTAATTTTTATGAATATGTAATATTGTTGTTGATACGGTTAATTCTATGACAATGAGATTAGCAATAAAGATATGTGAAAGGCGTAGATAAAAATATGAGATTAGCCAGAGACTAACATTGCCAACTTCAAGTTGTTTGGCATGACAATGAGATTATCTTTCGGGTGCCTCCTCCTGCTTTGAGTCCTTTATTAGCTAGTGATTGTCAAGGTGTTGAATCCTTGCATAGGGCTGTTTTGTAATCTCTTTTCGGGCTTAGGTCCCCATTAATACCAATATATATATGAGATTAGCATTACCGATTCTATTTATTTCATAAAGTTTATTGTAAGTTGAAAATTAATCAAAAAGTAAAAGTTAAAAAGCGCCCTCAAATTTTAGATAATCAATTTTTTTTATGGGTTATTTAAGTTATTTTTACCTAATAAGCTATATGAGATGGGTTCTTGGAAGCTCACCAGAAATGGTGATTTTATCGGGAAAGTCACTGACAAGATGAACTTCACTGGAAAAAATGATTTCATTTGCAACTGGAAAAGAAGAGGCTAGAGATTTGTTGACAATCAAACTAGATTCAAGAAGAAATGGAGAGAAATGGTGGTTGGGTGAAAGATCAAAGCAAGCAAGCTAGAGAGAGAGAGAGAGAGAGCATCCCATAGAATTCCACTTTCATTCTTCATTCCAACTTTCCAGATTTTTGCTAGTGTGTTGGTTCTTCTATGAAATGCTATGGGTGAGTATATATATGTACACCCAAAATTGGCTTGATAACCAAACAATTGGCAATTCTGGATTTCGTGATAATTGTGGTGAGGTTCTCCAAACTAGAACTAAGAATGACAGATTTGATCTCATTGCAGCCCTCATGCCCAGTTTCATCAAAGCTGTTAATTGATAAAAATTTTATTCCTTGTCCTGTGAATCTCTACTTTCCTATGAAAATAGGATGTATTTTTTGATAAAACGAGCAATGTCATTAGCACCATTACTCATACCAAAATTTCATAGTGACAACTAGAACAATTTTTTGTCAAGTTATAAGGCCCGAACTTGGTTTCAACAATGCCCAACAGGTCAATTTAATTATCACCTAAGCTTTTATAGATACTATATGTTGTTTAGAGGGGTGATTCATGAAACCTTCTCTTTCTTTTTTCCCTTTCAGAGTCTACAATCTGAAACAACCCTGAGACCTTTGCTAGCTCAGAGGAACCAAATATGACAGAAAGTAATTAGGAGCTGATAAGTTAGTTAACTAGAAAATTGGAAGATCACAAGCTAGTTATACTAATATGGTCTTTGTTCTTTTTAAGTAAATGGTTGTTGACTTAGTTTTAATAAAAAGATATCAAGCTAATACAAATTGACGCCTGATAGTTTGTCGCAATTTGGGATTTCCTGAGGAAATTATCACGCTTTTGATTCGATTTGGGATTTTTATACTGCTACATGCTTCTAAAGGGAAAGCTAAGGAAAAATTGAAGAATTCGAACGATGGTCCTCCTTATGCATTGCAGTTTTAGGGATCATGCATGCTGTTAATCGTGTTTATAATTTAGCAATCGTGTTTATAATTTAGCAATTATCAAACAACAAGAAGATTAAGTTGATGTCTTTGGACAATAATTGAAGTAATTGACTTGTACATTTAAAAGAATAACAAATAATTTCAATTGATTAATAACAGCATCAGATGAGAATCAAAACTTTCGGCAGTTAACATGTTGACAAATTACCTATATAACAGCATCCAATAACTACATATAAAATAAGAAGAATATGCCTAGTTGAATAACTATATTAAAATATTTTTTATATATAAAAATTACAAAAAATAACAAATAATCTCAATTGATTAATAACTTCCATATTCACTTGAGCAACTACACCTATGATGTGTTTTTGCCTAATTCCTCTTCACTTTAACAAGAGCGAACCACAATTTTGAACCCACCCGAAATGACCAAAGTTGTACAATCATTCCTTCGCGCAGCCTATTGTTCTTTACAACACGATTCCAACTTGTTGTAAGATTGTAAGTTGTACTTATTTTGTTTGATTTTTTAGGCATGTCCCACTTCTTAAGACATATATCAGAATCGTGGCCCGACGGTTCAATTAATTTGACTTCAATAGGTGTCTTATGATTTCCAGTTCTTGTGTTGAGCAAGTCCTTCTCTTCTTGCGTGAGGAATCCATTATCGATTTGACATAATGGCAAAGATAGACGCCCATGTGTATGGCTAAGGTCTGTGCGGTATAATGGCTTTTCAATCACAAAATTCAATTCAGTACCATTCAGTCTTTCGATGTAATTCTTGAATTTAGCGGGCAATTCTGGTGGAACTATAGTCACCTTTTCAATCATCCTCCTCTTCTTTGCTGTGCCCTTTTCTTCATCATCACTGTAATCTCCATCATCGCGTGGCTGTTTTGAACAAACTTTCTCAGATTTCTGAACCATCTTCTTGATTTCATCACCATAATCTCTATCAACTGAGAATCTTGCAGGCTTCGATACGAAGGACTGGTCAGGCGGCTTCAATTTCCATCGAATTTTGGTAGGCTTCTTTGTCATTGTTGCCTCAACCTCAGATATCTGATCAACTGGGACTATAACAGAACTTATATTCTTGCAGCGGTTGATGTTCTCTCTCATTGATCTTTTCCCCTTTGGGATTATAACAGATTTTCGAAATGGTGATCTTTCTCCATCATTATCATCATCAACATCAATAACAACAGAACATGAAGAAACAACACCATTCTTCTTCGAGCCCTCTCTGTCGACAGAGACAGAGACAGAGACAGAGTGAGTATGATGATCGTCGTCGTCGTCATCTGGCTTATGGGTTGAGTTGTGTAACTCAGACATAGTGAGCCCATATAAATCAACGTTACTGTTGCTGATGAACGTCCTTAAGACCTTCAATTTCGTGTCGTCGTCGAGTTCGAGAAGACCGTTTCTTGAACACTCTACTTTCTGATGGTATTTAGCCCAATCAGAGGGATTACCAGCCTCCAATATCAACATCTGAATAAATTTAGACGAACTCATGAGAGCTTAAATTTGTTTGTGGCTTGGGATACTATGGTTATCGATGTATATATATATCTGAGAGGGTAATTTATACTAAATTGGGCCGAGCTGGGAGTTGGGCCTAGATAGGCCCAAATACGAAAGATATTAGGTACACCGGTCAAAGGGGTACTACGGTTAGTCCGGTTGGAAGATGAGCACGGTGTAGTTCGGTTTCAGCGTATTGGATTATTCCGGTCGCGTCTTCTAACCTGAGTACAAGAGAAGCTTCTGCGGGACCATTTAAGTTAGTTCGGCTCGACACTTCTACGGATAGCCCGGTTTTAGCATGAGGAACCGGAGTAGAAGCGAGGGAAAGAAGAGCCGAACTATAAGTTGATCGTACCTGCCTGTTTAGTACAGCGGTGGGTAGTTCGGTCTTCATTGATTACTTCGGTCGTAGCATGTGGGAAACCGAGGTAAGCTATGACTCTGAATATAGTTCGGCTTAACTCCCTTATGTCTAGCTCGGCCTTAGCATGGGAAAGCCGAGGTAAGGGAGAGAAGTAAGGCCGAACTAACAGTTACTCCGGTCATTTGGAGTTCGACCATAGAAGGACCATCTCACTTGGTTTAAGCAGTGAGGGGGGTGTTGGAGGATAAGCATTATCTTCCAGGAATGTGAGTCCTAGCAGGACTCTACATGGAAGAGTTAGAGTCCTACTAGGACTGTGCCACACGAAACCTATATAAGCTCACCAATATCACCTAAGAATGGTAATGCAACTTTTGCTCCCTGACTACATTGAGCTTTTGCCTATTTCTTGCTTACTGACTTAGGCATCGGAGAGGTTTCCGGCATTCACCCGCCGGCCAGCTCATTTTGTGTTTTCAAGTGTTAAAACGACGACGTGCAGAAGAACATAGGCTTGATCAACAGGATTATACGTGAAGGTGAATCTCTTTCCCGTACAATTGGCGCCGTCTGTGGGAATAACAGACAAGAACAACCTCTTGATCAAGTGTTTTTCTCTCAAAATTCAATGGCGAACAACGAAGAACTGCCTCAGTCCGCCATTGACGAACAAACTCCAGACGGAGCCGCAAGGCGCGAAGGCCTACCTTTGGTCCCTCCCATGGCGAACCTGGAATCACAAAGGCAAAATTCCAGGAGGGATGCAAGGGGACGAAGGAGGAATAACAGCCCCCATCCCTCTCGTTCGCAAAGCCCAGAAAGGCAAAGGCGCAGGGTTGATCCTCAAACTTTGGAGGATCGCGTCAGGGAACAAGACGAGTTGATACGGCGGATGGCGGCAGACATGGAAGCTCTAAAACGCCAGATGAAAGGAAAAGAGGTGGCGACAGGAGAGGGGCGCACAAACAAGACGCCCCCTCGCCACTCAGAGGGTCGTAGTAGGAATTCTACACCCTCCCAAGCAGAAGACAGAAGCCTCAGGACAAGCGATACGCAATCAAGATCTTCCAGAACTCATCACTCCAGGTCTGAGAGGGCGAGATCTGAAAGGTCTTACACGGAAGGAAGCACATACCGGCCTTCGCATATGCACCAAACAAGGTCCAGACAAACGGAGTTACCCAGGTCGTCCGACCTACGAACCGTGCTAGAGGAAAAGGCACGACGCAGGGAGGATGCCAGGGTGCGTGATCCACATAGAGTTTCGGCCTTACAGCGGTTGGCTCCTCGGACGCATGGAAGCGTCGAGGTTGGAATGCCACAACCGCGCCCGGCCTACGAACCACGGACAAAGTATTGGCGAGGCTGCAGACCTCACCGTTTGTCCCAGCAATTGAGAACGCGCCTCTACCATCAGGCTTTCTACAGCCGAAGTTCACTACATACGAGGGAAAGACGGATCCCTACTTGCACTTAAGCCACTTCCGCCAGGTCATGGCTGTATACCGGCGGAACGAGGCCTTAATGTGCATCCTATTCCCCTCAAGCCTTGGTGACCTAGGCTTGACTTGGTTTGAGAAACTCCCAGAGGGCAGCATAGCCTCCTGGGCGCAATTGGCAGAAGCATTTGTCACAAGATTCAGAACGAACACCAAAACCCCAGTGGAGATCGACCAATTACTCTCCATCGATATGGGCGAGAAAGAGACCCTGAGATCATACAACAGTCGCTACTGGGAGACATTCAACCAGATTGGGGACTGCCCAACCAATCTCGCCATTGCGCAATACAAGAGAGGACTCCCAGTTGGGAACAGACTGAGGGATTCTATCACCATGACGCCACCTCTTACCATGGAAGCCCTGATGGAAAAGAGTGCATCAGCACATCAGGGTGGAAGAGGATGGCGCCCGTGCCAAAGCAAAGTCTGGCACGACCGTAGCACCAGAAAAGAAGGCCTCAGCAAAGGTCAATGCGGTAAATCGGCCGAACAAAAACGGGCGTGGTAGACGGGACAATGGAGAAGACCGGGACGAAAGATGGTTGAGAGTCCGCACTGCCATCACCACGGTCTTCAAGAAGCCGATCTACCGAATACTTAGCGAGATTCGAGACGAGCCTTTCGTCAAGTGGCCAGCCAAGCTAGGCGAGGCACAGAAGGACTATGATGACAGATCACGGTGCACCTTCCACAAAGAAAAGGGGCACCGAACTGAGAACTGCACCCCATTGAGGCAGCACTTGGAGGAGTTGGTGGCGGCAGGCCACTTAGACAAATACATTGAAGGAGGGGCGCAGCCGGCCCCCCAGGACCGTAATAACCCCAATGGGATGCCAATCGATGCTCCACCTCAAGGTATCATCAACGTAATACATGGAGTTTTCGAACCTGAGCGTGTATGTGAGCTCAGAGGTTCGATCAAAAAGGCTGAGCACTTGAGGGAGGTACTAAGTGCCCAACCTGTCGTCAAGAAGGGGAGGACAGAGGCCACAAATGTTATGTCTTTTTCGGATAAAGACTTGGACAGAATATATTGCCCCCACAATGATGCCCTGGTCGTCACTCTCCGAGTCAAGGATTTTGACGTCAGGCGGATTCTGATTGACCAGGGTAGTTCGTGCGAAATCATGTACTATGAGACGTTCAAACAATTGAAGCTGCAAGATAAAGACTTAGCACCTGCAGTGTCACCCTTGATTGGATTTAACTCGATGCCAGAATGGCCAGTTGGCAAGATCATCCTTCCAGTCAGAGCCGGGAGTGTGACGAAGCAAGTTGAGTTCTGGGTGTTAAAGGTCCCATCCACCTATAACATCATCTTGGGCAGAACATGGCTGCATGCCATGCGCTCGGTGGCGTCATCCTACCACCAAGTGATGCGGTTCCCAAACGACACCGGAGTAATAGAGGAAGTCTATGGAGACCAAATCATGTCCAAGCAATGTTTCCTCACAGTGAACGGAAGCCGCGCTGCGAAGGGGTATGTCCATTCGGTGGAAGAACCGGAGAGTAATGAACTATTCGCAGACGTCGGCAAAGCAGCAAGCCAGAAAGCGGTGGAAGACTTGGTGGAAGTCCGAATAGATGAAAAGAACCCGGATAAGTTCTTTCTGCTCGGTTCGTCGTTGTCCAGCGCTGAGAGGTTAGAGGTCTTGGAATTTTTGACCTCTAACATCGAAGTGTTTGCCTGGACTCCATACGACATGCCAGGCATTGATCCCAACTTCATCTGCCACCAACTCAATGTCCACCCATCTGCCAGGCCAATCATTCAGCGCACCCGCAGATCGGCACTCCACCACGCCGAGATAGTGGCGGAAGAAGTGGGAAACTTGTTGGAAGCAGGGGCAATCAGAGAGGTGCACTACCCCAGATGGATCTCCAACACAGTCGTAGTGCCGAAGAAGAATGGCAAGTGGCGCGTCTGCGTCGACTATAAAACTGTCAACAAAGCATGCCCCAAAGATAGCTTTCCTCTACCACGGATTGACCAACTGGTAGACCTGACGGCGGGGCACAACCGACTAAGCTTCCTGGATGCATACAGAGGCTACCACCAGATCGCAATGCATGAACCGGACCAAGAGGTCACATCTTTCACCACACCCAGAGGACTCTACTGCTACAAGGTCATGCCCTTTGGCCTGAAGAACGCTGGGGCGACATTCCAGAGAATGGTCACCAAGATGTTTGAACCGTTGTTAGGCAGAACAATGGAAGCTTACATCGACGACATGGTGGTCAAGAGCAAGGATGAAAATGACCACCTCAAGGACCTAAGTGAGATGTTTGCGATTCTGAAGAAGCATAAGTTACGCCTCAACGCGTCGAAGTGTGCATTCGGAGTAGGATCAGGCAAATTCTTAGGCTTCTTGGTGACCAACCGAGGTATAGAAGCAGATCCTTCTCAGATCAAGGCAATTCAGGATCTGGAGAGACCAAACTCAGTAAAAGAAGTACAGCATCTCACCGGCATGGCAGCGGCGCTCAATCGGTTCATTAGCCGATCGTCAGACAGGCTACGACCATTTTTTCATGCCCTCAAGGCCAAGTTTGAGTGGGACGAAGAATGTGACCGGGCTCTGGAAAGCTTGAAGGAATACATGTCTTCTCCGCCACTACTTGTAACACCAATTCCTGGAGAAGAACTCTTCCTGTACCTGGCAGTCTCACAGCACGCAATCAGCGCGGTGTTGGTCCGTGCAGAAGGAGTCCAACATCTGCCCATCTACTATGTTAGCAAAACACTGCTGGGCGCCGAAACAAGGTATTTGCCACTGGAGAAACTAGCATTGGCCTTGATGATGGCCGCAAGGAAGCTACCGCACTACTTTCACGCTCACACCATTGTTGTCCTCACGGCCTTCCCACTAAAGGCTTTGTTTGAAAGGGCGAACTTCTCCGGGCGAATTCTGAAGTGGGCAGTAGAGTTGGGACAATACGACATCAAGTTCCAACCTAGAACCGCAATAAAAGCTCAAGCATTGGCGGATTTTGTCGCAGAATTCACTCCTGGGAGTCATCATATCTGCCCAGTCGACCTGACTGACTCAACCGAACTAGGGACGGAAGTTGACGTCGGAATAACGCAACCCCTGGTATTGGTTACTCAGCCAAGTCCTAAGGCAGACCGGAGTAATACAAACAAGGAAGAAATAAACCATGCTATACCAAGTCCGGACTCGCCAACAAAGAAAAACTTGGTGCAACAAGATGACAAGGGGCAGGCAGCAGGCCTGGACTTAGAAGAAGAAGTCAGCAACATGGAAGATCCCAAGGCATCATCCGATCCCTCCACTTGTTGGAAGTTGTTCGTTGGAGAGATGTGGAAGCTCTTCGTGGATGGAGCATCCAACCGACATGGAGCAGGACTTGGCATAGTCCTCATCTCTCCAGACGGCCTGGTAGTGGAGCAGGCAATCAACCTTGGCTTCCCAGCATCAAACAACGAAGCGGAGTATGAAGCGCTTCTTGCAGGTCTCAAATCGGCATTCTACATGAAAGCCACCGAGCTAATGGTTTACAGCGACTCACAGCTGGTGGTAAACCAAATATCGGGTGACTATGAGGCAAAGGATGACAGAATGGCTAAGTACCAAGAGCTGATCAGAACCGAAATCAAAAAGTTTGAGGTGGTGAGGATAGAACAGATCGGCAGGGAGGAGAACAGCAGAGCAGACGAACTAGCGGGTTTCGCTTCAATGGCAGATACCTCCATCCCACATCCTCTATTGATCGACTACCTGCCTAGACCAAGTATCGAAGACCCAGAAGCAGAAGAAGTATGCTGCGCCGATCTAGGTCCTTCTTGGATGGATCCTATCATCTTGTTCCTGAAAGACGGTATCTTACCCGAAGACAAAAAAGAAGCCAACAGAATCAGAGCAAAGTCGCAGCGATTTTGGCTCTCTCCATCCTTAGCACTATACAAGAAGTCGTTCACAGGACCTTACTTAAAGTGTGTGCACCCCAGCAAAGTGGAAGCATTCCTGTTCGAAATACATGAGGGTGTATGCGGCAGCCATCAAGGAGGACGATCATTGGCATACCGAGCTATTTCACAAGGATACTGGTGGCCGTACATGCAAGCGGATTCAGAGAAGTATGTCAAAAGATGCGAAAAGTGTCAGAAGTTTGCGCATCAAATACACCAACCGGCCAGAGAACTTCTACCTCTCACTAGTCCATGGCCTTTCGCAATGTGGGGCTTAGACATAGTGGGACCGCTCCCAACAGCACCAGGCAACAGGAAGTTCTTTCTTGCGGCAACAGACTACTTCACAAAATGGGTGGAAGCAGAAGCCTTGGCGTCAATCAAGGAAAAAGATGTGAAGAAGTTTGTCTGGCAGAACATCATCACTCGCTTCGGCATACCAAAAGCACTGATCTCAGACAACGGCACGCAGTTTGACGGTAAAATTTTCAGAGGCTTTTGTGAGGAGTACAAGATAGAATTCTATAATTCTACACCGGCGTATCCCCAAGCGAATGGACAAGCAGAAGCTTCAAACAAGGTAGTCTTGGATGGACTGAAGAAAAGACTAGAGAAAGCTAAAGGCAAATGGGCAGAAGAACTCCCTCATGTTCTATGGGCTTACCGCACCACGCCTCGGCGATCAACAGGAGAAACACCATTCTCCTTAGCTTACGGCATGGAAGCAGTCATCCCATTAGAAGTGGGTCTCCCCACAATTCGGAGTGAAAATTTTGATCCGGACTTAAACGCCGAAGCAATAGCATTAGAACTTGATCTCGCGGAAGAAAGAAGAGACAGAGCTTTGGTTCACATCGCCTCCTACCAACAAGAGTTGTCTAGAAAGTACAACAAAACGGTGCATCCAAGACAGTTCAAGATCGGCAATTGGGTACTTCGCAAAGTGATGGGAAACACCCTGGTTCCAGGAGATGGCAAGTTAGGGCCGAATTGGGAAGGACCTTACAAAGTGGTCGGTTTAGCAGGCAAAGGGGCATACCACTTGGAAGATAAGGACAGCAAAGCAATTCCTAGGCCGTGGAACACTGCCAATCTTAAGTTGTTTTATTTTTAGCCTTTTCCTTTTAAGAAGGTGTAATTTTTTACTTTCTCAACAAAACAAGTCGATTCTTTTCAGCATGGTTGTTCGTTTTTCTGTAAAAGATAGTTTTGATGAGTTAGGTGCAGTGTAAAACTATATTCTAAGTTGGCTGGAAAAACCAACTTAGAGGTTGGCTGGATTAAACCAACACCCTTCCTAAGCCCAGGATAAGGATCCAGGCTGCAGGACGTTTGGCCGGAATAACCAAACACTTTATTCTGAGTTGGCTGGAAAAACCAACTTAGAGGTTGGCTGGATTAAACCAACACTGTGTACTCCTCAGCCGGAGTATGGGCACGGCTGAAGAGTGGTTGGCTGGATTAAACCAACACTCTGTACTCTTCAGCCGGAGTATGGGCACGGCTGAAGAGTGGTTGGCTGGATTAAACCAACACTCTGTACTCTTCAGCCGAAGTATGGGCACGGCTGAAGAGTAGTTGGCTGGATTAAACCAACACTCTGTACTCTTCAGCCGGAGTATGGGCACGGCTGAAGAGTGGTTGGCTGGATTAAACCAACACTCTGTACTCTTCAGCCGAAGTATGGGCACGGCTGAAGAGTAATTGGCTGGATTAAACCAACACTCTGTACTCTTCAGCCGGAGTATGGGCACGGCTGAAGAGTGGTTGGCTGGATTAAACCAACACTCTGTACTCTTCAGCCGAAGTATGAGCGGGGCTGAAGAGTGGTTGGCTGGATTAAACCAACACTGTGTACTCTTCAGCCGGAGTATGGGCACTGCTGAAGAGTGGTTGGCTGGATTAAACCAACACTCTGTACTCTTCAGCCGAAGTATGGGCATGGCTGAAAAAGTGGTTGGCTGGATTAAACCAACACTCTGTACTCTTCAGCCGAAGTAATTATATCGGCTGAAGAGTGGTTGGCTAGTAAGGTAGATAGCTAAAACCGAGATCACAGTTGAGCAAATGAGTTCATGAAAAATTCATTGCAAGTATGAGCATACACACACAAAACCGGAATAAAAGTTCAAGAAATTTTCATTAAAGTGCAAACGCAAACCAAGTACAACTTTGGGAGCCGCAGCTCGGTTACAAAAGATCAGAACAAAAGAAGAGAAATGAAAAATCAGCGGAGAAGATCATCAAGCTCGGCATCGAATTCCGCGTCATCACTTGTCGGGAGCCCGGTGTCAACTGGGAGAACGGTTTGATCTGGGAGCTCGGTCTCGGCCTGAACTTCGGTTTCTGTTGGCTGTGTGTTGTCAACCAGCAGCTCGTCAGTTAAGTCCTCAATGACCGGCTCCAACCGAACTGCCAGATTGTTTGATTGTTCGTTGACAGCCGGGGTAAGAGTTTGCTCATCTTCATCAGACTCCTCATCATCATCCTCATCAGAGCCTTGGCCTTCGAGAAATTGCCTCTGCAGATCGGCAGCGTACTGCGAGAGCGAGGCCGGAATAACACAAGCCGGAGCATTATAAACCTCGGTCTCAGCCCCGCAGCCGAGCTTCTCCACAGCACTCCTCCAACCGCACTTAAAGAATAAGTCCTTGGCGGCGTTGCACTGGAGGGTGTATGCGTCCTCGGCATCTTTAAAGCCTTGTTTCTTGGCTTCCTTGACGTCCTCCTTCAGCTGGCTTATTTCGGCCCCTTTCTGCTTTTCAATCCTGGCCAGAAGGCGCAGGTACTTGTCCTTCGCTTCGGCAGTAACCTTCTTCTTTTCGGCTTCAACCGAATTTGCAACTTCGGTCAGCCGATCATTTTCTGCCTGGAGTTCGGCCAGTTGCTTTTTGGCCTCCTCCAGCTCGGTCCTTTTTGCTTCGGCCTCCGCCATGGCCTCCCTGGTGTTCCTCCTCAGCTCCAGCACTTTCCTGTGTGTGATGTGGTTTTTCTGGATGGCCTGCAAAGAGGAAGTAACGTTAGCCGGACTGAAAGTTGGAACAAATTACGCAGAAAAGGACTGTGCTACTTACCAGAATCATGGACTTTGTTGAAGACCGGATTGCCTTCAGCTCGGTGTTTAGCTGCTTTTGGTGGTGCTCCATGTCTTTGGGAAGACAGACACTCTTGGCAAGGTTGAATGCCAACAAGTGGTCTTTCTCAGAGACGATTGAGTCAGTTTCTTGGATATCTCGGTCGGCAAAAGTAAGGTTGGGAGCCCATTTGGATGATGCAGCTCGGTTGGAGTGCTCCGGTTGGATTCTTGGCTGGGGGCTGGGAGGCTGGATTGGTGGTTGAACGATCTCGTCCTCATCAACGAGTTGTTGCTCGGTTTGGCTAGTCCGGGCACGCTTGCGTTGGCGAGATGAGGATGGTTGTTGCGATGGAAGAGCTACCACGGTCTCAGCTGTTCGACCGGTTTGTGGTACCTCGGCTGGTGTTGTTTCGGTTAAAAGGGCTTTCAGCCTGTTCTTCTTTGCCATTTCTTGTTCGGCGGTTAATGGCACCAAGATGATTTGCGGCAAGTTTGGGTCCGATTTCGGTGCTTCTTCGAGCAGGAAGTCAGTCACCTTTGCTTTTCGGCGACCGGAGTATCGGTAAGTTGGTTCGAATTTGAGAAGTTTAGCCCAACTTCTTTCCCGAACTCGTAGTGCGGCGCTGTAGACGCGCCCGTGGGGCTTCGCTCTACAGTTCGGACTCGATTTTTGTTGCGGTTCCAAATCTTGAACCAAAGAGTCCAAATCTGGCAAATCGTTTGAGAAAACAGATTTTTTTGAAAGTAGTGCCAAACATGGACTGCTTTGCCAGATTACAGAGTCGCCACCTAAATATTTTAAAATGGGGGAATTTAGGAAACCCTGACTCGATGCCGAAGGCCACGTATCCGTCATCACCAAAGTGGTCTTGGCTCGGGAGCTTGGGTACGATCGGGGAAGGTCAGCTATGAGCACCCCCTTTCGCCCGGTCCGAAGACCGGCCTCTACTAACCGTGATATCCGTTTTTGAAAACTTTATGCGCTCTTATTCCAATTATTAGTCTAGAATTACTATGTTATGCGCGCAGCAAACAAGTATAGACTAGATTGCCTAATTTGGAAATAAACATTGCATATCCGTTTTGTCTCGAAAAACGTGTTAGATTTTGCTACTCGCAAGTAGGCTAAAATACGGATTTCAATGAATTGTTCCAACTCAGGCAATCCAACCTCCACCCACAGGCATTCAAAACAGTTTATCTCACATAAGCATTTAGCCGCATGGTAAGCATACTGTCATAGCAAGACATTCACACGCATGTGATATGCTAAAGCATAAATACTTACATCGTACTCCGTGCCAAAACAGTAAACCAGTTAGTAATCATATGCATGATCCTAGTTCATGTTAAGTGGCTAATGCAACACATGCAAAGATGCAATCTAGACAGGCTCGGCTATTCTAATCATGGCATGTGAAATGCTACAAATAACACGTATTCGATTTGGAATTGAAAGTACGATGCAGTTTGTATGATGTGCCAAGCCTGATGTATGTTAACAAATGCATGGATGCACGCATGCATTGCATAAGGTATGCTAATTTAAATATGCCCTAATCTACCATCATAAGCAGGTAAATAAAAGGGTAGAAAGAAATGGGGGTTGGAAGACATACACCCACTCACACACACTTATTACAAATGCGCCTCACTCGGAGGGACCAAAAGAATAATACAGTCCAAAAAATAAATGAATAAATTATTACAAAATTCTAATTACTAAAATAAATAAATGCAAAGAGGAGGGTGGCCACAGCCTCTGCCTCGGGATGCGTGAATGATGCATGCTCGATCCAACTTGCCCGGAAACCCGTACCGTGCCACTGCTGGTTCTGTTTTTGCTGCCCTGCCCCTCCAAAAATTCCCAAAAGCTCAGAATACATTCGCAATGATCTGTAGTACCACACCGGCTAGGGGGAGTGGTCATCGGCTGCTTGAATTGGCCACCGGCTGCAAGTGAGGTTTATCGGCACAAAAATAGTGCCGGTCGGCACTATTTTCTGCCGGCCGGCAGAAAGTTCCTGCAGAGGACAGTTTGACAGCAGCAGCAAGACAGCAGTGCATGGCATGGATTTTGGGCATATTTATGCATGGTCAATGCCTCCTATCATGCTTGGGGACTCAAGGAGGCATGACTCTTGGTTCTAGGGCCATCAATAGTGCATCTTGATGCATGATAGCCTAAAGAACCAAGGTTGCATTTGATGTAAATGCATGCAACACAAAAGAGATGGGATCCAAAGCCTTATCATGTGTTAGTCAAAGGTTTTGGTGACTTGAAGATGGAGACAAGTTTCACCACTCAAAGTGTGGACTCTTCTCGATCCTCATGTTTGACTTGACAATCCCCAAGCCAAACCATGAGATGCAAGTATACAAAATGGCTCAAAAATGCAACAATGATGCAAGGATGCAAGGCATACGAAGTGTCATGCAACTAACACAATAGGCATGCAAAATGCTAGAGCATGCAAGGCACAAGTGGCATGTGGACATGGACCAATCAAACCTAGAACTAGCATGTACTCAAGATTTCATCACTCAAACATGCAACAATCATGATATAAGCATACAATGGTGGACTCGAGTCAGATGGGGCAGCCTTTAAACTAGCCCAAAACAGTGGCAAAAGTGATCAATGAGCATGCCAATGTGCCAACCAAATAAGGCCAAGTTTAAGGCACCAAAAGGAGCACACCTTACTACCATAAGCAAGACCAAACATGGCATATACCAAGCAAGCAAAAACAGATTTATAGCATGTGAGAAGACACCCAAATCCCCTCATATGGCAACCCCAAAATGCATTAACCATGGAAGCATACACAAGGCCCATTCTTAGGCATAAAAGGACACACCTTTAAAGCATGAAAGAGATGACAAGCACAAACAAGTGAGCATGATTTAGGGACTGAAACATGATCTAAAATGATGCCAAATCATGAGATCATTGCAAGCTAAACATGCTAGGGACTCACATACCCCAAGGTTTACAAACTAGAATGCAAAACAAACATGTCAAGCATACTAAACATGATAAAAAACAGTGGCCCACAGCCCTCTAACATGGCAAAATAATGCTAGCATCTCCATAAAATTAAGCTAAAAAAAAAACATACTAAAATTATGGCCTCAAAGTATAGCATGCTTTTGAGCATAAGAAAACATTTCAAAACAAGTATGGGAGACATGTTAGAGGTGACAAATCCGACCAAAAACAGAATTTAAACATGCTCCAAAACACTCAAAAAAACTCTTAAACGAAGCCAAACAAGACTATGCATACATGCTATTCTTTGAACCCAAAACAAAGGCAAACAAGGGATCAAGGGGAGAGGGGTGTCCCTCCCCTTTATGTGACTTCAAAACAACTCCCTCACCACTGAAAACCCACTGGTTTTCAGTGGTGAGAAGTCCAAGAACAACAAGTAAAAAGAGGCTTAAGCAAAGGCACCAAAAGTGGCCATACAAGGCCTAATAGGATGGACCTTTGCTCAAACCAAAAAAGGACCTTAATGAAGGTTCAAGAACAAGTAAAAACAAGACTTTTTTATCTAAAACACAAATTCAAAAAACACAAGTAAAGAGGGTAGAAAAGGGTTGCAAGAATGGGGAATATAAAGTGATGTTCTTACCCTTGAAGATCCCTTGAAGAACAAGTGGTGCAGCCACTCTCTAGTGCTCAAAACCAGTCCAAAACCAACACAAATGACCTTCCAAGTCTCTCAATCTCGAGCTAAGGTGTAAAGGTGTGTGTAATGGTGCAAAAGTAAGGTAAATCTACACTTTCAAGCCTAAAATCACACACACAAGAGGAGAGAGATGGAGATCTATGTATCTATAGATATATGACAGAGGAATATATGTATAAGCTCTGGTTTTGCCTCCCAAAATGCTAACCCTTGAGCCAAGAGGAAGAGCTCTCCTCTTATAGGCAAGGAATACTTAGCCATTAAGCAAGCCAAGGGCTCATCCCTCCATACACGTGTATGGAGGGGAGCAAAAAGCAACAAGGCTGTCTGAAAATATCTCAAAAAGCAAGTGCACAGTAGTCGGCAGGGCAAAATGGTCATTTTGCCAAAAATAGTGCCGACCGGCACAAAAGAGTGCCGACCGGCACAAAATAGTGCCGGTGGAAACACCATCCAGCCGGTGGCCTCTAGCCAGTGCCGGTGGTGTGTGGGGATGCCTCACAAAGCATTCCCTGCCCTTCCAAGGCAAAACACAAGTGTTTGGTGTAAAACCAAACACAAACGGTCGAGTTCGGAGGTCCTGAGGCAAGGCGCGCGCGGCCGAGAACTCCAGGAACTCCAAACGAACACAAACATGGATAATCACCGAGTGTTCCAACGGTGACGTCCAAGTCTTGAGGACGGTCAAAAATGGGGTGTCTACAGGCGCGCAAAAGGTCGAGGTTGGGGTAGCTGTAGTTTGAGTGGATATGGGCTTTATCTGCAAATAGAAAACAAGTGTTAGTTCGGTTCAGAGCAGAAAGCCGAAGTATAGAGAAGAAGGAAAATATGAAGTGCAACCGAAGTATGTATACCGGGCTCTCCCATCTTCCAGTTTATTCTCCAGCCTGGAATCTGGGCTTGATGGTCTTCAAAGTTCCCAGAGACCCAAAAGAAGTCGTCGTCATTTACATCTTTGTCCGGTGTGTGTTTTATTATTTTTTCTCGGCCTCGGCATATTCTCAAGTAATAGCACCAGCCTTCATTCTTTGATCCTAATGAGTACTAGTGGAATATTTCGGCTAAGCCTAGGGTTAGTCCGGTTTGACGGTTTAGGGCGTCTATGCCCATTATTATTCGGTATGTGTTGGTGGAGAGTTGGGTTGGGCAAAGTCTGGTTTGCCTAAGGAATTCACAGATTAAAGGCTGGACTAGGAATCGTAGTCCGGTCTCTACTATGGACTGAATGGTAAAGGGGACAAAGCCCTCGTTATTCCATGGGGCGACATCTCGGTCTGCCAGGGAAAGGTGTACGTCGTCTGGTATACGGTGGTCCTTTCGGAATTCGGCCAGACCACCTGGGGTTTCTACCAAAAACCTATATTTCCCCATTTATTGTATAAAATTATGAATGAGTTATCTCGGTTGATAGAGAGTGCTCAGTAGCTCGGTTGAGCGCAGTGGATTGCCTGGCAACCTAAGTCTGCAAAGTGAAAAACACGGTATTAAGCACAGATCATCGACCGTGCTACAAAAGCAAAACAAGAAAAGAAGACTTATTGCGGCTGCAAAGGGTGCTACAGGATTTACTTCGGTTCCTAAAACGTGTGTGTTATCTCGGTTCGGCTGGTTTTTTGGTGATCACGGTTCTAACTAGGTGTTTGTTACTCCGGTTGTGGTCAAGGGGCAGCTTCTAGTTCGGTTTGGAAACTAAAAGCTGGCTTAGCCCCTAGGCTTGCCTTGGTCAAGGGGCAGCTTCTAGTTCGGTTTGGAAACTAAAAGCTGGCTTAGCCCCTAGGCATACCTCGGTCAGGGGCCGAGATTTTCTAGTTCGGCGCACCTTTGCCTCGGCTAATTGTGAATCACGTGGTGATTTATTGAAGCTACAGAGGTAAGAGCAAGTGCCAGTCCGGTTCCAGTTTTCCTACATCATTGTATGGCGCAAACAAATTCCTAGTTCGGTTGGATATATCTTTTGGATCAAATAGGTGTTCTACTGGTTATTGCTTGAAGATTCATGAAGTTTAAGTGTTCTTACGTAGTTTTCCCAGAAAATATGAAGCTAGCAACTAAAAGGTGTTTTGTAAAAACACACAAAGCAAAGCATGGTGAAACAGAGGAATACAAAAACAAGTTTATGATGCTTACCTAGTAGAGAGACTGAGGATGGAAATGGAAACAACAGCAACGAAAACACGAGCTCAGAAAGTTTGAAAAAATTGAAGAAAGGAAGCTCAGAGACGAGGAAGAGAGAGAGAATAGTAGCAGTATGTGATTCAAGGTGAAGTGAAGGGTTTTTTGTTTTGATGGTTGAACCTTAAGGCGGGAATTGTTCAAAAATTTCAGAGTACGAGGGCGGCGCAACAGTTGGGATTGACCAATAGGGGCTTGCCACGTGTCATTGGAATGTGGAGCGCTTCAGTTGCTGTGATTGAAGAGACGTTTGACCGGACGTGCTTAGCTCGGCTTAAGCTTAGTTCGGCTAGAGAAACTAAAAAGGTTTTTAGCTCGGCCGGAGCAGCTAAAGGATTGTAGCTCGGCTGGATAAGCTAAAACTTTAGTTCGGTTCGTAGACAGGTAATCCCAATCATGCTCTGCAGATGGAATTAAGGGGCAATTGAGAGGGTAATTTATACTAAATTGGGCCGAGCTGGGAGTTGGGCCTAGATAGGCCCAAATACGAAAGATATTAGGTACACCGGTCAAAGGGGTACTACGGTTAGTCCGGTTGGAAGATGAGCACGGTGTAGTTCGGTTTCAGCGTATTGGATTATTCCGGTCGCGTCTTCTAACCTAAGTACAAGAGAAGCTTCTGCGGGACCATTTAAGTTAGTTCGGCTCGACACTTCTACGGATAGCCCGGTTTTAGCATGAGGAACCGGAGTAGAAGCGAGGGAAAGAAGGGCCGAACTATAAGTTGATCGTACCTGCCTGTTTAGTACAGCGGTGGGTAGTTCGGTCTTCATTGACTACTTCGGTCGTAGCATGTGGGAAACCGAGGTAAGCTATGACTCTGAATATAGTTCGGCTTAACTCCCTTATGTCTAGCTCGGCCTTAGCATGGAAAAGCCGAGGTAAGGGAGAGAAGTAAGGCCGAACTAACAGTTACTCCGGTCATTTGGAGTTCGACCATAGAAGGACCATCTCACTTGGTTTAAGCAGTGAGGGGGGTGTTGGAGGATAAGCATTATCTTCCAGGAATGTGAGTCCTAGCAGGACTCTACATGGAAGAGTTAGAGTCCTACTAGGACTGTGCCACACGAAACCTATATAAGCTCACCAATATCACCTAAGAATGGTAATGCAACTTTTGCTCCCTGACTACATTGAGCTTTTGCCTATTTCTTGCTTACTGACTTAGGCATCGGAGAGGTTTCCGGCATTCACCCGCCGGCCAGCTCATTTTGTGTTTTCAGGTGTTAAAACGACGACGTGCAGAAGAACATAGGCTTGATCAACAGGATTATACGTGAAGGTGAATCTCTTTCCCGTACAATAATAATAATAATAATAATAATAATAATAATAATTTTGTTGCTCTGTTTTTTTTCTATTGTTGATGATGCTGTTGTTTGTTGACATGAATTTTCGTGTTTCTTTAATCTAAAAGAATCCATTAAACATTATATATTAGGCAAAGTGACTTTGCTGCACCCAGAAGAAACTTCAGTATGAGAGCATTGTATACAAATTTGTCGTTTACAATGCAATTCATAGGTTTTAAAGTGAACTTAATCTGAAAAGAGAGCTATGGAATTGAAGTTGGATAGCTAAAGTATAATTTTCAGTCTCATTCTATGTTCATAGGAAGATGATTAGTAAAACTATTCATTTAAGCTATGTTTGGATCTTAGATTTGTCAAGGAGAAGAAAATAAATGGGAAATGGAATTACTTGAACATTTATTTTTCATGGGTAATTAAACCAAAAAAAAAAAAAAAGTGTACGATTTTTTATTAGTAAATATATACTCATTTTCCTCACCCAACCAGAAAATAGGGAGAATTTAGCTTCTTTGACTTGATTTTCTTATGTTTACAGAATGAACCAATACCACAAGTTCCTGCCTTTTCCTAGTAATAGGCACTTGTAAATATTCATTGTTTTCGGGTTGACTGCTTGAAGATGTCAACTTATGTGCTTAATGAACTACAAATCGATGATGTTATTGGGTTAAATGGGCTTGAATTGTTTTCCTTTTGTTACATCATGAAATGATTTTAATTTGTAAGAGAAGGAAACACTCATTCCTATTTTAATTTGATTTTTTTTTCTTGTTTTAAGATGACAAACACAAACAGATGATTTCATTCCAAGGCCATTTAACAAAATTGTTTGTGTTTGTCATCTCAAAAAAAGAAAAAAAGAAGTCATTTCTATTTTCTTGAGACTACAAATTGGTGAGTTTGACAGTAATGCATCTAAAGGAAAACTTATATTCATAATATACATATGGATGTGGGTAGTTTCATTTAAATATTTCATAATGCTTAACAAAGCTCTTTGCGATTATGCAGGTTTCTGCAGAAGAATTAGGGCACTTTCTTCCTTTCTGCTTATGACGCCTCTAGAGTTTCCGAAGGGAGTGGCAAGGGGAAAGATAATTGAGCAGCAACTTCTGTTCCACCAGCAATGCGATCATACTTGCTACTGTCTCAAGGCAAAAGCAGTTTGTAGAATTGCTTGACAGTGCTGCTGGCTTGTCTAATTCTGTTTTGATGATCCAACAAGATAGATACTTCATTTGTTGTTGTAACATTATTGCTTTATAATTTGTTTTAGTTGACATTGATTCAACGCTTTGTAGAATGAAGAGAGCTACTTGGTGTATTAGCTAAGTGTTCTATACTTGTTTGTAAACATTTGGTGAGTTGTTTGTTATGTGTCCAATACATCATGAAGAAAAATTATCCAAACAGAAGGTTAACAAAATGCTTCAACTTGCAATGTTTTGATTGTTGAAATTGAATCACAGAATCAACATGAGATTGATTGGAGGTAGAATGCATGGATTGGAAGTATAATTTACCTTATATTTAATTAAGTTGAGTTGAGTGATGATTTGTGATCCTGATGCAAGAAATGAGACGATTTGGGAGTGAGGCTTGCACCATCTGTAATTCTTATTCTTTATAATAGAATAAAATTAGAGATTTATTTTCTATATTATATTCACAATGAGAGCGAGGACTGTTTAATAGAAAATGAAGTATTTGTATAGGACTGTTTATAATTTGGAAGAGTTCATGCTAAGACGATAGACAAACTAACTTCTTTGTGTCTAATAATAGGTTATTTTTGTATTAAATATCAATAATTATATAATCAAATCGTATGAAAACTTCAACTTATTGTATCTTATTTAATCTAACAGCTGATTCATTTCTATAATAAATCAATTAACTGTAACTTTAATAATTGATAAAATGTTCTTTACTGCACAAACTCTCTTCAATACATAACCCAAAAAAGCATCATACTATTTCAAATCAATTTGAGTTGAGACATGGAACAACATAACCAAACCTTTCTTTATCAAGCAAAACTCAAAAAAAAAAAAAAAAAAAAAAAAAAAAAAAACCATACTCAACTTACTTTCGCATTATTATTTCAGGTCTCATAATATAAAAAAGATCAGATAACCCCATAAGAACTAAGAGAGGGGAAAAAAAAAAAAAAAAAAAAAAAGAGTAGAATTTATTCACGTTTTCCCTTCTCCAAAGAGTATTGGAAACTCGATTTTGTTGGCATTTACCAAAGCAAAAGTGAATAGAAAGTGTGAAGCTGCCAATGTTTCATGACCACAAAGTTTAACCTGCAATTAAATTACTCACTACCATGGACTTAGCTATTGAAACACAATCCTCAATTACCACACTGTTATATATTGAGCATTAAACTAAAAATTAAAAAAATTACACAAGATTAAGGGTAGAAAATAAAAGCTAGTTTGCAAAATCACATGAATGCTCATTGATGGAAAACAAAAAAAAAAAAAAAATTATGAGAGCAAAACTGATTTTTTTTTAATGGAAAACAGATTTATAACATGATGCAAAGCAGCCAACATTTTACATGCACCATAATTTCATCTAGGGTTTTCGAAAGTTTTGATCATTTGATAACTCTCTATATCCTTTTTTGCTTTTTCTATTACAGATCAAAACAGATTTTTGCTTCAAATTGATCAAACCAGAACAGATTTTTGGAGACCATTTCATCATTCACTTGCTAAAATGCAAAGCTTTGAAGACCATTTTTAGGAGAGAAAAAATAATCATAAAGACAAATTGAACTGGTAATAGAAAAATTGACCATATCTATCTATACACAGTAGTTGAATTATGGAGTCCAATGATAGTTTAGACTCCCCCTCCTCCCTCCAAAAATAAGCAATAGAAAAACTTTGGGATGAGAAAACATACTGAAAGCTCAAAAAAAAGCTATGAATTGGATTTAACAGTAACAATTGGCTGACTCAAAGGAGGATTAGACCAGTTCAACATAACTAACAAACAAATCAAATGCAAAAACTATAAATCAGTTTATCATCAAACAAATCTAACCCAAGAATCAAACCATGGTAAGAAATCAAACAATAAATCAGTAAATTAGTTTATCACCAACAAGTCTAACCCAATAATCATATATATATATATACAAAATTATCATCAACACAAACCCATTTAACATAAATCAGTTTATCATCAAACAAATCTAAAAACCAAGAATCAAACCATGGCAAAAAATCAAACAATAAATCAGATTATCATCAACAAATCTAACCCAATAATCATATATATATACAAAATAACAACAAATCTAACAGAAAATCGAACCCATTTCGATTTTGACAGGAAGGGGGGGGGGGGGGGGGACTCAAATTTTGAAAAAAAGAAAAGAAAAGAAAAAACCTAATCAAAACGATGTCGTTTTTGGCTAGCACCGCAGGAAGGGCCGCAGGAGAGGGCGGCCGAGGATCCAGACTCATTTTAATAATGCTCTGTTTTTAGGTTGCCAAATTGGTGTTTTAGCATACTTGGGACTGAAGTCTTCGAACTGCCTTGATCTGAAGCTTCCAAAATCGGATTTTAGAGATTTTAATAATGCTCTGTTTTTAGGTTACCAAATTGGTGTTTTAGTGTACACTGAATTTGTGTGGACACTGAATTTGTGTGGTCTATGTGGGGTGGAACTAGTGAAAAGATAAGGGGAAGTAGAATTATAATTGTAATTGAACGCATGGTATTGAATGAGGGGTTCAAACTCTAACACCCTCCCGCCAAAACTTGGGCCGACTTTAAAATAATTAAATAATTATTAAGACATAAATCAATATAATACAACTAGCTAATAAAAAATTATAGGGTATTAGTCTAATTTTACACACGTTTACCCACTTTTTAGAAATTTATAGTCATGTTTGGTGCAATTTATTGAGATTGTGTAATTTTTTTTAAATATTGTGAATATATACCGAAATATTTGGTATAACTTTCGCTTACATGTTTTTAGACAAAAAAAAAAAAGAGCTGCCTTTTTTCTCTTTTTTTTTGAGGGGGAGGGGATAACAAGTCAGTAGGTATTTCAAAAATTAATTATAAATTAATGATAAAATTTATAAAATATTAATCATGATTAAAATCATTAGTTTTTTCATGAGTTTGTAACAATTTTACGCAGCCACCACTGGGTAGTAATTTGCCCCTTTTTTAAAAAAAAAAAAAAGGAAAAAGAAAAAGAAAAAAAAGTATTGAAAAGTTGGGAAATAAATGTTTTAGCTTTTAAATATTACGAAGTTATAATAAAAAGTTAAACCTAATAAGCTCTATAAAATTATTTGAATATTATTCAAAGAGCTGACCCATAAAACTTTAAAAGTGGTTTAATTAAAAAAATCAATAAGAACCTAGACAAGAAATCAATTTACTTTGTTTAGCAGAAATTAAGCAAAATATTCTTTATTTTTTTTTCTTTTTTTTTTTATATATGATTTCATATCAATCAAATAGACTATATTTTTATATTAATTTTTTTGAGGGTCATTAAATGAGAGATTTTTAAGGCTCGCCCTTATATAAAATGAGATCTAAATTTTTGAAAATACGGAATTGAGTTTGGGGGACCATTTCAAATGATTCTTTTTTCTTTTTCTTTTTTGTAAATACATGCATATAAAAATAAAATTTTGCAATAAAAATTGGCGGGACTAAGACCGCCCCTCCCCCCCTTGATTAAGAGATCAATAAATAGTCATTCTATTCTTGCCTAAAATCATTTCAACAAATCAAACACTATTTAAAAACCTTTCCTGGAGGGAATTAACTAAGAAGAGATTCAGTCATACTATATACATATGAGTCCTATTCATTCAATAAAGAGAGAGCCTTGCAAAGTTGCAATATGTAGCTATGGACTCATCCGTAAAATCTCTAGTTCAACAGGAAACACCTGTTCTCTTATTATACAAAAAAGAAACCCTATACTATTGCAAGTTTTTTTTTTTTTTCTTCAAATTAGTTGTTTTTTTAGTTATGTTAATTGGCCTCACACATGTTAGACTGAAGCTGGATTTTTAGACTTTATTTTATTTTATTTTTAATCTTGTGAGATCAGGGGTGCTACGCAAATTTTCCAATGAATGTGATTATTTTCAACTTGCCTCCAAGAGTGAACTCTAGCTCTTACATCGTTCTCTCAATTGTCTTGATAATACTGCTTTATCCCTCTTATTTGAGTGAGCAAGTACTCATTTCTCTTCATACAAAAGAAAGTTTATATAAAAAGATCAAATATGAACTATTGTAATGCCAACAAAAAGCCCTTCACAAGAAAACAAAAGAGTATTTTCTTCACAGATAAAATGTATAAAATTTCAACCTTCGAAGGCATCCAATCTAGCTAGTTGACTTCATCTCTACTCTCAATTGCTCCCGACCAATTCGTACCTTTTCTTCTCCTTCCTCATCTTCAGCTCTGTGTAACGTAACGAGTAATCAATACAAATAACAATCTCATTAAGGCAAAACAACATATATTGACAAAGCCTAAGTTCTCTTTCTCATTAAAAATACCTACCGTATCTGGATTTGAAACCAAAACTGAATATGGGCTTCCCGATGGAGCTACATTAGCACTAAAGTTCCTTCTCTGTTCATGAATTTTTCTTGTCATACCTGAATTCTGTGGCTGAACAAGATTTTCTTCAAGTTTTGGAGATTGGATTTTCAATAGATATCTACACCTTGGCCTAAAAAAACTGCAATTCATTTGAAAATGAGCCCCTAGTTATCAATCCCACAATGCCAATTCTGACAAAAATTCAAGCCTATTTGAACTAAGATTATGAGTATTCATACCCGGCTTCTGCCAAAAGGATATCTCTCTTTTGCTTTGAAGTCTGCAATTTTCTTTTTCTTTTTTTTTATACAAATTCGTATATATGATCAAAACCAATGGTACATGACCACAAATAATGGTATATTCAAGAACATAATGGAGTGATATAGACATCAAATAGTAGAAAACAAGGTTCAAATTCAATAAGCAAATTCTTCCAAATTGAAATTTTATTGCACATTGACTGAAATCTATCCATATGAGTTGAACAAGGGACAAGATATCATTTACTATTTTTATGTTACACTCCAGAACCTGAAGGACATATATATACAATATGTGACTATTCACAATCCTTGTGGACAACAGTTATGAGAACATAAAAAGCACCTCAAATATTTCGGACCACAGACCTTGGAACCTTTTGAAGCATGGCAGTAGCAATCTCACCACCAACATTGCAAGCATGACTAGGCCCACACTATCACAACCAAAATGATCAAGTACTATCAAGCCAAACATTCCTGGAAAAAAAAAAAGTGTAAGCAAAATTAAGTGAAAGGTTACCAAGTTAAAATTAATACACAAACAATGTCAGAAATCTAAAATTCAAAAAGGTAGTAGAAAAGCCAGTGATGAATATTGGGGATATGCCAGAAAGAAATCCAAAGGATTGATACCTTGCGTGCCTTGAGTATTGGCATCAGAAATTAGGACAATGAAAAGCCGAGGAGTAACCCCAAAAAATTCAAAATTAATTAGGAAGCTGTGCAAATGTCCCAGTGTTGGGGCTGCAGCCCCCAGCCATCATCTTCTCATAGACTGCATATGCACAATCAGGATTCCCAGACATGCTATATCCTCGAATGACAGCATTATATGTGAAAACATTAGGTTCAAGGCCCTTAAGTAGGAGTTCTTCATACATTTTCCCAGCTTCCTCGATCATTCCAGCAATCCCAAGATTGAGAATTAAGGAATTGTAGGTATAAAGGTTAGGAATAATCCCTCTACTCTGCATCTCATTGGAAAGAGAGAGAGCTTCTTCTATTCTTCTTGATCTCCCAAGGCCATTAATCATAAGGTTGTAAGAAATTAAATCAGGATCAATGCCAGTCGACTTTAATTCCTCAAAGTAGTGCACAGCATCATCCACTTTCCCCACCATGCACAGGCAACCTATGAGAATGGTGTAGGACTTCAGATCTAGTCTTATTCCCTCTTTAACCATTCTATTAAACAACTCACAAGCAGTTTCCACATCCCCTCCTTTGCCAAATCCATTTGTAAGAATATTGTAAATAGCACAGTTCGGTTTACATCCGTAATCCACCATCTCATCAAAGAAACTCCTCGCTTCATCCAAATTTCCCAGCTTTAAGAGACCATCTATGAGAGGACCATATGTACAAGGAGTGGGATTGAAATCTCCACTGATAAGATCATAGTACAAATCTACGGTTTTCTCTATTCTATTAGACTTAACAAGACCAGCAATAACTATATTGTGAGTTATGGTGTCAGGCTTACATCCCCTGCTGAGCATCTCTTCATAGAGTTCAAAAACTCCATTAACTATCAATCTTTCAACTAAGGAAATGGACTGATCAATTTCAGCATCACACAGAATTCCTTCAATTAAATCTCTCCAAATAGAGTTGTCTGTCTGATTCCTAACCTGGTGAACAAAGCTCTTGGCATCTTAAATGCATCCTCAATCCGCCCGTCCTTCACAACACCAGGTAGAAGGGTGCATAAAGTTATATTATCAGGATAGAGCATCTTTCTCATCTGATGGAAGAATAAGAATACATCATTAACCCTGTTCTCTCTAACTAAACCGTAAATGACAGTGTTGTAAGTAAAAACATCAGGAAAGCAATTTCTTCTTGTCATCTCAAAGAGCAACTTCAAGGCCATATCAATCTCATCATTCTTACAAAGGCAATCGAGAAGTGTATTGAAGGTAATTGTGTTTGGATGGCACCCTTGTGCAGTTATGCTCTCAAATAATTCCACGGCCTCTTGAACCTTCCCTTCTCTCCCTAAACCAGCCAATAATGTGTTGAAGGTCACAACAGTAGGAGGAAGCTTCATCTCCGTCATTCTGCAAAACATTGCCCATGCCTCATCTACTTGATCAGCCTTGTAAAGAGTGTCAATCAAAGAATTGATATTAACCACGTCAGGATCACATCCCCTTTCTATCATCTCAGAGAATAATTGGATGGCTTCATCTATTTTCCCTTCCTTACTGTAGCATTTCATCATCATGTTGTAGGTTATAGAATCTGGAGCTAGTCCACTCTTTTTTAGTCCATAGAATATACCTTTTGCCTCCCCAAGCCTACCCATTTCCACTAGACTATACAAAGATGCATTACAAGCAACAATATAGGAACAATTCCACAGAGTTTCATCTTCTCAAAAGTTGCAATAGCTTTGTCAGGTTCACCTGACTTGCCGTAGTAGTCAATGAAAAGGATATACGTGTAAGCAGTAGGTTTCATGCCAAATGATTCCATACCATCAAAAAGTTCTAACACTTCATTCAATCTATTAACTCTCAAAAGTCCACCTATTAATGTATTATAAGTACGAAGATTTGGCAAGATCCCTATCTTTCTCATGTTATCAAGGGTACCAAATGCTTCATCAAGCTTCCCTGCTTTGCATAAAGCATCAACAAGTATTGTGAAAGTAACAACATCTGGAACATAACCATTTGCTTCCATCTCGCTCCAAAATTCTCTCAGTGTCCAAATCTCCACGGTCACTGAACTTATCCAACAAGGTGATGTAAGTTACTCGATCAGGTTTATGGCTGCTGGATTTCATCTTTAGAAACACTTCTTTTGCCTTGTCAAGTTTCCCAGCATGACAAAGAGCATCAATGAGAACTGTATAAGTAATTACATCAGGTCCACAGCCCTCGTCATCCATTCTCTTCAGATGACCATAAGCCTCATCAATTTTTCCTGCCCTCCCAAGAACCCTAATGCATATGGTGAAAGTATACACATTCGGCCTCAACCCCAAACTCTCCATCTCTTCAAGTAAGCCCATGACAGTTTCAATATCCCTTCTCTTCCCAGATGCTACCATAAGCGCGGAGTAGGTCTTGAGACTAGGCTTAATCCCTTCTGAAACGACTCTTCTATAAACCTCCAGAGCCTGTTTACAACATCCGGACTGAAGAAGCAAATGGATCAGCCCATTGTGCGAATACCCATTCAAAACGAACCCTTCTTTTCTCATCCGCTCAAGTGCAAATGGGGCTTGCTGAATCCCTCCTTTTACATGAAGAGCCTTAAATATGATCAAATAAGTATTCAAATTCCTATAGCTAATTTGCTTTTGCATCAAATCAAACACAACAGCCATATCACCAACCCTCCTATGAACCATCAAGAGCTCAAGCATGTAATTACATGTTTCGGTAGTGTGAACAACTTTAGGAAGCTGAGCAACAGACTTAAAGAATGAAAAAGCTTCCTCTGGGTCTGAAGAAATTGACTTCAAAACCCTAATTGCTTCCTCAGAAGACATACCACCATTTCGCTTCCCACTCACTGCCATTAACCCATGTGAGCTTTTCATTACAGACCCACAAAGACCCACCATTTTTTTCCTATGTTTCTTCCAATTCACCATAGACCCATTGCACTTCGAGTGGTATTGTCTATTATTATCAGGTAGGTAGGGCAGTGTAGTTGACATTACTACAGCAAATACTTGAGTTGCAAAGTACCAAAACAGCCATTGATGAATATTATCAGAAAGAATTCAATTCGGGAAGAGCAAAAATTAGAGGTGTGATGTGTTTTGCATGATGGGTATTCGTTGAATTGTCTATGAGAAAGTGAATTGCAGAGATATCAAGATAGGCGTTCACTTACCAAAGAAAATTGGATGATGGATTATCAGTTGAATGAGAACTTCGTTTGGCGTAGACACAGTTTAGTTTTCGAAACTGTCACAGCGAGGAGTAGTGAGTGTTCGAAACTATCTCAACTATCATTCGTTCGGAACCATATCTTGTGTGCAGTCCAAATAATTTTTAAAAAAATGCTTGGGAGCACTAATTAGTGCTCCTACTAATTAGGTGGCAGTGGATCCCGCCAGAAATGATGTGATGTTTTGGTCTTAGAGTTGTATTTTTTTTATTTTTTTTCTATTTTTTTAATGCATTAGTGCTATTAGTGGTGATGTTTTTAGTGGGATGAATCATTGTTGTAATTTTTAAATGGACGATGCAATCCAAATAAAATATTTATATAAAATTATTTTAGAAATGTTTCTATTAAACTTTGTTTTTTTTACAATCTATACATGGTTTTGTGGGTAATGAAATTTGAAAGAGTCTCCGTGTACACTATCAAATGTATCAATAAATATACCTAATTAGATATTATATTATGTTAGTTTCAAGTCAAGAGATTAAACTCATAAATAAGTATGTGTTTTATATGGTATATCTATTAGTAGGGGTGGTTGCAATTCAATTTTGGACAGTTTGCAGATCGGTTTAAACTGGCCTGCATATATGGTTTGGAAAAAATTCAACCCGCAACTGTCCGCAGTGCGGGTTGCGGTTTGTGCGGATAGAGTTCGCGGATGTGCGGTCGGTTTGTGGATTGGATTTTTTTCTTTAAAAATTTATTTTGGAGCATTTTTTTTCTCATTTTGTAAATATTTATTTTTGGCCATTTTCCACCCAATTTTCTAAAATGCTTCAGCATTAATAATTAATGAATTAAAACTTATAAAATTAAAAACACAACAAAATTAATTCTTAACACAAACAAATCATTCAAAATCCTAAACTTTTAAATCAAATCATAAACTAACATAAGCACATCTTTCAAAATTCTAAACTAGATCATCAATCTCATTCACTATCTACTACCCAAGAATACAATTAAAGTAAAATCATTCAAAATCCTAAGCTTACCTAAAAGTAATTATTCATTAACTTTTACATTTATCCAAAATGCAATAATAAAATAATAACGGTCCAGGTTTTATTATTAAAAAAAAGAGTCTAAATGCGGGCGGTTTCTTGTGGGTGCGGGTTAAACCGGCAACCCGCCCGCAACTCGCAATCATGCCATATACTCCAAACCACATCCGTCCATATTGTGTCTACGAAACCGCCTATTTGTATGCAGATTGGTTCCAGTTGGACGGTTTGAATAACCCTATACCCAGCCCTATCTATTAATATTCCTAACATTACTCATATAATGGGCTTAATCGGTATTTAGGGTGCCCTTGTCACTACCTGCATCCTCTCTGCTAAAATATTTAGCTTTAGGAAAGGGTCCTTCCAAATATATCTTTAAAAGTTTTTTCACCATTCTAAAATAAATCAAATTATTTGAGTAGGCATAATATCTCTTGTTGTGCTCAAAGGCACAACTGATATCCCTTCTCCAACTTTTGGGATGTACCAAGGCTACTTTTTAAACAATTGGCAATGATAGAATTTTGAAGGAACATCACTTCTACGTACGTATAAATGAATCGTAAAATATTCAAAAGCAGAGTCTGTTCAAAATAATTTGAAGTCTAAAATAATAACTTAAAATGAGGCTTTTTACATTTTAATATTATTCAAAACTTATTTTCTAGGTTTTTGAGATAAGAAATTATTAATTGAATATTTACAATACATATTTTTAAATTGATAATATAGCTAATTCATTTATGCGTAGGGCTTGTATGAGTTAGGTGGTCAATCAGACTGTCGCACATCGCTTGCCAGCTAGCTTTGCTGTACTTATTTTGAAATGTAAATGTTCAATGCGTGCATGACTTTAGGGAGTTTGGATAAGCTTATTTGCTTAACAGAGAGTCCTCATAAATATTGTTAGGGCAATGCCAATCCACATGAGGAAAAGTTATAAAAGCAAGATCAACATATTGAGGATTCACTACGAGAAATTACATTTTTGGTGACTAAATTTGGTGACTAAAATTAATTTAGTTGCCAAAAGTCAGCCTTTTGGCTACTAAAATTTGAATTGGTCGGCAATGTTTCATATTTGAGCTACTAAAATTTTTTAGTAGCCGTATATTACTTATTGGCGACTAAAAACACAATTAGTAGCTAAAAAATGACCCAATAAGCGACTAAAAAACAGTTAGTCGCTAAAAATAGCCCAATAGGCGACTAAAATACAATTAGTAGCTAAAAAGTTACCCAATAGGCGACTAAAAATGACTTAGTCGCTAAAAAATTACCCAATAGGCAACTAAAAAAAATTTGGTCCCTAAATGTACAATCTTTAGCTACTAAAAATACTTTAGTTGGTATTAATTTACTTTTAGAGACTAAATTTTAGTCAGCAATTATAATTAAAAATTTTAAAAATTGGACTTCAGGTTTTGGAGGGAAAATTAATTGGCTACTAATGTACTTAATCGGAAAAAATGCTTTCATTTATTATTGGCGACTAAAAAAGTTGGTCGGGAAAGAAAATGAACTAGGGTTTAAAAAATACACGACCACACGCTCTAACTCTCTCATACGTTTGTCTGTCTCTCACTCTGTGACTGTCTCTCTCTTTCTCACTCTCTCACACCTCTGCCCTCCTCCAGCTCTCTCTCTCACTTTTGTCTCCATCGTCGTCAGGTACAGGAACATCACCGCCATCGCACACGAGCACCACCATCAATCCACCATTGGAGCATTACTCCAGGTATGTCCTCTCTTTATTTTTCCATCTCTCTATCTTTCAGCCTCTCTTCCCCTAATTTCATCTTCTAGGGTTTTCTTCTTCCATTTGCATACCTTCACACATACCCAACCCCAAATCGATCCATCCATCGCCATTGATGAATGACTGTGATTTTGGTTTTTTTTTTTTTTTTTTATGGTTTGATGATATTGATTTATGATTTATGATATGAAAAAGTAAAGAAGATAACGAAAAGAATTTGTATGCATATGTATATACAATTTGAATTTGGGCATTGATTTCGACGGGATTGAAGAGGTTTTCCATAGGGATATTGTTGAGATAGAGTTGAATAATAAACCAAAGTTTAAGAAGAGCAGTCGGCAAAGGAGTTGAAGCTTTACTTGCTACTCTGTTTTGATCTTAGGATTGTGGGTTTGATGGCTGTGTTTGTTGTTGTTTATCATTTAGATTTTTTTTTTATTTTTTTTATTTTTAATGCTTCTATTGTATTTTGGTGCTTCTGTTGTATTTTGCTGCTTCATTTGCTCATTTGTTTGAAAATCTAATCTAATTGGAGGTAGGTAGTGTGTGGATTTTGACATGCTAATGAAGGAGCATTGTTTTGAATTTCAGCATAGAATTAAACATAAGTGAAATTAGAGATGATGTGAACATATCTTCTACGCATACATAACCCGAAATCCCTCTTTCCTTTCCCTATTGATCCCAAGTTTTGCCTTAGCCATAAGAGAGGGGCTTTTTCGAAACATGTCTACCAAATTAGTTCATCGTCTAGGCGTTGTTTTACTAGCCAAAGGCTTATAATGAGAGCTCTAGTCACATTTTATTTATGTGTGTAAAATCATGTTCGTACAAAGATTAAGTCAATGTTTTTTCAACTATTGTAGTCTAATTATTTTAATTTTTTTTAAATTGAATAAAAAATAAAAAATATCATCCTACATTTAAAATTACTCAAGCTTACTTTTGTAGGAAAAAAATCATCTGAGATATATCAATAAATAATAAAAGATTTGTATTGTCTTATCATTAGCTTTCTCACCAATTCAAAAACAAAGAGGAGATGAAATGTAACTTTTCTATGGTTACACAACAACATATTAGGAAGAAAAAATGCTATATAAACTAGTGTTTCTTGCAAATGTTTATCACGCAATAATAAAATTAAGAGGGTAAATCCTACGCTACACACCCTTTCAAAGGATGTGTATCATATGTATCTATTATGTATTTTTGAAGTAAATGTTATGCATTTTTATAGTAAATATTATATATTTTTCTGGTAAGAGTTATGATAATTTGTAATTCAGAAATAAAATTACACATTTTGTGGTAGTGTGGTAATGTTACACTTTTTTTTTATTTGAGCATTTTCTAACCACAAAATATGTAATAATATCATAAAATACGTAACATTATGATAAAATACATAACTTCATTTCTCAATAACAAATTATCGTAATTTTTATCAGAAAAATATACACTATTTAAATAAGTAACACAAATCACAAAAGTACATAACAATATATATATTATATATATATATGGTACATACCCTTAACAGGGGTGATGTGTATCATAAATTTCTCTGTTGTTAAGTCCACCCATCTCATAAGGATATAGGTCCCATACTGTGTGAGTGCCACAGTAAGACTCAATACTTTGTGAGTATTTTATGATTTGTTGTGTATTTTGTTTTTTTTTAAATATCTTTTTTCTTGAGAAAAATATTTGCAAGGACTTGCTCATTAGAGGAGAGTTAGGTGTTGGTTTGGTGGGATACAACTATGGGATTGGATTTCATGTCTAATAGAATAATTAGTTTAATATTTGGATAGAAAAATAAAAGTTAGACTAATAGTTCCACATGTGGGATAACTCTATCTCATAGGCCCCGTTTGTTTTTAGAGGTAAAATAGAGGAGATTATTAGTGAGGGGATTGATAGTGAGGGAATTAGTAAAATTATGTTTATTTTGATATTAGTTGTTAGTGTGGGGGATTGTTAAATTATTTTTATATAAAATAAATATAAAATAATAAAACAAATAAAATTATAATTTTTACTTAACAAAAAATACAAAAACATTAAACATTAATGTTAAAAAAAATGCCCAACAAGTAAAAAAAAAAAAAAATTGCAGTTGACCGGTCGGACGACTGGCTAGATTTTCGGCCAGACGTCCAGTAACATCCTAAGCCGAATGGACTGTCTTCTAATACCACCACTTCGCTCAAACTACTAATTCGGACCTCCAAGGCTTTTCATAGTCCAAATGGACTACTAATCCAGACCTCCATTTCCAAAACAAACATGGAGTTGGGGACTGTTCATCCATCACAGTCCACTTCGGACTGTCATGGCAGAAAACAAACGGGGCCATAGTGTTGTGGGATAGAAATGTAGTTAAATAACAAAATTGACCCCTCAAGTATATAACGTTTTTTTTAAACATGTTAGATTTTTTTTAAACATGTATAAATTAATCTCGTGATATATAATTGTTTTCTTTTAATTTTTTGGTATTACAAAATAATAAAATGAAATATCCTTTCAATATTTAAAAGAAAAAGAATATATAACATTTTTTTCTTCATTTTTTATAAAAAAAATTTCTTCATTTTTTTAAACATATATAAATTAATCTCGTGATATATAATAGTCTTTTCTTTTCTTTTTGTATTAACAAAATTATAAATGAAAATATACCTCTAATGTCACATTTAAATAAAATTAATAGTAGTCTTACTAAAATAAAATATACTCTAAATTTAGTATTGCCATGTAAACAATTCAAAAAGACAAAATAATCTTTTGAAAAGTTATCATCTTTCATAATTTTTTAATTAAACATGAGATTCACTAAAATAGTTATTTTCAAACATCTAATCTCATGACAAAACAAACATGAGATACACATCATTTCCAGTCAAATAGTCAAATGACTAATTATCTAGGACTAATAGCTCGTTGGATTTTAATCTTTCCTTATTCAGTCCATCCAAATAGACATGTAATGAAATGATTTGTGATCAGTGCTTAAATGTACACATTTAATCCCTTAATATACACTTTATTAGTTTATTAATTTATAATTTTTTGTGATTTTTGTGTGTTTGTATATATTTTAGATGTTTATACCTATATTAATGTAAATAATATATTTTAAATATTTTATATATTATCATATTATAAAGTGCACAGTGAATTACTGTGCATTTTACTGAAAAATGGAACAAAACAAAAGAAAAGAAAGGAAGAAGAAAGAGAAGAGAAATAAAAAAAAATAAAAACAAGCAAACAAATGAGGTGGTCCCACCCAGTTATATATAAATATATATATTTTATTATAATATAATATAATATAATTTATATTATTATTTGTTTTCTTTGCAGGTACTTTGCCTATAAAAGGGGAGAGGGGAGCTCGCTGCGGAGAGCTCAAGGCAGGAGAAGAGGGCTTCGGCCTAGAGGGAGAGTGTTTAGTTTGTAAATATTAGACTCTAGTAATTGTTTTTTTTAGGGTAGAGATGAAACCTGACCAAGTAATTAGGGTAAGTTGTATTTAGTATTTTTAGTTTTAATTTGATTTTGGATATAGTTGTATAACTTTTAGATATTTTTGTGCAATAAAGGCTTATTCAAATCGTGTTATACAATGGTTTTCACTGCTTTATATTAGAATTGTTAGACGAGTCATACCTAGTGAGACGGGTTGTACATCAAACCGTAGTTTAGTGGTGACGACTCATGCTAAGCAAAGGTGATTCGTGACTTTCTGATTTTGATATACAAATCCTCTTGATGATGTATTTCTGCTCAACTCATATCACAGCATCCAAATCAATGATTTTCTAAAAATTGAGTACAATTACTCCCAATTATGAGGTTAGTGTTGGATTCGAAATCCTAAGATATTTATTTCATTTTATTTAATCAATTGCTTAATTAATTAGTTTAATTTTAACTCCAAATATTCACAAGCAAATCGAAATTTCCAAATTAAATTATTCATTATTAGTCCCTATAGATCGACACCTGGTCTTAACCGCTATTCTGCAAAGTAGTTGTTTTTACTTGGTTTTAAATAAAATATTTTGGTATGCAAACGAGCATATCAATTTTTGGCGCCGTTGCTGGGGACTAAAATAAAATTATTTAATTTAGAGATTCATTTATAAAACAAAAAAAAAAAATATTGAGTTTAGTTTCTTTCTACAGAAGAAATATAAACTTGAAAAAAAAAAAAACCAAAAAAAAAAAAAAAAATTGATATTGTGACACAAAAAGGAGATACCCATACTAAACATATAATTAGTGTACTATTTACCTTTGCTGGACACTTGTGGATTAATTACCTCTGCTGGACATATAACTTAGAGGATAAATAAAGACTACTGACAACTAAGTTTTGATTTTTAACATTTATTTTATTGTAATTTCTTTTATTCTGTACATTTATTTTTCTTTCTGGGAGGTCTTATACCCCCTTTCATTTCATTCCAATTTAGTTTATCGCAATTTTTGTATATTTATACTAATTTGCAGATGTTTTTGATAAATCATAAGAAGTGAAAAAATATGAAATTGCAGCACCCAGGTAAAATAGATTGGTTTATTTTGTTTTGTTTTATTTTATTTTATTTTGTGTTTTATTTCTTTATTGGTAAAATAGATTGGTTTATTTTGTTTTGCTTTATTTTATTTTATTTTATTTTGTGTTTTATTTCTTTATTTTTCTGTGTGGTGTGTCAAGGCAAGTTAAACGAGTTTACCTTTTAAGGAAACTGCTAAGTAAGACTAAAGAAATTTGGTTTGAGATGGGTTACTTAAGGGAGGATAAAATTTTCAAACCTAAATCACCTTGGAATCTGACCATAAATTTTTATTTGTTATGTTTTCCTTCCCATTCACTGTTCTTGTCAATCTTTTGTGGTATGTGCCATTAAGGACAATGTCATTTAAGTTGGGGGTGGGAAAGGGTTTGGTTTGTGTTTGTTTTGTGTGTATATTTTTATTTTTATTTTTGAAAAAAAAAATGTGTTTATTTTTATTTTTATTATCGATTGTGTTAAAAAAAAAAAAAAACACGTATTTCTTTGTGTGCGTTGTTGTGTTTTTTTAAAAAAAAAATCAACAGTAATAAAAAAATTCAATTTCTATTTATGTATGCCATTGTGTGTCGTTTTGTTTTTGTGTGAAAATAAAAAAAAAAATAAAAAAAATAAAAAACCCAAAACTTGTTTTTGTTGTGTGTTGTTTTTTTCAAAAAAGTAAAAAAAATAAAAATAAAAAAAGAAGTTTTTGTGTTGGGTGTGGTGTTTTTAAAAAGTTTTGCAGTTAATTGTTAATTTTATTGCCTTAATATTTTAATTTTATCTTAGTTTATTATACTATCTTTTGATTAAAAATATTTTTTTTTTCTCATATTCAGATGATCTGCACATGCACATATTCTTTGATTAATTTTTGGATTTAGACTTGAACATCTTGATGATTAATGTGAAGACTATAACCCATGTAAGATTTTGAGCCTATCATTCTTTTTAGAGAGTTATTAAATTTACTCTTAAATATTTATTTGGAAGCGCACTATTTCGTTGCTCAATCTCATATTTTTCATTTTGGTTGAATGTTGAGAAATCATTTTGCATTTATACTTTCTAAAAATCATGAAAGTTGAAAATTTGTACCAAATTTTGGGAAATAATTTAGGTTATTTTTGTAATATTTGAGCTTTAACATTTCTCTCTCTACACTAAAAAATCCTTAGAAACCATTTTGAGCCTACATTCCAAACCTTTCATTCAATGAACCCCTAGTCATAACTGGCCATTGTCTTTAGGAGCAAAAGAATGGAGGAATTGATAAGGAACATGATAGAAAAGAACAAAAATAAAATAATAAAAAAATAAAAAAATAAAGAAATAAAGAAATAAAAAAAGTAAGATTATGGAAGGGAGTCTACACAAGTATATATTGTTGAAGAAAGAGAATGTCAAAATTATGAAATAATAATTTTGGTTGTTCCCTTACACTCAGAAACGAGATATTGATTCTTACCCAATTTTCTTACCTATCCCTAAACCTGTTTGACTAACCCAATAAAAGTCCTATTTGATCCCAGAATTGGTAAAATTTAGGTATAGAAATGACGGATAGAGTTGTTAGTGTAATTTTTCAGTATTTAGCATTCATGCTAGCATCTTTCATGACTTATATGTGAGATATTTTGATTTGTTTATATTAATTCCACTCGCATATGTTGAAAGTACACAAATTTGCACCGCATCTAGTGAATTATTTGTTGAGTGCAAAATCTGTGAGATTGGAGTCAAATCATACTTCTGATAGAACTAAGAGTCTTCTTTCATTAAGAGATTGACTAATATTTTTGTTGGCTATAATTTACACACACACTAAATATAGAGATAGATAAATTAATTTTACTAATTGCTAGTATTCTGAACTTTGATAATTCTTTTGCTAATATATTAAAATTAACAATTATTGCTATGAATATTTTCTTTAAAAAAAATATTTTGAATTTTGTGGATATATTCACTGTAAACTTTCATGAGATTACAACTCGTCCACTAGGGGTAATCTAGAGGTTCAAAGGTTAGTTACATATACTAAATGCAATCGTGTTCCCTATGGAAATGGCTTAGATAGATTTTATTTTATTTTTAGTTTGCTTTGCTGGAGAACTAGCAAAGTGTAAGTTGGGGGTGTGATTGGTGTCTAAATATACACATTTAGTCCCCTAATATACACTTTATTAGTTTATTAATTTGTGTTAATTTATAATTTTGTGTGTTTATATATATTTTAGGTGTTTATACCTATATTAATATAAATAATACATTTTAAATATTTTGTATATTATTATATTATAAAGTGCACAGTAAATTACTGTGCAATTTATGAAAAAACAAAACAAAACAAAACAAAAGAAAGGAAGAAGAAAGAAAAGAGAAAGAAAGAGAAATAAAAGAAATAATAAAAAAAAAAAACAGCAAACAAATGAGGTGGTGGTGGCTAATCACCCACCCCTCAATTATATATATAAATATATATATATATATATATTATAATATAATATTATTTATATTATTATTACTTGTTTTCTTTTGTAGGTACTTTGCCTATAAAAGGGGAGAGGAGCTAGGGGCAGAGAGCTCGAGGCAGGAGGAGAGGGCTTTGGCCTAGAGTGGGAGTGTTTAGTTTGTAAATATTAGAGTGCAATAATTGTTTTTTTAGGGTAGAGATGAAATCTTGACCAAATAATTGATGTCACGCCCCGAAATTATTCACCATACAACAACCACATCAACTAACATTTACTAAATAGTGACAAAGATCCATCCATCCTTACATGTTTAATGAAACGAGCTTACACAAAAGTTTCACATGCAATTATACATTCAATGATAAAAAAAACACTTGAATCTATAGCATGTGAAGCATCTAGTCTCAAGAAATTAAAATGCCCTTAAGGGCTTACATCTTCCAAGGCAATAGTCCGGTTACACAAAATGGTCCATCGGACCCATGCACGTTAGCCCTTGGCTTACAAAAATGTACAACAAAAATGAGAGAGCAATATACTCTTCACAATTTAAACCCACGCCCTCAACTCGACGGGATTATCACATCTTTACCTACACCAAAGTCCCATAGAGGTGAGCATAAAGCCCAGTAGAGAAATCCCTAACAAAGTATATACATTTATGTAAGATATCCAATATTAAAATGCAAGTGCAAATGTGATGCAATGCCTTTTCAAAATAATCTCATGTCATGCCTTTCTTGAAAGTCACCATGTTTTTCAATTACATTTTGCAATCTCATCAATTTCCAAACTTCAAATTGCAAATCATAGGGGGTGGTAAATACGACTCAGGTTGTCACGACCCGAACTAGGGCTTATCGGAATCGCGACCGGCCAGCGCCTCGATTCGCACCCTAGGCCTACTACTATCTACTATCCAGGTTAGAGAACAAATAAATAAATCATCGCAAATACTTGGTGAGTTCATTTCACTAGAGCACTGCTATATTAGTCATACAAGTCATAAAGAAAAGTTAAGTTACACAATAACTTGGCCCTATGCCAACAAAAAAGGTAATACATGACTTATATAAAACTAAAGGTCCAGAATCCATCTCAGGCCACGAGACATCACAAAAAGGCCTTTGGTTATCCTCTAAGCATTCTCCTTACCTGAAATGGGTTAGCAACACACCCATGAGCTATAAAGCTTGTGAAAACATACTTACTCAATTTACAAGTTTGCCATGGTTCAAACATAATATTTCAAGTTTTCAAAGCCCAATGGCTGGAAAGGCAAAATAAATGTTCTTATATAGATATCAAAATATACATACATATGTCCATTCGACTGGATATGTTGCCAGAGAAGTAGGGAGTTACCCATACTAATATCAAATGGTCATGATCATGCCAAGGGACGATGGCCGCGTCCCAACAACCACCCTTATAACGCCTCACCCGTTGGTATCTTTAATTTCCCCCAACGTCCGGGATGTTCCGTTCGAATGTACGTTATTACATTTGCAAGAGTTTTATAACAATGTCTTAACCAATAATATGTATACAAGCAATACATGTGAGTCAACTTATCCCGTTAGCTCACGTTTTCTAAAACATAACATGATTTTCAAAATGTATTCAAGGTGCTTTTCCAATCATAGGCATACTTGCTAGTTATTCATAAATCAGTGCAATCTCATGCTCTGAAATAATTCATGGATCAAAGTGTGTCATTATATTCAAATACATGTAAAGAGTGTAAGTATGAACTCACCTAAAAGTACACGAAGTTTGGTAAAGTCGACTGGAACCGAGATCTAAACACAACGTATGAAAAACTACATTATAGTAGGTCTAGGAACGAATTCTAAGCATGAAATAAATATTCAAAACCATAATCCCAAAGTACCCAAAGTGTACAACTTAAAAAGGGTCCTCCTCCTAGGGTCCAGAACTTCTTAGTTTGCAGCACTCCAGATCAGAGGCTAAAATCCAAATCAAAACACTTAGAAAAATTCCGAAATTTTACAGGGTTATCAATCAAGATGTTATGAAACTTTTTCATGAAGGACTCGCCTCCCAAAAATGCTCATCAACAGGGTAAAAAGGCAGTAAAACAAAACTGGTTCAGATCCGTTGCAATTTCTAAAACATCATTTCTACAACAATCTAGCCGTTGGATGGAGTTGAAACAAATTGGGTTGAAAATATAACGCTTTATTTTAACTCTCGTCCAAAAATCAACCGTTAAAGTGGCCTCAATATTTTTTGACAAATTTTCAAAGTAACCTGTCTGTTCAGGAAAAAAAAAAAAAAACTGTTTGCTGGGCAAAATCCTTAGTTTGAGCTCTATCCTCATGGCTCATTTCAACATAATATCAATGGAAGGAAATAAGTCTAAAACTATATTTTAAGGCTTAAATTCGTGGTTCATTGCATCATGAAATCAAAGGAAAGACATGAAGGCTTTAACTCATAGAATAGACATAGAGAGGGAGTTACCTAGACTTGAAGCTTGATGAACAATTATGGAAATGTTTGATTTTTCTTTCTTAAACCCACATAATTTCAGCAAGAAGATGTAGTTTTTACACATATAGGATATATATAGGAAGAAAGTGGTTAGGTAGGTTCAATGGCTAGGATTAAATCTTGGAGAAAACCTAAGGCTAGGATTAAAAGGTGAATGTTGTGGTAAAAAAGGGAGTGAGGTGGATGCATATTCCATCTCACGAAAAATTCCAGCCATGGTGGCTGATTTTCCACCACAAATTGCACTGCTCGGATAAAACGCAGTGCGCGGACATCTGGGCTGTCCGAAAATCGGTTCATTAAAATTCCTATTAAATCACTGTTGACTAATTTTGACATTCTGAGTTCGATGGTGTGATCCATTTCGCCTAAAAAAATATACATCTTTAGGAGTTTCGTTTTTGACACACTCGAAGAGGATTATCAATTATTGTTCTGTTAGAGGTCCGTGCCGGATGGCGAAGTAGAGATAATATTTATTAAAATGGCATTGGGAAACTTATTAAATATGAGATGTGACCTCTGTTCATTGTGGGTGTCAAACAAAAGGCGAAAAGTTGGGTCGGGTCTTCACACAGGTAATCTCTAAGTTGGTGTCTGCAAGTAGGCTCAACAAGCACTACCAATAACCCCACTTTACCGATTGCTAACCGGAAGGGAAGTGGTACCTCCTCCGCGCGTGTTTTCGGTCTTTCATCCCGGACACTCAGGCCAACTTATCAATTTCATCTACACCCCCTAACCGGACTTACCAACGTATTTACCCCTTAAACATTTTCCATAGCTTTCATTACAATTATCTTTTCTCAAAGTGAATGTTTCCAACTCAAATCAAGATGCGCAATGGTGATAAATGATTAATGAGAACATGATGCAATAAGTATCACCTCATGCTTAACCGATGCTATCAACACATGGCAATAATTTCTCATCATGCACAATTCTTATCATTCTAGTCATTTCAAGACTATATGAAAATTTCAAACATTAATTTTCAAGCTTTCAATTCCCATAACCCATGGTGCTCAACAATTATCATCTCACGATTATAAGTGTTCAACAAAATGTAATAACTATCAATTGAAATGTGCATTTTACCAACTCTCATGTCTTTCCCAAATGTAAGATTCACAAGATGACTATGTGTCCATTTAGACTCATCAAGAATAACCACATTTTAACATTTATAAGCAACAATAACCATTCCACAAATTCTTTACCATTTCTCCCTTATCAACATAATTAAGAAGCCCCTTTTTCTTCATTACATTTATCACACAAGGAAAAAAATAACATCACTAACATTGAAAGTAAATAAAATTTATTTATAAAATCCCCAACATGTTCTCCCCAACCCCACATTTGTGGGGTTTTTCTTCTAAAACAAACATTTCCCCATCTTTTGAAAGGGTTTTCCCTCAAGACGTCACCCCTCCTATATTGTGAGTTAAAATCCTTAAGAAAGTAGTTTAGGAAAAGAAAGAAATCAAACCCACTTTTAAAACCTTAGCATTTATGAGACAAAGACCAAACTTTCAATATCATTAATAAAACCTTTAAATCAACCAAATCTAACATAAATATATATATAACTCAAAGAAATTTCCCTACCTCAAGATTTGATGAAGAAGAGAAGGTGAAACCCTAGATTCAAGGTGGAAGACTCTTCAATTTCCACTACACCAAGATGAGCCCTAGCTTTTGATCTTCAAAGCTTGAGAGGGAGAGATAAGGATGATAATGATCTAAACCCAAGGATTACAAGAATCAAAGTGTTTTTTCTAGTGTTTTGGTGAGGGTTTCTAGAGAGAAGGAGGAGGAAAATAGGGTTTAGAGTGAGAGAAAGAAGTCCCAAAATGATATTCAATTTGGCCAAAAAGAGAAATAAAAACAGAGTTTCGGACTGTCCAGTTGGCCGCACGTGCGGCGCCCTTCCCCGCACGTGTGGTGTGCCTCCCCCGCATGTGTGGCCTACACCTCCACACATGCGGTGCCCCCCTTCCACACCTTACTCCGTACGAGCCTTTTAGATAGTGTGCAAACCCCTGTTGTTCAACCCTCACCTCACATGTGGCCTCACTCCCCGCACGTGCGGCCCTGGCCAGCAGCCCAGAATTTTCTGACTCGCTTCCTGGGCGCTCCGGACCTGACCCCGCACTTCCCGAAAGAAAGAAACTTCAACACCGAATAAAAACGAGAATAGGAATTACATTGAGATAAACCCTCCAGACAACACAAACCCCAAACACTCAACAAGGTTCCAAATTAACCCGACACTCTATTAGGGTACATCCAAGATTAAATAAGAGACAGCGAAACTAGTGACACACTCGGTCATCACAATTGAGGTAAGTTGTATTTAGTATTTTTAATTTTGATTTGATTTGGATACAGTTGTATAATTTTTAGATATTTTTGTGCAATAAAGGCTTTATTCAAATCATGTTATACAATGGTTTTCACTGTTGTATATTAGAATTGTTAGATGAGTCATACCTAGTAAGAATCGTGCATCAAACCGTAGTTTAGTGGTGACGGTCCGTGCTAAGTGAAGATGATTTGTGGCTTTATAATTTTGATATACAAATCCTCTTGACGATGTATTTGTGATCAACTTACATCCAGTATCCAAATCAATGATTTTCTAAAGACTGAGTACAATTACTCCTAATTATAAGGTTAGTGGTGGATTCAAAATCCTAAGATATTTATTTCATTTCGTTTAATTAATTGCTTAATTAATTAGTTTAATTTTCATTCTAAATATTCACAAACAAATCTAAATTTCTAAATTAAATTATTCATCATTAGTTCCTGTGGATTGAAACCTGATCTTAACCGTTATTCTACAGAATAGTCATTTTTACTTGGTTTTAAATAAAATATTTAAATGTGCAAACCACCATATCAATTTGTGGTGTTTGTGTTTTACAAGAATCCCTAGTTAGCCCATAATTTATTTATTTGTTTATTGTTTTGAGTTAATCTATTTAGGGGTGTTTTTGAAAATTGGTTAAAAGTTGGCTTTTCAGCTCTTGTTTTTGGCTTTTGTATCCTTTTGTTTGTAAAAAATATGAGAGGTGATCTAATCCAAAATGAGTTAAAAGTTAAAAGTTAGCTTTTGTTTGATTAACTATGAAGGTGATTAAATTGAAATGGTCATTTTTTATATGCTTTTAAATGGTGAGCGTTGATTCTATTAACAATGTATTTTTCATCATATTTTTTAGCAAATTAAATATAAGAATGAATATTTTGATAAAATGATAATTTTATTTTATTTTATTCTAATAAATCAAATATAATAATAATGGATACTTTTAATTAAAAAAAATTTTAAAAAGAAAAAGAAAAAAAAAAAAGAAGAAAAAGGAGAAGAATATAGTACATGCAGTAGCTGAGACAATGACCCATCCTAGAAAAAGAAAAAGGGAAAATAAGAAGGTTGTTATCACACATTGTTATGTGTTTGAGATATGTTCTTACCTTTAAATAAGTTTAGTTTGCTTCCAAGCAACACACACAAATATATATATATATATATATATGCAGCACAAAAACAGGCTGGGGATATAGTGATAGATGAACTTTAAAGCAAGAATGTATATTCAGATAGAAAAATGCTAGAGGTCCCAAATATTTTACCAACATTTCTATCAAATGTCTTACATGAATGTAAGACTCACACCATGTGAATTCTATGTAAATTTTACACCATGTGAGATATTTGATAAAAATATTAGTAAAATATTTGAAGTCCCTACTCATTCAGATATCCAAAACATTCGACACAACTTAACGAAAAGCCAATCCCTAAATTAATAGCCCTTGCACCAATTAACCCATAAAACTAATACATCCTATCACCTATTTTTTTGGGAGGTTAAGATCTGCAAATCGTGTGATTTAAAAAAAAAAAAAAAAAAAAAAAAATTGTTGATAAATCCATTTCTAGTAAAATGTATGCCATTAAATTCAATGATTGTTTTGTTGAAGTTGTAAGAACATAATTAATGAAATTGTTTGGTGAAAATGATAAATTATTGTTTCAAAATTCTTTCCATTTTTATCCATTGTTGCTCGTTACCGAAAAAGTTGCTGAAGGTGGCCAATGACAGCGACTGGTGGTAGGGGTGAACATTCGTCGGGCCGAACAAACACTATATAATAAGGGATTTTGTGTTTGCCCAAACCCGGCCCGACCCTAACACCGGGCCTTTACATCTACCGAAGCCCGGCCCAAAAAATAATTATAAATCCCAACCCCAACCCCAACCATCGGGTTATATGTTAAAAAAAATAAAGTATTCCATAATTAAATTCAATCACACATTATATTTCTTAAATAAATATACTGACATAATTATAAATTAAACTATTTTTTTTGTATAATTGAAGGATTTCTTAAATAAATCCAATCACACATTACTACAAATGTGAGTATCAATAAAATCAATAAAGATAAAAGCTATATCCTAAAAAATATATTATAATTAATTAATTTATTTATTTATTTATTTCATAGCAAGTCGAGCTGGACTGGGTTGAAAATATAAATCTCAAGCCCAACCCATTAACATATCGGGTTAAAATTTTTGGCCCAACTCGGTCTTATGGGCTAAAACAATCTTCTCACACCCTTAAAAAATAGGGTTGGACGGGCCAATGGGCCGATGTCCACCCCTAGTTTGTGGTGGTGGTGGTAATATGGAAAGGAAAAATGCCTCATACACCCACTGGGGGTCGACCCCCAGTGAGGTGGCACTCCATAATTGGACAAAAAAAAAATTGTTTTCTTTTTTTTTTTTTTTTTTTTGGATTTCTGCCAGTGGGGGCACGACACCTCACTGGGGCTGCGACCCCCACTATGGGTATGCAGCAGTGTTGTATGGAAAGATAGGTAACACTGGACAAATATAACAAATATGTAACACACGGATAGATTGATGGAAAGATAAATGATACTATAGTCTGTATATATATGTGACACCAAACAGAAAGATAGAATAGTAGATAGATTGTCAGATATGTAGGGATAATATGGCATTTCAAATTATTATTGTTTTTAAAAATATTAAAACTTGGGAGCTGTTGCCCCAAAATTTTCAAAATTAAATTTATGGCCCATTTGAAACTTATTAATGTCATATTTTAATATGTTATAGTATTAAAATGTCATATTCTCAAAGATCCCTTTTACCGGTGCATATGTTATTTTTTAGTATGATTTAATTTTCCATACGATGCAATCTTGTGTCCCAGCAATGTCTTTAAATTATATTTTTAATTAAAAAATTGTAATCTAATAAATAATATTTCTAAACACTTCGATTCATCATATTAATTCAAACTTAAATTAAATAAAATTTGATGGTGAGTATTTTTGGATGAAATGCCTTCAAATTGTATTTTGAATTAAAATTATTTTAATATGATGTTTAGTATTTAAAAATAATATTTTTTTATATTAATTTATTAATTTTATTATATTAAAATTTCATCACGCAACAATTTTTTATATTTATTTGGTGGGGTAATATAATATTTTAAAAAAACCATCGGTCAAACATTCATCAAGTTAAAATTTAGGTCAAGTTTGGTATATTACAAAAAAGTCAAAAAGTCAAAAAGTTACTCAAAAAGTTAAAAAGTTAAAACTATTCATCAAAAGTCAACAATTACGGCTGCACAACTCACAATCTTAATTTTTCTCTACAAATCAATTTTTACAATTTTTTATTACACATTTTTCCATAAAAAGTTAAAAAGTTAACCAAAACATCCATATTTTCTTTCTCAAATTTTTAGTTCAAAAAAACAAAAAGTACACTTATTTAGGATACCCCATATAATATCAAATTCTAACAATAACATGAATGATAACATAGTGTTAGAATTGCTCTAATAAAATCGTTTATAGAATTTGAAAATTCATAAACTCTCAGTTGCCACAATTTTTGTAATTGCTCCAAATTGCTTTTGTAACTCGTTCAAACTAATCTAAAAAACAACCATCTTTTCAAATAACTGTCATAAATCTTATACTCACTTTTATAATTATATTCCTACTTTTTTCTCACGTATAAGCACTCACAACTAGGAGTGATAAACAAGCCGAATAGTTACTGTTTAAGTTTAGCTTGATAATTTTAATGAGTTTCAAAATTTATTCAAGTTTGATTCGTTAAACTTTCGAACCGATCTCAAACGAGTTTTTATTGAGCCAAGCTTGAATAGTTTGATATTTTATATAATTTTAGATTTTTTGAATCAAGCCGAATGAGTAATTGATTGTTCAAGGGTAGTTTGAAAATCTTAATGAGCTCTAAAATGTATTCAAGTTTGACTTGTTTATTTAATAAACCGAGCTCGAACGAGCTTTTAACAAGCCAAACATAAGTCGAGTTCAAACTATTTAGTTTGTTTATCACTCCTATTGTCACGACCCAAACCCGTCCCTATGGGTTTAGCACCGTAACCGGCCAGTAATTCGAGATTACCGAAGGCTTGCTTAATAGTAATACAGTAATACAGAGTACAGGGGCTGGCGGAAGCCAATACAGCAATTAAACAATGTCCAATGAGCTGTGACAGTCTGTATGCAAAAAGACTTTTCATACATATATACAATCAGTGCAAAACAGTATGTACAACATTTACAATCATTCAGGATAGGGACTTAATCCCTATTAAAACAGTGCAGTAACAGTCTATACAAAACAGAACAGAAAGGGGGAAACTAAAACACCCCATAGCCTTAGCTTGGAACAGGTTCGAAACCTCGCAGTGAGGCACATAGGTTGGCTTGACAAAACTGGAGTTACCCCGACGCTTCTAGCAACGGTCCGGTGCCTGTACACCTACATATATATATGAGCAGTGAGTTAAAGCCCAGTGAATAACATAATGCATAAAGAGGTTGAGAATGAATGTCCTTACAGTAATGAAAACAGTTCATTAAATCGTTATTTCAGTCATTCAGTCATAACAGTCATATGTGGTACATCTATTAGCATAGCAGTACAGTAAACAGTAGGTCTTAAAAGACCGAACAATCAATGATGGCCATCATATCAGTAAACAGTAGTGGTTCCAATATGAGAACCGACAGAGATCTCTGTAACAGTTGCAGTAACAATAACAGTAGTTGCTATGGATGCCACAATACAGTTTAGAATAAAGGACATACATTCATTCAGTTAATAGTATCAATTCAGAAACAGTACAGTTTAACCATTCGGAAGATATTCATATTTGAACATATCTTTACACAGTTGTTACTCAAAGAGTTCTGGGCTACAATTAAGCTAGAGCGCGTCCTCAGATGCCAACCCTACACAGTTTACAGGATGAACACACACTAAGTTCACATTCGGGAATCAAAGACTTAGTCCCTACTTAGACTCGGTGTGGTTCTACATCTATATTCTCATTAAGATGCCTTAAACTAGGCCTAAGAATGTCCAGGATGGGATGAGGATGCAAAGATGCATTCAGGAAAACATTTTCAGAATTTTCAGAAAACAGGGGTCCCGCTCGAGCGTAGGTTACTCCGCTCGAGCGGACATGCAGACAAAGGTTTCCGCTCGAGCGTAGAATTACCCGCTCGAGCGTACTGCAAAACAGTCAAAAGTGCTGGATGAGTGAAAATCACGCTCGATAGGGTGCTCGACACCCGCTCGAGCGTAAGACACAATGTCCCGCTCGAGCGTAAATTACCCCGCTCGAGCAGACTTCAAAACAGTGCAAAGTGCTGGGAGCACGAATTTCACGCTCGAGCGCCAGTCTCTCCGCTGGAGCGTAAGTTCAAAATCTAGAATTTCCAGATTTGAACCTCAAGCTCAAATTCAACTTCAAATGAATCAAATTCGATTCCTTTGGGCCCATTTCCTGGAAAACACTTGTAAATACATAGTATGACATGATTCAAAGCTCAATTTGTAAAATCAAGGCCCAAAGAAAGATCAATTAAATCCAAATTCAAACTAATTTTCATGAACATGACTTAAATTGAACATGCAAGACTTTAAACAACTTTCAAGCTTCAATACATGCTCTAATGAGCCAAATCTTCCAAAGACATGATAAATTCATAGTCTCTACTCAAGATATGAACATGCAAGTGGCAAATTTATGAAGAACAACCTCGAAATGCAAGAGTATGCCATGCATGCAAAGATTAAGCTTCAATTCAACATTATAAGGCTCAATCTAGGCTTAGATCACTAAGGACACAAGAACCATGCATGAATCAATTCAAAAACAAGTTCAAGAAGGTGAATGTTCTACCTTAAGTCTTGAATACAAGATGTACAAGCTCAAACTTGCTATCAATCTCCAATTCTTCCACAATTCAAGCCAATCTCCTAGTTGATTCCACAATTCCCTTCACTCTCTCACTCTAGTCGGCTAGGGGACTCAAAGATGAGCAAAATGATACACCAAGGCTCCAAACAAGGTTTTTTATAGTGGCCCACTATAATGGCAAAGTTATAGATAATGCAACTTGTAGGATTAAGCTTATTTTAATCTAATTTAATCATACCAAATCAATATCAAATCACATTTCAAATAAATATGCCATAAAATCACGTAAATTATGATTAATACAAAACATCAATCAATTTCAGATTCGGCCGCCGATAAGGCCTTCAATTCGCAGTTTAAAGCATAAAACATGAACAGATAATTTAACAGTCAACAGATAGACATACAATTAAACAAATATACTCAATCAATTCAGTTCCAGATTTCAGTCAGTCAGTTCAGTATTTCAATCAATTTAATTACTAATCATGTTCAGTCTCAGTTTAGCAGTAATCAGTAGCGTTATCAGTGATCAGTGATGAGGGTTATTACACCTATTCACATCTGAGTGTCACTCATCTAGTTATTAATATGTTTGATTAGGAGTAATGCTTCAAAAATTATTTAAATCTATCATCTTTTCTTATCATTTGATAGGTTAGTCTAGCTTTCAATATTGTATTTGAGATATACATATTTAGTGGAACTCATTACACAAATGTTGGGTTGATAAGTTTGACGATACGCATAATATAATAATACAACAATGATACAAAATGAAAAAAATTACCCAAAAAAATACATTTATAAATAATAATCATTCTATACTATACAACTTGTTTCAGATTAAAATTTTAGTAAGTTTTTATGATTCATAACATAATGATAAATATACCATTATTAATTTGAATTAGATGCAAATCGTTTGTGTTTGAAATGTTTGAAAGTCTAGTCAAATAGGCCAGCATCTGGTTGGCTGCCAAAAAAATTTCAACACATTAGCACAAAAAGTTGTAAACAGACAAAAATATCCTTTTTGTTCATTCACAAGTCAGAGTTGCCTAGACAATAGTCATCCCATAGAAAGTGTACTAACCCATTTTGGAAAAAATAAAAAAATAAAAAAAAATAAAAATTTGAATTTTTTTTCTTTAGTGATTTTTTTTAAAAGTTATGTCAAATTTTTTTACTTTTTTGGTCCATCTTGTCGAGATGAATCTAAAAAGTATATTTTTAAAAAAAATTCCAAAAAAAAAAAAAAACACTAAAGACAAAAATAAGCCAAAAAAGATTTCTAATTTTGGCTTATTTTTGTCTTTTCTAAATTTTTAAAGATTTTTTTTAAAAAAAATTATAATGTTCCGATTTGTCTTGTCAAGCTGAATTTAGAAATATAAAACTTTTTGAAATTTTAAAAAAAAAGTTCACTAAAAACGAAAATAAGTAAAAAACAAAAGCCAAAAAATGCACTTCTGAAAACACCCCTAAGGGTGTTTGGCATATAACTAAAAAAGTAAATAAAAAAATTGATTCTTACATTTTTAGTATTTTTTAAAAAAAAGATTACATCATTTTTTAACTTTTTTTTAGTCCGTTTTGGGTAAAAGAATCTAAAAAACTCCACACACACACGCAAAAAAAAAAAAAAAAAAAAAAGTCAACTATTTTTGGGGCTTTTTGTTCTTTCTGAACTTCTTTTTTATTTAATTTTTATTTTAAAAAATTACTTTTTTGATCCATCTAATAGCATAGAACCCAAAAATATAATGTTTATTGAATTTCTTTTTTCAAAAAAAAAAAAAAAAAACCCAAAATTAGTATTTCTTTCGGTCAATCATTGTTAAAGTCAATTGGTAACCGGGCAAGCCTATATCAAGATTTTTTGCCATTTGGTCCCTAGGAAAACACTGGTTTGTTAGGAGAGACTATTAATAATCAATTGAGTTAATTCAATTAGCCACTCTTATATATTCCTAATTGAGAGGTCAGGGAGTCCATCTTTATCAAAGTCAAACATTGATTGTTTTTCCCTATTATGGGAGTTTTGTTGTATTGAGTTATTTTTTCCCATTATGAGTTTAGTATTGGTTGTTGGTTTGCATTTATGATTGTCCATTTGATATAATTCTTTTCTCATATCTGTAAACAAAAGTGGTGGCTCTTTATAAGATTAGCTAAAATTTCCTCACTCAAATATTTTACTTTTGAAATGAAAAATCTTAAATCCTCAAGATTGTAATTTGTAATTAGGATTATATCAACAATGAGTAACAATTCCCAATCAAATAATTATAGATCTAATCAAATTATGAGAGACTTGAATTAGATCTACTAACAAGCAACAATAATGGATACAATGAATTTGTGAAAAAAACCACAATTAGATTCCTCCAGTTTGTGACATCGGCCACCAAAGCAATCTAAGAAGAATAAAAATTACATAAGAAATTCATACAATCACCTAGCTAATCCACGCCCAATTGTCTCAAATCCATCGTGCCTCTTCCAACGCCATCTTCACCATGGAATTGCCTTTCCAATGCCAAATTCACGATGCCTATGTCGAATCCACGACGATGAATCACTCTGGAATTCACTAAAACTTCTAAGTTCAAGTTTTTCAAAAACCACCAATGAACACCTCTCTAGGAAAGTGTATTCGAAGTATAAACCCATTGATGATCTTCAATGTAAGCATGTTGATCCATAAATCATTCTTAATTCATCAAGATACACATGTAGATGTCACTAGAAAATTCTCCCCCTGCTTTTCGGACTCCCAAGATGAATATCTAAGAGTCTCACCTTAGATCTAATAAAAATAAAAAATGCTCTTTTAATTGATTGAACCAACTTAGATTGCTCAAGCGCAACTTTTTGCGCTCTAGCACACTTTGTGACATTGCAATATTTGACACTAAAGGTTTGAGAAGCTGCAAGCATGTCTTAACCACTCAAGTGCAACTTACTTTGCTCGAGTGCACATATCTCTGCTTGAACACAAATTGCTCTGCTTTGAGCACAAATTGGATTGGAATCGCATCCAAGACACATATTTTCACAAAAACAAAAGAATAAATACAATTGCAATTGAATGGAGTTTTGTCCAATAGGGTTACCAACTACAAAAGGCATTACAATATCTTCCTTTGACAATTCCATGACAAAACTCATTTAACAAAGAATTCCTAAGCACCACAACCAATTACATCAAGAAAAAAATGAACCTCTCAAACTCACAATCTGCAAAACAAATGTTGTACCACAAGAATATGACATGAACATCATGCATGTGACAATATGACAAGAACATCATGCAAAAACACTATTCAAAAATCTACTCTTTTTTTGCTTTTGTTTTTTTGTTTTTGTTTTTGTTTTTTTGTCATGAATTGACAAAGGGAGCGCAATCATCAAAAGGATAAGAGACCATGGCAATAAACAATAAGCACAAATAGTGCAAAGAGTAGATTATACCAATGTAAATCAAGAAGAGACGTATACAACCATAAGAAAAGAGAATAGACAATGGAATACCCACCATTAGCATGTGATAAATGAACATTACAGATCAACTTGCATCAATCTCCCTTTAACAACTAATCTGGCATGCCATCACTCAACAAACTCGCCCTCAACGATTGACTTGAGAAACCTCCTAAGATAAAAAAAAAAAAAAAAAAAAAAAAAAAAAAAAAAAAAAAAACAACTAGCTCTAAAAACAAAATATTTTTGAAGAAAAAATTTGACAGAAGGAATATAATGGAGCGAGCAAGGAATTCTAATAAGGTGTATTTGAGGTACAAACCCTTTGATGATATTCAATGTAAGCATGTTGATCCATAGATCATTCTTAATTCATCAAGGTACACATGCAGATCTCATTAGAAAACTTTCTTTTTGTTTTTCGAATTCTGGAGATGAATATCTGAGAGTCTCAACTTAGATTTGACAAACAATGCATTTTCAGTTATTGAATCAAGTTAAACCGCTTGAGCAAAACTTTTTCTCCACTCAAGATCTTGAGCGCAACTTTTTGTGTTCGAGCATACATATCTCTACTTGAGCTGCAAGTATGTCTTGACCACTCGAGCCCAACTTTCTGCGCTCGATCGCACATATCTCTACTTGAGTACAAACTACTTTGCTTTGAGCACAAATTGAGTTGGATTCTTATCTAAAACATTCATTCTTACAAAAATAAAAGAACAAATTCAATTTCAATTGAATGGCGTTTTGTCCAATGAGATTGCTAACAATAAAAGGCCTAACATTAATAAAAAAAATTGATTGGTTAGTTTCATTTTAATAAAATTTCATTTACTTTTGAGGGAAAAAAAGTTTTTACTTGTGCTACTCGAAAATGGAGATTGAAGTTGTTAGTGCATTTTCTCATGTTTCCACCATTTTCAAACCAAATGGAAACTCGCATTTATCCAAGAGTATCAAAAGATGCTTTAACAATGTCATCTCTCTCACAAAATATTAAAATTTTCAAAAACAATTTGATTATTGTTTTCATCGAATTTGAATAAAATTTTATCGAGTAATTAATTATTCAATAAATTCAATTTGGCCCATTTTGGCAACAAAAAAAAAGTCACCTCTTTTTCTAATTTTTTTTTTTTGTTTTTAGTAATTTTTTTTAAAAAAATTATGTTCCGTCTTATCAAGACAAATCTAAAATGTATAATTTTTTTTTGAAAAATTCCAGAAAAAAATCACTAAAGACAAAAATAAGCAAAAAAAGATTGCTTATTTTGGCTTATTTTTGTCTTTTATGGATTTTTTTTTTAAAAAAAATTATAATTTTTCTATTTGTCTTGTTGAGTTGAATCTAGAAACCTAAAGCATTTTGAAAAATTTTAAAATAAGTTCACTAAAGAAGAAAATAAGCCAAAAGAAAAAAGCCAAAAAAAGAAAAGAAAAGAAAAACACTTCCCAAAACACCTATTTATCAAGTATAAGGATCACTAATGTTTATTTTAAGGATCATTAATTTTTTAGTACCAAAGATTAATTTAACATGAAGAAAATGTAGCCAATTATTAATTTTTAGAAACATTTTAGTTTTCAAAAACTGTTTTATAAGTTTTCAATTTGTATTTTTTTATTTTTAATAATTTTTTAAAATATTTTAATCAATTTTTTTTTTAATTTTTAAATTCACTTAATCTTAATATACTTAAAAAGTAAGAAATTTGTACAAAAAATTTTAAAAAATTCATTGAATACAACAAAATACAAAAATGTATTGAATTTTTATTTTTTATTTTTTGTATTTTTTGTATTTGGTAAATTTTTTAAAGTTTTTTTTTTTCCTTCACAAATTATACCTTTTTAAGCTTATTTAAATTAGGTGTATTTAAAAAAATAAAAAAATTATGTAAAATATTGAAAAAAAATTCACTAAAAAATACAAAAAATAAAAAACTTAATTTTTTAAAACCAAATATGGTGAATTGTTTTAAGAGTGAAGAAGGTGTCGGAGGATCAAGTCCAACTTTTTGTAATTGGGCGTCAAACCTCTAGTTGTAAGTTGTAGTGATGAGACACCCGTAAATCTCAAAATTATTATTTTTAGTTAATAGTGATGACAAATTATTGAAAAAATCAAATTTTTGTTTTTAGCTAATAGTAGTAACAAATAATTGGGAAAAAAAAAAACGGAATCCAAATATTGACTAATAATACTATCTTCTAAAAAAAGGAAAAAAAAAAAAAAAAAAAAAAACTAATAATACAAGTAATAATAAATAAAGAAATAATGGGGAAAAATCCAAAAGGATAAGGATTCGTTTCGAAAGTAGATTGACTTTTTAGTTTTTTGATTTTTTTAGTCTGGGGTTAAAAAGTCTCGTTTGAGAAATATTTTGGCTTTTTTGACCTTTTGTGAGAGAAAAAATGTAATGCTTATGGATTGGATGTGATGTTTTGTCTTATTGAGCTAAAAGGCTTATTTTGTTTTTTTGTGGCTTTTTTAGCCAAAAAAACCCCAACTCCAACTTCCCAAACAGAGGCTAAATTATACTGACCCCTTCGAGGTTTGGTTTAATTACATCCTACTCCTTGATATTCTGAAAATTACATTTTCACTCATGTGGTTAATAGTCTCATTTCACAAACCCCTGCTTATATAAGAGACAACAACTTTTAATAGAAAAATGTAAAAAATTACATTGAGAAAAAAAAAACGTAAAGTAAAGGGGAAAAAAAAACAGTAAGAAGTAAAGCAAAATAAGAAAAGAGAAAGTGCATGAGTTTAATGTTCTCATTCCGTTTAAATAATTACAATAATAGAGGTTTAGTGTAATTTTTCAACCGTTAAGAATGATATGTATTAAATTCGAACTTCAGAGGTGTAATTGTAATTTACCCAATCCAAAAAGGACGGAGTGCGCAACACGCACCAGGCACACAATAACGTAGAGCAGTGAAAAATCCTTTCAACCAAACAAAGCTATTCTTGGAGAGTTGGCAACTTGGCATACAATGCATTTTATTATTCTTTGTTTGTTTATTTATTAAACAAAAAGAAAACAGATTTGTTTTTGTTTTTCAAAAACAGAAACACAAAAAACACCCACCCACAACAACAACCACCATCACCTCCACAACAACAATGTTAACAAGAGACTGAAAACAAAACCAAATTCCCCACATGCCAATCCAAACCACTCTCTCGATCGAAATCTCACATCGCCGATAAGGTTAGTGAAATCTCTTCGCATCGCTTCTCTTCTTTTCTGCTTTTAATGTAAATTGTTTTCAGAAAACAATTTTCTGTTCTTTGAAAGTAAGTTTGGACTGCGTGTGGGTTTCTCATTGTTGAAATTACTTGATTTTGTTTTCTGATTATTATTATTATTATTTTAATTTGGTTTGTCTGGTAATTTTCTGCTGCCATTTCTTGTTGTAAAGATTGCTGTTTTTTGTGGCGCAGGTGGACATAGTATGATGATCTTTAGGTTTAGCTTTATGTTTTTAATGTTGCTTTTTCCATAGTTCATCTGATCACTGTATTTGGTACATGTAATGTCTATATATCAGAGAGGACTTTATATTTACAAAAATGTAGATGTATAATATAGGTGATATCAATTGTGGCAGTTTCCATTATCATTGTCAATACAAGAATTCAATGGAATGTATGCATCTTATCTCATCATATACTAGTTATCTGCAACTTTTAAATTACTGCAAGGTAGTTCTATCTCTCTCTCTCTCCAAATTCCTCAATTGTTTCCAATTCTCTTAGTCTGTGTTTGGATCATTGTAGATTTGAGTAGGGATTTGGAAAGGGAAATGAAACACAACATTAATCTCATCATTCTTCTGCATTGCTAGATGTTTTGATTTGTTCTTTTGAGTTTTATGATTTCTTTTTTTTTTTTTGGGGTCTGTTTGGTTTCTTATTCTATGTTGTGATTGAAAAATAGGTTTTCTGCATTGGAATTTGGGGCTGAGAATATAGTGATCATGAGATACAAGAAAGGGAGAATTGTCGAGGTCCTGAGCAAGAATGAGGTGCCATCAGGGTCATGGCGTTGTGCTGAGATAATCTGTGGTAATGGGCACAACTACACTGTTAGATACGAGATGGACCCTGGTGCTACTGATGAGGCGATTGTTGAAAGGGTACCTAGGAAGTCAATTAGGCCCTGTCCTACTCCAGTGAAATTATCGGAGAATTGTGTTCCTGGTGATGTTGTAGAGGTGTTTCAGAATTTTTGTTGGAAGATGGCAACTGTTTCTAAGGTTTTGGGTAGGAATTGCTTTTTGGTTAGGTTACTTGGATCCTCCCATGAATTCAAAGTCAGTAAAGTTGACCTCCGGGTGCGACAATCTTGGCAGGGTGGCAAATGGTTCGTGATTCAAAAGGTAGTTTTATCTGAATCTGTTTTAGGCTTGCAACTCAAATATTCCAGTTTCCGGTCTTTATTCACCTATTAGTTAGGAGTTCTTGTTTTGAATTCTCTTGCTTCTGCTAAAATTTTCATCTTCTGTTTTCCAAATTTTCCACAAATCCGTTTATAGCTGATACTCTTATGCGGATATGATAAGTTAACACTTGAGAATAATTAGATTCAAGTTTATTTGGATATGTTATTAATGACATTTGAACTAGTTGATTTATTTTGCAGCTGAGCAATATTGATCATGTTCTATTTTTTTTTGTTGTCATACAATTTAACAATAGTTTTAATGGGATCAACTTTATATTGATTTTATCATTCCTTTTTTACTTTTAATTTTAATTTTAATTTTTTTGGGGTGCAAGCAGGGTGTTGGTAGCTGTGAAGATGGGAAATGCAGTGAATGGTCAACTCTGAAATACAATCAGTTGAGTTCCCAAGTTAAGAAAACAAATAGAGGGATGAATTTCCCTGTAAATAAGGAGCTTTGTGCTGCTAAGACCAATAACAATTTCCAAGAATCACATATTGTTTCCTCTAGAACTCTGAAGAGAGGATTGCCCGATTGTTACTCTCAAGTTGATGCACCTGCAAGAAATTCCCAGAAGTTTAGAGTAATTGCGAAAGAGGGTAGGTGTCATCGTCTGCTTGCTGCAAATCCATCCCCTTTACCTGAAAAGATAGATGCTGTTGCTTCCAATCAAGAAATGCAGGGTGAAAAAAACTTTTATACTTCTTTTAACAACAGAACAACTCACTTCACTGAAGTCGATGTGGAGAGGGAGAAACCAAGCGGAGCTGTTGGGTGTTCGCATGCAATTAGCTTAGAACCTAATGATGCAGACAATATTACATGCTCTGTGGCTAGTTGTAGCATTACTAGAAATGATTCCTTTAAGTTGCGTTGTAATTTTTCTAGAGGTCCTGTTGAAGATACTGAAGGAAATTGTAGTGATGCTGAGTCTGTTTGTCATAGGGGCTTTAAGGAAGGGAATTGTTTCCTTCCCAGTCAGGTGGAATTGGCAGAAGAAATTCATAGGTTAGAGTTACACGCCTACCGTTGCACTATTGAGGCATTGCATGCATTGGGACCCTTAAGTTGGGAACAAGAAACATTGGTGACAAATCTTCGCCTTTCGCTCCATATATCAAATGATGAACATTTGATGGAGCTAAGGAACCTAGTTTCTACTGCTACCAGCATGCCTCTTAGTTGAAAGGGAAAAAAGAAATCCCTTCCCCATCAGTTTATTCTCTCCCTCTTCTGTTCATTTTCTATGAGTAGAATTTGTTTTACCCTAGGTATACTGATTGTAGTTCATTGTAAGAAGCAGATAAATTTTGTTTTTTTTTTTTTTTGGCTTCTATTTTGGTTATATAATTCTGTAATGGTCTTGATGAAATGTTTGTACCACAAAACAAACCTCTATAATGCAATGGACATTTCTGAACTCAACTTGTGTATCTTATGTCTATTGGGCTGTTTACTGTTTTGACATTTATTAGTAAAAAGTTGGATATCCTCTTGGTTAATTCCTAATATATTTGAATGCTTAGTGCATTAAAATTTGCAAATGATGACTAGATGTATAGTTACTAGATTTCATAAATTCAGTGTCAGATATGTACTCTTTGTTGTTAAGGATGTTATTATATGGGGAAATGCCATTGCGATAATGCTTATAGTTTTCTCCTTTACTTGTATTGTATGTGTATTTTTCTCTTTTGCGTTAAGTGGAGTATGTAAAGTTCCTCAATTTTTGGAATTTTGGGGCTTTAGGAAAGCACCCATAATATGAAAATTTTGTGGGTTCCATTCTTCAAATAGCTGATTATCTCCATACCATTTGGCAATATAAGTAGTAATTTTAAGGACATTATTGATGCTTCCCCTACATTTTCCAGGGATTAAGTAGGAAGTTTGTACCCCTTGCTTCCAAATCTCTAATAATGATGTTGGGGTTTGCCACTTTCTCTTGCTGTAGACAAGTGTTCATTGCATCGAACTAACAACAAATAGGAGAGCTTATGATGAGCTACTGGTATGTTTAATGTAATTAGGCTCTGCATTCTTCGATTTTAGGCCACCTCTGAGCCTTGAATGTGTTTTGCTAAAGGCTGCAGAACCAGAGTTGTGCAGTTTCCAGGGGATGTCCTGATATGTGACTACTTGAAAGGTTTTAATTTTGAACCTTTACCTCAGCTCATCCATATATTTTCATCTTGTTCTTGCAGCTGTGTGATTTCATTCTCCATATGTTGCAAAGTTCTTTTATTTGCCAACAGAGTTGCTTTGGATAGTGATTTGTCTGTATTAATTTCATTTTAGTTATAAATCTGTGGATTAGAATATAGTTGAAACTCAAATGGAGATAAATAAAATCTGTATTGAATTGTGCGGGTGAGAAACCTATGACATATATAATAGAATGTAGGTGAACTCTGTACCATGACATCAGATGATGGTGTCTTCTTTTTTCTTTCTTTTTCTTTTTCTTTTTTTTTTTTGTTTTTGTTTTTGTTTTTTTTTTTTTTTTTGGGGGGGGGGGGGGGGGGGTTGTAAGAGTTTTATTACCAAATAATAGAGATATGAAATGAAGCTCAATACACAACCCTAACGGGTAAATAAAGATATGCCCTAAAGCTACATCTTCTTTGACCAAGAGGCATTGTTATGTGTGAGAAATATATTGCCTATATTGTGTTTTAAGAATTTAGAATGAATGTGATTGTGTAAATATTAATGTGTAATTCATATTTCCTTTTTAGTCTTAGGGATTAGAGTTCTATATAAGTGATATACTCTCTATATCAAAAATACATTTGAATATATAGAAATATTCAAAAACTTACATGGTATCAGAGCCACTACTAAAACCCTAGAAGTTGTTTGTCACTTCCCTCATCACGTTCTAGTTCAACTTCATGACGCCGTGACTTGTGGGTTCTCTAGTCTGGTTCATGACTCCTCTGCACTCAACATCTCTGGTTTGACATCTCTGGACCTTGCGGCTTCCCTCTCTGGAAGCAACATCTCTCTGCTTCAGTTGTCTCTCTCCAAACTTGCAATCTTGAGCTTCTTGTACTTTTGGTTCGCACGATCAAAGAATTGACTTTGATTTCAAGTTCTCTTGACTTCGATTTCGGATTCTCTTGGCTTTGCCATCAGGTTTTCTCGGCTTTGGTTTCTTTATTTTGATTTGGGTCTTCTTCAAAACTCTTATTGATATTTGTGGATGTTAGGGTCAAAAATCTGGTTATTATATTTTGACCTCAACTGGTTATTATACTTTTCATTTAGGCCCCTTCTAGTTTTTATTTACATATTGTCACCATGTTAGATGATGTGACTCACTCTATCACTTGCAAACTTACTGGAGCCAATTATGCTTATTGGTCCAGTATTATGAAGAAAAAAAAAATTGCTTAGTCAAAAAAATGAGGATATGTTTCTGTTTCTGTTTTTGTTTCTAGTTCTGTTTCTCGTCCATCGAATCCACAAAAGGATGGATATCAGGTTGCTTGTGACACTTGGGATTGTAATAATTCCTAAGTTCTGACTTGGTTTCATAATGTTGTGGATGATTGTATTGGAATGATGTTCTTCAAATACACTATTGCCAAGGAGGTATGAGATTATTTACAAGGGGTTTATCAGCAGTCCAACTTTACCAAATTTTATGAGATAGAATAGCTATTCAGAGTGCTTGTTAGTGAGATTGGTCTATTCAGGATTTCTACATTGAGATGACGGGACTCTGGGATCAACTTACTCTCATGGAACTATCTAGTCTTAAGGTACTAGATACTTATGTGTAGTTTCTGGATGAGGGTTGTTTAGTGCAGTTCTTAACGATTCTCTCCCTTCAATATGAGGCTGTTTGTGGTGGCATCCTTCACCGGTCTCCTCTTCCCTTTGTGGATGCTATTGTTATGAACTCCTCTCCAAGGAAACCCATCTTAAGATGACCAATCAGACTCTGTCTCTATCTGTCTTCTTGGCTGCTGCCTAACCTCTATTACTATCAACTCCACCTCCACAGCTTTAGGCCACTACAAAACCCAAGAAAGGGCTCTTGGCTTCAGATGAGTGTACTTTCTGCCGTTAAAGAGGTTATTGGAAGTACAATTGTCGTAAGAAGGGACATGTGTTTTTTTCCACGGTCTCCGTCCCAGTCTCAATCACAGTTTCGAGCTCTTACTCAAAGTACCTTTTGGCCTTTAGTCTCTTATACTACATTTGCTCTGGCTTTTGATCTTGACTTGGCTTCCTTAAGTGTTGAGATTGCTCAGCTTTAGCATATTTTGTTTACCTCCCAACAATCCTCATCTACCTCCGCTCTTACCTTTCTTCATTTAGGTTTGCTTGGTTCTTTGTCAAGTATTTCTCCTTCAATTTGGATCTTTGACTCTAGTACTTCTCATCATATGACTCCCCATCTCTCCTTACTCTATAACTGTCATTCCTCTCCCTTTTCTATTACTGTTAATACTGCCAATGGGTCTGGTATGTCTGTCTTATCTGTTGGGTCTGTTCTATCCCCCGTTATGTCTACTTCCAATATACCATCTGTCCATTATGTTCCTCAGTTATCTGTTAGTTTACTCTCTATCAGTTAGCTTGATGCGTCCGGTTATGATGTTATCTTTTTTTATCCTGTCTGTTGTGTGCAAGATGGGTAGTCCAAGAAGCAGATTAAGACCAGTCATAGCATTGATGTTCTTCTGTCAACCTCTCTAGTTGCTTTTTTATTTTTTCAGTTAGATTCTTAGTCGAGTCTTTTTTATTTGTGGCATTTTAGATTAGGTCATTTGTCTGTTGACCGTTTACAGTCGTTAGCTCAATCAAGATTGTTAGGTAAAGTTTATCCTAGTCAAATTATCGAATGTTGGAAGTGTAAACTTGCCGAAATGATAGCATTACCATTTAATAAAAGTACTTCTATTTCTGTTACCTCATTTTTTCTTATGCATACTGTTGTCTGGCGACCCTCTCTTGTTCTCACTGAAGGGAGTTCTGCTTACTATGTTTCTTTTGTTGATGATTGCACTCGCTATACTTGGGTTTATCTAATGACTCATAAATCTAACTTCTACTTGATATACTGTATTTTTCAGTCTATGATCACTACAGAGTTTGTTCTACTATTAAAATGTTATAATCTGACTTGGTTGGGGAATATTTTAAAACTAAGTTCTATGAGTATTTGGCCATCTTGGGTACCATTCACCAAACGTTTTGTACTGATACACCCACTCAAAATGGTTAAGCTGAGTGTAAACACCGTCATCTCCTTGAAATTGCAAGGGCTCTTCTTCTCTTTGCCTCTATTCTGGCTCTGTTTTGGGGAGACGCAGTTCTTATAACTGCTTTTCTTCTCAACCGTATGCCTCATCCCCTTCTCTCTGGTCGGTTTCTTTATAAAGCTCTGTTTTCTCAACTTCCCAATTATTCCCTCCTTCATATTTTTGGGTTTTCTTGTTTTGTACTTATTTCCCGTAAAGATATGACCAAACTTAGTGTCCGGTCTGTCCTGTGTGTCTTTTTGGGTTACAATCTTACTCAGAAAGGCTATTGCTGTTACAACCTTGTTTTTCGTCGCCTTTATGTCTCCTGCTAAGTTGTATTTCTCGAACATCTGTCTTACTTTCATCTTCCTCTTATCACTGCTCCAGTTTCCAAAGAGTATTTGGTTCACATCGATCCATTTCCCTCTGAAGTCCCTCTTGATAAGTATATCTCTACTATTCTCCATGAGCTTGTTCATTCTTCTCCTCATACCACTCCTCTTGCTGAGTACTTCTCTACTAACCCCTATGAGTTTGTTCCCCATTCTCCTCCTACACCCTCTCCTACTTTTTCTTCTCTTCCGTTGTTAGTCTATTCTTGTCGCAAAGGCTCTCTTTCCACCGATTATCTTTGCCCCTGTTGTTGATTCTCCTACTTCTGACGATTTTGATCTTGCTAACCGTAAGTATCCTATTCACAATTGTAAACAAGTAGTCAAACTTGATTTTGCTAAAACATGCTTTTCTCTTTCATACTACACATTTTTGTTTGCTATTAACTCTTTTTCAGAACCCTAGTCTTACAATGAGGCCTGTCAAGATCTTAATTGGATTCGAGCTATAGAGGATGAGTTATCTACATTGTAAAAGACTACTAATTGGGAGCTGGTTCCTTCACCTGCTAGCAAGAATTTAGTTGGTTGCAGATGGGTCTATAAAGTCAAGACTTATTCGGATGGTTCTCTCAAGCGCTACAAAGCTCGCTTGGTTGCTAAAGATTTCTCATTGATTATGAAGAGACATTTGCCCATGTTGCCAAGATGACTACTATCCACATTTTGATCTCTGTCGCTGATATTCGTCATTGGCCTCTTTATTAGATGGATGCTAAGAATACTTTTCTTAATGGTCATCTTGCTGAGGAGGTTTACATGCATCATCTCCTTGGCCTTCCTCATTCCTTTCGACAGGTTTGTCGACTTCGGTGTGCTCTGTATGGTTTGAAGCAATCTCCTCGTACTTAGTATGATTGCTTTCAGACAGCTGTTACTGAGCTTGGGTTTCATCCTTGTGCCCAGGACTCTACCCTGTTTCTCCTCCACACCTCTGCTGGTTTTGTTGCCCTCTTACTGTACGTGGATGATATAATCATCATTGGCTCTAGCTTTAACTCTTTTGCTATCTCTAAGGTTAAGCAACATCTCTTTCACACCTTCAAAATGAAGAATCTGGGCTCATTGTGGTATTTTCTTGGTATTGAGGTAGCTTCTTTTCCCAAGGGCTACTTTCTGTCTCAAGCCAAGTATGCCAATGAGGTTATTCACCGTGCTGGTCTTACTAACACTAAGCTTTTTGATACCCTCATTGAGCTTAATATGAAGGTCAACACTACTGATAGTGTTCATCTGGATGATCCTACTTTATATCGAGAGCTTGTGGATTGCTTAGTCTATCTGATGGTTAATTGTCATGATCTTGCCTATACTGTTCATATGGTTAACCAGTTCGTTTCTGCTCCTCGCTCTACACATTGGGCTGCTTTGATTCGAATTCTTCACTATATTCGCAGTGCTATCTTTCAGGGCTTGGTGTTATCTTCTACTTCTTCCTTAGACTCGGTGGCCTAAGCTGATGCTGATTGGGCTTGTGATATTAATGATCGCAAGTCCACTTCTAGTTTCTATATGCTTCTTAGCAATTTCCTAATTTCTTGGAAAAGCAAAAAACAAACTGTTGTTGCACGTTATACTGTCGAAACTGAGTACCATACTATGGCTCATGTTACTGCTGAAATTGTCTAGCTTCGTAGTCTCTTATCTGACTTGAGTGTCCCTCAGTCCTCTCCGACCTCTCTCTACTATGACAACCAGAGTGCTATTCAGATTGCCCATAACACTGTCATTCATGATCGGACAAAGCATATTGAGATTGATTGTCACTTCATCTGTCAGTATCTACAGTCTGGCTTTATCTCGCTTCCTTTTATCATTTCAACTTTGTAACCTGCTAACTTCTTTACCAAGACTCACACCACTACTTGGTTTTGGTTTCGGTTTTGGTTTTGATTTTTTCTTGACAAACTCTTAGTGGGTGTTTGGGAAGTGAGTTTTTATGTAGATTTTATGAGATGTAGGTTTTTATGAGATAAAAAATTTTTAGTGTTTGGGAAGATAGTTGGGTTTTTATGTAGTTGGATGTGATGTTTGTGAGAGAAAAAGTGAAATGATTATGGGGTTGGATGTGATATTTTGTTTGGATGTGTTTTTTTTGGTTTTGCAAAACTTTTGTCTTTTAGTGAAAAAAATGAGAAAAAAATTTGGGAACTAAGTTCCCAAACACCACCTTAGTGTTTTCTGCTAAAACACCTTGAATTTGAGTAGAGGTGTGAGAATATATTGCCTATATTGCATATATTGTATTTTAGGAATTTATAATGATTGTGATTGTGTAAATATTCTAGATAATTTGTATTTCCTTTTTAGTCTTAGGGATTAGAATTCTATATAAGTGAGGTATTCTTTGTATCAAAAATATATTTGAATATACAAAAATATTCAGAAACTTACATTGTGTAATACCGAGGCTACAAGAACTCTTACAACCCAAGGACCTAGGTCACATACAAAGGACAGACAAAAAGACTATCCTCTCATAAACCCAAAGGCTAGTATGCAGCCAAGAAACATTGGCCTCTCCACTTTGCCCTTGCTTTGGAAAGTGTTGGCCTCTGCTTGAAGGTTTGAAGCATGGCTTCTTCAGTTTGATCGAAAGATTTGCGAAGCCTTTTTCCATTGCTAGCTTTAAATATCTGATCTTCTCATCTAATTTCTTCTTGTTCTCTTCCTTGAAGTGAAAGACTCCTCCATCCTCTTAACAATCCCATTGTCATCATGGGATGGACTTCTAGTCTTCTCCTCAAGTTTACTCTTGTTTTCATCCTGTGATAAAGAAAGTTTAATAGCCCAAGATTTCATCTCATTAAGAGTGGAAGAAATTGAAGTTTGTCTCTTGTCCTTACTAGGACCCACAGCAACCTTTTCCTTTTTTACTTCTTCACATGGGTGAGCAAAAATTTAAAACTTCAAAAAGTTTGGTGCTGCAGAGAATGGTTTTAGTGAAGCTTGGACTGTAAAATTAAGTAACCATGCTCCTCTCATCTTTTAAGAAATCAAGAAGCAACACTTGCGGAAAAAGAGTAGTAGCAAACAAAAAGGAACCCCTTCCATAAGGGTTGATGCTTGATGAAATGGACAAAAGTTCGCATTTCCAAGCATAGGGATACAGGTTCGAGTTTGAGAACAGCCATTTTGATTTATTTATTTTTTTCAATGATGCAAAGATTAGATCTTATATGTAGTCTCACTTTTCATAGCACGTTTGATTAATTGGGCCCAACATTGAACAATGTCCTTTTCTGTATGTATAGTACACATATTTTTTTGTTCCCATTATGCAAGGGAAGTGCTGGTTAGAAAGGAGCTTGATGAATTTGAAATTTGGTCCACCTTCCAAAATAGAGCTAAGACTCCGTTTGTTTTCAGAGATAGAATGGAGGGGATTAATAGTGAGGGGATTGATAGTGAGGGAATTAAGTAAAATTGTGTTTATTTTGATGATAGTTGTTAGTGTAGGGATTGTTAAATTATTTTTATATAAAATAAATATAAAATAATAAAACAAATAAAAAAAATACAAAAACTTTAAACATTAATGTTTTAAAAAAAATGGCCAACATGTTAAAAAAAATTAAAAAATAAAAATAAAATAAAAAATTTCCAAAAAAAAGAAAACAAATAAAATAATGATTTTTACTTAACAAAAAATATAAGAAATTAAATATTAATGTTAAAAAAAAATACCTGACGTGTAAAAAATAAAATAAAAAATAAATAAAAATAAAAAATTTCTAGTCCGCCGGACTATTTTTCTAATACCAAGTCCTGGAGGCCCATCCAAATCCCCTTGGGGAGGCCCATCCTAATTTGGAGCTCACTATCAATCTCCTCCCCATATCTCAAAACAAACACAATATTAGTAGATCCCATCTCACTACCAATCTCAATCCTCCCTCTAACTCTCCAAACAAAAAGGAGCCTAAGGACTTTGGATTGTGTTTTACTTCACTACAACAAAAAAGGTCTATGGTGACGAAAACGCGTGACGAAAAAATATTTCGTCTCCAAATATGCATGTTTTAGTGATGAAAATAAGATTTCGCCTCCAATTGTATTATTTTTAGAGACGAAAACCAAATTTCGTCACCAAATGCTTAAAATCAAATATAATAATAGGTGACGAAAATTTTATTCGTCTCTAAATTTTATTTTTCGTCATAAAACAATTTCCCGCCCTTGGAAAATTTGGTGGACGATTTGGCGCCATTTTGGAGACGAAATTTGTCGTCACCATTGTAAAAAATTTTAGAGAGGAAATAATTTCGTCTCCAAATGTATTATTTTTAGAGAGGAAAATCAAATTTCGTCACCAAATGCTTAAAATCAATAAAAAAAATACAAGAAATCTAGGCTATTGTAACAAAATTTGGTGACAACTTTTTTTTTTGTCTTAAAATTTAACCCAAAGATGACGAAATATTAATTTTGTCGTTTGTTTTAATTTTTCTCAAAAGTATAGGAGACAAAAACAAAATTTCGTGTGCAAAAATAGGCGCCAATTTCATTTGCATTGGCGCGAATTATTTTAGCTCATTGGAGACGAACATTTTTGTCACAAAATATAATTTTTTTTTGTGACGAACGTAATTCGTCGCCAATAAATTCCATACCTATTAAACGATGTCGTTGCATATTTCCATTTATTAGGCGACAAATATATTTTTGTCTGGGAAGGATAAGTTATGGAAGACGAAAATATTTCGTCACCAATAAACACTCCATCATGCAGACAATGTCATTTCATCTTTCTATTAAATATTAAGAATATTAAAAATATTCCGAAAATCAAAATATTAAAAATATTCCGAAAATCAAAATATTAAAATATTTATGAGAATTAAATTATTAAAAATATTTCTATAAAACAAAATAAAATATTTAAAATAAAAATTAAGTTGTTTTTGAGTTTTGAGTTGTTTGTTTGGTTATGAGTTTTGAAAAGTAATGATTATAGTTTGAAATGAATTTTGAGAAATGGGTGTAGAATTATGATTTGAAAACTACAATCAAATACCACCCTCAAATTAGTGGTGAAACTATTTTTTGAAATCTAAACCAAACAGAGCCTAAAAAGTGGTGAAACTATATTTTGAAATCTAAATCAAACAGATCCTAAAATTTTTGGAGGGAGATTTTAAATTTTGGAGGGATTAAAAATAGAATTAGGGACTAAAAATATGTTATTAATTATTCTACTACTGTTCCAGTCCTCTCCCATTTCACTCTCTCATCATCCCTCCTCTCACCCTCTCTCAGTCCTGTCTCTCGTCATCCCTCTTCTCTCTCTCTTTCTGTCAAGCGACCCTCCTACCGGCCACCGTCCACCACTGTCGCACACGAGCACCCACCTCCTCACCGGCGACGGTACAACCCACCTCCCCACCGGCGACGGTATCACCCATCTCCCCACCAGCGACGGAGAACAGTAGCTACTTTGATTTGTCTCTCCTGCGCACACCAGGTGTTTCCGGCCTCTTCCTCTCTCTCTCTCTCTCTCTATATATATATATATATATCTTCACCCAATTTCTAGGGTTATATATTTGCTTTTTTGTTTCTTTAATTTCGAATAATGATTATCAATTCTAAGAATCATTATTCAATCCTGATAGAGTGGTCGTGTATGTGATGTTGATTCATAAAATTTCGAATAATTTGATCAATTTGCAGTTTAATTTGATGTTTTGATTGTGTTCTGAATGTGAAATGATATTCAGAGTTCTGGTTTATTGGTTAATTGAAATTTAATTGATATGATTTGGAGGGTTTAGGGGCAAAATTAGGTTATTGATATATCAACTCTGAATTCAAATTGAAAGTAAATTTGTGAATTTGACTGACTGTTTAGGGGCAAAATTAGGTTATTGATATATCAACTCTGAATTCAAATTGAAAGTCAATGAATGAAGGGATATATAACTTCATCCAATAGTTTACAAAATTCTCTTTATAGAACTCTCTCACCATAAGTTTTCCCATTATCAACTTTTTCTGTCCCTCCTTTCTCTCTATGTTTTATTTTCTTAGTTTGGTTTTATCATTGTAAGATCAGATGAAATTTTCAATAATTGCAACCTTACTTAGCAGTGAACTGCCAAAGCTGTCATTTAACTTAAAATATACCAGTAGAGAAGGGATTGGGTCTAGGGTTCAATTTTTACTATTTAGTATTTACTACTAACAAAAAGTGCAGGATAAATTTGTGTTTCACTGTTTCTTGGCATCTATATTCTTACTACATCTGTTTTAGTTTTCTATAGTTAGAATAGTCCAGATATATATATGCGTGCATCATTTATGTATGTGGATAATTATTGGAGTCGGAATTAGTGTAACATGAGTAATGGGTGATTATGTTGGCTATTACTTTCAATTTGTAACAGGCTATGAAGGTGGAGAATATGTTGAAAATTAAGGAGGAATTTGATTACAAAAGTTTGTCTAGAAGGCTTGAGACGCAACTTGACAAACTTATTGTTGAGAATGAGAGGCAGCAGAAAGCTTTTGAGGATGAAATTGAAAGAGTAACTTTAGAAGCACGAAGTCATGTCTCTGAGGCTGAAAGAAACTTTGTGGATGCATTGGAGGTTAGTTGAAGCGTCTATTTCTCACTCTTAAAATGCTGTTGTTCTGAAGTTCTGATTCTTGATAACGAGTTTGTGAAGAACAATTTCTTGTATATTTGACTCTGGTCGAACTCTAGGTATATTTTTTTGTTCTGTTATGTTCTCCTGTACATAACATGTTTGGTTTAGTGTTTCATTTAAGTTTGCTAGTTGATGCTCCTTAAATATCTATTTTTTTATGTAGAGAGAGAGAATGAAATGTCAGATGGAAAAGTGGGAGCTGAATCACATAAAGCATGGCAAGAATGGCTTCATTGATGGCACTTACAGTGGAGAGGTAGTCCAATAGGTGAACTGTATCTTGTTTTATGTTCTCGGAATGATATATTATATTAGGTTGAGAATTTTTTATTATCTTTGAATGATATATTATATACATGATGTATAGTAAATATATAAAATTATATATATTGCGCATGTCTAACGTTTCGTGTCCTACAAATTTTTGAAAATTATCAAGTTAGCATTTCCGTGTCATGTTTCCATGATTCTTAGATCAAGAACATTCTCAAGAGAATTAGTATATCATGCAAAGGAACAAAATTAATGGATTTGTGAGGTGAATGATAAAGAACAATATCAAGAGAAGTCTTAGCATCAGACGAAGAGACTTGAGTATTAGACTTGGGAGGCGTTGAGGATATCAGATTATGAGAGACTCATTAGTAATGTCATCATCAATTGAACAATTAAAAGTTGATTCTGAGACTAAATCAACATCTTGCTAGGATACTACTGACTCAACAGTTTCTTAAGTGCCATAACAAGTACTAATTCAATCTCAAGCTGCAACTTTAGGTGGTCGGACTAAGGTTTCCCTAAGCCCAGCCCGAGTTGCACTGAAGGCTGTCGAAGCCTTCCCTGAGCTGCCAACAAGTAAAAAAATGCATAATGAAGTAATTCAAAAATAAATGTATGAATTAGATTCCTTCTAGTTGTAGTTCACATCGCATTAGATATAAATTTACACCATCACTTCATTTTTAAGGGGTTTTTTTTTTATTATTTGATTTGATTTGATTTGTAGGTTTTCTTAGGGCTAGTTGATCATGAGAAGGAATCAATTAAGTTTAGAGTAGGGAACACACCAATATAAGGTCATGTGAGATTAGAAAACAGTATGTGGGTGTTTGGGAAGTGGGTTTTTATGTAGGTTTCTTTAGTTGTAGGATATTATTGAATAAAAAATTTTTAGTGTTTGGGAAGATAGTTGAATTTTTTTGTGGTAGAATGTGATGTTTGTGAGAGAAAAAGTGAAATGATTATGGGGTTGGATGTGATATTTTGTTTGGATTTGTTTTTTTTGGTTTTGCAAAACTTTTGTCTTTTAGTAAAAAAAATGAGAAAAAAATTTGGGAACCAAGTTCCCAAACACCACCTATGCTGTTCATATATATGCTTGAGCTTGACTTAGAAAATACTCAATGTATAATCTATAAGTCAAAAATCAAACTCGTCCATGGTCCTTGAATCTTTCTCCTTCTTGAGGTATCTACAAGACTAGCAAGTTTTCTCTCACAAACCCTTCATATTTACAATTACTTCATATTGATTCCGGTGCTGCAATCAACCAGTAAACTAAACTGCAATTTTTTTTTATTTTTTTTTCTGTTTTATTTATTTTCTATGAAGGAAAAATTAGATTGCAATTGTTGTATTGTAATTACTTGAACAAATAATTTGTGTATCCATGTGCTTTCATATTGTTTCTAATTGCAGCTATGCATATGTTGACTACAGTCGTGAAGAACTTTCTTATATTGAAGAGTTATAGTGAACAATAGGAACTGAAGGAATGAATTGAGTGGTTGCGAAGTGTTTTCATTGTAATTCAGTGAGCTCAAGAATCTCTGTGGTTCTTTCTTGAATAATGGGTTCAAGAATTCAGATCTGTTTGCTGGTTGTTTCTGTCCAAATTTTACTTGTAGCAGCGCAGACGAATAATGACTGTAAGTTCCATTCTTATGCCTAAATTGTTAATAGTTATATTATTGTTGAATGATATCTGCATATGAGGGGCTCCAATATGTGTTCTTTCTTGCTTTGATTAATACAATCAAGAATACATCCCTGCTCATGAGTTACTGCATCCTCCAAAAACACAAAGTATATGCTAGTCCTGTTTATGGTTTCTTTCTAACGCCTCATTTATTGTGGGGTTGATCGCTGATAAAGGAGAAGAAACAAAAATGAAAAAAAAAATTGTGTTTTATGTTGTTTCTTATAGTGAAAATTAAAATGATCTGCACTCCACTGCTGGATATTATCTTCTCTTGGTTTCCAAATGACACAAGATTTGAGATTCAAAGTTTGAATAAATATACATTTTTACTTTTATTTTTAGCCCCAGGTCTTTCAGCAATCAAAGGAAAGCCTTACTCAAATAGGGACTGGGTTTGAGTATAGGCTGAAACATGAGTTGAAGGGTCCTAGCTATGGTCTTCTCGATTCACCACTGCGAGATTTTAAATGCATGTCCTAGACTGGGTTATAAGAAGCCATTTCTGTCTGGAGTTTTCTAATTTACCTGGGAATAATTTCCACAATGTAAGGATGTGAATCCCTTCCCACCTCTGGAATACATAGTTGCATTCCTACTATGTGTCAACTGCTTTCCGAAACTAGAAATCTTAGGTCTTATTTAGCATCAAGTTTTCAGCCTGCATACTAGTTTTGGGGTCACTTGGGAGCAAGCTTTAGATGTCCCAGTTCTTTAACCGAAATATCAAATGTTCTTGATTATTCAGAAGTGGTAATCCTTGAAATAATAATTCTTGGTCAAATGAAATCTGTTAAGAGGCTGAGCTCTAGAAAGCTGTTCCTCTTTTTTTCTTTTTTTTTTGGATTTCTGGCTGCTGTTGGTTTCTCATGTCTGTATTCCTGAATCCTCATGCAAAAATTCATTTGACCAAGTTGTTTAACAATTCATTTCTGGCTGCTGTTGGGATGAAATTCATTTGACCAAGTTGCGGTCACATGAATTCATTTGGAATTCATTTGACCAAGTTTTTTTGGATTTCTAGCTGCTGTTGGGATGGAATTCGGTGCAACAATTCATCACATGGTTATTTTTGCATTGCCCAAGTTGTTTAAGAAATGCCCACTGGAATTATGCACAGCACACTTGAATTATGCCACTACCAGAATTATGCACACTTGAATTATCCCACTTGAATATTAAATTATGCAAACTTGAATTATGCCCTGTTTTTTTTTTTTTTTTTTTTTTTTAGGAAGTGCACACACAATTAAATTATGTTGAAAATTTGTAAACTTTTAAACCGCCAAACCGATTCGTATCCATCCGCCAATCCGCTCATCCGCATCCGCCGGATTGGCAGATGGATGCGGATTGATTTTCTCAAATCTGCCAATCTGACAGACGGATGGCGGATTAGAGGTTCTGTGGCCGCAACCGATCCGCGCCCACCCCTACTTATACGCCCTCTATTTGTGAACAGTATAAATTACTCGTTTTTCTTTTTCACCCAGAAAAACCATCTTATGATGAAATCTCAACAAGTCCTCTAATCTATTTTTCAAATAATTGAATGAAACTAGTGAATAATTTGAAACATCTTTTAAGTTGAAATGATATATAGGAAAATGATAGATATGGACAATGCAATTCTTTATTATCAAGCATTAAATTTGTTTTACTAGTGATACATTTCATTGTTATATTGGTTCATTCTTTCTTACAGAAACAATCAAAAGTCAACATATTTGTCTTACTAATGATACATTTCATTATTATATTGGTCATTCTTTCTTATAGGAGCAATCAAAGGGTAACATCGCGAACAGAGAAAGGATGTATACAAAACACAGGTGTGGTTCTAGGTCAATCCCTGTTAGAGTAGAAAAACTGGTACGTATCCTTGCACTTTAAGAATTAAATGGACCAATATAAGTTGTATGAACTTACGGCACATTAATGGAATGTGCCATTTGTGAATTAGCCTTAAAATTAATTTTTTGTTCTCATAATCTCGAAAAAAAAGTATGTTAGAGGGGTAAATTGTATAATTGATCTAATTGTAAATTGATGAGTTACTAATGTTTTTAATCTTTTGTATAATTAATTAATTACTAAAGCTTTTAATTTATTTTTTTGCAGATTGGATTGGGGTGACATTTTTGACGTGCAACAATGATGTAATTTGCTTGAATGTTCATTTTTTTTTATAAGGATACACATACTTTGTGGAGTTGCACTAGTTATTGTTGGATTTTTGGTAGAATTGAACAAGTTATAACTTTTGGATATTTTGTGGATATTTCACTATTTTATTGTATTAGGATGAAATTATTTGTGATGATGAATGGATATTTTCATTTTGTTAATTCGTAAATGTGTTTATAACAAGTTAGGTTAAGTTGTGATAGAATTGTTATATTCAACAGGTTTCAACATGAACAGAGTTATATTTGTTGAACTAAATTTTAGATTTTGATAAAATAGGTATATAATATAGAAAAAAATATTATAGAATTATTGACAAAATTTTTCATCCCTAAAGAAGGTTTTTTTTCTCTTATTTGGCTTAGGTGGATGATTAATTTTGTCATGAATTCTTTATTTTGTCGCTAAATGAATTTGTCATGATAAAAAATATTGTCACATTTTGTCACTATTACTCTCAATGTGTGACGAATTTTTTTTGACATTATTTCATCATTTTTAATGATGAATTTGTTTTTGTCTCTATTGGTAGTTTCTTTGACAAAAAAATTTCGTCTTTATATTAAACGTGACAAAATTATTGTCTCCATTTCTTATATATATGACAAAATAATTGTCTCTAATTTCTCCTTTAATGACAAAATATTTTGTCGCTAATTACTTACAAGTATGCTCCCAACAGAGTGTATTGGAGACAAAAAAATTCGTCACAAATTTATCATTTTTAATGATGAATTTGTTTGTCTCTATTGGTAGCTTCTTTGACAAATTTTTTTTGTCTTCGTTTGTATTAAACGTGATAAAATTATTTCGTCTCTATTTCTTATATTTATGACAAAATACTTTTGTGTCTAATTTCTTCCTTTAATGACAAAATATTTTGTCGCTAATTACTTACAAGTATGTTCCCAACAGAGTGTATTGGAGACAAAAAAAATTCGTCACAAATTTATCATTTTTAATGATGAATTTGTTTGTTTCTATTGGTAGCTTCTTTGACAAAATTTTTTTGTCTTCGTTTATATTAAACGTAACAAAATTATTTCGTCTCTATTTCTTATATTTATGACGAAATACTTTTGTCTCTAATTTCTTCCTTTAATGACAAAATATTTTGTCGCTAATTACTAACAAGTATGTTCCCAATAGAGCGTATTGGAGACAAAAAAATTCGTCACAAATTTATCATTTTCACTGACGAAATTGTTTTTTCGTCTCTAAGACCCTTTAGCGACGAGGCTTTGGCGACAAAACGGGTGACGAAAAATTTTCGTCGTAATTAGTTTGGGTGACGAAATATATACATTTTGGGACAAATTTGTTTCGTCTTTAAATCCTAAATTTGTTGTAGTGCTTGTTGGCCCTCTTTGGTAGGGCTTATTTCCAGCTTATTTCAGCTTTTAGCTTAATTTAAGCTATTTTGATGTGTTTGGTTCAGCTTAACAATACAGCTTATAACTTTTTGTAAGTCAAAAATCAACTTATTCTTTGAGTGGGGGAAGAGAAGCTTAATTTATAAGTCAAAAATCAGCTTATGTTCACAGTTATAAACTATAAACTGTTAAACTATAAGCTATAATCACTTTTTCACAGTTCTACCAAACGGGACCGTTATCTGTTTTAAAAATCTGGTATGTGTGGTTGATGTCACCACTCTTGCTGTAATCATTTTCCAATGACATGACATATTTAAGTAATCTATTTCATAAATTCAAATTTGTACCAAGATATACCTTACTCCCATTACATCATCTATGGGGGCCATGACAAGATCCAGTCTCACTGGTCTTCTTGCTTGATTTCCCTAAACACTTTCATGGGCTTATGTATGAACTATGGCAGTGTTCCCTATGCGACACCCCAATGGCTTAGGTCACATTCTTCCAATAAAGAGACTCAATTTTGAGTCTCCTCAACTCCTAAAACAAATTATGTATTTTGCTGCTGCTTTTTAATTTCCGAGTTGCTTTCAGTTCATGTTTTCCAAAGTATAGGGCGATTTGAGAAGTTGTGCTGCATGGGGCCAGGCACATAGATGGAAGAACTTGACGAGATGAACCCAACAAGATGTATTGTTTAAAAACTTTTAGACATAGACAGTGCAAGGGGCATCACCATGCATGACAGAAGTTGTGCTGCATGGGGCCAGGCACATAGATGGAAGAACTTGACGAGATGAACCCAACAAGATGTATTGTTTAAAAACTTTTAGACATAGACAGTGCAAGGGGCATCACCATGCATGACAGATGTGTGATTACAAGAGCACATTTGTTCGCTTGTTTATCTGTTTAAGACTGCTTAGCTGATTTAAATTTGTTACTGCATCTTACCCGTTTTTTAACTTTTGGAAACAACCCAAGATTCTCATTAATATCTTGTATTCGTAGAAACTGTTGTAATTTATTTTGAGCAATCATACTTTTTCTAGAATGCATAGAAACTGTTATTTCCCTACCAACACTTTCAGTTGATTGTCCAAATTTCAGAGGAAAACATATTACCTTAAACTTTTTTTATAAACCTTGGTTATGATTTTAGTAGTTTTAGTGTCAAATACTGGCACAGTATCTTTGTGGTAGTGTTTGTGCTACTCCTTTCAATTTTTTTTGTATGTGCATTAGAAAATGTGCCTACTTATTTATGTTCAAACATTTTATTGATGCTTTTATAATGAATCACTTGTCCTTTTCTGTCATCCATTTATGGGGCTGGATCTTTTAATTTCTTTCCTTGATGTGCATAACTCAAGATGCTATTGATTAAACTTCTATTACAAGAAACCAACCTTTTTATAAAATTATATGATTCATATCAATAGAATGAAGAATGAGAAAATGCATTTATGAAAAAATGCTGTGTACCCCACTTCAGTAAATCATAAGACAAAATGGCCAGAAAACTTTTCCCATTCTTCATGTTTTCCCTCTGCTCACCATCTAAGATAGGGCACAACAACATGAGTTGATATTTCCATGCCACATGCTTATTGGTCTCCTCCTTTTGGTTATGCTATTTGTTCCCTCTCACTTTGCATTGCCTACCTTGTGGTGTTTTTGTGAGAACTTTTCGTTATCTCGGTTCTTCACAGTTTTTGTAGTTGTCTGGACATGAAAAGATCAGCAGTACAAGTAAAAGATAGATACCAACTGGAGAAACTTTGAGGCTACATGTTGGTAAACATATTGGGAGAAACTTCTGCTTCAGTCCTCATCAATTCCCTCATGGTGCTTGTTAGTTGTTACGACTGTTGATTGAAGTTATAAACTAGGAGTAATGTGCTTTTAGACCTCCATGAATTTAATATTTGTGGAGCCAACTTTTTATTTGGATTGTGTGATGATCATTTTCGGAGTTGTGTTAAGATACAAATTCAGGGTGTGAATCTTGATCGGCATGAATCGATACAATCCTTTTAGTTCCTTCTGCAGTTAAACTTTGACATCATGTTTGTAAAATATGCAGAACTGGTTCTTGGCTAAAGACTCCAATTTTCAAAGCAAAATTATCCGCAAATACAAAAAATTACACAAAATTTCATATTAGAATGGTGGCAATGACTTTCTGCTTGCTTTTTCTGTCCATATGTGCTTCAGGCTTTGCTGGCCCTAGCATTTGATTTTGATGATGATGCTGCCAAGTTGGCACCTTCAGGCCAAGTCCAGCCCACCAGTTTAACATAATTTGGGCTATTTGTTGTTTTTTATGGGTCCAATGGGCCACTGGCTGAGATTTTAATCTTTGCACTTTGATACTACAAAGTGGCTGTAAAGGGCTTTTGATATTGAGGTTGCAGGCTATGGCCCCTTTTGTTTCTACCATTTTTTTTTAAAAAAGAAAAAAAGAAAAAAAATTGGTAAAAAATTCCACCCTACCAATTGTATAAAGCATTAGATTCAGTGATATATATATATATATATATATTTGAGAGATCTCTATTTTATGAAATAATTTAGTGAAAAGTACTAGAAGACATTTTATTTTCAATTTTACCCTTTCATTTTTTTTTTATCTTTTGGACTTTTCGTTGACTATCTATTCAAATTTATATCTATTTGTTCAAAAAAAAAATTTCTATCTGTTCAATTTTTTTTCTCTAATTCATTTTGTGTAAATTTTCCATCTGTTCAAATTTTTTTGTGCAAATTTTCTATCTGTCCAAGTCTTATCTATGCAAATTTTCTATCTATCCAAATTTTACCTGGCCAATTTTGTATCTGCTCAATATTTTTATCTGTACAAATTGTATGTGTAAATCTTCCATCTGTCCAAATTTTATCTGTGTAAATTTTCCATCTGTCTAATTTTTTATCAATTCAAAATTTATCTGTACAAATTCACAAGTTTATTATACCTCTGTTCAACTTTTATCTTAACAAAAGTGCATCTGGACAACTTATGTTCAATTTTTCACAATATCTGTGCAAATATTTGTTTCATCATCATCCACAACAAGAACATCATCAACATCCACATCCACATCCACAACAACAACAACTACAACTACAACTACAACTACAACTACTAGAAAAAAAGAAAAAAGAAAAGAAAAGAGAGAACTGAACATATTAAACTTCAACAACTAAAAATAAGTAAATATGAACAGATTAACATTATGATGTTCAAGCAGAAGCTGAGGCCAAGTTGAAGTAGATCTAAGGCCGATGATGTTCTCAGCATAACCTAAAGAACTTCAAATCAGAACAAAAGTCACAGATCAAGATCTAGATTAGAAAAATAGATGATCAAAAAGCGGATTGAAGAAGAGAAATGTACGGGAGGTGTAGATATGAGATCTGATGATTCGGTGGAGGCCATGGATTCGGCAGACGAAGCCATAGAACAATTGTCCTCCGTTATTCTGTCGATGTTGCCAGATCTCAACGTCGAGTGTGATCTTGCCACTCCTTCGAATCAGGTTTCAATAAGGACGGCAGTCGATCTGACCTCGCCGGTGAGGGAGATCAGAGAGCGATCGAGTCGCAGAAATTGCGGCGACTGGCAGAGGCCATCGGTGCTTCGATCCGCCGCAACTGGCGGAGATTGCGGCGGCGTTAGAGAAGAGAGATGGCGGCGTAGATCTAGATTAGATTTGCGGCGGAGCTCAGTCGGTGAGGGCGAAGCCGCCGCGAGTGACTCTCTCTGTCGCCTTGCAAGATCGACGACGACGACGGAGGGAGGAGAGAGACGGACGGGCGCGACGGAGGGAGTGCGACGCTGAAGAAGATGATGAGGAGAGAGAGGGATTAGATGAGAGAGAGAGAGAGAGAGAGAGAGAGAGAAGTGTGAGATAGTGGGAGAGAAATGAAAAGATTCTAACCGAGTACATGGTATATATTAGGGGTAATTTGGACATTTTATATTAACATGTCTTTATAAAAAGTTTTTTTTCCTCCTGAATCTTTAGACAAAAGAAAGTTTGATTTTAAATTTTGAAAAAATTACTCATAAATCTTATCCTGAAAAAAGTTAAACTATTTAGTCCCTTAAGTTTTTTTTGTATACCATTTAGTCCTAATGTATTGCCAAATTTTGAGGGTGTGATTTGATTCCATTTATTTTTACACCAATACCCTTTTACATCAATAACTGGCAGATGAGTTTTTCAGAGGCTTCCATGGCGAAGGAGGGTTTGTAGCGAAATGGCTCTTCCAAGGTCGATGATCTCTCTATTGTTGTTGTTATTCATACCTTACTTTGCGTCCGAATCGATAGGGTACGAACCACAAGAAGAAGAAGGGGAAGAGTTCTCAAAGGAATTGCTGTTGAAGCCATTGCCGGATCGCAAGGTTCTAGCCCATTTTCACTTCCAAACCAGAGTTCCTCCGACTGAAACTATTCATCAATGACGATTGCGATCTTGCCCACGCCGACTGCGATCTTGCCCATGATTCCGATCGTCCACAGTCGACTGGGATCTTGCCCACGCCGCCGATCTAACGGTCCATATGGTCAACTTTATGAGGAGTTGGTTCAATCTGGACTGTTGCATCAATCTAACGAGATTTTTGAAGAAGTGGGGGTTGAGTCTAGACCATCCAATGTGGAGAATGACAGACATGAATTGATGAGTAGTTCAATCCAGTCCAGTGGTTCTTCTGAGGGTAATAAGAGTGGGAAGAAATCAGGTGTGCCCAGTGTGATTGATCATTTTTCAATTGCTGATGACCTGTTCTACTACATTTGATTTTACACCCACAGAATGTAGAACATAGAAGTTTGTATGTTGTCAAATGTATGAGAAAAAAATTGTAAAAAAGAAATTTTAAAAATACAATAATAATATTTTGTTTGGAAGGTTGTGTACTTGGTGTTTATGTTTAAATACAATGATAAATTTTAAAAATACAATGATTTTTGGTGTTTATATTTAAATGAATCCGATGTGTAATTTTTCACGATGTTTGTTCCTGATGTTCTGACGTTGATGTTCAATGTTGATGATGTTGTGATGTTTGATGTTGTTGATGTGTTTGATGATGTTTGATGTTTTAATGTTTGATGTTATTGATGTTTTTTATTATGTTTTGTTGATGTTTGTTTGGAGGGAAAACAAATATTTACAGAGTTTTGGGCATTTTAGTCAATACCATGTTGGGGTTTTCCTCATTTACCTTTACTAAAAAGCGTAAAACATAGTGTAACACTGGTTATTTTGTCATTAACATTAGCTTGGGACTAATTGGATCATAAGATAAAACATAGGACCAAATGGATCATAAGATAAAGATTTGGGATTTATTTGTGCATCGCCCTTAAATTTTTGAACGGAAAGCCCAAAATAAAAATTGTAAAACCCAGTTTTGGAAAAAAGTAATTTTGAGGGGGAGGGGGGGGGGGGGTTGGGTTTTAAGTTAAAAATAAGGTCAAGTTTGGCAATCTAAAAATAATTCATATTTTTATCTTTTTATTTTTTTTTCCATCACATCACCTCTCTACTTTTCTGCACATCTTTTTGTAAAAAGACAAAAAGTATACTTATTTAGGTTATCTCAAACAACTCCTAAATAAGTTGAAAATAAAAAAGTGCAACCTAACTTCATATCTTGTTCCTGGTTAAAAACAAAAAAAAAGAAGTTATTATCCTATTTAAGTACAACGGTTTAATAATGAGATTTTAAAACTAAGGTCTGGTTTGTCATAACTTTAAAAATTTTAAAAGTCACTATTCTATTTAAGTTACATCATTTTATTTGAGTCATATCATTTCTCTATCACATCACTTCAAACCCAACCCATAATCAATTCATATTTATAAAAAATTAAAAAGTACATTTATTTAGATCATCCCCAACCACTCTTAAATAAGTTGCGAATAAACAAAAACAAAAGGCCTCTTACCAATTTGTTGGAGATAAGATAGAAATTATACAAATATATGGGTTTTATTTAAAAAAAAATAAAAAAATCAGTATGTTTATTTCTAATTTTCAAAAAATTCTACTTTCTTGTTTTTCGTATTTTAATGTTTTCAATGAATTTTTAATATTTTAATCAATTTTTTTAAAATTTTAGACACATCTAACAAAAAACACTTAAAAAGTATAACATTTGTGAAAAAAATCTTTAAAAAATACACTAAATACCAAAAAAAATTTAAAAAAATGAAAATTTAGTACATTTTTGTATTTTTGTGTATTTATTAATTGTAAAAAATATTTTTTCACAAATATTTTATTATTTAGATACATCTAAATAAAGTGCATCTAAAAATGTAAAAAATTTACTTAAATTTTAAAAAATATTCACTAAAAACAAAAAAATACGAAAAACAAAAAACTCAGTTTTCAAATAACTGAATTCAGAAAACTGAAATCAAACATACTGAATAATTTTGTGAGACAATACTGATATTTTTTCATAACATTCTATTGGGAGATTTATTAGAAAATTATTTTTCAAGTGTTTGTATCCTAATTAGTTCATAAGATATTCTTGTATTTTAATAAGTTGTATTATTTGAACATTTGATCTACCAAATCCTAATTTTCATATTTAAGATATTTTATGGACATTTTTACCTTTACAAATATTTTTTGAACGGTTAGTAATTTAGTAATATGAACATTCATATTTTACAATATGAATATTCACTTTGATGTGTAAATATTCACATTGATAGTGTGAACATTTACATTAACATTTTAACATTCATATTAACGGTGTGAACATTCATATCACAGAACATTTGTACTATAAATATAAATATTATTAAGAGTATTTTGATAATTATGTCACTTATAAAATTTATTGAAATATAAAAAAATAATATAAACTAAATGGAACACAAAAGGGTGAAAGATGTTGAATATTTTTTAAAGGGTGAATTACACTAATAGTCCCTATAGTTTGAGACTTATGTCATTTTGGTTCCTGACTTTTCAATTGTGACACATTTGATCCTGAATTTTGAATCTTGTTTCAAATAAGGACAATTGAATATATCATTAGATTTTTCAAGGGTAAAATCGTCAATTTGATAAAATATAAACTAATTTGACAAATATAAATGTCAAAAAAATATTTTTAATTTTTTAAAAATTATTTTTATCCACCAATGATAAAATTATGTAAAATTAATAAAAATTACATGATTTATTTTTTAAAATTAATTTTACATGATCATCATCCAAACACATAATAAAATTTAATTTGGTAAAAAAAATAAATAAATATCTAAAAGATTTATCAATTTTACATAATTTTATTTTTAGTGGGTAGAAATAATTTTTAAAAATTCAAAAAATATTTGTTTGACATTTATTTTTGTCAAATTAATTTATATTTTATCAAATTGACGATTTTACCCTTGAAAAATCTAATGATATCTTTAATTGTCCTTATTTGGAACAAAATTCAAAATTCAGGGTCAAATGTGTTACAATTGAAAAGTCATTAACCAAAATGATACAAGCCCCAAACTACAGGGATTATTTGTGTAATTTGCCCATTTTAAAACTTTGTAATTGTCACTGCGAGTAGAAAGATGGGATTTTAGTGGGAAATCCGTTGTTTTTGTCACTCTTCAAGGCTTTAGAAGTTGTGAAAATAAAATAGGAAAATGCTAGGTTTCATGAAGAATTTTCATAAAAATCATCATGAAAACCATCTATACTGTTAGATCATGAGACACATACCTGATCTAATGGTGCAGATGGTTTTCATGATGGTTTTCATGAAAATTTTCATGAAACCTAACATGACCCAATAAAATAATAACAATAATTGTTGGACAAAACATATCACTAAAGAAAACAAAAACAAAAATAAAATTAAAAAAAAATTAAAATTAATATCGAAAGGGTGTTTGATAATTTATTCAGCATTAAAATTAGATGTATTAAGTGATAATCAATTAAATCTGATTGATAACTATAATTGATATCACTTAAAAGTTTAAGTGTCTTTTAAAATGTAGACTAAAGTTTCTCTTAAAATATAAGTTAAAATTTAAGAAAATTTTAAGTTACATGAAACTTACTTAATTCCAAAGTGTTAGAAAAATTAATTATTTTGTTTATCACGAAAAGACATGTAAAAAGTAAAAAGATAATATAATTTGAATAAGGCCAAAAAGCGAATAAGCTTGCTTTTTTTTGCATTTTCCAAAAGAGGCCTGAATTTATAAATACTATATAAATATCAATATACAATATTTATATAAAAACTCACTACTACCACCACTACTACCGCTACCATCATGACACCACCACCATTATTACCACCATTGTTACCGCTACCACTACCACTACCTTTATCACTATTGTCATTATTGTCTATTGTTTTGCTACCAATGCCATCCTTATTGCTACTACCACCACCACCACTACCACCACCATTAATGCTACCATGCCGCCACCACTACTACCATCATCATCTTCAATGCCATTACTACCACAACCACTAACGCAATCATACCATCACTACTACTACTACCATTACCACTACTACTACCATCATAATATAAAAATTGAAATATATAATTCAAAATTTTTAAATTTGATATTATACATATTAAACAACTTATTTTTAGGAGGGGAAATTAAAACAAAAAAATTGAATTGTATTAAAGATTCTTGTAATTTGGAGCTTGCGTTATTTTGATCACTGACTTTTCAATTGTGATACATTTGATTTTGAATTTTGAATTTCGTTCCGAAAGTTTATCCATTTCAACAGAAAATTTGTTAATTTGATAAAATATAAACTAATTAGACAAAAATAAATGTCAAAACATTATTTTTACCAAACCAAACCTTAAGTCCTATCAAATGGGGTCAGTCACATGAATCCTTATTCTCCACGCGGCCCTATCAAAGGCTATTTCGTTAGTCAAATTAAGTAGATCCATAACTCTATTTACAACGCTAACCAACGTTAATCTAGGCTGACCCCGTCCCCTAACACTTCCATCTACCGTCACAGTATCGCATCTCTTCACTACTGTCTCCGTTGGTCTTCGTTGAATAATCAAAACATTATTTTTAAATTTTTAAAATTTATTTCTGCTCACCATGGATAAAGTTATATAAAAATGATATTTATTTTTATTTTTTTATTATTTTACCAAATTAATTTTAGGTTGTGTTTAGATGATGATCATGTAATGAGTGGTTGTTTTTGTTGATATTTTTAGAAGGTTATCATGTAATGGATGGTTATTAGACTTTTAATATATAATCAATATATTTAATATAAGAAATTGTTTTAATTTTGGATTTTTTGATTTAATGGATCGCTTCAATAATGATATCAAAATTGTCACCATGTTTGACTTTTGAAAAAAATAAAACTAATTTAACTAAAATAAATATCAAAAAAATTTATTAAATCAACAAAAACAACCACCCATGGGGGAATAAAAAATAAAAGAATAAAAGTGAATTATATTAACAGTCCCTATATTTTGGAATTTGTGTTATTTTGATCTATGACTTTTCAATTGTGATACATTTGATCTTCAATTTTGAATTTCGAATTTCATTCCCAATAAGGACAATTAAAAACATTATTTCTCCATTTCAAGGGTAAAATTGTCAATTTGATAAAATATAAACTAGTTAGACAAAAAAAATGTCAAAATATTATTTTTAAATTTTTAAAAATTATGTCTACTCACCAAAGATAAAGTTATATAAAAATGACCAATTTTTTTTATTTTTTTATTATTTTACCAAATTAATTTTAGTATGTGTTTAGATGATGATCATTTAATGGATGATTGTTTTCGTTGATATTTTTAGATGATTATCATGTAATGAATGGTTATTAAGCTTTAAATATATGATCAATATATTTAATATATGAAATAGTTTTATTTTGAATTTTTGGATTTAATGGATTGATTCAATAATGATATCAAAGTTGTCTCCATATTTGACTTTTAAAAAAATAAAAACTAATTTAACGAAAATGAATATCCAAAAAAATTATTTTTACCCTTCCCAAAAGATAAAATTTATAAAAATGTGTTTTTAATTTTTTTTTCATCAATTTAATTTTTAGTTTCTTAGAAGATTTTCTTAAAAATAAATTCTGAAAACCAAACAAAACAGAACTTTATAACCAAAAAAGTTCCAACATTATTCATTAAAAAAAATGCCGTTATATTTCAAACAACATATAAGTTAACCAATACAAAATAAGTTGTATGACAATTTTGTCCTTCAAATGGAGCAACAATATCTTCAAGTGTCCTTCTTTGGAACGAGATTCAAAATTCAGAATCAAATATATCAAAGTCAAAAACTAAAGTGATACAAATCATAAACTATAGGAATTGTTAGTATAATTCAAATTAAAAAAAAAAAAAAAAACACTCAGTGATAATGAAATCCTTTCATTACATATTCAATAATAATAATAGCCGTGGATTAAAAAAATTCTAGCCAAAAATTCTAGTCAACTTTTTTTTTTTTTTTTTTTTTCTGCTGTAAATATATATATAGTTAGGACTCTTGGCGGGTGGTGATTGGAGAAGGAAAAAAAGAAAAAGAAAAAAGAAAAACTGACCAATTAGAAAGAGAGGGTCAAAAGAATTGCCTCCTGGAGGGTTCAACTCATTTTCCATATAGTTAATGTGAGCCCAAAATATAGAAAAGAATTGAGTAGAGACAGTGGCATGACTGCTTGTCTCTCCAATCTACTACAAGATTCTATGGGTACAATATTAACTGTTTTAAAAATACATAATTTTTTTTTTTTTTTTATAAAATTAGACACAAATAAAAGATGGATAAATATTACATATGCAACTCACCCTCTATCTTACAGTTGTGTTCCATTCTATAAAAATAACATATACACTTGCTCACCCAAAAAAAAACGTATACACTTACATTCCCAAATAATATAGCTATACATAATATATATCTATATAAAGTAGTCACAAATTTTTTTTTTTTTTTGTTCCAAAGATATATATTTTTAATTGTTAAATCAAATATACCTACCAATTTGTGTAATTGGCTAAGTATTTTAGTTAAAAAATTAAAAAATTATTATAAGTTATCATATCATTCTTTCTATTTTTTAAAAAAAATATTTTTCCAAAAAAAGTTAAAAAATTATTAAAATAATATGTTTTCAAACGGAGCCCATCTTCTAATGTATATTAGAGCTTAATAATAAGGCGGTTTAATTGCTATATTATTAGGAAGGAAAGTGATTGAGATCCCCTCCAATCACTACCCCCACTATCCCCACACACACGTGGCGGGTGGTGATTGGAGGAGAAGAGAAAAAAGAAAAAGAAAAAAGAAAAACTGACCAATCAAAAAGAGAGGGGGTCAAAAGGGGTGCCTCCTTGAGAGGGTCCAACTCATTTTCCTATTAGGAAGGTGATTGAGGTCCCTTTATCTTCTAACACATTGAAAGGGATTGACAGATAGGAAGACAACAAATGAATTGTACATTTTATATGGTTCCACCAAATCCTCGGCCATTGTCTTATTAGCTTCCCTTCATGATTACCGCTCCCATGTGAGAATGCCTCCAAAACACGCACACATACACACGCACACAGGGATGGAGGAGAGGGATTGCTGAGGAGGCACACCATCTTTTATTTTAAATATTCCTATTTCTTTCTTCTAAAATATTTAAACTACATTTTAAGTTTTAGTATTTTAAATTTTTTTTATGATTCAATAATTATAAATACTTTAGAACAATAAAAAGGAAATTTGAAAATAGAGGATTCTTAGCCAGGAGGAGAAATTTGGATGCACCATTGTTTTTTCAATAATGTTTAGTGGTCCGAAAATTTATGGCTCGAATGGCTCGAATGTATCAAAACAACATCGTTTTGGGGATAAAACAATATCGTTTTGACACATTCAAACCATTTGGGCCACACAAATTCGGACCACCAAGCATTTTTCTTTTTTTTTTGTTTTTTAAATGTTGGGTTTGGAGATTTTAACATCTAAATTAAATCTGACCTCTCAAAATATCTTTGCAACAATGATTGAGACCTTTTTTTTTTTTGGAGACCTCCACAATTCCCTTTGAATCTTAACCATTGATAGTGTAGACCCTACACATATATGAGTGGGTCCCACACATATATCAATGATTGAGATTCAAAAAGAAATTGTAAAGATCCCAAACCAAAAAGGTCGCAAGCATTTTTGATATCTTTGATAAAAGTAATCATGAAGTAACAAAACCTTGATTCTTGTCATCACGTGGCAAACATGGCAAAGCAAATTGTTTGTTTCCGCTAATATGGTCCTGTTTGGTAGGGTTTATTTTCAGTTTATTTCAATTTTTAACTTAATTTAATCTATTTTGATGTGTTTGGTTCAGTTTAACAATACAGCTTATAGCTTTTTATAAGTAAAAAATCAACTTATTCTTTGAGTGGGGGAAAAGAAGCTTAATTTATAAGTCAAATATCAACTTATGTTCACAGCTATAAGTTATAAACTGTTAGGCTATAAGTTATAATCACTTTCCCACAGCTCTACCAAACAGGGCTATGTGCCAGTTCAAAATTTGGAAACACATGTTTCGATAGTTGTACTAAAAAACGTTAGCTCTGGTTTTATTTTCAAAATCAGTTTTTCATTTAAAAAAAAAATAGAAATTAGTTTAACAAAAATAAATACAAAATGCATATTTTAAAAATTTGCAAAAATTATTTTCTCCCCAATATAAAGAAATCATATGAAAATTATGATTTTTTTGGATATTTTATTTTATGTTATTCATGCTGACTGAAATGTTCAAATCCACAAATGTGACATAACTAGACCGCATGCTATCATGCGTCTACACAACGACTAACCAGTGTTTACTTTACAAGATGTAAGTGGGCTTCGGTTCGTTTTTCGGTTTCAAAAGTAGTAGTAATAAAAATATAAAATTGAGAATTTGAAAATCAACTTATTTTCTTTTTTTTGAATTTAAAAAAATAAGATAAGTCGAAAAACTAAGCTTGCGTTTGGTTGTGTTTTGTAAATGTGATTTGAGAATATGAGTTGTATTTTGAGTTTGTGTGTTGTAGAATTATGATTTGAGTGTAGAAAATTTGTTTGGTAAAGAGTTTTGAAAATAGTTTTTGAAAAGAGGTTTGATTTGAGTGGGGAATTGTTGATGTGATATTTGATATGTGATACAAAAATTTACAACTTATAGCTAAATATACAACTCAAAATTATTTCAAAGCACATTAAAAATTAAAAAAATTTTAGAAAATATTTTTCCCAATTATATAAATCAATTGCCAAAAAAAAAAAAAAATCTGTACAACGGAGGACATCCGGGTGGAAGTCCCTAAGGACGTCCAGGCGGTCTTTCCCTGGGCAAAATTTTGCAGCTGATGCACAGAGCTCTCTGCAAAGCTCGTGAAAATTGATTCCAAAACAACAACCAAACATCATACTCAAACGCACGTGTAGAAACACGTTTACAAATCACAACCAAGCAGAGCCTAATTTTTTTAAAAGACAAGTATTTTTTTTTAGATAGGGGGTACTGTCAGTAGGCAAGAAACAAACAACAAAGCATAAAAGACAATTATTAGATACTTCTTTTAAGTTATAATCAATTTTTATTTTTATTTTTATTTTTACTTTTAAGTAGAAACAAATAAGCTCTTCTTAGATGTTTGAAAGTGATATATCACAAACTGCATCTAACAGTTTGTGAAAGCAATCAAAGAGCTAGAAAGATATTTTTCTCTTTATTTTTAATTAAAGAGTCTTGTTAACAAGTAAATTTATTCATTAATAAAATTTGAAATAGTTGTACGTTTTTATACATGTACTTTTAATAAGTACCTTTAGATCACTTGTGAACAAAATTCTTAAATATTTTAAAGCTTATATTTATGGAACATAAATTACGAATCATGAAATTAATACAAATGTCATATTTTTAAGTGAAATCATATGAGGAAAATTTTAGGTGTGGACTTATTAAAAAAAAAAGAAAAAGGATGTGACTTGTAATTTACAATATTGCCATATACTATTAAAAAGTAATCATATACAACCAGAAAAAATATACAAAAAAAAAAAAAAAATGAGCTACTTTTTCATAAATCCCTTTTTACCTACTTATATTTCATTTAATCCACATTATTTTATTATATTTCAATAAGTCTTATGGTTACATAGTTACCGAAATATCCCTAATAATATTCATATTACATTGTGAACGTTCCATTATGTGAACGTTTACATCATCAATGTGAATGTTCACATCATCAATGTGAATGTTAATACGTCAATATGAATATTCACATTATAAAATATGAATGTTCACATCACCAAATTACTAACCGTTCAAAAAATATTTGTAAGGGTAGAAATATCCATAAAATACCTTAAACATGAGAATTAGAATTTGCTAAATCAAATGTCTAAATTATAAGATTTATTAGAATATAAAAATATCTTATAGATTAATTGAGATATAAATACTTTGAAAAATGATTTTCTAATAAATTTCCTAAAAAAATTATATAAAGAATAATGTGACAGCAAAATAATTCATTAAATTAATTGTTAATTACATAAGAAAAATGATTTGTGGCTCTAAAACTGCTGGCACTAATGGCACTAATTTCCTGTTTTGGTAACTTTGTTTTTTTTTTTTTTTTTTTACTTGATATAGAAATTAGTGCCATTAGTGCTCAAAAAATTAGTGCCACAAATCACAACTGATAAAAAAATTTGTTGCCAAAATAATGCGGCAGCAGTGACAATTATGTAACAGTTGTGATTTGTGGCACTAATTTTTTGAGCACTAATGGCACTAATTTCTATATCAGGTAAAAAATAAAAAAAATAAAAAAAAAATAAAGTTACCAAAACAGAAAATTAGTGCCAGCAGTTTTAGAGCCACAAATCATTTTTCTTTTTTTATCTATTTTGTGTAAGAATAGCTGTTTCCAATATCAAATTTGGTCCAAAAGCTATATGTAGAGAGGCACATGTCAACATGTGGCATGGGATGTTGGAATACTAGGCTTTGCATATATTGGGAACACTAATAATAGCAATCATGGTTGTCATTTATACGAAAAATGAAGCCATATTTAACCACGTGGCACAATGCATTTGGAGCTTCATGCAAACCCCTTATTTTTAGGGCATTTGCTCAACAATCTCACATGAAATTCAAGAGTGTGTTCTTGATGGATAGTGACACCAAAAAAATGTCCCCATCCTGTCGAAAATCTAAAATCTAAAGTTTATATGTGCATATATATTTATATATGTATATATTGGTGGCATATGAGATATTAGGGCTTCTACATTTGGATAATGTTATATAAATAAAATTTTATACAAAATAACATAATTATTTATAGTGTTTTATTTTCTAGTTAAAATATTTATTGTTGTACTTCATAATTATAAATATGTCATTATCACATCATTCTCGATGCACTTTACGTACACAAATTTTGTTTGTAAATCAATTTCCTATCTAGTTTATTATAAGTCAACTTACAAACAAGTTGTTGGTTAATAATAAATAATGTTATTTGATATAATTTTGATTTTTTAACTCTTAATATAGTTGAAATAAGTTATATTGCTTTGTAATTTTGTTGACATTTTTTTTGATAAAAATAATGAAAGGACAAAAAAAATAAATAAATAAAATAAAGTAGGTTTTTTGTTTTTTGGGTTTTGCTAAATGATAAAATGACATTTAGCTTATTAAGGCCTTATTTGGCATATACTAAAAAGTCAAAAAGTCAAAAAATCACTATTCTATTTAAGTCACATCATCTTATTTAAGTAATATCACTTTTCTACCACATCATTTCAAACTCAGCCCATATTTCATAAAAAGTCAAAAAGTACACTTATTTAGAATATCCCAAACAATCCCTAAATTAAAAGAGTTTGCTGACATCATTGTCACTCAAATAGTAATGAGGAGGCGCTTAAATACCATCAATGTAAGGTTTTAGGGTTAAATTAATGGAATGACATTGGCCAACTATAATATTCTAATTTCACTTATTAATTAACATCCAACGGTATAGAAAGAAGAAGAAGAAGAAGAAACAAAAAGATCAAGTAAAATTGGTGTATAAGCCAATGCCAAAGAAAGCTTTCTCTCTTGATACTAAATTCGCTATCTCTATTTTTTATATTCTTCTATCTCAAACTTTCTTTATCACGATCCAAATTGAGAAGAAAAAAAATATATATATATATATATATAAAATAGAGAATCTTGTGTGATCTCTCTCCCTATATTGTTTGTTAGGTTCCATCTGGCAATGAGGGCTTGCCAAGACAACTAACAAGTGTTGTTGCTAATATTAATGTTCCAAGTAAATCAATCATATGGAAGGAGAAGATACTGTAAGATCAACTAGAGTTCAACACACTGAGATATGGGGTTATAAAAGAAGTGCCATTTTCAAATTAAGAGGGCAATGAAATGAGATGAGCCAATCATATAGAGGAAACCAATGCCCCTTGGTCCTGTAATAATCCGAGAAAGTCACATTAATCCAGGGCAGACATGAGCCAGCTCAATTTCTATGGCATTGATTGCGACTATAGGAGACATCTAGGATTAATTTAAGGACTAGGGCTGATTCTGCCATACAGCTCATAGATCTTACGCATTTAATGGGAATTTTTAATCCCATTTTAATTCGGAAAATGATAATGGTAGAATTTAAAATTTTAGATACAAAAAAATATCAAGAAAAGGAGTGTGATTCAAATTTCGATTCTTGTACAGTGAAGCTCATATTTAGGGCGAATCTGTCTAGACCATACATTACTTTTATTGGTATTAATGTGTTTTGAATTCTTGGTCTCTAATATTACTAATTGAAATTTTTTTATGTACTCTTATGCTGTATTTAGTTGGGGGATTTGGGGAGGGATTTGGAAAGGGAAATGGAAAAGGTGTGTGAAATTAGGTGAAATGTAGGTATGTTTTATTTATATTTCACCTTCCTTTTCTATTTCCCTTTCTAAGTCCCTCCTCAAATCTCCCAATTAAACACAGTATTAATGTATTGTCTCAACGTTCTCAATAATCACATAGTCACGTGGGATTTTGCATTTAGTGGCAAGCACTACATGATCAAGTGATTATTGGGTATGTTGAAACTTTGGCTTGAGTTAGAAATAATTTTTTGTTGCTAGCGTATCTCAAATTTAACTCAAATGATATCTATTACTCGTTGGCGAGTTGTATGACATGATAAATCCAACGCGATATTTGTATTTGAATCAATTTTGGCATGCTTTGTTATTTTTAGATCTTTGTATACATTAGATTATTTTGAGATTCTATATAATGATCTTGTGAGTTTTTGTTGTGAGTGTGTCTCAATTTCACCTGAATGATGCTTATTACCTATTGGCTAGTCTCGCCACTCGATAGGTAGACCCGATATTTACATTTGAATTTATTTTGATTCAATTTGTTACTTTTAGATTCTTATATATGTTAGACTATTTTGAAATTTTGGAGTTTATAATGATGTTATGAGTTGTTGGAAGAATGTTAAGAGAGGGAATCAACTTCAATTAGGTTTTTCTCAAATTTAAATATAAATTTGAGGGAATTTGAGGGATCTATGGAGCTCATCACGGTTCCGATAACCATCTATAAAAAAAAATTAAATAAATTAAGTCAATCCGATAATCATAACATTTTTATTTTATTATATTTGCCTCCAAAAAAATGAATGGTTTATTTTCTAGGACATACTTGTCCATTTTTATAGAGAAATGCAATAAACTAAAAATCTTATAAGAGTGCTGCTATTAGCACCTGTCAAAATTCTTTGGACCCCCCATTTCTTTGGACCCCAACCCTAAACCCTAAATTTTAATAATATTTTTTTGGACACCCCACTTAGTACCAAATCTACCCATATTCATAATATTTTCACAATCAAATGCACACCCACCTAATTTTTCATAGCTTCCCTTCCCTGACCGTCGGTCTACCACTGTGTTCATCTTCTCCACACCGATTGAATCCATTTTGCTGCTGAAGTGCTTGGGACATTCCGAAAGTGTTGCTTGATTCCATATTAACACTTTCGGAGTTTGTTAATCAAGTGCTGCTTCAATTTTTCAGAAATTCAACACTTTCGGAAATTCAACACAAACGTATGATTTATTGCTGTAAACTTTTTCATCTACCATCAAAGGTATAATTTATTTATCTTTTCTCTTCAATTAATCATAACCACACAAACAAAAAAACCCTTTACCAACAAAAACCACAATCACACAAAACCCTAATTGTGGGAGAATATTATAATGTAATGATCAAGTGTGGATAAGGGCATTTTGTAAAATTGAACAAGTGTGGATATATATATATATATCTTGAGAGCTCGTGTGGATTATCTCATGATAGTTTGAAAATGAAATTAAAAAGAGAACTTTCGGTGGAAAAGTATTAACAATGACCAAGTGTTATTTTCTTACTCGAGTCTTTTTTTGGTTTGAACCTTGGGCTTGTTATGGAAATTAAAAAGAAACTCTCAGTTAAACATGACTTGGTGTTGTTATTTGTGTTTGAACTTTGAAAGTGTTAAAATAGAATTTTGTTACTTTGGTCATTTTTGGTTTGAACCTTAGGCCTGGTAACATTTTACGGATTGGATTTATTGATTTTGGGAATGCATGTTGGTGCAAGTTTATAGTCACATTTTTTTGTCCATGTATGTTTAGAGGAATGGTATTAAATTTTTTGTCAGTTAGAACTTGAGAACTTGTGCAGGGTTGAGATATTTTGTAGAATAGAGGATGATTTGATTGTTTTGGAGTCATGCAGTATCGTGTTTGGTTTGGTTGGAGCTATGTATGTATTGAAATTTTGTATAAATTCGTTAGATTTATAGTACTATTGATTTATATTGTTTGCATGTCTTGTTAGTTATTATAGTATACTTGATTCTTATTTAAATTTGAATTATGTGAGCTAATTTAAGTAAGCTAGTTAAGGATATTAATTAAGTCATCTATCTATTCTATCTGCATAACATACCTGCATTTAGCAGTAAAGCCCAAGCAAGCCCTAGCTATAGACCAAATAATGTATCTCACACTTGACATATCACCAAACGAACTAGACTCAAAGTAGAGGTAAACAAAAACTAGCAACAGCCCCAATATATTCCAGCAGACCAGTTAAACTTCCTCCTAACCCAGCATGGAGAAAGATAAGCAAGGACACATAACAGCTAGACACACACAGTTTTCCTCCAAGCACAACCCGCCTAGGTAAGCCTCAAAATAGTAACCATACATACAAAGATGGTGAATAACAATCATAGCCTCAAAACAGTTATATACAATACTAAACATAATGAAAAACACCAACTCTCCACAACGAAGCACACCGAAAGAACTGGCGCATTCTTGCTGCCTGGCTCTCCTAATGTCTTCTATTTTCTCATCGGGCAGATTTGCCTCCATATCCTTCATCAGGGTGCAGTTCTTCCCACAAAGGAACAGCATAACACGCAGTCAGGTAGGAAATAAACACCCCAAAGCTGGTCCCAGAATTGTCCAGTTGACCTACACTTGAACCACCCCATTTCAACACACACACACACACACACACATTTTGTAGGCTAAGTCACTCAACCCACAACAATAAGAAAACCTTCACACATCTCCCTATTATATGAGCTAACATACTCAACCCTCATTAAAGCCCAACTTAGCAAAGAGGCAGGAAAAATAATATAAGAAGTAATAAAAGACTTGATTCCAAAAATGTATCTTCTCTTCACTAGGCCCTCAACAAATAACTCCCTAATATTTGTACCAGCTTTCAGAACCTGCAGCAAGATAAAGTTAGAAATGATATAGTGCCTTAGGTCACTCAACCCTTCACACCCTGTCCTCTCATGCCTAGGTCTTTGCTCACTGTCACTCAACTCACCATCCCTACAGTACAGCCAGCTTAACAATCTGCATAACAACCAGTTAGTGAACATCATAAATTTTATTGCTTACCATATTCAGCACATAGGAGAAATATGCAACCCTCTAGGCCCCTGACCAGTATGTACAGTGGCAGTATCCCTCAAGATGGAATAATAGGTCATAATCAATAAAAAATATTTTATGATGTCAACAATGCTTCTCCATTTAAGATAAAAAAAGAATTTTGCTTTAAATTATATAAAAGATAAGATCTAGACCAACCCACATTTAATTTGAATCTATCCAGAATATTGGTTAGTTTAGTTTTTGTTATACATTGTTTGTTGTAAATGACAAATCTGAAATTGTCAACAAAGAATATTGGTTAGTTTAGCTTTTGTCGTGTACTAAGCCTTTTGTTTTTAATACCAAATTCCTAATTGTTTAGGCTCTCAAATTTTTTCATTTTTTTTGGAAAGCTTTGTTTTTGTCAATAATTTTATTTAGGATTTTTTTGTTTTTGATGGCCTTGCTCTTGGCATGCTTCTAATGCATTACAATTCTCAAATTTTAGTCCAACTCAAATATCTTATTTTCAGTAGTTTCTTTTTATCGTTTATTCATTTTGTGTTTGGTAAGAAACTATCTTAGTTTGTTGTTTCCTATTTGAATTGGTCATGACACACCTATTTAAGATAGGCTTCAATGACACATCTAATTGTACTTGGTGGACAGCTATGGTGGAAACCGCTCGAGATCGCCCAACAGCGTCTAGGAGATGTAATGTTATACTTTCTCAAAAAGTGGCTACGAGATCTCGACGCACTCGTAAGACTAAGGATCAAGGTAGTGGAGTTAATGAACATGACATGAATGACATAGGTGCTGCTTTAGCAAAAACGGTTGAGGTTGAAAACGATGGGGGCAATCAAATTAATGTGAGTGACAAGGGTGATGATTTGGGGGATGAACCAATAGATATGGGTGATGAACCAACAGACATATGTGATGATCTGGGTGATGAACCAACAGACATGGGTGACTATGAAGACCAACCAGCAGATACAACTGAAAAAGTTAATGAAGATCTTACTGGACCTTTTCCTGGAGGCCCATATGATCCTTTAATTTTGAAGAGTTTTCATTGTCACGTAGCAGCCAAAATTTGGCATAATGATGTAACTCATTGTCTTACATTAATTTAATGTTTCAAATTTTGTTTCAACTTTACTAATTCTTTTTTTTTTTTCTTTTTTCTGGTTTTTATTCTATGTTGCAGAAACGTGGAATACTTAAATGCTTAAATCATGGTTTTAAAGTTGAAGAATGGTCATTCAACTTGGAAGATAATGAACAGTCCAAATTTCATGGTTTAATTATGGATTCGGGGTTGATTTCTTTAGTGAGTTGCTCCTATAAATTTGTAAACAAAGTTGTAGTTTCGGCCTTTGTAGAAAGATGGCAGCCAGAGACAAACACGTTTCATCTACTATTTGGTGAGATGTCACCAACCTTAGATGATGTTAGTATAATTCTAGGGATTCCAGTGATTAGTAAATCAGTCTCTTGCAAGAGGTTATCAAATGTTGACAATGCAAATCTGCTAGTTGAGGCTTTGGGAGTAACAATAGATGAGGTAAATGTAATGTTGAAGGTAGCGGGGGGCCAGTCTATCAAGGTAGAATGGTTAAGACAATGGTTTGGGTCAGTGTGTGATGCAGACAATGATAATACCATTGAGTGTGCAGCTAGAGCATATTTGTTAGGTTGTACCTTATTTACAGACAAGACAGGCACACGTGTTCCGGTAGTGTATTTGTCTTTTCTTATGGATTTGTGGTTGGTTGCTTCTTATGCTTGGGGTGCAGCCGCATTGGCTTTTTTATATCGGCAATTGGGTACTGCCATAAGGTATGCCGTAAAATAGATGGCGGGATACATGACATTGCTGGAAGCTTGGATTTACGAGCATTTTGTTGGTGCTAGACCCCACCCCAATTTGGACTATAAAGAAGATCAGCCTCGTGTCTTTTGTTGGATTTCTTGCACCCAATCTGGTTCGTCAACGTCTATTTTACAAAGGTTGCGAGAGGACCTTGACAGATTAGAGGCCCATGACGTAAGTGTCAATCTTTTGTCAATGTATGTACATATTACTTGCTATTATTCAATCTAATTCATAACTTACATATAAAATTTTTACTATTGTAGGTTATTTGGGATCCATACCATGATAAGCATATTGAGCATCCTTTTTCTAATGTTGCTTACTATAGTGGATGCTTAAAATGTATGAACATTGTTGAACCATACCATCCAGATAGGGTACTGAGATAGTTCGGTAGGGTGCAAATTATTCCCTCACCTCCGCTTGCTCCAGTTCGAGCCTCTAGAGGATCCACTGCAAAACAGTACATCATTGCCTATAAATACTTGGATACGATTTGGGAGAGTTGGGAAAATCACTTGTTGTCTGAGATAGCTCGTAGTGTTCTAGTCTTGCATCCATGGGATTGTGTGCCAGGTTACTTGGACTGGTTTACTTCCATTTCACACGTGCAAGTTCAAAACCCGACACATTGTTCTAAGTATAACCCACGCACTGAGACATCAGCTGATTATTGTCAACTTCAATTCATATGTCAATTTTTACCATTTTTATTTTCATATATATTTTGTTTAAGGCAATTGTTAACTTTTATTTTATTGTTTGCAGCGCATTGACAGTGTCTTAAGCATTTCACGTTCAATGCTCGAAATTGGATACAATGAAGCAGCTCCCACCCGAGATATGTTCCGCAATGCTATGAAGAAGATAACACAAGTCTTGAAGGGCCAACAGTCCGTTGAAGAACATACACCATCAAAGAACTTGGTGTATACTCGTCACAGGAAGCATGGAGCAACGTCTTAGACTTTAGTATTTGTTGGGTTCAAATGTTTTAAATGTGTATTTTGAAATCTTAGTCTTAAACATATGTTAGACTTTTTGATGGTGTTAGACACAAGTATAACAAAGGTCAGACAACACTTTAGTATATATTAGTTTGTCTGAGAAAAAAATTTTGGCATACATTTTGATGGTGGTTTGTATGTGACACAAGTATGAGCTAGGCTTGTATATGACTTTACCATACCTTTTTGGGCACTCAATGAATTATTTTGATGGCTTGAATTAGTTTGATGGTTTGAATTGGTTTGATGGTTTGCTTGTTTGCTTGTTTGAAATATTGGTTTGTTTATTGCTTTATGGTCATCACTGAATAAACAAATCTGGACTAATGAATAAACATGAATTTTATGTTCATCACTGACTAACCGAACAAATCCTTCTCGTTCAGCACTGTAAAACCGAATCAAACTGACTCACTCAGCACTGTAATGCCGAACAGGTAGTATTTGTTTAGCACTGTAATGCCGAACATATATGGTTTTTTAGTATTGTAGTGCCGAACATAAATGCTTGCTAGCCCTTTCATAGTTGCTAGCCTACTCATTTCAGCATTGTTGAACCGAATAAAAACAATTTGTTCACCACTATGTAGCCGAAAAAATGTATTTTGTTCAGAATTGTTTTGTCGAGCAATAATGATTCTGTCAGCACTATATGTCCAAACAAAATTTGTTCATCACTGTGTAACTTGAATCCATTCCAATTCACTTTTTGCATCAACTTCAATTCAGTATAACATAGAAAATAACATTCATTTCAATTCACTGTTTACCATTCCAATTCATTAGAACAAAGAAAATAACATGAATTAAATCCATTAAAAATACATAACTTAAATCCATTCCAATTCACTCTTTTCCATTCTAAGTTAGTTTAACAAAGAAAATTACATAACTGAAATCCATTCTAATTCTATTTCCTAACTCACTCATATGACATTAGTCCTCATCCAGTTCTACTGTTTCGATTGTGGCTACGTCTAGACTGATGAGTGATTTGAAATGTTGCACTCTGGAACTGTATGCAACCTCCTAGCCTACTGCACAACGGTCATGGTACCTCCGCCAGTTAGTTGCTATGGGTGGAATAGGATGACCAGGCTCCAAAATGAGCTACAAAAAAAAATATATATATATATATTAGAATGTACAAAAATGCTGTTGTTATTAAGAAATTTGTCGTTATAATATAAAAGAATGTACAAAAATATTAGAAACCAATACTTGAACAAAATGGTTGTTGTTGACAAAGCCAATACATATATCCTTGCGAGAGGCAACAGACGTCGGTATTGACCTAAGAGGGAGGAATGTCAAACGTTGTTGCATAGACAAGTGGACCAAAATGACTTGGTAGAAAGACGATATAAGATGACCCATGTTAGGCATCGTCATCCACCAGTCCAACCCAGGGTTTGGTTCAAAATATGCCAAGATGTTGGTCAGGTCATCGATTCTCTCTTGTGATCCAAATAATTTCCTGTAGTGGTCACTATGCGCATGCAACTCTTTAAGTAAATCTTTTCTCACTTGTAACCATCCTTTATCTCCAAAACCCATCAAACCAGCAATAGCTCGGAACCCACAATTGCCATCTGCTGCGACATCCTTAACATATTTAATATATCGTCTCAATTCAGAAGGGAATGTCTCTAAAAAGCAATTTGGATTCAATGATCGAAGCCGATGAACCTATCACAGGCCAATGCCAATGTTAGACAATAAAGTAGACAACATGACACAATTACATACCTCACTAGTAAACCATGTACCTTTTCTTTCTTCTTTGTTTTCACCTTTTTTGTTGTTACACTCGTCTTGGCAATGACTCCGGGTGAATAACTATCTTGTGCTGAAGCAACTATTTCAAACGCAGATGGCTCACGACGAGTGGAGGTCTCAATCTTCAATTTTGGCCGACCTCGTGGATTAGACTTCACTTCCGGCTCAATCAAAAATGTACAATCAGGTTTGGCTAACTCCCTCAATTTTTGTAACAAAAACCTCTTCACATCTGGATCCACCTCCTCGAATCGTTTGGCAAACAATTCTAACTCAAGTGTACAAGTCCACTCTTCACTTACAGTGTGCGGGGTACTCAACATATCAAGCTTAGTCTAATATGAATAAACCGAAAAGAGGGGAATTGGCCGATTTTCCCTCATGTAATTTGTTATCTCATGTGCACATGACAAACCATGAGTACGTCGAACAACACATCTACATGCAGTAATATCAATACCAACAGAAGATGCTCGTTTAGACTCTGCCAATATGATCTCTAATACAGTAATTGAGACATTACTACGAAGCTCCTTAAACTACGCAGGTTTGAAATCATGTTGCACAACTAACTTGCTTTTCTCAAATGATGATTTTATTTCACTATGTTGCAACTCAAGTAAATTGTGCATCCTTGTCCAATTCGACTCAAAATTTTCTTGACTTGATCCAAGATATCTTTTAAGTTTTGCATGTGAACTCTCAACCCTATATATGAAAATAAACTGTTATAAAAATAATGTTATAAAAAACCAAACAACTAATAAATTTAAATGTTCGTATTTACCTATTTGTTGTAGAATTTCCAAAGTGCATAAATGTGTCAGTCCAAGCAGCCACAAATTTCGACTTGTATGTATCCAACCAAGATGAGGTAACATAATGAAGTGCATCTTGATAAGTACTGAACTCAATATATAACAAAGACAGTCATTGCATGTATACTTTTTCAGACGATGACATAACCAACATATTCCAACTCATTATAAACATTTCTCATTTATCCTTTGTCTCAAACATCTTTTTGCAATTAGCAAGCACATTTTTTCCAATATGCCATCTACACAACAAATTTGTAGTTGCATGAAACACCGTACATATGGCATTCATAAGGGCCAATTCTCTATCTGTGACAATAACAGAAGAAAGAGTATTTTCATCCATGACACTACGCAAAAGACCAAGTGCCCATGTATAGTTATCCTCCTTCTCATACTGGAGGTATGCAAATGCAACTGAAAAGGTCTTGTCTGTCGATATCACACCTATAATCTCCAGAAGGGGCAACCGATATCGATTGGTCATATAAGTACAATCCATCAACAATACTTTTGGAAATGCACGTAACAAATTCAAACTAGTAGGATTTGCAAAGAACAAATCAATCACTGTCTCAGTATCTGCACAGCTCCTACGCCACTCAATGTACAACTGACCTAATAGTTGTTGCATTTGAGATCTCCCAGCTTTCTCAGCAACTTTATACCTATGACGTGCATTGTAAATTGTCTTCATTGTGGAAGCATTTGCATCATCACGTTGTTTCAATGTAACTAATATCTCACTCGGTCGTACCATACTCTTCGGACATGTCTACCAACAAAGAGGTTTCCTCATGTGACAACCTTCTAGCATAAGCATGACCCTCAAGATATTTTGCAGCAGGATGATTATGCACACTTACAAACAACTATCAAGATCCAGTCATCATTTGTGGCTAATTTTTTACCTTTCAATAAAAAAGGACATTCACATTTTTTTGTACCAGTTAGTCTTGCTTTTTTGTCTTAGGCCTGTTGTTTTTTCGAGTGTCCCTATAAGATCCACTCCTCTCACAAGCTTAGCTAAGTCTTGGCTTCCTACTTCAAATACCACCCCCATTTGATTTCTGCACGACAATAACGAATCAATTTCTTCTTCCAACTTGACGTGCCCATCGAATTAGCTCATCTTGACTATTGAATATCTGAAATAACTAAATTAAACTAACCAATTATTGCACATAAAAAAGGTACATTATTTGTAAAACAATCAAAGACTCACCTCATGAGTAACAAATTCACTACTATAATCCATTACAAGTTCTGAATCAACCTTACTGTCTCTAGTCGAAGCATCACCCTGAAAACACATGTGAATGTAATTTCAAAATTGAGAAAATGATGTTCATTTCAACAGTCTCGAAACTAATGGTTTTGTTCAGTTCAACAGTGACGAAAATAAAGATGATATTCGGTTAACAGTACTGATTATCTGCATTAATGTTTAGAATCTATGTATTAAACGAAAGGATTATGTTCAGTACTGTATTACCGAACATAATTCTAACAGTCAGCAAACCAGTACCGAACAGCTCGAACGAAATAAGAACGACCGAAAACGACAGAGAATGTTAATACAAGACAGATAAACTTACCAATGGAACGCCGGTCTCACTAGAATTCTTGTCATCGTCCTCCATTGCTCTAAACAGTGAAATAAGTGATGAAGTATACGTTATACTTGAAGCAAAACTTTTAAGTTCAATAGCGTTGATGATGGTGATGAAGATGACATATTCAAAATTTAAGAAGATTATGAAAAATAATAGATTTAGGGTTTATGTTAGTTGGTTATGAAAAGTAATAGGTTTAGGGTTTACAAATATGGAATACGTATAGTTGGAGTTGGAGGTGGGGGTGGGGGGGTGTCCAATATTATAGAGTATTAGTTCTTATTGATAGGTGGGTGTTTTATTTAATAATATCTTTTAATGTAATTTTACTTTAGGGTATAATTGTAATAAAAAAAAATTATAAAATGGGGGGTCCAAAGAATTTTGGCAGCAGCACTCATCTTATAATTATCGAATCAACTTAATTTTTTCATCATGATATTTAGATCAAGGAAATTCTATTTACACGCTATCAATCTTCTCAGTACACACCATATCCTTTTAGTCAAATCCATTTTTAACCTTTACATAAATCAATTCATTTCTCAATACACCCCACTCTACCATCACCACCAACTATCCCTGACCCTAGTTGCTGTCACCCGCCGCCCGTCGTTACTACCTTCTTCTTTTCTTCCTTTTCCGATGAATCTGCCTATCCCCTTGTTCATCCACATCAACCTCCATTCCTCACCCCCTTCTGGTCTCCCTTACCCTTGTGACATCTCTCTCTCTCTCTCTCTCTCTTTGTTGATCTCTCTTTTGTTCTCATCGAAGGCGTAATTGTCGGAGATTTGAAAACCCTAGGATTCTCTCTCTCTCTCTCTAGTGGATGACGGCTTCTGATAAAGGGGGTACATAGATGGATCACAATGGAGGAGTTGGGTGACAAGATTGATTGTGACGACGAGGGTGGAATGCGAGGTTGTTCGCAATAGTGAGGGGAAGTGAGGTTGTTCGTAGTAGTAAGAGTCGCTAGTGGCTGCGATGGTGGTTAGAGATGAGGGTTGTAGTGGTGGTAGTGGCTAGTGAAAGCAGTCTAAGGTGAGGTGAGGATCAAACGAAGGAGGTTGGCAGTGGTAACAGAGGAGAGTGGCAGTGATGAGAAGTTTTGTTGAGGGAGATTTACTAGAAGGGAATAAGGGTTAAAGTGGTCACCATAGGCGATGAGCTAAGGAGAGGGTGGTGGTTGGTGGCGACTGTGGTTAGGGTTAGGTTTGTTGGAGATGGAGAAGAGGGTAATTTGATATTATTTGAAAAATAGTAATGTGTATTAAATGAAAATTGAACTTTTTAGTTTAGATGTGGGGTGAACTGAGTAAAGAGGAAAGAAATAGTATGAACTAAGAGATTTGATGTTACGTAAATGGAATTACCCTTTAGATCATTAAAATAAGACTGATGGTAAGTCCCCACGAGCCGCTCAAATGAATTTGAGAAAAATCCCAACCAATCGGCTTATTGTAACTTTACATTGTTATGGAGGCTTATTTTGGATATAACTTTTTTACTTATTACGAAAATATGTAAATAGAAAGATAATATGACCCAAATAAATTAATAAATTATTTATTTTTATGTATCCGGAATCAACTTATTTTAACCTTTTATTTATTTTTCTTTCATCTTTCTTTCACTTGAGGCTGGCTTTCCTCCAGTCCATGATCGGACAAGAAGATACTGTGAGGTCCGTGGAGGCCCACCACGGGTCCCGTTTCAATAATCTGAATCGTTCGATATGTAAAACTCGTCGAGTATTATATAGTGTTAGAAAATCACATTGATCGAATATTAATAGTTAGGTGATCAAATCAGTTTTGTATAAAATAAATAAATAGTAAAAAAATAAACAGTTGATAGAAATCTGATCCGATAAGATAGCTATCGATATCCGATCAATATGATTTTTTACAAGTATACTTTACGAGTTGTACACATTGAAAGATTCAAATTATTAAAATAAGATCCATGATAAATTTTACAAACTCAACAATATTCTTCAGTCCAAACAATATTCTTCAGTCCAATCATGAGACCTAAACACCGTTATAAACCGTGATGGACCAATGAGCTGCCCGTCATTAACCGTAGAATTTTGACCATGTGGTTTGTCGTCTTGCCGATTTTGCATTATCGACCTTCTGATGATGTTTGTTTGTCTCTCTATAAGGAAGGGATTCGAGTCATAGTGAGAGACAAACATAAAAGTGTTTGGCCGTAAAAGATTACAATGGAATTAACCCTCAAAATTCATGTTTGATTCATAAGATTAATAATTTTATTAAATTAGTATAGTATTTATTATCTAATTGAATTAATATCTATTAGATTAATAATTTCACCCCTACCCCATTACTAATAATCCTACAAACTTGTTAGATTAATTATACATTGAATTAATAATTCTAAACCAAAATGTTAAAACAAATATAGGATAATTAGGCCCACAGATTAATAATCTCAATCTCATGCTCTAATCCACCCAATCAAACATGCCCTAATGTGTTTGTTTTGAAGGATTAGGGTGTGAGATTGGACTATTAGTCCCACCGGACTAATAGTCCGTTGTTTGTTTCAATTTTTTTGCTCCGGACTAATAGTTCCCCCAGACTATTAGTCCTATATTTGTGGGACTATCCTATCCCATGGGGGGTGTGGGATTATTTCCATGAGATTGGTATCCCATAGGATTAGGCTCTGAAATGTCCATTTTATCCGCCATATTATTATTTAGCAAACAATTAGAAAATGGTAAAATAGTCTTTTGAACATTTATAAATTATTTTTTTAGTGTTGTTAATTTAAAATTATATATTAAATAAAAATTTTTAATTATAAATTAAATTTAATTAAAAATAATAAATTAAAAATTATGGCCTTATAAATTAATTTTTTTTTAGTGTTGTTAAAAAATTAAATTTACATATTAAATAAAATTATTTTTTTAGTGTTGTTAATTTAAAATTATATATTAAATAAAAAATATAAATTATAAATTAAATTTATTTAAAAATAATAAATTATAAATTATGGCCTTATAAATTAAATTTTTTTAGTGTTGTTGAAAATTTAATTTATATATTAAATAAAATTATTTTTTATTGTTGTTAATTTAAAATTATATATTAAATATAAATTATAAATTATAAATTATAAATTTAATTTAATTGAAAATAATAAATTGAAAATTATGGCCTTATAAATTAAATTTTTTTAGTGTTGTTAAATTATAAATTATAGATTACAAATTTAAAATTATATATTAAATAAAAATTATAAATTACAAGCATAAAATAGTCTTTTGAACATTTATCCTTATCCAGTCCGTCTAATCAAACATTGGATTCACTAAAAATAGTCCAATCCCGACATCTAATCCCATGACTAAACAAACATAGGATACAAATCCAATCCAACCAAATAGTTCGGGAACAATGTATCCCAGGACTAACAGTCCGATGGATTACAATCCTCCCTTATCCAGTCCGTCCAAACAAACACACCCTAAAGGATTAGGGTTAGACGAAATCTAGTCTTAGGATTGATAGATTAAAATATTAAATAAAATGAATTAAAATATTTTTAATATTATTATTAAAAAAAATTATTTGTGAAAGAAATATTTAAATTTTTTAATAAATACCAAACAATATGAATTTTTTTTTTTAATATTTAGTGAATTTTTAAATAATTTTTATGCAAAATTTATATTTTTTTAAGTGTCTCTATATTAAATGACCTAAAAAGTATAAAAATAAAAATAATTATAATATTAAAAAAATAATAAAAATTAAAAAAATATTAATTTTATATATTAATATTATCTGTAGTATTACTAATCCGGTAGTGTACAAACAAACACTATTTATCCTACATCTCCAACCTAATACCACTACACTAATAATCTCTTCATTCAATTACAATGTACTCTTAATTCCCTCAATCATATAAAGCCAAACAAACGAGGCCTCTGATCTGTAGTCCTTGTCAACTCTTGCTTGGGTATTTTTTCATGAGAGAATATTAAAAGGGTGAAGAGTAAAAACATAATTATAAAATGATGAAAGTAAAAATAATTTATGCAGTTAACTGTCTAAATAAATCTTGTACCTTCATTAGTTGAAAAAAATAAAAATAAATAACACACTCACTCTCCACTCCATTTCTTCATTTAGAAGGACCAAATTCCAAAGTCATCTAAAAAATAAAAAATAAAAATTATTTTAAAATTATGTTTGGATGAGTTGTCATTTATTTATATATTTTAATTTTTTTTAATCCTTTTTAGATGTACCTAATCAAAGATATATCTAAAAAGTAAAATAAATTGACTAAAAATATTTTAAAAAATCACTAAAAACAAGCAAAAATTTGTATGCAATTTCGTTCAGATTTTCGCTTGTTTTCAGCTAATTTTTTTTTTCATATTTTTAATTTTTAGATGTATATACTATTGATGTATTTAAAAAGTAAAAAAAAAATTAAAATATAAAAAAATTCATTAGAGACAAGTAAAAACTCATCTAAAAATACTTTCTAAAAACTTAAACCAAGCAAAGTTGCTGGCTATTTGTTGTCAGGTTTGCAAGGCATGCAACCACATAAGTAGCCAGTTTAGTGTGACTTACTGGAAGTTAAAAGTTTATAATAGAAAATAAAAATTAAAAGTACTACTCTCCTAGCATTTAGATAATGAATTTTTTTTTAATTTATTTAATCTATTTCTTTCTAACAAGTTATAAATAAAAATTATATCAAATAGTTTGACACATACTTCTAAATTAAAATAAAATATAATTAACTATTTCAAGTTACAACAAACATCCCCCAAAGACTTTATGAAATAGTAGTACTTATGTTGCTGTTCATTTAAATTTTTTAGTAACTGACACATTCAATATGTTTGTAATTTAAATAACTAAAAATAAAATATAAAAAATTAATAAATATATTAATATCACAATATATATTAATCTCTCCTCTCCCGAAAAATGATGAACACTTGGTATATGAAAAAGCAAAGGTTTTAAATCACCAATTTAACCATTTAATATAATAGTATATATAAAGAAAAATATTAGCAAGTATGATATTCATTTGTTCAACTTATTTGAACTTTTTATAATTTATTATTATTTTGTTTGGTGTAGCTTCTAATTGTTGCTTACAATTTATTAATCATAAATAACTTAAATATGCTCTTTTTGAAAATAAAAATAAAAATAAAACTTGAAATAGTTGATTATCTAGGAGCTAACACTCCGTTTGGATTGTGGGATGAGAAAAGAAAAGAAATGATTGTAGTTTCTCACTTGAATGAGGGAAAAAAATAATTATGATTTCTCATCATTTTATTTGAATGAATAAAAAAGAAAATGATTTGATTTATCACATATCTTGTTTAGACAAACTACATATGAGGGGAAAAAAAAAGGTGTTGTAATGCCCCCAAACAAAAGGCGTGGTAAATCTCTCAAGTGAACGATCCTACGTCGGTTAATCATTTCCCCAAATTTGTATTTCATTTAATAAATGAGGTATACAAAAGTGTTCACATGAAATACATATTCAAACTCCTAAAAGGGTGAATCTATAGCATGTGCAACAATTACAAGTAGAGAAAATAACAACAGAACATATGCCCAAAGGCTACAACTTCCAAGACTTAAGCCTGGTTATATACAAAAAGGTTATCAAACCCAACATGTTTAGCTCTTGGCTTGCCAAAATTTCACACAAAAAGGAGAGCCTCTAGCCCTCAATTTACTCCATGCCTTCAACTAGGCGGGATCACCACATCGTTACCTGCACAAATCCACTAGGGGTGAGCACAAAATCCAATAGAGATATCTTAACAAAGTATATGTGTAAAAACAGTCTCAAATACATAAATGTATTGCTATGACCTGTTCAAACTTCAAAATTTTCCATTTCATCTAAAACACATGTCATGTTTCTTTCAAAAGTTCATTTTTCTTCATAAGATTCAAATGATAATAAAGGGTGGTAAATACGACTCAGGTAATTCCTACGCTGGTGTCTGCAAATAGGTATAACAAGCACTACCAAATCTCTATTTTACTGGCTCCTAACTAGAAGGCGCATGGTACCTCTTCCGCTCGTGTTTTCGGTCTTTCACCCTAGACACTCAAGTCAATTTAAACAACATAAACTACACCCCCTGTTCAGACGTATTTACCCCAAATGTTACAATAACAACCGTTATTTTCTCAAAAACCATAAATTTATTTCCAAGGCGTAGCCACAATTCTACAATATTTAAAATGATGCAATTGCGTGAAATGAGAGGTGATTACATATAAGTATTTCATTTGTACAACATCTCCATAAATCTCAATATTTGTTAAGGCCACTTCCATTCAATGATTCTCAAAAGAAAGCAAAACAATATGATTCATGTGGTATTTATACCTTCATATGTTCACAATCACCATTCCATTCATATTTCAAATGTATACCATTTCAAAGCCAAAAACATTTTCCAACAACAACAATTATTCATTTCATGGATATCCTAATTTCACAATCAATATAACAAAATTTTTATCAATTTCTTGAAAAATTTATCACTAATTTCATACATATTTTATAAATCCACTTTTCCCCAAATTTCTTCAAAACTAGAGTTTGTCCCAAAAAGGTTTTCTTTCAACAACACCCTGAAATAACAAGAACAACCCACATCATTATATTCCATAGAATTGATCAATAACATCATATTTAATATTTCCACTTATACTCCTTGTTCATACAAAAGCTAACATATGCGTATATGTATTCATAAATCTTAAATCTTGAATTTATAGTCTATGACATGTGTACATGTCATGACCCAAATTCGCTCCTATAGGTTTGGCGCTGTAACCGGCCAGTAATCCGTAGATTACCAAAGGCCTCTTAAATAGAAATCAAATTATTAGGGGCAAGTAGAAGCAAAATACAAATAAACAACATCCATTAAGCTGTGCAGACATATATGAGACAGAAAAATTTTAAACTTTATATACATATATTCATACATCATTAAATATATAGATTAGACAAAAAGGGACTTAACCCTAAATACAGAATGAACATAAACTTAAACTTTATTCACATAGCTTTGACTACTTGACATATCCGGAACCTCCACGGGAAGAAAATAGGTTGGCTTACAAGACAAAGTCCAGGCAAAAGCTCTAGTCTTGGTCACGCGCTTGATTACCTATATACATAAATAATACAGCGAGCTAGACCCAGTGAATAATAACAGAGTAAATGTTTTAATGAATGATGTCCAAAACAGATTTAGAAATCAAAGTTTAGATCAAAAACAATTTCGCAATCATATTTATATTCAGATTTGTAAATAGTCATACGTAGTACATCCGTTAGCGCTAATATAACAGTTGACCCATAAATATATGGGATGTACAGTTGACTCATATTTACATGAGACGTTCAGTTGACTTATGATTACATGAGATGTATACAGAGCAGATAATAGATATCACATGATGCTAAGGATGCGACGAATACATTTCAGAAATCTAGATAATCATTCATCCATACAAAAAATAGCATTTCAAAAAACAGACCATTTCATATCATCATAAAATAACTAAAGTCAAACATAGCTTTATAGAGTTATTACTCATAGATAGCTACAAAAGCAGATCAAACAGCTAAGATAAATCAGGCAGACGTTAGCTCATGACCTATACAAACACATAACTTATACACGTTGAAACACAATATAACTTCCTTGATCAAACTTGACTTTCCTTGTCTTTTTCTGTCTAAGTAATCCGAAGTTCTACTATGCTTATTCTTTTTTTATTCAAACGAATCGGGTTCTCATTTTATATATTCTTTCATTACTAAGTCTTTCTTTTCCAAATATACCGATTTCTTACTTGGCTTCTTAATCAATTACTACTAAATCAATGATTTATTTCTTAACCAACTAACTTATGTTAACTGTTAGCTTATTAACCTTCATTGTGTCATAATTCTTGTCTAAGAATGCTTGGAAAGATATGAGATTGAAAATATGAACTAAATGCAATTTTTCCAAAATATGCTGAAAAAGAGCTGTATGCTCGAGCGAACTTCTTGTCGCTCGAGCGGTCTGTAAAGACTACAAAAGTACTGGAAGCCTTCAATGTGTGCTCGAGTGGTAATTATACTGCTCGAGCTGTCTGTAAAATTTCAGAGTTCTGAATTTCTCAAAAATGGCTTCCAAAACACATTTTCAATCTTTAAACCCACACATATCTAGATCAAAATCTTGAAAAATACTTCAGAAAACATAAACACTTATTTATTTATAAATCATTTGCTCAAAACCTTGAAACATAATTATTAATTAATTTTTTTAAATCAAAACCTTAATTTCAAAATCAAAACCCATGAACTTATGGTTTCTAGAATTCTTTTTCAAAATCAAATGTACAATGAAATTGCATGCAATTTATGAAGCTTAATTTTAACTATAACTTTCAAAATCAAACCGAAAAAATTAATTTCTAAATTAACTTTCATAAACTTGAACTAAGCTCCAATTATTCATTTTCTTGTCAATTTCTTTTCAATTACATAAAATAGATTTCAAACTCTTTTTTATTTTCCTTCAAAACATGAAATTAAAGTTATAAACTTCTTAGAAAATTATTTGCATGTATGAAACATTTATTAAAATCCAACCAATTCTACATTATCAAGCTCAAACTATAATTAAATTCTTGAATTGCTCTAATTTAGATTTTTATTAATTTTCCTCATATCAAACGCAAATTCAAACTCATAAAACATGAATTAAAATCTCAAAACCTTGAAATTCCATGATGCATGTTAAGATGGAATTCAAATTCCATGGAAGATTGGAGAAATTAAACTCAAATAATGAAATTCCTAAATTATTTCTTTGATTCTTCAACTTAATGAAATTTCTTCATTATTTTCTTAATTTCTTTTTATTTATATGAAATTGAACCCAATTATTTCTTGATTTAGTTGTTAGATAATTAATCTATAAGAATCAAGCTTGAAATCCTTAACTATAGTCTTAATTTGTTGAATTTCTAGTTAAACTTTGAGTCTTTTCTTTACACTTTTCTTTTTTTCTTCTTTCTCTTGGATTTTATTCAAGTCTTTATCCTTTCTCATTCCCAGATTTCCAGCACTCTCATATTTCCTTTCTTTTTGACGTCAACTCTCTCTCTCTCTCTCTCTCTCTATTTCTTCCCTTTTTCCCTCTAGGGTGTATTTGATTGGAAGGATAAGGAGGACTATTTACTGTGCGGATTGTAATCTGAGGAAAGCATTCAATTCAACATTTGTTTTTTTTCTAGGCCACCGGACATGGAGTCCGGCTGGACTCCTTATCTCCCATATGGGGGATTATTGTATCCTAGGGGGGGAGGGACAATTTTTGGGGGACTATCCACTGTTAGGATTAGGTGGTGAAATGACCATTTTGACCCTCTACTATTTAATTATATATTATATTTAGTAAAATTCAATAAAATTTAAATGTCTCAATTTAAAAATAAAATAATTTTATTTAACTTTTTATTGATGCTTTATTTATTTAATTTTTTAAAATAATTTTTTATAGATATTTTATTTTAAAATTTTGTTTATATTTTATTTAATTTTATTATTTAAATTTTAATAGATGTTTCATTTAATTTCATTGTTTAATTATTATTATTTTTAAAAATAAATTTATTTAAAATTTTAATTAAAAAAATATTTTTTTATTGATATTTTATTTATTTAATTTTTAAAAAATAAATTTATTTAATTGTGTAAAAAATAAAATAAAATAAAATTTTATTTAATCTAGCTAAAAATAATTAAAATATTAAAGATATGTTTAATATTGCTATTATTTAGTAAACAATTGAAAAAGGGTAAAATAATCTTTTGTTCATTTATCCTATCCAGTCCGTCCAACCAAACATTAGATTTACTAAAAACAGTCATTTCCAGACATCTAATTCCATGAAAAAACAAGCACAGGATACACATTCAATCCAACCAAATAGTCCAAAGAATTCACAGTCCTGAGATTCAAGTCCGATGAATTCAACTCAATGCTCTAACACATATCTCTCTCTTTCTCTCTTTCATTGACACACACACATACACATAACTTCTAAATTTATCTACACATTTCTTTTATTTAATAAATATATTAAGGGTTCGTTTGGAAAGAAGGGTTGGATTGGGTTGGGTTGGGGGTTATTTTAGTCAGAAAAAGACAAAATAGACTTTTTTAGCCTAATAAGACAAAACATCACTTCCAACTCATAATCATTACATTTCTTCTTTCACAAAGAGTCAAAAAGTCATTCCCAAACGAGGGTTTTTAACCCTAGGCTAAAATAGCCACAAAGGCAAAAAGCCAACACACTTCTCAAACGAACCCAGAATTAGCTTAATAACTAATTATGTATTAACTTAGTTAAACTCACTTAGTCTTAACTAATTATAATTAACACTTGAATAGTACATAATTTAATTAGTTTAATTTGACTTCCATTAAACCCCGATTAATTATATTTAAATTTATCAGTTTGAATCAAATTTTTAATCAAACTTCCAAAAGGCTCCAAATATCAAATTAAACTCATTTCCATAATGAATTTTGATTTCTCACATCAACAATGCCTTTAATTTTAGATCAGACTCAAAATCTCCACTAATAAATTACATACTCAACTGAACACCTCATAATTAAATTTAATACATAAAAATCATAATTCCCAATTCTCATAACTTAATTAACTCCAATTTGAACCCAATTGATTAAATCTTAATTTTACTAAACTGAATTGAATATTTAATTAAACTCTCATATGATCCGATACTCAAAATTAAAATAATTCAATTCACTAATTATACTCTCTTGAGCCATTTAGGCTTTCCATTCTAATTCCAATATAAATTCTCAATAGAATCATATATGAATCAATCTCCAAAATTTTCATAAATCCCAAATTAAATTAGAATAATGGATACTTAAAATTCAAACTTTCTTAATTAATTAGATGATAATTATTATACGCAGTAGGGTCGTCACAATACATAAATTGAAATAAAATGGAGAATCAAAGTAATACGACGTTGTTAGAAACCTTAGCTTGGTCGTTGCTTTGCGGATGGACTAGTGAGGAAAAGTAAGGCCAAATTCCATACATATCACACAACTCACTATAGACCTCGTAAACAAATTGATTCTCATAATCATATATAAGTGCCCTAGGGATGCCGAATCGGGTTATGATATTCTTCCATACAAAGCGCTTGAAGTTAGTATCCCTTATATTGACCAACGGCTCTACTTCCACTTACTTGGTAAAACAATCAGTTACAATGATCAAAACCATTTATTTTCTGGTGCTCTCGGCAGTGGTCCCACGATGTCTAATCCCTATTGAGCAAACAACCAAGGACTAGTAAAAGAAATAAGCTCTTCGGCATGCAAGTGCTTGAGAGAAGAAAACCTTTGACATTGTTCGCACTTTTCAACATATTCTTCGGTATCAGATCGCATGGTTGACCACCAATACCCTTAAGTTATTGCCCGATAAGCCAATGATCGGCCTTCCGAATGGGCACCACAGCTACCTTCATGAATTTTGGCCCAGAAGTCTTCCACCCTGCCCTGATTAACACATTCAAGGTAGGGCCCTTAAAGAGATTTTTTATACAATTTCTCGTCAAGGTCTAGATGATATCTTTGGGCCTTGTTACATCGTTTGTGAGCCTCTTTCTTATCCTCCAGTAACTGCTCAGAAGTCAAGAATGCGGCGATAAGATCCATCCTGTTCAGACCCTTTTGGATGACAAATACTGCTGGCTTTTGCAGTAAATCAAAACTAGGGCCCGATACAGTTGACCTCTGAATTCATAGCCGAGGCTAAACATGCCAAGGCATCAGTATGAGTGTTTTGAGCCCGGGTTATTTGATTTAGTTCGTGGCTATCAAACTTCCTGAACAAAGTACTAGTCGTTCTCGTATAAGTCGCCATGCAGTCTTTTTAACTAATTAATAATCAACTTGGAGTCGCAGTATACTTGAAGATGCTTGGTCTCCATCTGGAGTGAATTCCTTCGGTCGACTAGGAGAGCTTCATACTTGGCTTCATTGTTTGAGGCATCAAAGCCTAGCTTAACCAATTGCTCAATCACTGCTCCCTCTGGATTCATCATAATTACTCTTGCCCCACTACCTCGCTGTTTTAATGAGCCATCACAATACAATTGCCATATGTCTCATATATACATTCGTCATTCCTGAGGATGAGTGCCTAAGTGGCTCGGCGCACTCAACTCAACATCAAGTGCCTCTGGTCTTGTGAACTCAGCAATAAAATTGGCAATGAACTGACATTTAACAGATGGCCTAGGTAAAAACTTAAGGTCATATTGCCCAAGTTCTAATGCCCACTTGAACACTCGTCTAGAAGATTCAGCTCGGCAAAAACAGAGCGAAGGGGATGATTTATTAACACCTTAATGGTATAGGCCTGCAAATAGTGCATCAGTTTCATTGTAACCACACAAGAGCTAAGATCAACTTTTCAAGGGGCAAATACTGAGTTTTCGCATTAACCATTGTTTTACTAACGTAGAAAATAAGTCTCTACTCGGAGAGCTTTTCTTAGAGAAGGATGACGCTTACTGCATGATCAAACACTTCCAAATACAAAAAAGCTCATCACCTGGCTCCATAGTTGACAATAATGGAATGGAACTAAGCTAGATTTTCAGCCCTTCCAAAGCTTCCTGGCATTCTGGAGTCCACTTGAACAATTTTCCCTGTCGAAGAGTTAGAAAAAATGGCCTACATTGATTAGAAGATCAACTGATGAATCAATTAAGTGTAGCTACCATCCCCATCAATTTTTGTACCTCTTTTACACTTTCGGGAGAGCTGAGTTCCCTTATGGCTTTAATCTGCTTCGGATTGGCTTCTACCTCGCGATGATTCACACTGTAGCTAAGAAATTTGCCCGAGCCAATGTCGAATGCACATTTTGAGGCATTAAGCTTCATCTTGTACTTTTGGAGCGTATCAAAAGTGGTTGCAAGATCAACTAAATGAGCACTTTTCTACTTGGACTTGACCACCGTATCCTCAATGTATACTTCTATTATTTTGACGAGTTGATCTTTAAACATAGTGGTGACCAGCCTCTGGTAAGTTGCCTTAACATTTTTCAGTCCGAAAGGCATAATCTTGTAGCAATAAGTTCCCGTTGGAGTAAGAAATGCCATTTTCCCTAGTTGGCAGGATCCATGGCAATCTGATGATAGCCCTGATAAGCGTCTAAGAAACTCTTCCTTTGATGAAGGCCAGTTGCGTCCACAAGTTGGTCAATTTGGGGGAATGGAAAATAGTCTTTTAGACAAGCCTTATTCAACTCTGTGAAGTAAATGCAAACCCTCCACGTCCTCGTTTTCTTCTTCATCACCACAGTGTTGGATAACCAGGTGGGATAAGTCACCTCTCGTATTGTCCCAGCGTCCAGTAATTTAAAAACTTCCTCAACAATCATTGCAACGTGTTTGGCTGACGATCAGTGACTTCTCTGGACAATAGGTTAGACCTTTTGATCCACATTTAAGCGATGCATAGCCACCACCAGGTCAACTCTGAGCATTTCATACAGGGTCCACGCAAAAATGTTTATGCTACCGAGTAAAAAAGTGACCAACTCTTGTTGTTCAGCAGCATGAAGGCCTGCCCCAATAAGAAAGAACTTCTCTAGATCTTCAGAAAATCACGATGAGATCTAAGTCCTCTGTTACCTTATCTGCCGGACCCTTGCCAACATCTTCAAGAATTTCTCGATCCGGCACCTTAATAGAGTTAACTTCCTACTCTTTTGTCTTCATAGGAAGAACCATAAGGTAGTATTCTTTGCCGACTTTTGAGATCCAGGAATTTACTCAGTACCGAACTCAATAAGGAATCGTAGAAGTTGATGGTATGTGTTTGGCATCGCCTTCATCGCATAGAGCCATATTTGGCCCATAATTATTTTGTTGGAAGATAAGAGCTTGACAACTAAGAATTCCACATCTAGTGTCTTAGTACCGGCACGGATGGGCAACACAATCTTTCCAAGAGGATACTCAGGATTAGCATTGAAGCCGAAGAGAAGGTAATCCGCTTTCTTTGCCGACTTTTGAGATTTCCAAATTTACTCAATACTGAACTTGGTAGCGAATCGCAGAAGTTGATGGTATGTGCTCGATACCGCCTTCATTGCGTGGAGCCATATCCGGACCATAATTATGTTGTTGGAAGATGGGAGCTTGACAACTAAGAATTCCACATCTAGTGTCTTAGTACCGGCACGGATGGGCAACCCAATCTTTCCAAGAGGATACTCAAGATTGGCATTGAAGCTGAAGATGGGGTAATCCGTTGGTCTGAGATCCTCATCCTTCAGACTGAGCTTGCGGAAGGTTTTGTAATACATGATTTCAAAGGTGCATCCTTGGTCAATAAGGATTTGTTCAACAACGTATCTGTTTGCCCTCAAATTTATGACCAGGGTATCACTATGTGGAAAATAAGTCCTATGAGATCACTATTAGAAAAGCTAATTTCATTGGTCGACGCCCCACATAGCCTTTTCGATACGGATTTAGACTCTGCATTGGGGCAATGTAGACCCCTCGACCAGACGTACTTGAACTGAGTTGACATTGTTCAAAGGTGGTGTGCTGTAGATCATCTAGATCACACCGAGCGGTGGAGAATTTCACCGAATGGCCAAAGCATTAGTTGGCGCAATCCTTTTTGGGAGATAATTGAACAAATGGTCATCCTTTAACAAATCCTCAAGATGGTCCTTCAAGGCGTAACACTTGTCTGTCAAGTGGCCATGATCTTGATGATAGTCACACCTTTGATCTCTTCATCACATATCAAGGGGCCTAGACATTTTGGGGGGCCACTTGAAATAAGTGCAGTGTTTGATCTTTGGGAGGGTTTGACCAATCGGCTCGAAAAATTCAGTGTCTTTTTTGTCAAACCGCCATGGACACCTAGTATCAACTTGATACTACTCATTACGTTGGCGTGATCCTCGACAATTATCACTTCTTGACCTTCCTCTCAGCTCTGGACTTCGCCTTGGCAGTTGTAGACACCTATTTTTGACCGTTCTCAAGATTTGGACGTCACCGCTTGAACACTCGGTGATCACCTATGTTCGTGTTTCGTTTTGAGTTCCCGGAGGTCTTGGCTGCGCGCCTTGCCTCAGGATCTCTCAACTCGACTGTTTTGTGTTTGCTTTGCACCAAACACTTGTGTTTTTGCTTCTAGGGGTAGAGAGTAGCTTGTTAGCTACTCCTGGCACCCATCGGCCGTGGCTTGAGGCCACCGGCCGTGTTTTGAGGCTACCGACCATTAGTAAAATATACCATTGGCCGGTCGGCATTCAGTGTGGCCGGCTGACCATATGTTTGGCCGATGGCCCCCTTTTCTGGCCGGTACCACATTTTTGCCTTTTTCAGGCATGGTGCATGCTAGCTGTGCCAGCTGGAATGCATTAGACCTGCTTCCGTGCACAAGTGTGGCTGTTTTGCACCTTTGACCCCTTTCTTTGCACCCTTTGCTCAAAGCTTCTTGAGGAAGCTTTGACCCCTTGTCTTAGCTTCCTCAGGAAGCTTGCACCCCTGGGATAGCTTCCATGGGAAGCTTGATCCCTTTGCCCCTTTTCACTTAGCTTCTTTGAGAAGCTTAGAGCCTTCCCTTTGCCTATATAAGAGATCATCCCCCTCCTTTGTCTTGGTTGAGAAAAAAACCAGAGCAGTATACATATATATATATATCTGTTATATACTTTCTCTCTCTATATCTCCCTCTCTCTCATCCCTTGTGTGTGTTTGGAAGCCTAAAAGTGCATTTTATCCTTAGTTTGCTCACAAACACACACTACTACACCATACTTCAACTTTGAGAGGCTTTGAGGGTTTGTTCTTGAGGTTTTGGACTGGTTTTGACCAGAGGAAGGTGGCTGATCTTGCTGTTCTTCAAGGGTTCTTCAAGGGTAGCATTCTTACTTTAGATTCCCCAATCTTGCACTAGACTTTTTCCTATCTTGCTTACTGTTTTAGACTTTGTATATAACTGAAAAAAAGTCTTGTATTTGCATGCTTAAGATACTTTATTAAGGTTATTTTGTTCTTTGGGGTCGACCTCCCCCTCTTAGGCCTTGTTTGGCCCTTTTGGTGTTTCCTTTGTTGAGCTTTGGTTACCTTGGTGTATTGGCCTTCTCACCACTGAAATCGAGTGGATTTTCAGTGGTGAAGAAGGGGTTTGAGGTCTTGTATAGGGAAGGGACACCCCTCTCCCCTTTGTGTCCCATTTGTCCATGTTTTTGGCTCATAAGGGTAGCATGTATGCTTGGTTGTTTTAGGCCCCATTTCGGAGGTTTTTAGTTGTTGTTGAGTCATATATTGCCTCTGTCTTTAGTTAGATTTATGCCCCTTTACATGCATATTGCACTTGCTTTGTATTCCCTTATTTTGCCTAGAAGTGTATCATGCCATTTGACCACCATGCTCTCATGTTTTGACCTTGCTTTGTGAAGTTCTCGGTCATATTTTGCCATGCTTGAGGTCTGTTAGGTGCTGGTTTGGTCGTATTTGATATGCTTTGTATGGCTCCTTAGCATTCAAGCATGTTAGCATCGGGTGTGTGAGTCATTAGCATGCATTGGCTAGGCTATTTCAGTGATTTGGAATCACTTACCATGCCATTTCAGTCCATGTTTTGTGCTTAAATGTTCGCATCTATCATTCCTTCCATGCCTTGAAGACGTTTTCTTTTATGCCTTAAAATGAAGCATTGTGCATGCCTATGTGTTTGGGTCATTTGAGTTGCCATAACAATGGGTTTTGGGACTTATTTTGGTGTATTAAAACTCTGTTTTGGTTGTATAGCTCATGTCATGTTTGCTTGGGGTAGTGGCAGTAGAATGCTCCTTTGTTAACCTTAATCTTGGGCCTATTGGCGTGTATGCTTACATGAGTATTGATCCATCATTTTAGGTATCTTTTGTCACTATTTTGGGGTTGGGCTGACGTCTGCCCCTTTGTGTTTTTAGGTCCGCCATTGCATGATCATATTGCATTGCTTTGATTTCATGATTGCCTAGTATCACAATTGCATGCTTGCATATTGTTAGCTATTTGCATTTCATGTCATAGTTTGCGTGATGAGTTACATGGCATTACATCTTGTATGTTTGGCATATTGCATTGCTCATGTTACATCTTTGAGCCAAGTTTGTATACATGCATTGCATTGTTTGGTTTGGGGTGTCAAGCCAAACTTGAGGAGTGAAGAGTGTTCGTACTCTAAGTGACGAAACACATCTCAACCCTCAGCCGCCAATGACCTTGACTTCAACATGATAGGGTGTTGGCACTTATCTCTTTTGTTGTATACATTTACATTGAATTGCAAAACTTGGCCTCTTAGGCTATCATGCATAATTGATGGCCCGAGGGTCGAGGGTCATGCTTCCTTGAGTCCATTGCATGCTAGGGAGTGTGGCCATGCTTACATTTGCTTAAAAATTTCATGCCATACACTGCTTGCCCTCTGTTATTGTCAAAACCAGTTTCTGCATGAAGTTTTGGCCGGCCAGCCATCTCTAGTGCCGACCGGCCATCCATAAATGGCCGATAACTTCATCAGCGGCCGGTGACCATTTCCCATGGCCGGTGGCAATTCCTCCTAGCCGGTGGTGTTCCAAAGTATGAAGAGAACCTATTCTGAGACTTGTGCAGTCTTCAGAGGAGCTAGTCAGTGTAAACAAAGGCAGTAATGCTATGGCAGCGAGTTTTCGGGCAGTGCGAGTCAAGCATGCATCATCCAAACATTTTAAGGCGGGGGCTGTGGCCACTTTAATTCTGTATTTAATTTGTTAATTAAATAGGGGTTCTGTAATAATTAATTAAGTAGATAATTATTTATTCGGTTGTGTAATATTTATTCGGACCCTCCGAGTGAGGGCAATTATGTAATAAGTGTGTGTGAGTGTGTGCATGTCTTCCAATCCCACGTCTTTCTTCCCTTTTATTTACCCGCTTATGATGGTTAGTCTAGGGTATGTTTCAATTAGCATACAGTATGATAGCATGTTTGCATCCATTCATTCGTTTTGCACGCATCGGGCTCGGCGCATCATTCTAACTGCATTTGTATCTCAATTCCAAATTGAATACGTGTTAGTTGTAGCATCTCATATGCCATGTTTAGGTTAGCCGAGCCTATCTTAGTTGCATTTTGCATGTGTTGCATTAGCCATCTTAACATGAACTAGGATCATGCATGTGATTACTAACCAGTTTCTGTTTTGGCTTGGAGTACTAGATAAGCTTTTATGCTTTAGCATACCGCATGCGTGTGAGTGTTGCCATAATAGCATGATTACCATGAGGCTAGCTGCTTATGTGATATAACTGCTTGAATGCCTGTGGATGGAGGTTGAATTACCTAAATTGGAATAATGCATTAAAACTGCGAGTTTTAAGCCCACTAGATAGTGGCAAAACCACATTTTCTAAAGCTCACTTGAGGGTGGCAAAATCTGTATTTTAGCCTACTTGCAAATAGCAAACCATTTTCAAAACAAACATGAAATGTTTTGTTCCAATTTAGGCGATTTGGTCTATACTTGTTTGTTGTGCGCACAACATAGTAATTCTAGGCTAATAACCGGAATAAGAACACATAACGTTTTCAAAATAGGATATCATGGTTAGTAGAGGCCGATCTTCGGATCGGGCGAGAGGGGGTGCTCATAGCTGACCTTCCCCAATCGTACCCAAGCTCTCAAGCCGAGGCAACTTTGGTGATGACGGACACGTGGCCTTTGGCACCGAGTCAGGGTTTCCTAAATTCCCCCATAAAAAATATTTAGGTGGCAACTCTGTATCTGGCAAAGCAGTCCATGTTTGGCACTTCTTTCAAAAAATCTGTTTTCTCAAAACGATTTGCCGGATTTGGACTCCTTGGTTCAGATTAAGAACCGTGACAAAACGAGTCCAAACTGTGGCAGCATAAGTCCCTCCCCCGAGGCGCGTCCACAGCAGTGTAGCCTCTCTAGTCGGTGGCAGCTATTGCTAGTGGCTAGGCCACCACTGGTGCTGCCGATTCCGAGACTGTAAGCCTGCGTTTGTTTGGAGGGCATCATCTTCCACCTTACAATATTCCTTTACCTTTTTCATCAAAGCCCAAATTGACTTTGGTGGCTTTCAGGTCAAAGAACTCCAAAGGGAGCTGTCTGGGTGAAGTCCCATTTTAAAGGCATTAATGGTCATGGAGTCGTTGCAATCATTGTCAACAAGATTGAAACACTCCCAGTACCATGCTGAGAATTCCCTTAAGGTTTCATTAGTGCCAATCTTCATTACCCATAAGAAATCTGCATGTTTGGGTTACGTCTTATTTGCAATAAACTTGGCTCGGAAGGATTTCTGAAACTGATGGAAGCTCTTAATTGAAGTCGGCTCAAGCATATAATACCAATTGACAACCAGGGAGCCTAAATTGCTGGGGAAGATACAGTACATGAGTGCTTCATCGTCGGCATGTAACTTCATAGCTTGCTTACAATAATGTACGTGATTAGTGGAATTCGACTTGTCATCATATAGAGTAAATGATAGTGCTTTGAACTTCTTGGGCAAGACAACCTTGGCTATCCTCCAGATGAATACATTGTGCCTATCATCCTAGCCGGAATCATCATCCTTTTTGTTTTCGCGCTTGTTGTCGTGCCCGCGAAGAGTTATGTTCTTTGGATGAATTTGAGTCACTAACTTGGTTACGCTTCTTGGGTTTGCTTTGTGATGATCACGTAGAGCTATTACCCTCCTCATGTCTTTGAAAATGTTGCTAGTTGGTTTTTCTAACTGAAGATCGTCCACGTTCATGGTGTAAAGCGTTCTGAGATTTTGCTAACCCGTAACGCAAGCACTCATTTTCTGCTATCATGACTTCAAAATGCTGTTCATTGCATTTAACCTGGTCCGTCAAAGTTTGCATGGTATTTTCAGCTAATGTTCGTGGTATAGATGGAGTTAGTGGGTCGAAATCCAAGGCTCATCGAGCAGGAGTTTCGTCTAGGTTGGTGAACTCTCATTCCGCGATGGTATCAACTTCATTAGTTAGAGGATCAATCACAGGGTCTTCCATGGATGAGTTTGAATATTCCCACAGACAGTGCTAATTGTGAGGAGTGGTTCTACAATATTCCTTCGTTCCAAATAGTCTTTCACTTGATCCTCGCTCCGATGCCTGAAACAAGAAACACTCTGGTCAGGGGTGCCAGAATTATCACTCTAACGGGTAAATTAGGTTGTGTACGAGAAAGGATGAGTATATTCTTTGAGAGAGAGAGTTCAGTTGGTTGATAATGCATACATTTCTCCTTCCATTCACCTTTCTTATATAGTCATTTAGTATAGATGGTGTAGATATTTCCTATGTAATTTGACCTGTTTTATCATCATTACTAGAATGTTAGGGCCCAAGTTCCTACTACACCTTCGGAAAGGGACAGCCTGGGTCCACTCTGGTACTTGGCATAGTTTTTTTCTGATTTTTCTGGTATCAATTATTCGGCACATCATTTGATCGGCGCTTTACTACTCGACAACCCAAGGGGCCTAGTTCAATTTGGGCCCATGATGGATGGGTCCAGATATGCTTTGTTTGCTGAATGTGCAGATTTTTACTCGGCTCACACACTTATCAATATAATATTTCCAAAGTTTAATTCTAATTTTAACTAATTTATCAAAAAGTAATATGTTAAAATTAAATTTATACAAAATCAAGATTCTAACACAACTCATGCATAACACGGATAAAAAACTAATTAATAAATTATTTTTCTAACTTCTTTCACCATTAGATCAACAGCTGGGAAGCCAAGCTGCCAATGATTAGCAGTTTGCAAAAAATAAACTTATCTACAGCAAGTGCAACGAATGGACGTATTCAGCAAGGGGGCAATGCGATAGATAGTGATTGGAGTTTCAGTTGTTTTTATGGGTAATATCGGCATTTAAAAAAAGTTTCACTACGTGATTTTCATTTTTTATCAAATCTTATTATTTTTGGTGAGAAATAAAATATAGTTTTGGTGAGATTTTTTTTCCCACCATCTCTCACACTTTCTCATCATTTTTCACTTATTTAGTCATCCAAATAAGTGAAGGGTTTTCTTTTTTCAACATTGCTTTTCCTTTCTCAATAAAACTATCAATCCAAATGGAGTGTAAGGGAGAGGTGTTTTTGGCTTCTTTCTACCCTAAATTTTGTTTCGAAAATTCTTGGGTTAATTACACTTTTAACCATTGTAATTTGACCTAAATTTTACTTTGATCCCAGTTGTTTCAAATCGAACAATTTGGTCTCTATTAAGGGTGCTTACGAACCTGACAGATCCGTCAAAACCGACGCGACCCGACGCAACCCAATTGAATCCATCCACTTTTAATCAGTTTCGATAGTATAAGCAAATGGATGCAGATGGAGATTTTTCAAATCTGCCCATGTTCAGAAGAATGATGGATAAAAGGCTACCCGACCTACCTCGATCTGCCAACCCCCCCCCTTAAAAAATGATGTTATGTTTTTATGCTTTGTATGTTAAAAAAAAACATTTTATTTTGTAATAATATTAGCTACCTATAAATTATGAAAGTTTGGCCTTCATTTTAATTATAAAAATAAATAATACAAAATTTTGGACTCAAATAAGACCTAAAAAAGTATTAAAAAAAAATACTCTAAAATAATAAGAAAAGCATAAAACAGTAAAGCCTAAACTCCCAAATCAATCCGCATCCACCCGTCAACCCCGCACAGTCCGCTCAATCCACATCGGCTAACTAAGCAGACAGATGCTGATTGATTTTTTTTCAATTTGCCTAAGTTTGGACGGATGGCTAATAGGAGGCCACCCGACCTAACCCGATCAGTGAACGCCCCTAGTCCCTATGCTTTAAATTTAGTTTTAATTTTGTTCTCCTGTTCAAGTTTGAGATTAAAGTTAACGATTTTGAAATACTTGACAGTCTCTTAGGTCATGTTTGTTTGGATGGACTAGATAAATGGGAGATTGTAATCCATCGAACTATTAGTCTTGAGATATATAGTTCCTGAACTATTTAGTTGGAAAGGATCTGTATCTCATATTTGTTTTATCATGAGATCAGATGTTTGGAAAAGACTATCCTATTGAATTCAATATTTGATTGGAATATTATGAAAGATGATAAATGTTCAATGGACCATTTTATCATTTTTCAATTGTTTACTAAGTAATGACAATATTATATATGTCTTTAATATTTTAATTTTTTTTACTAGATTAAATAAAAAATTATTTTGTTTTATTTTTAAAAAATTAAATGAATTTATTTTTTTTAATTAAATAAATTAAACATCAATAAAAATTTATGTTTTTTTTAAAGTAAAATTTAAAAATAATAATGAAATTAAATAATGAAATTAAATAAAAAAACAACAAAAACTAAATAATGAAATTACATAAAATATGAACAAAAATTTAAAATAAAACATCTATAAAAATATATTTTAAAAATTAAATAAAAAACATCAATAATAATTAAATAAATTTATTTTTACTTTATTTTGTAATTGAGATTTTTATATTTTATTTTATTTTACTAAATATAATATATAATGAAATCAAATATTTGGAGGCAAATGTGTCATTTTAAAACTTTATCCAATGAGACCTTACCATTTCTATCCCATATCTCCCCTAAAACACAATAGTCTAAGGGATTCATAGTCCGGTGGGACTCCTAATCTGGCCTATAAATTTGCAACCAAATAATGGACTCCATCGTAGATTGGACATGGAGTCCAATCCTCCCTCCTCCGATCATTCCAAACAAACACCCCATTAAGGTGTACACCTAGAAAAATTTTAAAAAAATTTGGATAAAATAACCAAATAGAAACTAAGCTTATAAAGTGCAGGGACTACAATGATCAAATTAAAATAATAAAAACTAAAATAAAATTTGAATCAAACTATAAAGATGAAAAATGTAATTAAACCAAACTTCTTATATTGTGATTTTTTTTTTTTTTTTTTTTTTTGTGTGTGTGTGTGTGTGTGTGTAGTATATATAAAAGAATCCAGCTTGTATTTAATCCAAGTTTTGAACTAAAGGTTCATTTTTCACAATTGGGGGCATCATAGATTTGGCTTGGTGATCTAAATGATTCAATTTATATGGCAAGTTGAGAAATCATTCATACAAAAAATTAAGTTGATTAGATAGTGATAATCACATGATATGTTAATGGACTGTCTATTTTTTAAATCATATTTGCCGTCTTTTTTTTTTTTTTTACATGATTTGATCAGGTAGCTATCACTATTTGATCAACTTAATTTTTTGTATGAATGCTTTGCTCAATGAGTTCTACTAATTGAACCATTCATATTATCAAAATAAGTTAGAACAAGCCCACAATAATTAAGATTCTTCATACAAAAATGTAAATGCTAACAAGTGCCTAGTGTCCTAGATAGGGTCGTCAGTGGAATGAGATGGACTTATCCAGCCTTCAATTATTGTGTCCAAATCTCATATATTGACTGGGTTTTTTTGAGTTTTGACCAGTTAATGGGCTAGTACGGGTCAGGCCTATTTAAAAAACTAAAATTATATCCCACCAATAAGCCCAAATTTGACGAGCCAAAATCAAATCGAACGGGGTTCCACATTTTTCATTCGACTTATTATATTCTTAAGTTCTATACATTTTTCATTCAAATGTTTTTATTATTTCATTATTATTATTGTTATTTTTACTTTTCAACATAATTCAAGTATTTATTCATTTATTTATTTATTTATTTTTACCTATTTGCATCTCATATAATAAAAAAACAATCAAGAAATGTAATTTTATTTATAATACTTACAAGTTGAGGGGGAGGGGGAGGAGACAAAAGGACTAACATTACACAAGGTTAGAAAACCCAACTAGGTTGGCCTTTTCTATTTCGAGTTTGATCATGTGCTACCTCTCTCAAAAACCTCACAAGTTTAGACTAACATATCAAAATAAAATTACAAACATCAACCTAAAAGTGCACATTCAATATCATACATATATATATATATATAATGATTAATATATTTAATGGATTGAATTTGAATTGAACAGTGTAGATTTTTTTAGATACATATCAAAAATTTTAAAAAAAAAAAATATGGACGGGATAATTTAAGTCAGGCTAATGGGATGGTCGAGCTAGGCTTACCTATACTGGCTCTTACAGGCCGCGTTTATGGACGGGCTTGGATAACAAACTTTTGTCAAATCCTTAAATCATCTTTTATGGATTGGAATGGGCTGGACACTTAAGCAGGTTGGAACGGGTTGGCCGAATTGAATAATATTGGGCTTTTTTATTTGCAGGCCATTTGATGACCTCCAGTCCTAGACATTGGTTAATAGCGGGATATTTTGGAAATAATTATGAGTTGAGATGATTTACCAAGTGTCTATTGTCCTAGACATTGGTTAAAATAGGGATGGAAAGAATTTTAAAAATGAGTTTGGTTTATTTCAAGTTGTTTATTTCAATTTAAGAAAGTATTTGAGTTTGGTAGGCCCTTTTTAAGACCAATTTGGGTAATTCAAATTGTTCATTTTTAAGAACTCGTTAGGTAGAATTCATGAAAGAAATCAAAATAATCGAATTTCAATAGCTATGTGTTTGAAGTAGATTCGTATTACAGAAAACAGAAGGCTATTTTTAAAATTATATTTGCCGTCTATTTTTTAAAAACAAATATGATTCAAACATATAACTACCGATATCTAATTATCTTTCTTTTTTTTTTACATGAATATTCTACTCAACGAGTCCTAAAAATGGTTCAGATCATCAAAATCGGTCTTAAAATGGGCCTATCAAAATCAAACGCCCTCTTAAGTTAAGATGACAATTTGAGAAAAATTAAACCCTTTAAAAATATGTAAAAAGGTTAAAACTAGGGGACTTGGTCGATAAATCCAAACTAGGGGACTTGGTTCAGATCATCAAAATCGGTCTTAAAATGGGCCTATCAAAATCAAACGCTCTCTCAAGTTGAGATGACAATTTGAGAAAAATTAAACCCTTTAAAAATATGTAAAAAGGTTAAAACTAGGGGACTTGGTCGATAAATCCAAATTTGAATTATTGTTGTCCAAAAGTCCAGGTGGTAAACAATTATGTCCATAAGGACATATTTGTCCAAAATGACCAAACTACCCATATATATATATATATATCTACACAACTCTCTTATCTCTCTTCAATCACATTAACGCTTTCTCTCTCTCTCTCTCTCTTTCTTCCTCTCCCTCTATTTCCTCCTCTAATCTGAGCTGAAATGTTACACTTTAAGACTACATATCTTATGTTTTTAGTCTTTTAGTTTATAATATTTGATATAATAAAGTGTTTTTCATCATTTTCAAGTTAATATCACTTCAGAGACAAAAGGATTGCAAAAAGAGGCAAAAAGAGCGAAAAGTCCACGATTGAGTGAATCTGCACAAGCGGAATTCACAAATCCGTATAAGCGGATTTCCCTGCCAAAAATTTCCCTCTGACTGGATCCGTACGAGTAGAATTCCCAATCCACACGAGCGGAATTTCCAATCCACATGAGAATTGACTGAAGGCTTTTTGAGGACCTGTTTTGGGATCTGAAACCCTAGAGAAAACGGCTAGAAGCTAGAAAAGAAGGGCAAATCATCAATACATGGCTTTCTCTTCAACATCCGAAGTGTTCAACCTCTCTATGAGTGGCTAAGCTTTCTTCTTAGGATTGAGATGAAACTCTAATCAAGTATCATGTAATTTTGTATTTTAATTCTAGTTTGTCTTTGGAATTGGAAAATCATTGTATGATTGTTTTTAGATATTTTATTCAAATAATCTTTTTATTCGATTTATGTATGCGATTTCTATGATTGAAAATGCATGATCATACAACTGTTTTACTTTCTTGTACATGCAAATCATGAGACGAGTCATACTTAGGGAAGACGAATCATGCTGCAACCTTAGTTTAGTGTAGACAGTTCGTGCTGACCAAAGATGATTCATGCCGACGTTTTGCATATACTCATTTTCTTGGCGATGATATTGCGGCTTGTAGCCCCGATACATCATTATTATCTAGGCCATTGATTTACTAGAATTAGATATTTTAATTACATGATATGAGATTAATAGTGGATTCAAAATCTAAGTCTCTTTTCATATTCAAATTACTCTCTTTATTTGAGCAATTGTTTTAGTTTTAATTTAAATTCTCATTAGCAAAAACAAATCATCCTCTCTTCTTCAAATTAAATTAAAAAGTATCGTTCAAATTAATATAACTCAGCTCAAAGTCCTCGTGGTACGATACCTAGACAATCCACTGTTCTATTGAATTAGTTCTTTGTTTAGTTCTTTATTTTTGATTGAAAAATGACCGATCATCCTCTTCTCTCTCTTTCATCACCACCACTCACCACCGCAGAAACCACTCCGCCATTGACCTCTCCCCTCTCCTTCTTCTCACCGTCTGTAACCTCTACTTCTTCTTCATCTCCTTCGACATCCATACTGCAGATAGCCATCCTTTTTGTTTCTCGCAATGAAGCTCTTGCCGCCACTCTGTCATCCTCCATCGCAGCACCGTCGTAGAACTTCCTTATCTCTCTCTCTCTCTCTCTCTCTCTCTCTCTCTCTCTCTCTCTCTTTGTGGACTTGTTTCCTCATTCAACTACCGTTATCGTCTCTAGATCTTCGCCGTTATTATTCTCTTCCACCACCGTATCTCCCACAGGCATCTCTCTCTCTCTCTCTCTCTCTCTCTCTCATATATTCTCTCTCATCTTCGTCTCTTCCATCACCACTGTCGTTAAACTTCCTCTACCTTCCTCCGTGTTTGCTAACGTCAAAGCTCCATCGTTGCTATCGCTTCACCACTACCGGCGTGAGATCCAGATCCAAATTTATTGACTTTGATCTCTCCAAGTGTATCTAAAGTCATGGCCGAATTAGATCTCCCAAACATTTAACCCCAAATGATATGATTAATCTCTTAATCAACTTTGATTTTTTTTTTGTTTTTGTTTTTGTTGATTAGATTTCTTATTATGATCATTGTTTTTTTTTTGATTTGATTGGGAAGGCTGAAAGTGAAGAAGAAAGAGAGGTTGAAGTATTTGTATTGTTTGTATTTGTTTCTAGATCCAGATCCAGATCCAGTGTTCTAAGGTTAAGGTTTTTGGTATTAGGGACTTGTAGTGTATGTTAATGCTTCTGATTTTTATTTTTATTTTTTTGGTTGCAAATTTGGATTGTCTGTATCCTTTTCTCCAATACAGATATACAATTCAAATCCAGATCTAGATCTATTAGTGTTAGTATTGTTGTTGTTGTTAAGAAACATATTGCAACAGATAAAAGAAAATGGATGAATTTGTGGTGCCAATCCAAATTCATATACGCCGCCGTTGTCTCCAGATCTGCTCCAGAATTTTATTGTTGTTGTTGTTATTGTTATTGAGAAACATATTGCAACAAATAAAAAAATAAAAAAAATAAATGAATCTGTAGTGTCAATCCAAATTCACATTTGCTGCCATTTTTTCCAGATCAACTACAGAATTTTACTATCTGTTCAAATTTTTTATTATTATCTTTTTTTATTTGGCTTGTTGAAAATATTATTGCATTGCTGGAAGCATCGAATAGATAGGTTGAAAATCCATTTTCCATCTTTGTCTATCTATGTATGTATGTGAATTTAAACAGATAAATTTTTTGGATAGAGAAAAAATTGAACATATAAATTTTTTGAACAAATAAAAAATTGAACAGATAATCAAAAAATTGGACATAAAGATATAAAATTTGAAAATATATAAAATAATTTGAATAGATAAATATAAATTTGAACAGATAGTCAAAAAAATTAAACAGATAAATTAAAGGATAAAATTAAAAACAAAATGTCCTTCAAAACAAAACAAAAAAATGACTTCTTACCAAATTATTTAACAAAAGGTGGATCTCTCGCCAATAAAAAATAGATCTAGTATCTTATACCCTCTTTAACTTAGACTTTTCAACAATTTTTTCTTAAAACTAAGTGATGAGAATTTTTTTTTAAAAGATCTCGTGTTCTTTATTTATTTATTTTCTTTCTACTGATTAGTCTTTGTAAAGCATTTTAGTGCTTGAATCTAGGCTGCTGAAAAAAAACTTTATCAAACTTAAACAAATACATATATCTGTTTGGTATAATTTATCTTAGCTATTTATAATTTTGTTTTACTTTTATATTTTATTTAATTTGAGTGTATATGTCCGACTGTTTGATATAACTTCTACTTAAACTTATTCAACATAAATAGCTTAAATAAGCTTAAACAGTTATTATTTAGAAATTGAGATAAGGACGCTTTTGATTTCTGTTTTTCGATTATAAAAAGTTGCACCAAACAATTCATATAGATTGGGTAATTAACCAAATGTCCTATAGTCAGAAATGCACATTAGTCTCAATTTAGGACTTCTCTTGGACTTTTATGTTTTCTTAATTTAGACAGAATAACAAAATGACATTAATGTAAGAATTCTATGTTTTATAAGCACCTCAACATGGCATAATTTGAAGAACCAAATTTTTCCTATCATGTTCTCGTACAATTAATATTAGGGGAAATATCAAATTAGTGCAATTTTGAAAAAATAATTATAAATCGGTGAAATTTTTATAAATATTAATAATTAAAATTGTAATTCTTTCCATTAATATGTAAAAAAAAATTTCTTCTAAAATCCCTCTGGGGTGAAATCACCCCTTAATATTACAATGCTTTATTAGTTTAAAATAAGTTCTAACTAATTCAATGATTTCTTGTAACAATAGCACTTTTGAAATATTGATATAATTTATTCTCTCTCTCTCTTTTTTTTTTTTTTGGGAGAAATAGCACAATTTTAAGTTCTTCTACTATCCATCTTAAACAAAAGGCTTAAATGCTCCTGCAAATGCACTTAATTAAATTGGCTTACTTTTATTATTAATTTATAGTCATGTTGCTTATTATATTAATTCTATGTTAAAAATTTGTCGTCTAGCGACATTGTGAGATTATTTTTTAATGATTTGTAAGAAGCATGCTCAAGACAAAGAACAAGGAAACAGAAGCCTCTAATATTAATATTGAAAGACAATTAAGATTAGGATATAGATTACTACTACAATCGGGGCAAACACATTTCTAATTAACTTAAATAAAGGGGGGGAAAAATATCGTGCAAGATCATGAGTACTTAAAAATGTTACAGATTTGCTTTGTTTTGTCTTAACTTATAATGAATGAAATGATTAACATGTGAAAATAAACTATCCTACATGAGAATCTCACTATAGAGTAATTAAGCGATACGTGAATACGGGCATAATTATAATAATAACAGTAGGGGATTATATTATTTTGCAAGTGTGTGATTGTTGTAGCTCATAATTCAAGATTAGTGTCATAATTAAGAAGAATAAACAAGTTATGTTGCTATTAATGCTAGACGTGGCTTCTCTCTATGTATAGAGAAGCCATGCCAGATAGCAAAAGTGATGATTAAGAAATTATTATTATTATGGGTGTTGATTTCCGACCACACAACCAAAAGGGGGAACTCAATTGGAGACCACTGGCAGAATAGATTAAGCCCAAACAACCTGTCACAGAAATATAAGAATCCCACGGCAGTTCGTCCACCCGGGGTACTCCGATGATCAAGTCAGTAAAATATCTCTCAAAGATAACTAATAGTGTTTAACTCACTAGACAGAGCATAAAAAACATACCTTAGACCCATGAGGTACCTCCTTTTTATAGCCAATACAAACTTAGTCCCAATAGAAGCCTTGCTTCAATGGACTCTGGATTACTACTAATTTTAGACTCCCAGTAGGATTGGGATAAACTCTCTAAGAATCTTATCTTTATCCAAACTGAAATCCTCTCCCAATCTAAGACTCTAGTGCTTTATCCAAATAGATAGTTTGATGTCATCTAAGACTTTAGTCCTCTATCCAAATATCTCAGATTCCGGTATTATCGCACAATATCTCGGCATCATGGTCCGCCCACGTGGCACCTCGGCTAACAACTTCGGCCACGTGGACTACTCAAAAATATGTCTCCACAATTATTAGTATTATGTATTTGGACATTTAATAGGAGATTAATTGCAAATATGAGAAGAATTACATCAAACTCAATAATTATAGTCTAATGGCTAGAAGCTCGACCACCATCACACAAAAAATAATCAAAATTTTTGTCATCAAATCTCTCTCTCTCTCTCTCTCTCTCCAAAACATTCACAACCTCTCTCTCTCTCTCCCTTATTCCAAAACATTCACAACCTCTAAATCATTCGAAATCTCAGGAGGTGTGTAATCTCAATACAAATTTAATGGATGTGGATATTTTGGGATGGAGGAATAGAAAATTTTGGAGCTTGAGGATCACATGCCTAAAAAAATAGCCAATAATTAAAGGAAATAAATAAATTGAATACAATAATAAAGTAAAATTATAAAATCTCATATTGAAGACAAACAATCCTTCTAATTTCTTAGATAGATAGAATGTATATGAGTGATTAACTGAGCTAATCTAAGTGATTAAGGAATTAGAAATGGGATTTTGAAGGTAATTATGGATGAATTCACATGCTTCATAGCATGCTTTGATTCCTTTAACAAAAGCTAAAAACACTAAAATGGGAGAGAGGAGAGAGAAGAGACACTCCCCAACCACATGCTTCATGGGAACCATCAAACACCAAATGGGTTTCACAGCCCAAGAGGGAGTGAGAGCATGAGAAGATCCCAAAAAGTAATACAAAAAGAAAGGTTTGGTTCTCTCAATCTTGCCTCCCACTACATTACAACTCCAAGCCCTTAACCCCATAAAAGAGAATATATATTTATATAAAAGTACATCTGCATGCTGGGTTACAGATAGCATTGCTTTAAAAGAACATTTCATGTCTTGGCCATTGCAGATGTTCTTTCATTAGTTTTGTTTAATTTTGATATTATTGGGACACTCAATTTCCTAGAAGAGGGCCATCAATGGACATAGAAAAATAAATAAATAAAGTTTTTGTTTTTGTTTTTCTGAAAAATTGAAAGCACTATTTACTTGGTCATTTTCTAATACATAAATTTCTTTAAAAGATTATGACAATGACATTGTTTATTGAGAAAAATTCTTTCGGAAACTGAATACCCATTGCATAATTAATTGTTACCAAAGTAGCTGGCTCTGATACGAAATAATATAATTTTTTGATTGAAACTCATCCTTAAAAAAGCTAGAAAAAGATAATATTCAAGAATTTATATTCACATGATGAAATTCTCACTTTAAAATAGGGGGAATTACATTCTAGTGAGACATAATTTTCTTTTTTTTACACAAATATGGAGGGATACAAGTCACACTTGCACCTCTACAACCGTTCACTTGCCCACTTGCCCCCCATTAGAAAATCACTTGCACCTTATATATTTTTGTAATTTTTTTTTATCTGTCACACTGTGTTGAAATTTTTCCTTTAAAATATGAGACAATTGTTAAGATTGTGACGACTTTTCTTAAAAGATGGACAACACCAAATAATGGTAGAGACCTTAACTATAATTATTATGACTTTTATAATTTCGACCAGTAAACATTTAGATGAGAATAACTTTGTATTAGCAAATTGAAAATCATGAATTTTTTGATTAAATACTAGGATGTGTCTATGCAAATTCTAAGGTGTCCATTAATAAGACAAATCAATATTTCACACTGTTGGTGATGTATGGTAATCATATACCTAAACTCAAGTTGAAACTTTCAAGAACTTCAAATTATTATAAAGAAAAAGAAAATGAAAACAATTATGTAATAAAAAAATGAAATGTATAGTTTAGATTCTAATTAGGTGTGGTGTAAGTCACATGCAAAATAAATCTGATCTACATATTTTATTTTTTAAATATATAGTAATATTGAAGAAAATAAATGTATATATTGAGAAGTATGCTTCACAAAGGTTGTTGTAGACAGAACTTTTTTTTTTTTTTTTGATCGGCAAAAAAACAATATTTATTGATGAGAAGCAAAGTATAAGGTACAAAACAAAACATCAATAAAAAGAGGCGAGTACAAAAGTATCACGATGAGCTAAATTATCCAACTATGTTGGCACTAAAGAGCCCATCCTATCATTTGCTAGTACTCCCAAAGTTGGTGAGCCACCAACCAGAACTTATGATGTAATTAGAACTAACCTTAGATAGTACTTAGAAGCTTTGCAAACTTACTAATGAAAACCAACCATTTGACATTCTTCAATGTATAATATTACAAAACTGGATTAGCTGATTGTGCACATATAAATTACATACACATGAGAAGACAGAACAATTAGCCACTAACTAAAATCCTAAAGCAAGTGCCAATAATCTAGACAATTTGGTAAAAAAACTAGAGCATGGCCACTTGGGGGTTAGTATATATAGCTCAGGTGGAACACAAATTGGGAATTACTAAAAAATATATATAATAATATATCCTAGTTCCTAAAAGATTATAAATGAAACAATGAAACCTTGGTCACTCCAACGTAAAAAACTATATGCTCTCACACAAATGATAGGTACATCTTGGGATGTTTTAGAAATTTAAGATCCTTGTTCTTGAACAACTTCTCGATCAACCAAACGTCGAAAGATGATTGGTGCGCCATATTGTGGGTAGAGAAGCATCAGGACCGTTGGTGCATGTTGATAATGTGGGGCCAAGCTAAAGGAGAAGCGTTGCAGTGTGATCGCGAGTGTAAGCTTTGCCTGTAGGATCGCGAGATTTTGACCGATGCAAGTGCGGAGCCCAAGGCCAAATGGAATGAATGCCACAGGATGCTTCGCTGCACGGGCTACGCCATCAGAGAAACGAGATGGGTTGAATTCATTAACATCATTGCCCCATATGGCTTGATCGTGATGAACGGCCAAGATTGGTATCAAGAGCTCGGTTCCATGGGGGATCATGCATCCTCCGAGCTTCACATCAACTTTTGTCCGTCTGATTGTCGCCACGATTGGTGGGTATAGTCGCAATGTTTCATTGAGAATCATACTGAGCTGCACACCAAATCATAGTAAATATAAAATCAGAATTCTTCAATGACAATGTCACCTTTACACATGACCATTTTGTGAATTATGATTAGCCCCACACCAAACAACAGTTAATGCTGGGAACACAGCTTGCTTGTTTTTTATTTTCCAAAAAACACTTTTCAAAAAATTCTACTTTCTTATTTTCCGTATTTTTTTTGTTTTTATTGAATTTTTAAAAATATTTTAAGCAATTTTTAAAATTTTTAGACACATCAAACATAAATACACATAAAAAATATATTTTTTGTGAAAAAAATCTTGTAAAAATTCACTAAATACCAAAAATACAAAAAAAAAAAAAACGAGAATTCAGTATATTTTTCGTATTGCTATGTTTTATTAATTTTTTAAAATATTTTTTCACAAATTTTTTACTTTTTAGATACATCTAAGTAAATTGCATCTAAAAAAGTAAAAAAAATGCTTAAAATTTTAAAAATATTCACTAAAAACAAAAAAAAAAATACGAAAAATAAAAAACTTAATTTTCAAAAAATTTAATCCAAAAAACTCAAGCAAATAGTAAAAGTGTCCATATATTTATTTGTGAAAGTGTTCTATATGTTTGTAGAAGTGTTGGTTTCCCTAATATTTTACCACACCAAGTCATACGAGGAATCTAATATTAGAATTTTTACTAACAAAATTAGCCCATATCCTAAAGTTTCCATTCTATATGACTAATTTACCCCTGCAAAGGAACTTTTTTATTGTTCTTCTTCTTTGTTGATCTCTTAATAGAATTGACAATTTTACGTGTAACATCAAACGTAAATAAAGGGTATTTTAGTAATCTTGAAAAACAACCAAAACAAAATGACAAAACATAATTTATTTTTTTAAATCCTAATGATATGAGCTTACCGTTTTAAGCTTGGCAATGTCATCTTTGGAGGGTACATCACGTGGCCCACACACTCTTAGCACCTCGTCACGTGCTTTGACTTGCCACTGTGGATGCATAGCTAGCAAAATTGTCGTCCACGTCAGCAAATTCGACGTCGTTTGCTCGCCGGCGAAGAAGAAGCTCTTGCACTCCTCAGCGATGTCATGAACTGTGATTTTGGATATTGGAGAGGAATTCAATTCCACCCTCTTGTTAACCGATTCTTTCATGCTCGCTTGAATCATAAGCCCTAGTAAATCTTTCGGTCCATTTTCTAGCATTTTCGGGCTCGAATTCTCTCTCTTCCTCTGATCAATAACATTTACTAGAGATTTCTTAATTTCTTTGTCCAATTTCCAAGACTTCATGTTCCTTTTCGTAGGTAGGAATCTAAAAAAACAAAATTGATTATTGTATTATGTTAAACTATGTTGTTTAATTTGTACTACCAATAAAGTACTTACTAGAACAAAGTGAGTTTGGTTAAAGTTATTAAAAAATGCAAAAGTAGTATGGACTAATAATTACCTATAACCGGGGATGAAAACTTTTTGAAATGCCTCGGATGCAAGGGTCATTTGCTGGCTTTGTAGCCGGAAAATGGCTTTTCCATCCTCATAGCTGCTACCAAATGCTGTTCGAGTAATTATATCTTCTGTCAAGGTTTGGAACCATTTAGTGACTTCAATTTCAACCTCACCAGATTTCGACATTGCCGACCACTTCTCCAACATTTCGACCACACTGCGTGCTGCCACCGGTATCAACAACTAGAAAATAACAAAAAAATTGAAATTGAAATTACAATTATGAAATATGTACCAAATCAAGAAAATGCTAAAACCGGGTTTAATATATATATATATATATTTTTTTTCTAAATTTTTGTTTTGAACTTACTTTAAGATTTTCCATATGGAAGGTAGGAGTGATTATTTTCCTATGGTGGGCCCATTTTTCTCCCTTGAGGCTGAGGAGCCCATCACCTTCCAGCTGCTTGATGAGGGGGTGAGCCTCATTCTTCTCATAGAATTCAGACTTGGAACTGAAGATTTCTCGGATGAGGTCCGGATCAGAGATGGTGAGACGAACCGTGGGTCCGAACCACACTAGAAATGTTGCACCTGTAATCAATAATGTTAAAAGTAGTTAATGTAGAGAAAAATGGTGAGAATAGGGGTTAAATTCTAGAAAAGTTCTAAGGTAGTATTTGCATCTAGTAGGAAAATGCCAAAGAGCCCCACAATTATCAAAATCTATGCCACTTGCAAACACTTAAAATTTCATTATCAAAATTAAAGCCCCACAACCAAAAATAACCAGAAGGAAATCAGAAAAAGTAATGAGAACTCCAAGCCCATGTAGTTCAAAATTCAGAGCATCTTTGCATAGATTGATTGGGAAAGTACAATTGAAAACTGCCATAATCCAAAAGATTATTGGATTAAGTAAAAAAAAAATAGTAAAAACAAAACTATTAAAAGTAGGGGTAGAATTGGAATGAAAAAAAAAGGAGGGGTGAAAAAGAAAAAGAGTGGAACAGTCTGAACTCTGATGGAAGTTCAACATCAAGAATCCAAGCTGAGGGGAAAAAAAGCCTCAAAAGATCTTTAAAAAGTACCCAAACTCAAAAACAAGCCTTTGAGAAGTCATGAATGTCAAAAGCATACCCACATACAACTTCAATGAAGATCATCCCCAACTCTCATGAGGGAACACCCACAATGATAGTTAATAGCTTAAATCAGACATTGACATCTCATGCTTACAAAAATTACTCAAAAAATTGTATAGAATCTGAAATCTACAGTACAGATTTAAATGTGTCATTGTATGGTTACACTAGATTATAAATTCTGAGTATTTTTGTAAATACATAACATTGTTATCAAAACCAACCAACCTATAATTTTCAAAATTTCCAAAACCAATTTTTAAGAATCTTATAAGAATCAAGGTCATATATAGAGAGAGAAGAAGAAGGTTTAAATGAAGAAGCAGACAAACAATAATATGAAACAGAAATATCATATACACAGAAAAATTATCTAGTCTAAAATTTGAAATTTATAATATAGATTTAAAATTATTATTGTGGGCCATATCTAAAATAAATCCAGCCTATATACCACAAATTTTAAGTTCTTTTCTGAATACGTAACATTACTATCAAAACTGTGCTGACTTATCATTTCCAAATTAATTTTAACGAACTCAGACTCGGATGACTCAACAAAATACCTATATAAATATACAGAGGGAGAGAGAGAGAGAGAGAGAGAGAGAGAGGGGGGTTTAGTTACCATAGATTTTTCTCCAATGATGATAGAAGGAGAGGACCCTAGGGAGGATGTTGTGAGAGAAAGGCATAGGGTGAGCAGAGGCAGACAACATTAGGCTGAAGAGTTCCTTAGCATTTCCAGTGATGAATCGATAAGGAGGTCCTCTTATGCCTTGCTTTGAGAAGTGGTGTTCAATCTTTCTTGGTCTCCACCACAGCACAACCACAACCTTATAGACAAACACTGAGACTATGAGAGAGATTAGCATTAGCTTCAACAAGTACAACAACATGAGCTCTTCCATGGGGTGGCTTTCTTGTTTTTTGGTTGATGATCAGCTAGCTGGTGTTGGAGCAGCCTTTCTATGTGTGCTTCTTATCTTCTTTGGTTTCTGTTTGTTAGTGTCTTTAATGCCAAGAAGTTTAGAGAGAGAGAGAGAGAGAGCTTGGCGAGGCCAACGGCGTAGGGGGCGCCATGGGAATTATAAGGGTCAACGAATTATTTATTTATTTTTAGAATAATGACTTGGACCCCTTTTTTTCTCACCACCTTGACCCCCTCTTTTTCTTGATTGGTGATTGGAGGGGGTCTCAATCATCACCCTTATTTTAAAAAAATATCTTTTAATTCTTTTAAGACAATGTTGCCCTTGTCTTTTCTTTCTAGTGTCATTATACCCCTTGAATCTATTTTGGCTTTTATCCCTTGATATAAGAATATGAGAACATAAATATTTAGATTTTGAACTTATGATGTAGATGGGATATGGGTTACATTTAAAATGAATATCATATATACATTTAAAATTTTAATATTATTAATATGACTATATAGTATTGCTAGATATTATTGTTGATAGATCTCATCATTTTTTAAATTTGAAGAGTCTTACATATACATATGTCATTGTTATAAATACACACATTAGATGAAGATGAAATAAAATGCTGAAATATATTCAATGACCAATATCATTGAAAATTAAAATCGCATTTTCAATATATAGCATTTTCTAATCATCATTGAAATCTTGTCATGACTTGGCATTTTTAATACAAAGATATAATAAAAGGAAAAATAAGAAAATTCAATATATCATGTTTTTATTGAATCAATTTCTAAAAAATATTAAGTTCAAGTTAATATATTTTAATAGGGTGTGTATGAAAGCTTCTAATATCTTCACTAACTTTATTTTCATTGTGAACTGATTTTTGGATCATTTTCTTATTGGCCTCAATATATCAGCTCCACAACTCGTAGTTGTAAGGCTTAATATTCTAATAAATAGAGGGGTTATGTAAGGACCTCAAATAATTTATTAAACTTTTTATATTGGTGTGAGATTTACATATATATGGATTTGTGTGATTATCACACCCATGTGAAAGGTTCAGTAGAAAATTTGGTTGATTATTTAGGATTCATAGTATTTTCTTAAATAAGAATTATGTTTGGTAATATAAAACTTAGGAAAATGCCAGAGACCCTGAATGTTTTATCAATATTTTTACCAAATATCTCACATGGATATGGATGTAGGACTCACACCATGTGAGTCCCATGTGAATCTCACACCTATGTAAAACATTAGATAAAAATATTAGCAAAATATTTTGAGTCCCTAGTATTACTCTGAAACTTAGTAACTACTAAACATAAAACTTAGTCTATTCATTTTTTGAAGAAAAATATAATAAAATCATATGATTAAAATTATTAGATCATTCTATTTTATTTTATGAATGATATACATATACATAGAGGTCTAAAAGATCAATAAATCCGATCATCAAAGTAGGGTCTATGGTGGGCTCATGGGTCCAAACTGGATGGTCCAATTTTCTTTGAGGATCGAAGAGGAGCACTATCCTACTTTGTACATGTAATTGGGTATATAAATATTGGGGGTTGAATATCTCTTTATTTCGCTTATTACTTTTTCAGATTATAGAAGACCAATGGTTGGTTTGATAGTTGAAGCGTTCTTTTATCAAATGTGATGTTTAAGTTTGAATCTTATCATTGCGAATATAACTTTTCTTTTATATTCCCCTTCCTTCGAAAAAATAAAAACTCTTTCAAATTATACTGAAATGTAACAACTGTGGAGATAGCATATATTTGTGTTTCATTGATTTTGATTAGTTTTCTGTAATTCTTAACAAACTCATAATGACATGAGACACTATTAATGGGTTGAAATTAAAGAAAGAAATAAATAAAGAAATAGGATTAGAAAGAAGAGAAGATGAATATATGTGTGAGTGTTTTGCTTCAAAGCTTCTTCTTTGTTCCCAAGAAGATTGTTTGTTTTGAAGGGTAGAAAGAAAGACAGGGCACAAAGAGGGGTTGTCATTTTGGAATGTTGCTCTTAAATTTGTGGCACATGGGAGCAAAGCTGTCTATTGAAAGGTTTCTTTCCTGTGCTTTTGTGGGAAAATATGCTTTGGTTGACCCAACAATGAGTACCCCACTCAAGCCCTACTTCCCTTAATCTTGTCTTAATATACCAAAGACATGTTTGGACCATGTGCCCTTCTTGGGTCCCTACATTTTCACACCATACTCTCTCTCAACGATTTCAATTTAAGAGCCTAAATTGCCTCACTACAACTAACATGTTTGGACAATTTACCTCATGACAGTGAAATTTAATTACCATCCGTAAACAGTATAAGTTTAATGTAGAAGGAAAAGGAATATATAGTAGTTATGGTTTGATGCCATAAACTAGTAAACAAAATATTAGTGTGGAGCCTTGTGCCCTATCAAAAAGAGCCTAAGGACTTTAAAATGTAGATTATGAGCAATGATTCATATACCGTTCTATTAGAATGTAACATAACTCTAAATCAAAATATCAAATTGTCACATAGATGAACTCATAATTCTATTAGAATAAGGGTTGTTAGCGTAAATGAGGCAACCCCTTTTCAAACTAGATATCTGAAGTCTTACTATCATACTATGTAACTTCTTATTTTATATTCCCTTTTCTAAATAAAATATAAAAAAAAAAACAAATAAACAAAACTTATTAGTATGTTACCAATCTATTTTTATGTCGTCAGTTGTGGCTAAAATTTTTCCTGCAATACTCTCATCTTTAATTCTCACATGCTGTGAAAATTAACCTCGTTGGTAACATTTTCATTTTTTATTTTTTATATTTTTGCTTTAAAAAATATTTGAATATCAAAGCAAAAGCAAAACCAACAGCAAAATTTGGTTATTATTTTTGTTTTCAAAAAGTGGCAATAGTTTCCAAGGTTTTCAAAACTTTTGAAATAGAAAAAGGTATTTTTTGCGATTTCAAAATAAGTTTTATTATTTTCTCCTTCCCCACTACCTCTAGCCGCACGGTCATCAATCACCTCCAACCACCCCCTTGTTTCCCACCCCCACTTCCGGCAACTTACCAAACATTTCGTGTTTTTATTTTCATGTTTTCAAAATATTTGTATGCAATAATTTTTTTTTTACCAAAAATAAAAATACGTAAACACAAAATAAAAAATAAAAAACTAGTAAAGTCACCAAATGTTAGCTAAGAGTAGTAAATTTACCATGTTCAAAAATCCAGTAAATTAGGGAACTACCAATTTTTATTTCTTAAAAAAAAAAAAAAGCTTCATGCTTATGTTGAATCCCTTAAGCGTGCATAATGTAATTCTTATAATATTTATAAATTATTTCTTACTTATTTACCCCCAAAAAAAAAATTTGTTGGAATACTCTCAAGAGCATGGAATCTACTACAAGTATTGAACATCAATACGAATTTATTAGTTGTAGAGTTATTGAATTAGCTTATTAATATTGACCCTAAATTGATCAGCACATCAGTCTATACAACATATGGATCATTCATTTTCTTTCCCAAGTTTTCTTAAATGGAACTGATCCAAATGATTTTGTTATTATTTTATTTTTATTTTTTTTGCAGAATGATACAAAATAAAGAACCAAATTAAAATTTAGCCCCACAAAAATTTCTCAGGCACAGCAAAGGAACAGGACAAGAGGACAAAGTAGAATATGCAATCACTTAAACAAGGTGTGGAGCTTTCGAAAATGACCAAAACAATCCAACCCAGAAAGTCTGCTGCTGATGTAGCAGCTTTATTTGCAATATTTATCCATTTTCTTTTATTCTTTTCATTTTTGCCCCTTTTTTCATGTCATATCATAACAGAAAAGCTGCTAAAACAGTTGCACTTTGGAGGAGAGGAAAAAAAAAATAGCAAAGGATTTTTGTCAGTTTATGCAAATACGGAGTAAACAACTGTATTTATAGTAGTTAGTTAGGAGTTTTGTTGTTTGAAGCAATTTTCCTTTCATTTTTATCTGTTTGTTTTCTTACTTTTGTTTTTGTTGTTGGGTGATGAAAGGAATCATTTTCAAGTTTTTGAGGCTTTGGTTCTCCAAATAATTCAATAATTTCAGGATTAGCCCATCGAAAATTGAGCTTTCAATTGATAACTCAAATTAGTTATTGTGGTTTGCTATCCATTTGTCACATTTAATGCTCATAAAGTTGAGTGATTGATGAGTTTGGAAAAATGATATTGAAAATAGCAACGAATAATTAATGTCATTCATCTAATATTATAATTATGAAATGAGACGATACGATTTTTTTTTTTTATATTCTTTTTCTTCAGTAAAATTTTTAATTATTTATCCTTTTTTAGTTGAGTCCACAAAATGGATCAAATTTGACTATAAATTTTTTCTCTCCCTCAAATATTGGTATAACCCATGAGAAGGAGGATAAAACAGATATTCAATGATTGCTAAAAAATGCAGGATTAGTTATATGCCTAGAAATTCAAAAAAAGTGAGTCTATCCAAAGCCTATTGCAATTAAAGTAAACTAACAACTCAGTCCAAAATCTATACTTGTACAGGACATTATTTGCATGAGATGAGCCAAATAATTAATTAATGGAAAAAACCAAATACAAGTGAAACTAATCTAGTAAATAAGACAAATGTGTGGAATCACATAATTGAGGTCCTAATAAAGTTGGACCCATAGACTATGAGAGCATCAATAAAAATGAATCTAATATTGTAGGTAAATTTTTTTATTCAATAGTTAGAAGATTAATTACAAATACAAAAAAAAGTTACATTAATTTAGAGTATTATTGTCAAACAATCCAACAAACATTAGTAAAAATAATTCATAACAAGAATAAAGAATAGTTTAAGCCCAACAATCACACTAATAAATAACTCACAATGAGAAGAAATAAACAAAGAGTCTTAACAATGACAGTCTTAAGGGTTGTATTTAAGAATCACAAAATACTAAAATATTTATAATTATAATACACTTTTTTCAAATATCAAATTATTGTTATATCTCATTATACTTTTTGCACATTAATTTCAACATTGACAATAGCCCTAAAAGCTTAGCATTTTTCCATAAATAAAACAATACAATCTCATCATGGTAAAGAAATAATTAATTTTTGCACTTGCTAAGGATTAACTTCTGACGTGTCGAATTCAAAACTAAACTAAGTTATCTTAGTATTTGTAGATGAAGTTTGAAGTTAAAGAAACTTTGTAAATGATAAAAAGATTTTAGTTGGTAAAGAGAAGCAACAAGAACGAGAGATATGCACATATGATTTCCTAGCAAATCCCACAACCTACAATATCATATCTTTCCTAGTAATTTGTATCGTCTCCTTATATTCATCCTTCAATCATGGACTTAAACAAAGAAGCAACCATTATTCATTTACTTTTGACAAGCATTCAACCCATGTCTACACCAATATGTGTGGTAGCCTTTATTAAACCAATCTTGAAAATGATCATTGAAATGATTTTAATGATAAACACATTGGTCAAAAATTCTAGATGGTCATAAAATGAGCATATTCATGGTCAACTCTAATTAAATTCATACTCGGATATGAAAATCAAACATATCATTGCAAAGATAACACAAAAAGGTTGTTAACATAACTATATGTAGGCACCAAATGTACAATACAAACTAATTATATTAACAATACAAGATTGGATCAATTCAAGATTAGTTAACCATATGATTTCAATTTCCAATATAGTTGGGATATACTTGTTAAGTCATGATACAATTTCCCCATTTGCTCTGCCTTTGATGTATCTTGTCGATTGAATTATCGAGTCCAGATTCTGTACTTACACTCTCTTCTTGCCTCCCTACTTGCAATGGTGGAGATGCATCTTAGGATGATCCAATAGTCCATATCTACCTATTTAAAAATAAAAATAAAAATTGTTTAGCCAGATATAGACCCTTGGGTCATCCTAGGATGCATCTCTACCATTGCAAGTCGGGAGATAACAAGAGAGTGCAAGTAGAGGATCCTAATTGTGAATTGTCTTCCATTATTTTCTGAATGCATCAACAAAAACTTCATTTTTCCTTATCAAAAATAAATAAATAAATAAAAATTACAAAGATTGCAAGAAAATGAAAATCTATACAAACTTAGGCTATGTTTGGTTGTATTTCTGAAAAAAAAAATTCAAAAAAAAAAAAAAAAAAAAACAACAACAACTACTTTGACAAAAAATAAACATCAAAAATATATTTTTAAATTTTAAAAAATTATTTCTATTCTCTAAAAATATAAAATAAAACTATATGAAAATGATAAATACTTTTGATTTTTTTTTCAAAATTAATTTTTAATTTTTTTTTTAGAAAATTCCTAAACAATTTTTTAAAAAGAAAACCAAATATGACCTTAAAATTTTGAGGATGTCTTTTTTTCTTTTTTGTGTTTATTTTAATATTTGAAAAATGCTATAAATTCCAAATTTTTTTACTAAATAAATGACCAAATGTGTCACATAGGTATGGGATCCACAAAATTGCGAACCCCACACCTATGTAAGACATTTGATTATATATTTAATAAAAAAATTAGTATGTCTAACATTACCCTTAATGTTTTGGTATTAGAATCATTTCTACGTGTAGTTACATCAATATATATGGGGAAGCACAAAGAATTTTATTATATATTAATTTTTTCTTTTTATTTTTATCACAATTATGTGGGTACATATAATCAAATCTTGGTTGTGGTTGTATTTTGTTTTTTTATTTTTTTGGTAAACTTTGTATTATGTGTATGTATGATGATATATATATATACACATAGAAGACACAGAAGATTTAACGTGCTTTCGTCCACGCAATCACGGTGTGACGGGTCCTGTAATTTGTCATCACATATCAACGAGAGAAGAATGGAGACGAGGGGAGAGAGAGTGTGGCCTTGTTTTTTTTTGTTTTTTTGGAAGTTAGTTATTATTTTAGTTAATTATTTGATTTTTTAATTATTTTAATTTAGTTATAATAATTGTGTTTGAGTAGTTTGTTAATTTTTTTTTTTATATAATTGATTTGATAATTGTAAAAAAAATAAAATAATTATAAATTAAATATGATATTTTATATTATTATTTATTTTAATATATTTTATCTTTTAACGACCTATTTTAATTCAATCTTCTTTGCAAACATATGTCCGTGTGAAGAGAGAGAGAGAGAGAGAGCACTATCCAATCATTTTAAAGGTTTCTTTGTATTTTGTCCACATTACAAAAGTACCATTCGTTACATCAACTCAAAGGGGATACCCCCGATACAGCTATTTTTTTGTTTTCTTCTCCCCATTTACCAAATTACCCTCCTTTTTGTCTGTTTTTGTTCTCATCATTACTAAGGGGTTGTTTGGGATGACCTAAATAAGTGTACTTTTTGTCTTTTTATGAAAAAATGTACAGAAAAGTAGAGAGTTGATGTGATGAAAAAAAGATAAAAAGATGGATTATTTGGGACTTCCCAAACTTGGCCTAAGGATTATAATTTTTTATTTATTCATTTTTTGTTATAACTGAGTGTCTGAATTTGTTTGTTCATGTACCTTGAGTAATTGCGAGACTCATATAAAATAACTCATTTATATGTAATTGTGAGACTCACACAAAGCGACTCATTTACGTGTAATTGTAAGACTCACACAAAGCGTCCCATTTACATGTAATCGTAAGACACACAAAACGTCCCATTTACATGTAATCGTAAGACACACAAAGCATCCCACTTATGTGGATTAGACAAATGTCGAGCAAAGCTTACAGACGTGATTTCAAGAAACAGATTACACCTAATGAGAGTTGAACCTATGACCTAAAAGACGTACACCCCTAAATCTCAAGTTGCACCCACTAGACTCCAATGACCACAACTTTTCTTACTTTTATTTTTATTTCTTCACATTGTTTTTCTTAGCGGGGTTAATTGCAAAAATAACTTTTATAATCTAAACATAAACATGTTATATTTTTACAAAGGTAGAAGTAAGAGTTGTTCTTTAAGCCACAATTTTCACTTACACCACATGGTCTCTTTTGGCAACATTTAAAAGTCAAACTATTAATTTATTAATTTATTTAAATTATATTACCTCTTTATTTTTTTATATGTCTTTTCGTAATAAATAAAAAAAGAAATTAATTTGTAAATTATACCCAAAACAAGTCATAACTTTCACCTCTCTTGCATATTCATAAAAATTACAAAATTATACTAAATTATTTCCGTTGATTTTCAATTTTGTTTTCTTCTCTTCTCAAGGCACTACTATATTGATTCTATTAACAGTACTATAAATTTTTTTTAAAAAAAAAATCCAAAAATTATTTACAAATATTAACACGTGGTCCGGATTTACTTTACATCTTCATAGCATACTTTAATTCATGTGGGTCCAAAATCTAGGTCCCCAGGGTTGATGTGTTCTATTCATACTTAACCCATTTGAGCTACTCACAAAAAAAAAAGGTTGTATTCTTATCATTTTTCCTTATATAAATTACACTAGCTCCCTTAAAATTTAGATAAAATTTAATAAGTGTTATAATTTTAATATAATTATATTAAGTTCACTTTCACCTTTTCATCTATGATTTATTAATTATATAGATGAAAAAATAATACTAAAATTTCTTTTATATGAAAATGTATATTTTGCGTGGTTTATTTTTGTATTTTTGCAACATTTGCATTAATTTCTATCAATTTAAGCTTATTAAAAGGGAGGTCACCGTAGTTATGTCAAAATTGTAGGATTTATTATATTTTTTAGGACGAATTATACTAATAGTCCCTTAGTTTGGGGCTCGTGTCACTTTGGTCCTTGACTTTTATACATTTGACTATGAATTTTGAATCTTACTCTAAATAAGAACAATTGAAGATAACCTTGCTCAATTTCAAGGGTAAAGTCGACAATTTGATAAAATATAAACTAATTTAACAAAAATAAATGTCAAAAATATTTTTGAATTTTTAAAAATAATTTCTACCTACCAAAAATAAAATTGTGTAAAATTGATAAATCTTTTAAGCATTTATTTAGTTTTTTTTTTTTACCAAATTAATTTTTGTATTGGTCATGTTTGGTTCTTTAGTTAAGGTTAAAATCAAAGGGTAAACTACCAATAGGTCCTAATAGTTGGACTTAATTCACATCAAGTCCTATTGAAAATAAGTTTTGGTAAAATTGTTGCTAAAATAATTTTTTTGTGACAATTTTTTATATATGTCGCTAAAAATTGACAATTATTGAATTTTTTTTGTCATGATTTTTATAAATTGTCGTTAAAATTTACAATTAGTAACGCTTTTTTATGGCAAAATTTTCACATAAGACCTATTAGATAATAAATCCACTTATTAAGACCTAAAGGTAAGTACCCCTAAATCAAAATCTGATCACTAATATTAGTCAACCAACAAATAAGCAAGTCAACAATGCTACATCCCACTAAAAGTAGTGCTCTAAAGCACGTTGGCATCCACTTATAAAAAAAAAAAAAGACAGTAGGTGAGACCCACTGCCACATCATTAATAATACCACTAATTAGTGATCTCAAGTATTTTTGTAAACAAGTTAGAGTACACATAATAGTAGATAGATAGACATGCAAAATGACTTATTTAGGTGTGGATTAAACTGTTCATTTTATAAACATCATTCACTTTCACATCATTTCTTAAAAAGTCAATCATTATCAATATAATGCAACATGTACACACTAATTTGCCAATGTAAAAGCTTGTAAAACTATCAATGTTAGTCTTTTCAGTGAAAACCTTTCTGTCAAACCCTTGTTATGATTTCTTCTTATGGTTGAAAGGAAATTACTAATTGCAATTGAAATGTCAATATATCAGTAAAAATTGTATAATAATATCTGAAAATTTTATGTAAAAATATTTTAGAATAGATAAAAATCTAATAAAATTTTAAATATTTTGATATTTTTCTTACTTTAAATGATGAAAAATAATATTCATATAGAATATTTATAAATAATTTTTTATTGAAATAATGTGACAGTAACATTTTTTTAAATTATAAACCATTTTGATAATTTTAAAATAATGAAATTAAGACTTACTATTTTATTATGTATTAATTTTAGGTATAATTTTTCTCTATGTATATTCTTGCTCAATAACTGTATAGCAATAGCACCGTGGACACGAGGACAGATGTGGAAAAAGATTATAGAAATTATGGGGAGGGCAAATTTCAAAATTATTATTTGTTTGAGAATTAATTATTTTAGTTGATTTTTTATTTTTTTATAAAAATACATGTAAAATAGTATAGAGAGTGAAGTGACAATTTGTAACAATTTTTTAACTATTTTAGTCACTCCCAAAATGAGAAGAATCAAGTAATATTAGAGATCCATACATTTGACGTACAAATTCACTACAATGGCCCCGTTTGGTAGAGCTGTGAGAAAGTGATTATAATTTATAGCCTAACAGCTTATAACTTATAACTGTGAACGTAAACTGATTTTTTACTTATAAATTAAGTTTCTCCTCCCCCATTCAAAGAATAAGTTAATTTTTGACTTACAAAAAGTTATAAGCTGTATTGTTAAGCTGAACCAAACATATCAAAATAGCTTAAATTAAGCTAAAAGCTTAAATAAGCTGGAAATAAACCCTACCAAACAGGACCAATGATGTGAGAAGAGAATTGAGTCTTCAATCATTAGATGTGTAATAAATAAAAAATTGACACAATATATCACTGTGAGTTAAATTGTTAAAAACTTTTTAGCGTTTCGAACATTTTCCGAGAAGAATCTTGATGTAGTACACCATTGATAAGAACAAAAGTGGGAAAACAAACAAAGAAAATCACATGCTTCTAATATGGGTAAAAATCAATGGGTTAAGGTTATTTTTTTTAAAAAATGATTTATGGAAGAACTTTTATGCATAAAGTTTGGGAGAATTACATGAAGTGGTTACACTTCACAGCTTTTGAATTACACCCCACTTCATAAAGAGTTATGCCCATTATGTTATTCCCTAAAGTTGATATGGAATGACGTGATAATAATATTTTTATAATTTTAAATTACAATTATAAATATTATTACTTAAAATGAAAGGATTAATATTAGGCTTGTTAGCAATTGTCTATTAGTAAAAAAACAAAATTAAAAAATTAAAATTTTGAAAAAAAAAGTTTTTAATTTTAAATCTTATTAGACTAGACAGACTTGGAAAAAAAAAATTGAAAAAAAATACATTAAATATAAAAAGAGAAAAGAAAGGAAATGCTAAATGATTTTTTCAAAAATATTTTCTTTTAGATCATTTTGATTTAGAAGGAGTTGAAAAATAAAAATAAAAAAAGTTGACACAATTTTTTTTTTAAATATAGTCACAAAAGACAATAAAAAGCGGGAGAAAATGTGATCTTTTAATTGTTACCTAAGTATGAAATTTTTGTACAAAAGTTATATTCGTATACTAACAAGTGTGGAACATGAAAAAGAAGAAAAAATGTGTTAATTTCCAGACACTTTTCACTGAAATCACAATACCTTACGAATTTTATAACATTTTTTTAACTAATATTTTTTCAAAACACTTATTACCATATTTCCAATATTACATTGTTAGTATTTCATTTTCCTTTTTTAAGAGTAATAATTTATGTTAATCAGTGTAGACTATATCACTTTAAAATAGTATAAAATGCTTATGAAAATAAGTTTATTTTCTAATGATATTGTCCTTATAAAAAAAACAGCGCCGATTGGGACCCCCTCCCCCACTCACCCCCTCCACCCCCACACACACGTGGGGGTTGGTGAGTGGGGAGAAAAAAAAAAAAAAAAACAAAAAAAAACAAACAAACAGTTTTCAGCCAATGAAAAGGAAAAGGGGGTCGTGGGGGTGTGTTCTCAAGGGGTCTTAGTCTTTTTTCTAAAAAAAATTTTGCCTGAATCTATTTGATTGTTTATAGTTGACTTTTTGCCACTTTTTAACTTTTTTTTTTTTTTTTTTTTTAAAGACAGAAGTTGACTTTTTTTGGGGAGTTCCCAAATAGCTGTATGAATAGACCTTTTTTTGAAGAAAAAAAATGATACAAAGTTTTTTTTATAGGGATATTGTATGACACTAGCTCCAATGATTTGAGAATCATAAATTATTGCTTTGAATTTATTTTTTTTTTCCTATTTTTGCTTACTGCACTAAAAACATCCGCGGCAATCGAAAGAATTCGTGAAAAACTTGTCGAGGCTAGCCAGCAGCGAGTGGTGAGCTAGTGGTGATGATATGGGCATGGAGTAGATTAGATGACATATGAATAAATAAGTGAATGACATGTGAATAAATAAGTGATATGTAAATAAATAGATAACAATGTTTTCAAACCCGGACCGGATCGGCCGGTCGGACCGGTTGAACTGGGAACCGGGCCTTGTTCCGGTCCGGTCAACCCTCTAAACCCAGAGTGGGAACAAAGTCGGTGAAAACCAGTGACCTGGACCGGGTTAAGAGGGTCGGACCGGTTTTTTTTTTCCTATTTTTTCTTCTTTTTTTTTTTCATTTTCTTTCTTTTCTCTTTCTTTCTTATATATTTATATATATATATATATATTTTAAAATTTTGACTAAAAATTCTTATCTCAAGAGTCTCCTCTCATAAGAAAGTGTCTCATTGAAAACTTGAGAAGATTATGAAAATCTATTCCTATTTATAGGAAAAGATTTGTCAAAGAGAATTTGTGAGATTCAATCAAATTATTTGAAACATATTGATTGGAGGGAGGGTTGAAAATTTCTTTTCCCTCCAAAATTAAATCTAGCATTCAATCAATTTGTTTGGAGGGAATGTTTAAAAAAATTAATTTCTTTAAAATAAGTGACTTTTTTTTTTTATCAATTATGACTTTATTAAATATTATTAATAAATACTATGCAACAATTTTTATTTTTATTTGATAATTTATATATATTTTTATTTATTTATAATTTATAGTTATATTTTTTAATTATATAATATTAATTATGATGTCACGGTTCGACCGCTTTGACCCGACAGTTGAACTGGTGACTCGTCCACATGGTCCCTTTTCTGGTTCGCTCACCGGTCCAATTTTGAAAACATTGATAGATAACACTAGACAAATAAGTGGACAAATCGGTGACATGAACAGATAGGTGAAATATTAAATTATTAAACAAATAAGCAGGAATAATACAATTATTCTAATTGCTATTGTGTGTGTTAAAATGTGATTACACAACTAATGTGGATCTCACCCTGAGATCCAAGAAATAGAGTCAAAGAGCACGTGCACAAGATAGGTCCAATACCTGCACAACACAAAGAAGAATGCCTAAACCGATGGCTACCCACCGAGAGGGCACTCTGACGATCTTGTCAATAATGATATAGCATAAGATAATCACTCAAGTAAACAACTCTCAATTAAAGTGTACCTTAGATCCACAAGGGTGCCTGCCTTATATAACAAATTGTTCCCTTATAGCCGTAGAAGCATGGCTTCTTAGGACTCTCACCCCTCACAAGGATAACACTTATCCAAGACTCCTCTTTCCTTGTTGAAATGGGATTGACTCTCTCAAGAGTCCCAACTTGTCCAAACAAGATGTTTGTCTTCAAAAACTCAAGTCCTTCATCCGAATATCTCGAATTCTAGTGTGATCCAATCACACTGCGACCAAACACTACAATCCACATGGCACCTCTGCTAATAACCAAGCCATGTGAACAACACCAAAATTATGTCATCACAACTATCCCTAGGTCTTATTACCTCGACAATTCTGAGGTGATGGGACCGACCCTAACCGACATCATGTCATGTCAGCCGCAACTGTCATGACTTGAACTCGTCCCTAGAAGTTTAGGTCATGACTGGCTGGTAATCATAGACTACCAATGATCTCCAAGACAAATACAAATTAATTATTAAATAACGGGGATTAAGCGAAAGAAAACTTCAATATTAAAACAAGTCCATTGAGCTATACTTACATTATAAACTTCAAAACATAATGATCATTGCATCCAGAGCTTGTAATATTAACAAGAAGTTAAAACTTCAACTTACATAAATTCAACTCCTTACAAAAGACGTGTACTTAACAAAACAAAACAAAATTTATCAAAACAAAAAGGCTTAACAAAAGCTTGGCTCTTCAAAGTCCAAGCAAACGGCTCAACTCAAAGGCACTCGATGGTAGACTTCTCAAAAAGGGGTGAACTCCCAAGCCATATAACGGTTCCAATTTAGACCTGACCCTTTTCATTTTCTTAGATCCAAAATTCCATATTGGTTTGGGCACATACTTGTTGCCTACTCCCCAAGTGGTACATGTCCAATGCCCTTTTCTGTTTGGTTGAGATTCCTAGAGGGCTTGCTGGTGAATTGCTATCAATAGGGATGGTGCATTGGATGCTCATTGAGAGTTGTCGCCCTAATTGGGGTTACGTTGAAAGATTAATGGATGATCTTTCACGTAGACTCGACGATGACGCTTTGCTGCTGATTGAATAGCTTGAGCTCCGTTGGTGGGTTCACTCTTTAGTTAAGTATTACAAATGGTACTACGAGGAGAGTGTTGATTATACCGGACCGATCAAGGTATTCTTAGCCCCTCCTACTGCTTGTTTTCATCCCAAAAGAAAAGACCAAATGTGACACCCTAATAGTTTAATTAAATACTACAATAATATATAAATATAATTATGGTTGTATATGATAATATATTATTAAAATAAATAAATAAATAGTATATAATAATTTGAAGAATTGGACCAAAATAAAATGACACCAAAAGTTAAATAAATAAATATAAAAGTAAGAGTATATATAAGGGGGAGGGGACTATGGAAGTAAGTAAGGAGGAAGTGAAAAAAAAAAAAAAAAAGGATCATGTAGGAGTGGTGGAGATAGGAACCTTAGAAATAAGAAGATTTGTGATAGTGAAAAGTAAAAGTTAAGGGTTAATATTAAAGTGAGTTATATTATACCTTGAGTCACCATAATATATTTTACGTATGTTTTGGGTTATCATAATTTATTTTACGCAATCTATGTTTTATAAATTATATTAATATTTTGATTACATTAATTATTTTCTAAACTCTATTTGCTTAAATTGAGACCCATGAATATGTTTGTTAAACTTTTAGAAGATATTTGACAATGATTTTATAACCAATTATGTTTTGTACGTACCACTACGGGAGTCCCATGCCTTGGGGGACTTAAATAACCATTGGCCTCTATTTAACTACTTTGTGGTCCTCTGTTTGTCATAGATCCATTGACCTCTATTCTGACTGTCACTCATGTGACCTCTGCTCTGTTATGTCCTGTACCGTGGTTATGATTATTTATTTACATAATTTTTGTATTTCAATTTGAAAAATCTAGAAACCTCCTAGATGTTGATTTGTGATTATGTATCAATTTTAAGCAGAATATAAAAATCCCAATCAAACAATCAAGAGAAAGAGACACAAAGATTTTACGTGGAAAAACCACAATTGGACACCTTCCAATTGTGATCAAAAAACCACGGGCCACAGCCACCAGAACAATCCACTAAGAAGATATAAAGGAATTACACAGGTATCACTCTCAATTATCTAGCGAATCCACAACGCCTAATTGAACCAACCTCTATGTGCCTCTTCCAACCCCATCTTCACCACGGAATTGTCTTTCTGATGAGCCACTCCGGATTCCACCACCGAAGCTTCAGACCGAATTCTTCAGAATCCACAACTGAAGAACAACTTTGATGAGCCACTCCAGAATTCACAACTGAAGCTTCAGGCTCGAATTCTTCAGAATCCACAACTGAAGAACAACTCTCTCTTTTGTGTAACAAACAAAACCTTTGATGTAGCCTTTTCAGATCATGAGTTGAATACTCAATAAGACATCAAAGAAAAATAAAATATCCCCAGATATAAACCTTTAAGAACCAAAAAGAAGATCTGGAGGAATAATTAATCCATTACTTAGTTTTGGGAGAAAACCAAGTATTTATAGAGAACCAAAAGTAATCCAAGATTGGAAAAAACTTCTTGCAGAAAACCAACTTCTTGCAGAAAACCAACTTCACCAACTTCTTGTAGAAAACCAACTTCTTGTAGAACTCCCAAGTAATCCTGTTTTTGAAGGAAACCAACTTCTTAAAGAACTCTTGTTACAACCTTGGTTTTGATCCATGGAATTTGACAACAAAAGGTCCTAACAATCTCCCCCTTTGTCAAATCCTGGATAAAACTAATCTAAAACAAATTTCCTAACAAAAACACTAAAACAAATTTCCAATCAAAACAAGAACAACATCACCAACTAGGAACCAGCACTTATAACCAAATCTCTCTCAAAATTATTTTTCAAGGTCATGATCTGCAAAACAACTATTAGTGCCACCATCTCCAAAACAACTATTAGTCCCACAAGAATATATGAAAAAGCAATAAACATATGACACGATTATCTTGAAGTATGAGATGGAAAACATAAATAGATGCAACTTGGAGATTTTAAGAACATGTAGTATGAATAGATGAAAACTAAGACACATGCACCTGACACAAAATAATAAATAAGCAATACAAGGCATCAAGCAAACCAACTAAAGCCAATCTCCCTTACCAAACAAAACAAAGTGTTCATGTTAACATTCTCTTGAATGATAAACCACACTCCCCCTCACTAAACAAGTAAAACAAAATATAATATGGTTGAGCAAGTAAGGAATTTCAGATTTGTACCTTAAAACACACAAGATTATCTAAGAAGCACAATTACTTGAAAATACAATGTGCACAGTTTATAGAAGATTCCTCATGAAAAAAAGTGATGCATTATGTGAAAAGCATAGATCTCATGATAAAAGTGTGTGTGTGACTCTTGGAGTTCGACAAACACAAGATTCAAATCCTAGTAGTGATATGAAAGTTGGACCTCCGACAAGAGAATCTAAGCACAACTAAGGAAAGTCAAACCACTAGGAATCAAGGGGTATTTGGTGAGTAAAGGTGGAGGCTCCCCCTCAATCAATGAATCCTTTTCTTTTCTTTTTTTTTCATTTTTTTTTTCTCTTTTCTTTCTTTTGCACATTTTTTTCTTTCTTTTCTTTCTTGTGCACATTTTTTTTTTTTTTTTTTCTTTTGCACACTCATCGGCGGCTGACACGCTCAAGAGTATGAAAACCGAACCAGAGAAGCATGGATATATTAAGGATGGCCTGGTTGGTGACTCTGAGGTAGCCTTTTCTTCATGGCTGGACTACAAAAAATAGAGGGGAAAGCCATGGAGATGCAAAAAGATGGAAGGTGGTTAAGAGACTCAACATCACCCATGATATGCTAGTATAGGTCAATTCCTCTAGAAAAGCAAAAGATATCATGCCAGAAGTCCATAGAAAAAATAACCACTAAGGCAAAAGACTCCAATATTTGCTAATCCAAGAGTGTGTACAGAATGAGACATACTAATCAAAGAACACACACTCCAAAATGAGTAATGACCATAGAAAGCACACACATATTAACATGTAATGTTTATTCTCATCAATTCCAATATGCATCAAGGACATCTCAAAAAATTCAAACTTGCAAAACCATACTAAGAAAATCTTTTTGGTTTTTTTTTTTTTTTTCAACAATAAAGCAAGAAAAAAAAACATGCACACAAATCAAACAAGATCTCGTTCTAAAAGATTTTTTTTTTTTTTAAAAATAGAGCTTTCTAAAAGAATTTTTTTTTAAAAAAAAATAGAACGACCCGCTCTGATACCAATTGAAAAATCTAGAAACCTCCTAGATGTTGATTTGTGATTATGTATCAATTTTAAGCAGAATATAAAAATCCCAATCAAACAATCAAGAGAAAGAGACACAAAGATTTTACGTGGAAAAACCACAATTGGACACCTTCCAATTGTGATCAAAAAACCACGGGCCACAGCCACCAGAACAATCCACTAAGAAGATATAAAGGAATTACACAGGTATCACTCTCAATTATCTAGCGAATCCACAACGCCTAATTGAACCAACCTCTATGTGCCTCTTCCAACCCCATCTTCACCACGGAATTGTCTTTCTGATGAGCCACTCCGGATTCCACCACCGAAGCTTCAGACCGAATTCTTCAGAATCCACAACTGAAGAACAACTTTGATGAGCCACTCCAGAATTCACAACTGAAGCTTCAGGCTCGAATTCTTCAGAATCCACAACTGAAGAACAACTCTCTCTTTTGTGTAACAAACAAAACCTTTGATGTAGCCTTTTCAGATCATGAGTTGAATACTCAATAAGACATCAAAGAAAAATAAAATATCCCCAGATATAAACCTTTAAGAACCAAAAAGAAGATCTGGAGGAATAATTAATCCATTACTTAGTTTTGGGAGAAAACCAAGTATTTATAGAGAACCAAAAGTAATCCAAGATTGGAAAAAACTTCTTGCAGAAAACCAACTTCTTGCAGAAAACCAACTTCACCAACTTCTTGTAGAAAACCAACTTCTTGTAGAACTCCCAAGTAATCCTGTTTTTGAAGGAAACCAACTTCTTAAAGAACTCTTGTTACAACCTTGGTTTTGATCCATGGAATTTGACAACAAAAGGTCCTAACACAATTTCTGCCACTTAAATAATTTATTTATTCAAATTATGTAAATGTCTTATTTTAACTAACCATCTATGGTTATTTTTGTATTCCCTATACTCTTGGCATAATATTTTTCACTCTGCTGTGTGCTTATAGCTGTGACCCTTTCAGATGATGAGATGTAAGGAAGACCCGTAACCTTGTGTAGTGGAACCCGTACAAGAATTTGATGTTGATCCGTTCTTTTTTTATTTTTTTTTCTTTTCTTTTCTTCCTTTTGTTTTTACTGATAGTTGGTCACTGAATAATAAAATAATAAAAGCCCCATAGAAGTACCTTCTTTTATTAAAATAGTTGAATGAAGCAAACTTTCTGTTTAATTATTTTCTTACTTCCATTTTGCCTCCGCCTGCCTCATTTAATTTATTAAGCTTAGAATCAATTAGTAAGTTGCGATTCCAGCCCTAAGCCCCTGGGGTTGGATTGTGACACCAATTAATGAAGTTTAATAAACATGGTCTCATAATTTTTCATTAAAACCCGGCCGGGTCTAAACAAGCCACGGTCGGGTCCAAAAGATTACTTTCAAGTCCAATAACGGGCATATCTCCCTCATCCGGACTCAGTTTTAGGTGATTCTTGAGTGTAAATTGAAACCCCAGAAGTCTAATTTTCAATGGTAGTGGCTTCACATCTAAATTCTAAGTGTACAAATAGATATACCTAATTTAGTGAAGGTTGCTCATTTCTTTCTTAACGGTTTGATACTCAACCTTTTCCTAAACTAGTTTTCTTCCATCCCCTTCTATTTCCTTCCCTCTAAACCTATAACTAAGATGTTTTTAACGATTTTTCAAAGAGTTCACCTCTCTTCCATTTATTTCAACTTTGTCCTTCCTCGGTTTACTGAAAAGTGCAATATTTTAATTGCAATACGAGCCTCGAAACATCGTTAGAAACGTTTGGAAAATTATTTTGAAAAGAGGGTTCCAAGGTCTAAAATAGTTTGGCCAAAATGGGGTGTAAGGTTTGGGATTAGAGCTTGAATCCAAATTCTTTCACTGAGAATTTAAAAGATTGCACAGTGTAATTTTCATCATCGAGTGTTTGGAATAAAACGCCCAAGTCTTAAGGGCAATAAAAAATGGGATGTCTACACAAAGCTTCACTAAGCTTGTAGATTTTTACACAAGACTTACTTTATCTGCTGAGGACCTCTCAATTAAATGCCTCACTTTACAAGTTTTCATTCAGAATAAAAGGAATAAGAATAAGAGGTACATCAGTCCCCTTTTACAAGATTTCTCTCTCAAAAAAATGTATATGAAAGTGTAAGAGCATAGGGAATTTTGAGATACACTCAGAATAAACTCAGATGTGAAAGTGAAAGTACAAGTGTAATATGTAGCATAGATTGATCAGAAATGATACTTGAATGCTCAAAGTTGTTCACATCTAGATCTTGGGAAGTACTTGCATTTATAGACTTCAATGTTTTCTAACCGTTAGAGGAGAGCATGGGTAATGTCTTCTAGTTGTTAGAGCAAAGCATGGGTGTGTACAAGCTGTCATCAAGCCTTTGGAGGTGAAGCCTCCTCAAAAGATGTGATGCCCATGCTTGTAATTCAAATCTATGTAGATGGAGATAAGATATCTCTTCATACTTTTTACCTTTTCAGATTTGGGGTAACAACCACCTCCTTAATTAATTGCTAATTATGTGAGTTGTCTTGATTATGTGTATATATGCTAATTATGTGCCATGTGTTATTTGCCTTGTGATAATATGAACAAATATATAGAGAATAGGAAATAAACCTGTCTGAATCAATAAACCATAAGGTTAAAAGTAAATGGTGGGAATAGGAAATTACAGCCCGATTCACAATAGTATGATGAAATTTAGTGTAATCTGAAGTGGATTGTTATGAGAATTGAGTTAAGTGAGTAAAATTAATTTAAATCACATAATTAGGCTAAACTTATATGAAACTAGGATTTAAAAAGCATTAGTGAATTAATTACACTCCTTGAATCTAGTCAACAAAATAAGAATAAGAATATAGACTAAGTGGGTTTTGTTGGAGATAGATATTTGAGAGAGAGAGAGAGAGAGAGAGAGTTCTAGAGAACTCAAGAGAGGAAGAAGAAGAACAAGATAGCTTTGAAGGGATCTTCTTAAATCATCAACTCTATGTATGAATTTCTCCCTCATTTCTTGAATTTGAGTCATTTTCACTCATATTCCTCTAAGATTGAAGCCTAAATTGAATGTACTCACGGTTAATTAGGGATTTGTTGTTGTAAAGAAATTAGTTTAAAATATCAACATGTATGGCACACTTTTCATGGAATTCTTGTTCATACACATGATTTATTGCACGATTCTTGAATATAGAGGAAGAAACTCCATGGATTTTGAGTTTGGAACTCAACATTTGCATGGTTCTTGATTTTGTACTCAAATTCAAAGTGTTGATCCTTTTACATGGAAATTGGGTTTGTTTTGAAGTCATGGTTTAGCTTGAAGTTAGAAATTGTTCATTTAACATGTTTTTGTGAGTTTTGGGTTTTGAATTGCATGAAAATAAAGATGAGTTTGCAAAAGTTGAGCTTCAAATTTGAAGCAAATTTTTGGATTGAAACTCAACCCAGACCATATGTGCGGCCTGAGGCCTCGCACGAGCGGCCAACCTTCCCCTGCACCAAAATGCATTCTGCTTTGGTGCTGCACGAGCGACCAGGGCAACCACATGAGCGGCTAAGGCCACTGCACGTGCGGTCTATAAGGCAGTCTCGATTTTGTTTTCTCTCCATTTTTTTTTTTTTTTTTTTACTTTTGGGCCTTCATTTGCATAGTTTTCATGTGTATTTCAAGTTCATATGCATATCATGAACACGAAAGAAATTAAAGAACGGATAGGAATAACTGAATAATCAGGTAACAAAAGAACTGATTGAATGAATGAAATGTGTTTAGAGACATTGTGCTTGAATATGTTGTGCAGGACACTTGCACGAGGAGTATCGTCCGACCAAGCGTGGTGAGTAATGTCTTTGTAAAGATATTTTGTATAAATGACTTTGAAATGGCTATGCCATATGATGTTCTATGAAATCTATGTTTTTTTTTTTTTACGAAATGTCCAACATGATAAGTATTTTTTGAAATTTTAAGTTATGCTATGGAATTTCGAAATGATTATGATATGACAGGTTCTATGAAAACTTATGTTTGATAAGAATGAATGAGATTCCCTTTTGATTAACGAATGTGACACTCTCTGTTATGCTTATGTCAATCCATAGTGGTCGTTATGTATACGTCGACCCGTTGTGGTTGCTATGTCTAAGTCGATCATTGCGATCATTATGTCTTTGTCGATCCGTTGCAATCATTATGTATATGTCGATCCGTAGTGGTCATTATGCCTATGTCCCTGATTTTTTATGGTCGTTTTGCTAATATTATTATTGTACCCCGGAATGGCAGTAACTCTAAACGGTTGATGAACTTTACGAATTCTAAATGTGTATATATGATAAATGCTTCATTTCGACACAAACGTTCTGTATGGAATTTTGTCAAAGGTTTAATAAAGCTTTTGGAAATGTATCATGCTATGTCTTAAACTATGAAAGGGTTAAAGGTTTGAGGAACTTTATTTCTTATTACAAGTATCCAAAAAATACTTTGATCATGTGAAGAACATTATTTTGATTTATAAGTTATGGACCTCATTCATTTAACCTCTTTACACTGACATTATTCACTGGGCTCTAGCTTATTGTTTCATATATGTATATAGGTGATCAAGTGCAAAAGCGGACTTAATGGCGTAAACAAATCTCTTTTTTGTCAAGCCATATACCGTGCCTCACCGCGAGGTTCCAAACTGTCAAGCATCAAGGCTTTTTGGGTGGTTCAGAGTTCATCCTTTTGCAATTGTGATCAAGTGTAAAGTTTAGTCTTAAGACTTTTGTTATGACTGGTTTTATTTTGTTAATGAGATTTAATCCCTAAGTAATGTTTATATTTTGTGTACCTAAGCTTCACATGGACTTATGTATAAATGTTTATATATTGGTTTGTTTTATTCCATTTAAGTCTGCACAGCTCATTGGACGTTACATTTTATTAATTATTGGCTTCCGCAGCCCCTATTATTGTATTACTGTTAAGCAGGCCTTTGGTAATCTCAGATTGCTGGCCATTCATGATGTTAAACCTATAAGGGCGGATTTGTGTCGTGACATTTGGAAATGGTATGGATAGGATATTCTTCCTCCACTAAGTCAAAAGTTGCTACCCCATAACTCTTTTTAAATAGAACAAGACTTGTCTCTTCATTTGTGTCAGAAAAGTCTACTTATAGGTCGGAAATTGTTGCTAGGTTTTGAAACCCAGACATAAGGGTGTCGACCCCTGCAGTTTTGGTGTCGACCCTTTTCTTTCTTTTCTTTTCTTTTTTGCCTTGATTGCCATAAGTTCTTAGTATCGACCCTCACTTAAATGGGTATCGACCCTCTATTGCTGGAAGGCTTAAACTTTGTTCACTGTCTTTTGGTATCGACCCTGTCATTTTTTGGGTTTGACCTTTTGTTGCTGAATAGCTTAAACTTTGTTCGTTGTCTTTTGGTGTCAACCCTGTCATGTCTTGGTGTCGACCCCTTTGACCTATTTTAAGCAAGAATAACATTGTGCACAAGTGTACTGATTCTATTGCTTTGAGGTGCCATTATTAATGAGAATATTATAATTTAGAAGCATACATTCTTTAGAATCATTAAAGAGCAAAGACATGGGAATATTTTAAAAACTTTGAATTACGAGCTCTAAATAAGCTTAACATATTTGTCAATAATCAAAATCATTAAAATTGAAATATGAACCATGGGCTAACATTAGTAATGCCTTTTGGGCTAACTAATGCATCGGCTTCATTCATGGACTTAATGAATCGAGTCTTTCGGGAATTCTTAGATCGGTTCGTAGTAGTCTTCGTCGACAATATCTTAGTCTATTCACCATCCGAGGAGGAACACGAAGTACATTTGCGAGTTGTACTTGAGTTGCTTAAAGCAAACCGTTTATACGCTAAGTTCAGAAAGTGTGAATTTTGGGTCAACGAGGTTAAGTTCCTAGGTCATGTGTTGTCCAAGAAAGGAGTGACTATAGATTCATCCAAGATAGATGCAGTACAAGATTGGGAAAAAACCTAAGAATGCCTTTAAGATTTGGAGTTTCCTGGGATTAGCCAGGTATTACCAACGTTTTGTATAAGATTTCTTTAGATTGGCTTCACCATTAACTAAATTGACGAGGAAGGAATTAAATCATATGGAGTGAGGTTTACAAAAAGTCTTTTAAGGAGCTTAAGGATAGACTCACACATCGCTCCAGTTTTGATTATTTCGGTGAGAGGTTTGGGTTATTCAGTTTATTGTGATGCATCTTGAGAAGGTTTGGGTTGTGTATTGATGTAAGAAGAGAAAGTTGTTTCCTATCTTTCACGACAGTTGAAAACACATGAGAGAAACTATCCTACTCACAATTTAGAGTTAGCGGCGGTGATTTTTGCCTTAAAAATCTAGAGGCACTATTAGTATGGAGAGAAATTTGAGGTGCTTTCTAATCATAAAAGTTTGAAATATCTGTTTTCACAAAACAGACTTGAATTTGAGGCAGAAGAGATGGATGGAGTTTATAGAGAATTATGATTTCGAGTTATACTATCATCCGGGGAAGGCCAATGTAATGGCTAATGCTTTGAGTAGGAAGTCTGTAAGCAGTGTAGCTAGTGTCGCCATCCAGGAATGGGAGATGTCAAGTGTTGTTAGCGAGTTTAACTTATATCTTGGTTAATTCGTCGGGTTTGTCACTTTCTTCATCGCAGTTGCACAACCTACTTTAGTTAGCCTAGTTATAGAAGCACAACAGAATGATCACGAAGTGGAATCTATCCGAGGAAAGATATCTATTAGGAAGGTAAAGAAGGGCTTGAATGTTTGCCCTGACTTGAGTGTGAGGTATTTGGACCATTTTTTTTGTGCCAGAGTCTTGTAAGGAAGAGGTACTCCGAGAGTTTTACCATTCTCGCCTTGCAGTACACTTTGGAGGCACAAAAATGTATCACGATCTGTGCCGCCAATTTTGGTGGAGGGTGATGAAGAGAGATGTGGCCATGTTTGTTTCAAGATGCCTTACTTGTCAACAAGTAAAGGCTGAACATCAGTAACCAGCAAGTTTGTAATAACCCTTACCCATAGCCGAGTAGAAATGGGAACATGTCATGATGGATTTTGTTGTAGGTTTTCTAAGGACTCAATGGGGTACTGACGCCATGTGGATAATAGTTGACCGGTTAACCAAATTTGCATGCTTTGTACATATGCGCACGAGTGACTCAATAGATTACTTGCCGACCTATATATTAGAGACGTAGTGTATAACGATTATGGTTTAGACTCGACCCATTTGCTACTTTCGAATCTAAGAAATCGTGTATTTAATTGTTGTTCAACTCATTTTCACCTTGTTGTTTCTTGAGTTTGGCTATTGGGAGTTTTGGTTGTGTTTGAAACAGGTTGGGAGGTTAGTTTTTCAAAGAGTTGTTGCCCAGATTTTGGCTTGTTTGCTCGAGCGACCATTCCTATGCTCAAGCGATCTTTTACAGTCTGCAAAACTACTAAGAGTTTGATATCTTCACTCCTGCAGTCTTTTTTATGCTCGAGCGAACTTTTACAGGTCTGAACTACTAGAAGGGCGTCATTGTGCACTCGAACGTTGGTTTTGGTCGCTCGAGCGATGTCTTATTTTTGTGTCTGTCGCTCGAGCGACCATTCCTTCACTCGAACAATCTGTATGTATATCAGTCCGTGAGGCAATCATTTTCAATCACTTTTTCATCTCATTCTCTCTCTAAACACTCCAAAAACTCTAGATCTACTTTTTCTCTCTCTAGTTCTTGAACTCTTGCACCAAATACTCTCAATCTGTGAGTTTTCTCACCCTATTTCTCTGGAGAAAAGCATTGAGCTCACCGAGGGCTTCATTTTAATCGAAGCATCTAGTGTTTTTGACACCGTCAAGTTCTACCCATCTCTTCTTCGTGTCATCTACTTGGAGGTAGGGATTTCTTTTACCCTTTTATGTGATTTTTAGTTTAGTTATTTGCTTTTTGAAAATGGTTATTTATTTGGAAATTTTTGGTGAAACCTAGGGTTTGGTTTGAAATCAAAAGAGAGGTTTTCTAAATTGATTCTTGAAAATGGTTGTAGGAATATGATTGTGGATAAGTTGTGTTGAAATGGTGGAAATCTTTTCTCAAAATTGATTTTGAAAGAAAATGGGGTTTTTTCCTAACTTTGGATATTTGAAATTATGAAAAGGAAAAATGGAAAATGATGTTAGAAATTATGGAATTGGAATAATGGTTATGTTGATGATGATGGTGGAGTTGGGCATGTAATATCATTCTCATTGTAATTGATGGAAATGTAACTTTTGAATGGAATTTATCTATTGAATAGAAATATCTGTTTTGAGCTATCGGTAGAGAATAGTCTTGATTGTGTAGATATTGAATGAGGATTAGGTTGAATTGAAATTAATTTCTCATCCATTGTGCATTGAGCATCATTACACATTGAACATTGTGAATGTATCGATTTTTTAGAAAAATTGGTGAATACCTTGGTGAATCTGGTTAAAGGGTGTGGTTGTGGTTATGATGTTAGCATGTGTGTCCTTGGTGAAAGTCTAGAAACTCGTACGGTTAGGTGTTGATCTTTCTGGTTAGTACCAATAAAATGGTTTGGGTAGTGCTTGTATAGCCTACTGACAAACACGTATCTAGAGATTCCTAGTATTTTGTATCAATTGCCCTGTTTTCTGTATAAAAGGATTATCTTTATGAATGGATATATGTCTGGCATTGCATTTTTTGAGATGAAAAACGAGAAATGTTTGGATAATGGCATGCACATGCATTTACCTTATGATTTTGCTAAGATTCATATGTTGTGTTAGAGTATTTCTACTGGGCTTTGGCTCAACCTATGTGGGAAATAACTTTCAGGTGCTGATGATATGCCTCCGCCAAGGACATAACTTGGGAGGATCCGGAGCCTAAGGCTTCCTTTTTGGTTTCTTTATGTAATTATTTTTAACAAGTCTCGGGCTTTACATGTATTGAGTTTAAACTTATTTTGTTGTAACCAAGTATCATCTTAAAAAGTTGTAGCCATTAGGGCATTTCATTATTTGGTTTTATTTTCCTTTTTACTCTTGTATCATTCAGGATCTAGGATTTGCAAATATATATTGTATATGTCATTTTTTGTAATAATCAAAGCTATAATGAATAGAAGATACAAGATTGTTGATCTATTGTAACACTGTTATGTAATGGGTTAATGTTAATTATTTTTGGGGCATTACATAATGCGACTTCACGGGGTTCCATTGACTATTGTCTTAGATAAAGATCCACGTTTCACGACTCGGTTGTGGCAGAACCTACAGAGTACCTTGGGTACTAAGTTGACTTTTAGCACTACATACCATCCTCAGACTAACTGGCAGTCCAAGTGTACCATTCAGATCTTAGAGGATATGCTTCGGGCTTATATTCTCAATTTCAAAGGGTCGTGAGAGAGGCATTTACCTTTGGTGGAGTTTGCCTATAATAATAGCTTTCAGGCAAGTATTAGTATGGCACATTTTGAGGCCTTGTATGGTTGACCATGTAGATCTCCTATATGTTGGGCCGATGTGAGTGACACATCTATGTTAGGTCATGCGTTAATCTAGAAAACGACAGAGAAAGTTGCACTTATCCATAAAAAGTTGGTTTTGGCTCAGAGTCGTCAGAAGAGTTATGCAAACTGGAGAAGGAGACCTTTGTCTTTTGAGGTGGAGGATCACATATTCCTTAAGATTTGCCGAGATGGGGTTTGATGAGATTTGAAAAGAGTGGGAAATTATCTCCGAGGTTTATTGGGCATTGTGATATTCTAAAGTAGATTGAGGACGTAGCATATCGTTTTGCCTTGCCGCTCCAACTTTTCGGGGTTCATGACGTGTTTCATATTTATATTCTCTAGAAGTATGAGCGTAACCCTTCACATGTGTTGGATTAGACCAAGTTAGGTGTAGATGAGGATACCTTGTATAAAGGAGACCGGATCAGGTTTTAAACACACAAGATCAAGTTTTGTGAGTAAGACTATTCCATTGGTTAGGATGTTGTGGCGACGTCACAGAATCCAGGAGACAACTTAGAAACATGAGGCTGAAATCCGTGAAAAATATCCAGACTTGTTAGTTAGTGTTTAAGTCCTCGTGACTTTTTCATGTTTTGTTGCATTATGTAACTGTTATAAGTGTTTTGGAGACCTGATTTGTAATATCTCGTGAGGAATGACATTGTTCATGATTGTTCCTAGTATGGATTGTCAATGGGATGAGATTATGTAATTACATGTTGATTTAAAATTTTGGAAACAGAATTTCTTAATAATAAATATATTATTTATATATTATAATATTTTAATTTAAATAATATAAATAATATTTAAAAAAAACCTTATCGAGCTGAATTCGAGTTTCATTAATATTAACGAGCAGAATCAAGTTTGACCTCAGTTACTTATCAAGCTGAGTTCGAACTCAATAAACGAGCTCGATAAGCAAACGAGCTGAGCTCAAATTCGGTTCGACTTGGCTCATTTGCAGCTCTATTCCCAACGATCATATCTTCCAAATTCTATTGCAACAAAATTCTCTCTCCTTAAATATCCCTTCCCCCTCTCTCTCTTCAATATTCATTATTTTGTATTTAGCAAGTTTACATACTTAGAAAATAGATTAAAAAATTATTCACAATATAAAATCTAAGGTCAAGATTAATTCATGAATTAATCCCATAATAAGAAAATTAAATTTACACTATATTTGAAATTATGTTTAAATTTCTAATTTTTCTTTTTGAGTTAATAAACATTTTTGTATTTTATGCTCAATGGGTAAATGGGCTCACATAGCAGCCATGTTATTGGCACATCATTTCACTCACTTGTCTTGATCCTAACGTTGAGGTTGAGGATTTAGGAAGGAATTTGAAAAGAAAAAAAGAAAAGGTGTGTAAAATTAAATAAATATTTTATTTACATTTCACATATCTTTTTCCGTTTCCTTTTTAAATCACTTCCTAAATTCTCTAACCAAACATAGCGTAAGCCTACTAATTGCATTTACACTTAAAAGGAATTCACTAGGTTATTCTTCCTCGACCACTAAAAGAAATTTTAAATTTAGTGTCATTTTAAAAATGCCGCCACAAAAGTGTAAAAATGCCACTAATATTGTGTTTGATTGAGAGATTTGAAAAAGAATTTGAAAAAAAAAAAAAAAAAAGAAGTGTGAAATTAGATAAAATATAAGTATATTTTATTCACATTTCACCTATATTTTCATTTTTTCTTTCCAAATTCCTTCTCAAATCTCCCAACTAAATTCAGCATAAAAGTACATTTTTGGTAAACATTGCCTACACCAACATTATCTTACGTAAATGTCAGTTTTTTAAATGCCCGTTAAAAAATGTGAGTAATTTAAAGTGTATATAGTGATTTAATCTTAAGCCAAGATATGCATAGACAATTTCAAGAACGCCTTTAACTTCTATAGCTTTGAGAGGGATAATTCCAAAATCAAGCTAAAACTATGAATGCATATTGATTTGATACTCAAAAATTTGATTAAAATGTAATCCTTGCAAAAATTGAAAAGACATAAATATGTTAAATAATAAGATTTATTTTAAGAAAATGATATACAAACTCACTTTCTAAAATCTATTTTCTAGACTCAGTGATGTGACAACAAGATAATTAATTGATAATTAGAGAATAAGAAAGACAGAGAGAGACAGATAGAGAAAGAGAATCGACTTAGATATTTAATAGAGTTCCATATCTTTGGATTTAGAAAATAGATATAATTTTTGAATTTAAGCAATAATATTTTTTATTTTAACATTAAGTTATTTTTTGCATTATAAATCTGTCAAACAATATGATATAAATAGTGTCACCAAGTCAACAATAATACAATAGATAGGATGTTCAACTCTATAATTCAAATATAATTATACAAGACACTGACCATCATATTTGCATCATGAAAAAAAATATTAAAATAATACAATGATGATTAGATGTTATATGGGATAGTTAATTAATCTTTGAATATGTAGTTGTATAATAATATTAGGTTCACTGTCCAATGGATAATTGCATTATTAATTAATGATATCACATATCAATAATGATGTAATATTATTATTATATTAAATTTTTAATCTTATATAATGTGATTATTTATATTTATATGTTTTTTTTTATTAGTAAAAGATGTTATTAATGAAAAATAACTAATTAAGGAATTTATTATTGAAGGGTGATATCATGTGTTGATGATAACATGTGTACTCAATTCTTTTTCTCCCTTTAGCTCAACCTTTCTTCCATGATTGTGTTTGGATTTAAAATTTGTGAAAAAAAAAAATGAACACAAATGAAATATAAACTAATTTTTTCATATTTAAACCACAAGATGACAATTTTGAATAATTTCTAGATAGTTAAGTTTGGATTTGTAGTATTACTGATATCAGATATATATTTCAATTAATAATTCATGTAATTTTATTATTCTATAGAAAAGTAGTTAGATATTTAAAAAAAATTAATAAGAGGGTATTTGTAATTTATAAAATCACAAGTGACAATCAATAATTTAAGTGAAACCATCATAATAATCTAGGAATAATGTTAGAAATCCTAAATATTTTATCAATATTTTTACTAAATATCTTACATAAGTGTAAGACCCCTATAAAACTTACAGCAACAGTAGAGGGTCACAATTTTTGTAGCTCAAATGGCTCGAAATTGCCAAAACGACGTCGTTTTGAATACAAAACAACATCAAAATTGCCAAAACGACGTCATTTTGACAATTTTGAACCATTTAAGCCACAAAAATTGTGGCCCTCAAACATTTTTCTAAAACTTATGTAAGTTTTATATTCATATAAAATATTTAATAAAAATATTGATAAAACATTCAAAATCTCTAACAGTTTTCAGATGGATAAGAGAGAGAGGGAGAGAGCAATGAATTTCAGGTTTCCCTAGCCTGTACAAAACTGTAAATGATGAATGGGATGTCTTTGGGATAGACAATGACATTTGCTTCCTATCCTCCCATTTATGCTCCTACCATTTGTGAGAAAGCCACATGCTACTATTACACACATGTCCTGTTTTTCCATGTTTGTTTACATGAAATGCTAAAAACCTATAAGAGATAAGCTAAGAAGCTATATGTTATGTTTCTTGTTTCTATCCACCATTTCCACCCCCTTGCCTTACCATCACCATGAAGAGGGCCCTCTCTCTCTCTCTCTCTCTCTCTCTCATCATCTTCTCTTTCCCATGCTTGCTAGTATTCATTTTCCTCTAGTCACGTGATGGGCCATATGACTACATGAGACCTTCCAATCTACAATCACTTCTAGTGCTACCTCTTCCCCACTCACAAATACTTTATCACAAATTATATAGGAAAAATTATAAATATGTGGAACAGTGCAGAAATTATTGTAGAGATGAATTTTTTGATGGTTTAATTCCGACACACAATGAGAATTTATACCATGTACATGGAGAATTTGTACAATATATCTAATAAAATTATATCATCATAAAAATATAAATAATTTTTCACTATCTCACTATTTGTAACTTTTCCGGGACAATTTAACCAAAAAAAAAAAACACAATATTGATACATAGAATTTGCTTTTTATTAAATTATAAAAAATGATTTGAATTAAACTCAAGGGTAGGGATGTGCGCAATCCCGTTCAATCAACTGAAATCGCATCGATCCGTACCGATCTATCCGTTAACCACAGTTTAAATTTTAAAATTTACAATCTGCTTTCAAAACTACTCCGCTCCGCTATAGTTAATACATATATATTTTTTAATATATAATAAATATCAAAGTAAAAATGAGTGTGAGATAAATTTAATATGTGAAATTTATTACAAATTAATAGTTATATATATGAAAAACATTATATAAATTAATGTGTTATATAGATGAAAAATGTTATGCAAATTAGTGTTATATATAATGGAAAGGCTTGATAATTAGTTAGAATATTCTTTAATCTGCCAATCTATCTAAAATCGCTCAAAATATTATGCAAATTAGTAGTTATATATATGAAAAATATTATATAAAATTAATTTGTGTTATATATATGAAAAATATTATGCAAATTAGTATTATATATTATGGAAGGCTTGATAATTGGTTAGAATATTCTTCAATCCACCAATCTGTCCAAAACTGCTCAAACTGCAATTTGTCAATCTGTTAATCCGTTAATCCGCTATTCGATTTATAATTTTACTCTCAAACTATCTAAATCACACCGCATACACCCTACACCGGAGAGACTTCCACTCGTAACAATATAAAAATAATAATAAAAATCATCCCTATGTCAATGATTTGAAATTTGCCTAATAGTTTAGGGTCATATTTGTTTAGTTTTTTTGGGAAGGGAGATTAGACTAAGGCCAAGTTTGGCATATCTCAAATAATCCATCTTTTTATTTTTTTATCTTTTTTTTTTATCACATCACCTCTTTACTTTTCTGCACATCTTTTTATAAAAAGACAAAAAGTGCACTTATTTAGGTCATCCCAAACAACCCCTAATAATCTGTGGAACTCACTTAAAGAGTGTTTAGTTAGAAACATGAGTGAGGGGATTAAATATCATGTTGGACTAGTATTCCTCCCATATGATAGGACTAACAAAGTCACAGGAAGGTTTGGATTAAAAATTGAGTGAAGGAATTAGTGAAATTTTAAATGATTTTTAAGCAAAAATTATATTTTTTAGAATAAAAATAATAATTATAATATTAAAAAAAATACTAAAATTTTAAAAATATTAATTTTATATATTAATACTATCTATAGTATTACTAATCCAGTAATGTACAAACAAACACTCTTTATCCTACATCTCTAATCTAATATCACCACACTAATATTCTCCTCATTCAATTTCACCGTACTCTTAGGTCATCTTTGATTCACAAGACTAATAATGAAGGCATTAATAAGCCTATCAAATTAGTGTGGTATTCACTATCTAATTTGATTAGTAAGATAAATTATCCCATTGTCCATTGTTTGATTTGCATTGGATTAGAAAGAGTCTTTTTATTTTATTTCCCAACTCATGAAATATAATCTCACCCCTACCCCATTACTAATAATCCTACAAATTTGTTGGATTAATTATCTATTAGATTAATAATTCTGAAACAAAATTTCAAAACAAACACAGGATCATTGGGCCCACAGATTAATAATCTCAATCTCATACTCTAATCCTGTTAATCAAACATACTCTTAATTCCCTCCATCCTAAGGAGCCAAACAAACATGGCCTATAGAAGAAATTATAAATTGGTCGGAAATAGAAAAAGTTGTCATTTGGCAATCGACTTTTTTAATTGATTTTTTTACTATAGTGTGGGACTAAAAAATTTGTTGGCGTTGACTCTTTTTACTTTTATAATTTTTATGAGAAAAAAAATTGAAATGGTTATATTTTAAATTTGACATTTTATCTTAATAACATTTTAATCTATTTTATCTTTTAATAACTAATTTAGCCCCAAATGTTTTGCCAAACAAAGCCAATAATTGCAAAATTTGGAGGTGCTAGACTATTGTAAGTGAGAAGAGTGTTCAATGCTATTATTTCTACTTGTATTAGAGTACAAACTCACTTACACCTTTTATAATTTTAAAATTATTTTCTCCACTTCCCTCTAGTTTGCAATTAGCCCAACACTTTGGGTTGGTTTGAAATGTTAATTAGGTTTTTAATTTTTTAACTTTTTAACTATTTTAGTTTAAAATTAAACAGTCTCGTTTGGAATGATTTTTTTAAATTTTTTGACTTTTATGAGAGAAAAAATAAAATTATTATGGCTTAAATGTGATATTTTGTCTTGTTGATTTTTTAATATATTTTACTTTTTGTGATTAAAGTAACCAACAAAACCTAATAGCTCTTTACTTCAAACAAGTGTTTTATATACTTACATATATGTGGGTAAGATAACATAGAACTTATATATAGAAAATATATCACTAGAAGGATAAATATTTATATGTAACGCTGGCATATCTAAAAAAATGTTGACGTTCTCACCAGAGGCTGAACCAGTAAATTTTATTAGGAAGTTGATAGTGTTGGCGAAATTAGACTAAAACAAACCATGTACAAAATTTGATGGTATTGTAGAACTTTCGTATTGAAAATAACAATAAAAAAGGTAGATTATACTGACTTCGCTTGAAATTTGAAGAAAACAAAATAAGTTCCATAGTTTAGACATAATTACATTAAATAGTATTGAGATTTTAATTTATATGACACTTGACTTCCTTTTCATCAATAATTTTTTAATTGTAAGAATGAAAAATAATAATTTTGTCATCTCTTTTACAAGAAAATATATATTTTAGGATTTTTTTTTTTTTTTTTTTTTGGTGGTAGTTTTCCACCATTTGCATCAGTTTCGATCTATTTAATCTTATTAAAACATAAGTCAATATAATCATATCAAGACTAGTATTGTGAGCCTTATTATATTTTTTCCAAACTCTAGGGAGTTTAGTGTAATTTGCCCAAATACAAATATGGTGATAATAATACAATCTAGAAAGAATAAAGTGACATGGGTAAACCCATAAAAGATATGGCCCACCACTTAAGGCTCAATTCATGATTCAAATACTAAAGTCCAACACACCCAAAACCTAATCTTACACCAAGCACCAATGACATCTAAACACTTGGCAAGTAAAGAGCCAGCCATATCAGCAGACAAAGATCCTGCAAAGTTATTGCATCACACATCAGCCATTAATGAGCTTCCCTGCAGCATTTATTACGATAACCCTTCACGTCGGAACATGACAGCCTCATCATGAACAAGGCAAGCTAGAACATAGACTTTCGGCCAACATGACAGCCCAGAGTGGATAAGGAAATGATGAGCAAAGGATATAAGCAGACTCCTAAGACAAAGAAAAGATTTCTTTGTGAGTTCGACACACAGGCAGCAATTTGGGAAGCGTAAATCAGTCTAACCCGTCCCATCTAGAGCATGCAGTATCATCATAAAGCATCACGACCAAAACTGAAATTGCTAATGTACGAGTATTTCTCAATATGAGGAGCCATGAGAAAAGAGATGATAAATAAAGTTATTATTTAGGAGAAATTTATGATAAAAATCTAGGGAGTAATACAATTAATACACAAGTTCAAGTTTAAGAAGATTGAGATCAAGACAACTCTATCTCTAATCTCATTGAAATTTTTATTGGGGGCAACTTTTTTTTTAATTTATTATTTTTTTTACTAAATCTCTTGAAACTTGTCATTATATTATATCACCATCTTTGAGTCTCAGATATGTGAATATTATATAATATTGTTTATTTTGAGACTTTCTATAGAAATATGAAAAATCGATTAAAAAAAAAATCATATGGTAAAAAAATTCATTTTTTTTACTTGCTTACATGCATATATGCACCACTCAATTCTTTAGTTGGAAATATTTAGAAAACCATATGATAAACATGTGAGGCTTTGCAGCTGGCTACAAATTTTTTTTTTTTAATGTCACACTCATATATCACGCCATAAATACTCATGAATTCCACACATTAGGCCTAACACAAATATGAAAACTCATAAACAATAGAAATGAGTTATGAAGGAAAAGGAGATGATAAAGAGAGGTATAAGCATTTTACCAAAAAGAAGCAATGACTGTAGCCTGTAGGGTCATTGCAAATAGAAAGAGAAAGTGAGAGTCCATTCAAGGTTAATAGTGATAGAAAATGGCTTTTGAAAAAGAAATGAGAAGGGTTTTGGAAATTAGTTTCTAGCCTTCGTCACCTCCAACCACCCACCGACAGTGAAAGTCACCAAAATGACGCCTTTTAACTCAAACACTAGCTTGTATTGGTAGAGCCAGTGTAAGCCGAGGAGCAGCATCTGCTCCCCTCAACTTTTTATAATTACTATTTAGTCTAAGATTTTTAAAATATTATTTAATTTGTTCTCTCTAAAATTATATATGTGTTTGTTTGTAAGTCTATCTCTTTTATTTTATTTTTTTCAATAAAACCCTACAATTTATGCATTCTTATTTATTTTGATAACGAAATTACATTAAAAAAAAGTAAAATGTCTATGTTAATTAGTCATTTTTTATGCATGAACTCTAATAAAGTTCTTTATTTTATCTAGTCATTTTAAAAACTACTACTATTTTTTTTTTTTTTTTTTTTAAAAAAAATTTGCATTCTCCAATGAGAAAGGGAAAGAGAGAAAGATAGAGAAAGAATAAATTATTATTTTTATATTTAGCCAAGTAGTTCTCTAAATGGAACTAGTCAAGAAGATGAGAAGTAAAATAGCTAGCATAATGGCTAGCTTGTTGGAAAAGCATAAAAAAATTATTAAAATGTCTATTTAACTAGCCTGTTAAAGATGCATTTACTCAATAGTTGTCTTAATTATTGGATCTTGGCTGACTTTTAATAGATTTCTTTTGTATCAAAAGCTCTACTTCTAGTTTGGCTTGCTACAATGGACTTTAAATTGCATTATCTTTGTCAACAACTTTGTATCGCATTGGGTTTATTCTATCTTTTGATGAATATCAATTCTTGTTAAACTTCTTTTATGTGCATTTTATTGACATCTCCGATTTTTATTTTCATATTCATAGCCTCAGAATTCTCTAAACTTGAATGTTTACAAAGGTGTATTTTTCTTATACGTATGATATTAAAATATTAAAAATTGATTTGTATGCTTTGTAATTTACCCTAATAGTGCCACCCAACCAAAATGTTGGCTTCACCACTGCAACCCTACCCTGAAAGGGGTCCTTGTTAGGGTAATGGGACCCTGAGAATTTAGCAATGTGCTCATGAGACCACCCTACCTTGTATATAAACATGCTGGCAATTGCACAGGCTTGGGCCAGCTTTCATTAAGCCCATTTCATGGTTGGAATGATGCGCACATACCCTAGTGGGCAATGCACAGCCCCACTGTGGCAACAGAATGGGCAAACTTGGTTGTGGTTTGAACCGACATCGATAGGGACAACTCTAAATGGCACCTTTGGCTAAGTTAAGTTGGGCCATGGAAGGTCTGCTCACTCTGATGGGGGCTCTACTTGAATGACAGACAGGGAAGTAAGAACACTGGCAAGTGGGTATGTGTGTACGAGCGCAAGCGCCGGCACTTAATGGTCATGTGAAATTCACATCATTTGAATGAGAAATTTCACATTATGAAGCATACTAGTGCAATGGAATACAATTGAGTAGTGTGTTTTTGGTAGTTATAGAGCATTTAGAGCCATGTCAGGCCTGTTAGATTGTGCAATTGGAACGACTAGGAGAGTCCCACTGTGACTAGAAAATTTCCATCACAACTTTTGTCACTCCTTTTAACATTTTTTCAATCATTAGAAGTAAAATCAATTACCTGAAGTATTGAGGTGGCATAACTTTCTCTTGTGTAAAAGAGATGGTTTTTTGTTGGTGCATACAGCACTCTTGGGTGGCGATTAACGGTTTGTGTTGGAAGAAAACAAGCCCATATACAAGTTTTTGGCTCGGATTCTGAACTTTTTGTCAATGTACTTGATTAGAATCATTCTGGATGTGGCTGAAGAGCTCATGGCAAATGGCAATTTAAAAGCAACCACATGTAGAGTAGAAAATGATGTTGAAAATTGAAATGCAGACCGAAAAAGACCAATGTGGTTAGTTTTGATTGCATCTGGTTTTGTGGACCTCATGTTAACGACCAATCAAATTGAGAGTTGGTTTTTGTGAGGCCCACAATCAAAAATCACATTGATTGTTTCGGTCTGCAACTCAGGTCTCAGGAGCAGAGATCCAGATAGATGGCCAATAGATAGGCATTAGACTTTTGACTCCTTTCCATGGAGATTAATATTCCAGTTGGTCTTGGAGGGCTCATCTCATCATACAAGAGAAAGTGGCCACTGCAGAATTCCTTGTTACCCACAACTTTGGGCCAGCATTTTATGATTCCAGACCTCACATGTTTTCAAAATTGTGATCCAAACATGTTTTCAATAGTTGCAGACTGACATGTAAAGTTGTAATCGAATCATGAATAGTTTAAAGCTTGCTTAATACTTAATTGAACTTAATTTTTTTTGTTACTGAACAAACTTTACTTAAAATTTATTTTTCAAGTATTCAAGCTAAGCTTGAGGAAATCCAAGCTCAACTTGAATAGACTTATGAACATAATTGTTAATACATGTTTTATTTCTCTTTTGATATTTATGCAAGTTTATATATTTTGATTAATGAAATTTTTCAATATATTTTGATTACAATCTTCAGTTCACTTCCTTTTCTTTTCTTTGCTGCTGCTCTTTCTGTTTTTTTTCTTTTTTTTTTTTTTCGCTTTAAGCTTATGGTCAACTTTAGCTTGTTTATGTAATCAACTTGACTCAAGTCTTGTTTGAATTTCTCAAATATTTGAGAAGTTCAACTCGAACTTGAGCTCAATTAATTCTTCAAGCACGATTTGAACTCAACTTGAACTCAAGCTAAACTAATTTTCAACGAGCAAAGTTCAAACAATCAAAACTCAACTCGACTTAACCCATTTGCAATCCTACTAACATGCACCAAATATCTATATAGCATGACCCATAGGCCCTAACCTAATTTGGGATGACTATCCATCTGAACACTTGGCCTCACTTGCCTCGCACAAGGCCACTAAAGAGGCCATCACATCCGAGTACAACTCCAAATGAGACAGCGACATTAATGAGAAGATTATAAGCAAACTATAAATAACGCTCATATATGTAAATTAGCAATAAAAGAAAAATAAAACAAATAACAAAAATATATTTGATATATTGTGAGTGTTTGAGAAGTTGCTATTTTAATAAATTATTTTAATTTTTCACTATTTTAATAGGCTAAAATTTTTGTATTTGAAAAGACATTTAAAATTTTTTTGTAATTAGATGTGATGTTTGTGAAGAAAAAAAAATGAAATAATTATGAATTTAATGTAATATTTTGCCTTATTAACTATTTTAACCTATTTTATGTTTATGTAGATTTTAGCTTAAAATAGGCTAAAATAACCCTCGCCAAACACCCCCATTATTAAAAGTAAGTTTAAGTGTCCTTTTCACGAGTTTGAAGAGAAGCATATTAAAGCTGATCTTTGGCCTTAACTTGAGCTTAAACAAAACATTTTTGTTTAGCAAACAAACTTGTAAATCAGTTAAACTCAAACTATTCGTCAAATAAACCCTAATAATTGCTGAATACATACTGGACTTCAGAGAATTGAAAGTAAGCTAAAAAAAAAACAGTGGAACTAGACTCCAGCATTGTCAAACACAAATGCCCAGCCCAAGGCCTCAGTATTCACCATGATCAATCCCCAAAAAATTGGAGCTCAAGGCAAAAGTATAACATTTCTAACCGACTAGAGGTAACAATCACTGACATGGAAAGTTCTCAGACACAACTCCAGTTTGCTTAAGTTCGCTGTTAAACCATCCTTGTAAAAATGGCCTCTCAGATCATTACCAATAGATCACTTATAAATTATATCAAACAGACGATCCACAAATGGATTTCTCACACAGAGAAGGGTGATTCAAGAATTTGGGCTGCAACCATCGTTATCACCTCAACGCGAGAAGGGAAAAATGTATGAAGCAAACACTTAGAAGTGACTCGAAACATCCATATGGCAGCCTAAAGAATTCTACCACAAAGCACAACCACAACCAGACTTGAAACAATGGCTGATGAGTAACTAAAATGGTCTCTTATCCGCGATACATTCACCTCTCATACACAAATCCTTCGATAGTGTTGAAAATTTCAGAAAATAACTCATATTAACTAAAGGAGCACGAAAAAGGATAGCAAAAAGCCAAAGCCATGAACATAAGCCCTCTTACTCAAATGCATCGTCATCATCGTCAGGAAGGGGCTGGCTAGCCGCTGCAGCAAGCTCAGCTTCGTGCCTGTAAAGAATACCAAAGGGATAAGAAACACCACAAATTGATTATTAACAGCAACAATAAGTGAATTACTCTATGTCCTAGATTAATTCTGGTTAATTGTGCACAACTCACAAATTTTCATTCCTGGACCCTAATGCCCCCCACAAGTTAAAAATTTAAGTACCGTGAACCACCACCACCACCACCACCACCAAAAAAAAAAAAATTTGAGAAATTTTTGTTTTTTGTATTTTTTAATCTTTAGTGGATTTTTTTTCATTTTTTAATCAAATTTTTTTTATGTTTAAATGCACCTAATCTAGATGCACCTAAAAAGTAAATTTTTTGTGAAGAAATGTTTTTTTTTTTTTTGTCTTCAGTGAACTTTTTTCAAAGTTCTTCACAAATATTTATTTGGGCTAATTACATCAATGGTCCTCCTACTTTTCTCAAAGTTTCAGTTTGGCCCTTGTACTTTGAATTTTGTCAATTGGGTCATTATACTTTCTATCTTGTTCCGCTTTGGTCCTTTTTGCTTTACAATCTTGACCCTAAGATTTTATTTATTATATTTGCTTTATAAATTTTTCTCAAGTTTTGTTTGTTATATTATAAAAATACCTTTTTATTTTATTTTTTATCACACTATTTTTTCATTTTTCTAATGTATTAATTCAAAAGGCTCCTTTGGAGAGTTCCCCTGCAAGGATAAAGATAATTATTTGTGATGTTTTCTTGCTTATTTTCTACAATAGCTAATAGCTTATCTTTATCTAATAGTAGATGTCGAATTTCGTGTATAATTTCTAGTTGATTTTTCTTAAGTTCTTTTAATAACTTGATTATAGTATTGTTTTTGTTCAATTATTATTTGTAGTGTAGTACTATTATTTAAATTATCTTATTCGACTTCTTCAATATATCTAATGCTCATATATTTACATTGGCAAGTCTGAAAAACCAGGTTCTGATACCAATTCTAAACACACAATTTTACAGGGATTTTATAATTATACTAATAGAGAAATAGGGCCTTATAGTAATTAATAGAACTTCTGGATTTATAGTTTATTTCTATATTTCCTTCAAGGATAAATTGATTTGGAATTGAATCTTGAAGGACTTAATTGACACAATTAGAGCTATAGGGACTAAAATGAAACAGGTGTCAAACTTGAAGGACTATGGCTATAATTCACCCTATTTATTTTGAGTTGCATCTAAATTGGGTGCATCTAAAGATTTTGTTTTTGAAAATAGACTAAAATTTAATAATAATAATAATAATAATAATAATAAAGAAAAACAAAAAAAAATCTCAAAAAACAGTTTTCAAATTATAAACCAAACTAGGTTGTTTTTCAAGAATGCATTCTAATTATTTTCTTCTTTTTAATTTTCTGAGTGGCACCTGGAATGGAATACATAAACTCAATAGAAAAACTTTTAGTGAAAGTAACAAATTAACACATTTTATAATGAAAAGCCTTACTGTTGCTGTGCAGCCAAGTCAATCTGCACTTCAGGAGGAGCAAGTGCGGGAGACTCCACAAAATGAAGATTGGGGTCCCTGATATTGATAAAGCAATTATCAAATTTTGGCATAGTCCACACACTCCACCAGTATAAATAAACAAAAAATAAAAATAACAAATAATGTGCTATTCCATTACCCTGCAAGCTTCCTGGCAAGGTACAAGAAAGGTTTTTCAAAGTTATAGTTACTCTTAGCAGAGATTTCATAGTACTGCAAATTCTTCTTCCTGTGGAATGTAACCTGCTTTGCCTTGACCTGCCTGTTCTTCACATCAACCTTGTTTCCACAAAGAACAATGGGTATATTCTCACAGACCCTACAATTGCCCCAGAAAACTAAGTCAAAACTTGGACAAGTTGAATACCATAAGGAGTGATCAGCAACACACGCACCCACACACAACATAAAATAATTTTCAAAAATTTGTTAAATGCACCTGCACAAATCTCGGTGCCAGGTGGGAACATTCTTGTATGTCAACCGAGCAGTAACATCAAACATGATGACTGCACATTGCCCATGAATGCTGTAAATAGAAACGGAAAATTCCAGAGCAAATTAGAATTGATAATAAAGGTGGCCTCAAATGCCAATTACCACAAAACTGACCTTGATAAAATTCAGAATATTGCAATGGATCTAAATTCTATAGAATAATAATATTAGAGAAATTATATTCACTCTCCCCCATTAGCCTCTCACACTCCCGTTGTGAAAGGCTAAAAGAAAAGTGTGAAAATCATTTCACAAATATTATCCAAAGAAAAAATAATAAATTTTACAAATTACAAGTATTTCCAAGTAAATCAACCCATAGAAAATGATACAGCTCCATTTCTTTTACCAAATTGAAAATCAAAATATAATACAATACACCACAAAAGATCTTCCAAAAGTTATCAGCAAATGCAAATCCTTACAACTAAACATGGAAATATTCTTCTAAATCAAACTATATAGGAAAGCAAGTTATAAATCTTTTTTTTGGGTGAATAAAAGTTATCTCTTGTTCTCACTTTCTTCCAGCCACTGTCTCATCACCATGGAAACTATAGTCCATTCTTCAGTTAAATTCATAATAGCCTCCAAAGATGGATACACCCAAAAAGATTAGCATAGCTTCTATTAAACTAATAAACTAATGACCATTTGAATTTCAAATTTTGCAACATCATATCAAAATATCAAGTAAAATCCAAGAACAACACTTTACCAAGCATGACCAACGTAAAGTTCCTATGGTTACAGTGCCATTATGCTGTAGTATTCCTATCAAAATGTCAAACAATATTATCATATATATCAACTGATGTATCAAGACGTCAGCCTATTTCGACATGTTGATATCAGTAGTACAATGTTGGCCAACTTTGTCACAAAATGCTTGAAACTGCTGGTAAAACTTTCCACCAAGAATAATAATCCAACACCAGCATTACCAAATTACTCATTAGATCATACAAAATATTTCCTGTTACCAACAAAATTTGCAAACTAAAGCAACTCCAGCTTTTCTATTCATGTTGATTGGAACATTAGAGTAAGGTATTCTAAATATGAAATTTACTCACTGTGCCTAAAAAAAAATTATCCAACGGCAGCATAACCAATGTCACCAAATAACTATTCATGTAAAAATATAATTAAAATGTGTATATACGTAATATGCACTCCCATTTACTCAATCAAAGAAAGTATCAGTTCCTTATTGAAGTTTTAATCATGTTATAAATCAATCCCACTCCCCCTCTTCCCTACAGCTGGTTCAAACCCATGACTACTCCTACCAAACAGCAGCATAATTGCAGAGTTTAATTGTCCCAACAAAATCACATGTCAGCATTCAAATATTTTATTGTGATGTTGAAAACAACTGCATGAAAGCTATAACAGTCAACATATCTTACCATCAAGCAATTGGATCCAACAACATCATGTTGAATTCTCCTGGTTAAATGAATTTTGAAAAAGACCCGTGCACATATCCATAAGCAACAGTTAAGTGAAACAGAAAGCTGTCTAGATTTGGAAATAGTAACTACTGATGTGCAAGCACTTACTAGTAACCATCTCTAAGACCACCGAATTTCTCTTGCCCAGCGGTATCCCAGCAATAAAATCGGATTTTCCCACAGTTTGTGAAGAAGTCCAAAGGGTGAACTTCGACACCAATGGTTGCTGTTTAAAACAAAAACAATAATTATCAAATAAACATGCATGCATGGTACTGAAAATAATCTGAACTTAGTTAAAGAAGAAATTATCATGTCACTGTAATTCTTCTCCTCCACATACAAAAATACAATCAAGTAGAAGAAATTAAATTAAACAATCAAACCCAAGAAAGATCAGGTTTTCACTGATACACTTACGTTCGTACTTCTTCTCAAATTCACCAGTGAGATGCCTCTTCACAAAAGTTGTTTTCCCTGCATCATTCAAACATATTAAGCAACAAGAACCAAAATTCATCAAGCAACCTACTGTTCAACTTCATGCACGTGAAATAGTTCAAATCAAACCTTTCTTTGAAAAACTAAGGATGTGCTTGGCTTCAATATAGAAAACTGTTTTCTCTAGTGTTCTTCCTAACAGGAAAAAAAATAAGCAACACAAACAGAACTCATTTGGCAAACTGTTTTCAGGATTTTTCTTTTCTTTTCTTTTCTTTTCTGAAACACCCATTTTAGGAAACAATAGTATATTGCTTTCCAAATTCTGAAAAAATGGATTCATAAAAACTAAAAAAACATATGAAAACAAGGGTATGCTTGAAATTCTCATTCTCTTATTTTTTGGAAACATGAATAACAAAAATGACAAATGGAAACAAAAACAGTGAAAACGAAACCAAACAATCCCTAAACATACTTTTGGATTCACTTCAGCTCTGAGGGGAAAAAATGAGCTAAAGAATCACAATACGCTCATCTTTCCTCAGTGCCAAACAATTCTTATATCCTCAAGCTTGACAGACATTTAAAGAAACAAATTTTTCGACATTACAGAACCAAAAAAAAAAATTTAATTAATCAAAAAAAATTTTAAAAAGTAAAAGTAAAAAAATAAATACCAGTTCCTCCATCACCAACAATGACAAGCTTGAAGCTCGGGTAATCAACAGTCTGTTGGTTCGGCAAAGCCTGCAAGCACGAAAAACTACAAAATCAGCGGCTCAAATATAAACCCACAACTCCATTCTTAATAAAAGTCTTGAAATGATTTTAAAATTTATTTTTTTTTAAAGTGTAATTTTTTACATGAAAATGAACAGATCGTGATCCATTGAGAGCAGGAATTGTAAGTTGAAAACCCTAGAGTCTAACTAAACCTAAATCAAACAATGACGAAATCGAAGAGATCGGAGAGGAGAATAGAATAGAAAGAAGAAAGCTTTACCATTGGATTTGAATATTCTGATACAGTAGCTTGGTGTGTTGGAGACAGGGAGAGAGAGAGAGAGAGAGAGGAGAGGCGGCGAGGTGTTGAGCGACAGTTTATATAGCGAAGGGTGACCGACTCTCTTTGTCCGTCAGATTCTTTGTGGGCGCCTGCCTGTTTTATTTCAAATATAGTAATTTTTTTAATTTATTTATTAATTTTTTTCAAAAATAATAATTTATTTTAAAAAATAATTTGTTCAAAAAAAATTTTATTTTTATTTTTATGACAAACTAATTTTAATTTTTCTCAACAAAATCGAAAATAAATTTTCAAAACACAATTTGTATTTTTATTGTCATTTTATATACAGAAATGCTAGACTCAAAAAAATTATATGTAATATTTATATGGGTGTGAGTCTAGACTCATATAACTATTGTATAAAATTTTTAAGATGTTTTTCAAAAATTTCTAATATTGCTCTTTTATATAATATAAACAATGAGAAGTACTGAAAATAAAAATAAAATTACTAATAATTTTAAAATCAAAACAATTAAAATTACTAAGTAGAAAGAAAAATATTGAATGGCCAATTAAACCAATCAAAATAGATTTAAAAAATGAAAAATTACCCAAAAATCTCATTTGGGAAAATGTTGCTCCATTTAGTCTTGGAAGTTTTCTTTCAAACCAATTAGTCCTTTTTATTTATGGAATATTATGGAGTTTACTTGTTTATCCTTAAGTGTGATTTTGGTTGTGATTTTTTCCTAATGTTTGGGTGAGTTGGTTATGGTATGGTGTTAATTTTTCAAATTTTTGTGGAGGATTGCGTAGAGTGATTTGTGGGGTTAGTGATGTTTAGCCATTTGATGTGGGGGGCTGATGTGGAATCGTGATGTTGTTGTTGGTTGTTATTTTTTATTTTTTTATTTTTTGACTGATATTTGGATGAGTTTATTAAGGTATGATGTAATGTGTCTAATTTTTATTGTTCGGGTTGCGTAAAGTGATTTTTGGAGTTGATGTTATTGCTTTCATGCCACACTACATGTAGAATACTTTCCAATGTGGATGTGAATGTAATCACACACAGCCAAACATGAACGTAATACACACTTCAGATTAATAATAAACTGGACAATTAAAAAAAAAACACCAACACATTAACACTATCACCCACACACGACCCACTAAATACATGAACATACGTGGTGTAAATGTTATTGCAAAACCCACTAACAGTAATGATAGAAATCCTCACAAAACACAACCCCCAAAATGATCTGAACCATTCATGTTACTATCAGACACAACTCCCAAAAAAAATTCAAACACATCAATAGCTAATACATTAGTGGGGGTCATGGGAGTCCTCTTTTGTGGGGGGTCCCAAACATTTTCCAACCCACTAAATACATGAACACTAATTCCATTTTGTGGTGTCATGTGTTTAGTGGGTCATGAGTGTTCCATATGTAGTACGATGTTACTGCCAACTTTTACTAATAGCTACATTGAGCAAATGTTATTACAAAATATTTTAATAAATCAAACATTATACGGTTGTAATCATATTGCATGGATATCATACATTGCAACAGTGTGACACCTACCAACTGTACAACATATATACGCTACTTTCAAACGTTCAACTCAACTAACCACACTAATATTCTATAAGCCTAAGGTAAATAATTTCGTCACCCATCCAATGATTGTTGCCTACACGTCACATGACCCATACGACATTGTAATTACACATACGCAATTCCGGCAACATCAAAATACGCCACTATCACCCCCTCCCCATGCACCCCACTTTCATACCACAGTCACGTTCAAAACACACATACAAAATGGAAATGCAAATCACAATATTAACAACATAATTACGTTAGCGGTCGTACCGACCAAATTGGAATGTTGTGTTCTACCCATTAACGTCACACACACAAAAGAATACAAACATCACATTAAATGTGCACACTCACACACCAATCAACATACACCTAACATACCCAATTTGGTTAACTACACCTATGAACACTATTACAAAAACAAAAAAACTCCCATAGTCAAACAAAGAATCTTCAACTCCTGTTACATTACGTGTTTCTCCGACCAGCAACATATGCATATATGTTGCCCATAGACGACATCACAAAAGGAAATACAATGCACAACAACACAATCTTCAAACCAATACATACATCAGCAATCCAATAAATTAAAAAAACACCAATACATTAACACAAACACGCGCATTTTCACCAATCCATACACAAAAAACCAAGGGAAAATTATGCAAATAGTCTCTATAGTTTATACGATGTGTTAATTTGGTCCCTATAATTTCAATTTGCTCGATTTTGCCCCTTAATTTAACGGATTGTGTCATTTTAGTCTAATAAATAATGGTTGCTAAGTTAATTTAATGGGAAGTCAAACAATGTATCAATTTTGTCCCTCTATTTTTCACAATGTGTCAATTTAGTCCCTATCAAAATCGAGAAAATTGAAACTATAGGGACCAAATTGACACATCGTGTAAAGTACAGAGACCAAATTGACACATTATTTGACCTTTCGTTAAATTAACTTAACAACCGTTATTTGTTGAACTAAAATAACACAATATGTTAAATTAATGGGTAAAATCGAGCAAATTGAAACTACAGGGACCAAATTGACACATCGTGTAAACTACATAGACTATTTGCATAATTTACCCATAAACCAATACATACATCAAAAAACCATATACTACACACTTGTCGTCATGTGTTCCCACAACAATCTCCGGCGTTAATATTGTGCAGATGTTGTATTCACCGCTAATGAATGGATGACATGGTTATCACACCCAACGTCACGAACATCGCAAAGTATTACTATAAAGGGGGTTTTGGGAGGTACGCTAATGTTAATTTGCGAGATTGACATCAACATTACCAAACCGAACACGAATCCCAAAAATCACGTCAGTGAATCGCTGCAACATCAAAATCAAAATCCAAAACCTTTCATTTTTATTGTCATAGCTCCGATCACGCAGGAGGGACAACCACAAAACACTACTTTTCGTTGTTGTTGGAACAATCTTCTGTGTAAATAAAATAAACTGAAAATAATTCAAACAAAATAAAATAAACTTATAGAAATTGTTTTGTTGAACGGAATCAATAATTAAAGACCAAGTCGAGTGTGTGACACTCTGTCCTTAAGACAGATTCGCCCCGCTACGGTGCTTACGGTTGAGTGGCATCTATCTCCCAGGATACAATGATCTTCACAAACTTGTAGTAGCACTCCACACAAATTTGTACGGCGAACTAAAACTGCGTTCTTATACTCTCTTTATTTTAATTTTAAAACTAGAATGTAGAGAAATGCAAACAAAAATAGTTTGGACAGCAAATAGAAAGTTGGAGACTGAATTTTTCGGATCCCAACATTGCTGGAATGAATTGTATTTATAGGCAAACAAAATGATCCAACATGTACAAAACATGTAATGAACAGGTGTAGTATGGACTGAACAGGTGCACCACTAATTCAAACATTTGATTTGACTGTTCCAACTTGGAACATATTTTCCAAATTAATTGAAAATAGTACCGTTGGAGCTGTTGGTGGAATAGTCAAACCTGATGGAACTTAATTTATTTAAACTATTGAAATATATATATATATTAAACTATTTAAATATATATATATTAAACTATTTGAATATATATATAACTATTTGAATAGTTTAATCATTTTTAGGAAACCACTTAAGGAAATCAAAAAATAAATTTAGAATTAAATTAAATTCCCACAATAATTTTTATTGAAAAAATTCAAATGAATTTTATCTAAAAAATTAATGTTAGACTCGAAAACAATGTCAACTTCCCATTCACTCATAAATGGTTTTGACGTTCCGTCTTCATCGTGTGACTTGCCACGCAGCAAAGAACACTTCACCTCTTCGGACCCACCCCAAAATACGTTCGGGGCCCACTCAATTTTGGGCTCAAAAATATGCCTATATTATACCATTTTTTTCCAACAATCCCCCACATGAATAGAATTTGACGGAGAGAAAATACAACAACATGATCTAAATACAGAGAGTACAGAAACTGGAAATATTCTGCAAAGGATAGGTAGCTTTTGGTTTTGAACCTTCCCTTGTGAGACACTATCGGATTTACTAGCTAACCAGTGAACATGATGTCTTGAACTGTTCAGCCGTTTGTGTAAACCAAGACAATAGAACTCACACAGTATATCTCCAGACACAGTTTAGTTTTCACTATTGTGTTCATTTTGGCCCTGAACAACCTGGTCTTTCATGAGTGCTCTAAAGACTTGTAGCCCTTCACAAATCTTATAGAACCGGCCCAGTTCATACTCACATAGGTGATTCTTATGAAGAGTATCCTGTCATACTCCACTAGGTATACCTAGATATAAGAATCATTAAAATTTTACTTAACCTCAAACGCTGCAGACATCACTATTTCATCAAAGAAATGGGTAAGAGTTAGACTCTCCAGTGATCCTTCTGAGTCATTCACAACTCGGTTGTCCCTTTGAACCTAAATCTTGGGATCTCCAGTCAACTAGGTTGGGTTGCCGTTGTGGTAACTCTTATTTAATAGGCTTAAGTATCATTCCCCTCGATGAATTCTCAACTAACTCTCTTGCTAACCCTTTGGTTAGTGGATCCGCTATATTGTCTTTAGACTTAACATATTCTATGGAAATAATTCCATTAGAGAGTAGTTGTTTCACGGTGTTATGTCGACGACGAATGTGTCGTGACTTACCGTTATACATATGACTCTGTGCTCTACCTATAGCTGATTGACTATCATAATGTATGCATATAGCAGGCACCGGCTTTGGCCATATTGGAATGTCTTCAAGGAAGTGGCGAAGCCATTCTACCTCTTCCCCTGTTTTGTCTAAAGCTATGAATTCTGATTCCATAGTAGACCTAGCAATACAAGTCTGTTTGGAAGATTTCCAAGATACAGCCGCCCCACCAAGAGTAAAGACATACCCACTGGTGGACTTCGAGTCTCTAGTATCTGATATCTAATTTGCATCACAGTAACCTTCAAATACTGCTGGATATCTAGTATAATTCAGCCCAATGTTACGAGTAAATCAGAGATATCTAAGAACCTTTATAATTGCTTTCCACTGTTCTACTCCCGAATTACTCGTATATCTACTTAATTTACTGTCATGACCCGAACCCGCCCCCGTGGGTTAAGGACATAACCGGCCAGTAATCATGGGATTACCTACGGCCTCAAACCCATCCAAATGTATTTTAACAGAGTTAATGGAGGCTAACGGAAGCAATTTTAAAAACTTTGTCCTTAGAGCTGTGCTTACATGGCACACCAAAGCAAACCATGTATACATACATTAATAACTCACAACAGAAATACAGTGACATAAGTTCTGTACAAACAGGATCATCCAAAACTAAGTCAACCTGTGAAACTATATACAAACATATACAAAGACTTCGCCAATATGACAATATAAAACAAAATGACAAAAAGGCGAAGGCAAGTCTCATGCGTGAGACACATGGGTTGACTCTTCAAAAACCCGGTTGTTCCATATAGACTTCACTGGGGCTGGGTCTGGACCTCTCTTGGCTCACCTACAAACACATGAATGAGCGTGAGCGAAAGCCTAGTGAATAATATCAAATAAAGAAAATACGTTGGAACATTATACATCAGATGGCCCTGGGCCCAATTCATTCATGTCAAACTGGCTTTTGGCCTTTTTAGACTTTCTTATCAAACTGACCTTTTGCCCCTTTTAAACTTTCATATCGAACTGGCATTTAGGCCTTTCAAACTTTCATATCAAACTTAAGCCTTTCGAACTTTGATATCAACTGGCTTTTAAGCCTTTCAAACTTTCATATCAAACTGGCTTTTAAGCCTTTCAAACTTTTCATATCAAACTAGCCATTTAGGCCTTTCGAACTTTCATATCAAACTGTCCATCATTCAAATTAGTGAACTTTACCAAACTTACATAGAAGTAAGCAATTGGACAACAACATATTCCAGTTATTACTCACAGTGATCGGCTTGTGGAGTTGCCCTGGAGCTTGACCCTACATATCACATAACACATATGGGTCACAAATAATTCAATCCGTTGTTTAATTCACATATTCCTCTTTAGGCTTCATTCTTATCTCTTTAATTCAATTACAATGCGCAATGTATGCCTAAGAGTGCTCAGAAATGAAAAGGGAACGGAAAACAGAACACTGAATGCATTTTCAAAATTTCAGAAAACAAGGTCCCCGCTCGAGTGTGGACTTCCCCGCTCGAGCGGACCCTTAAGGCCTGCAAAAGTACTGGTTAGGTCAAATTTACGTTCGATCGTCCACTCCGGCGCTCGAGCGGAAGGCCTCTCAACATGGCTCCCCGCTCGAGCGAACGTTATGTCTGCAAAAAGTATTGGATGCATCATTTTTACGCTCGAGCGTGAACTCGGACGCTCGAGCGGAAGTTCATCCCACATCAATCCCCACTCGAGCGTGAACTTCCTCGCTCAAGCGGACACCAAGCCTGCAAGAAAATACTGGGAGCTCGAAATCTCTGCTCGAGCGGCGGTTCTCCCGCTCAAGCGGACATCAAAATTCTGGGTTTTCTAGATTGTGTTCTTGAGCTCCAATTCAACTTTCTACCCACCCTTTCTTGCATATAACAGCTCAAACTTCAAATATTCATGTACACACATGCTACAAACATCAAATTGCAACATTTAGAAGCTTAATTCCATAAATCAAACACATGCATGGCTCATTTTCCACCAAATTCTTTATCAACATAATAATTTCATGCATTTAACACTTATACCTTTTTGAATGGCACATGCATGTGGCTTATTACTCTCATTCTCAACTTAGATGATACAAATGGTGATCATAACATGAGCTCTAACCAAAACTCTACATGAATCATGTATTTCAAGCTCAAACATGCAAATTTAAAACAATTTCTTACATGCATGCACATATTGGCCCTCAATTCAACAAAACCAAATCAACTACATCATGCTCAAACAAATTCATATTCTTGACCTTTTTTTTTTTTTTCCAAGTTGAATTCACAAAATCACAACTTAACATTCATGAATCCACTTACCTAGAGGCTCAATTCTTCACAAATTATGGTCAAATCTAGAATTGGTCTTCAAATTATCAAGCTTCAAAATCAAACTCACAATCTCCTTTCCTCTCTCTCTCTAGCCGACCTCTTCCTCTCTCCTTAGAGTTGAAATCAGCCCAAAATGTATCAAAGGGGAAGAATTGAGGGTATGGTGCCTCTCCAACAAAACCCACTAATTCCACTATAATATTAATAAAGTAATTGGGCACCAATTTAACAATTTAATCAACTTAATTTGATTCGAATCAATTTTCAATTGAATTTCACTGTAGACTCTAAAAATTACGCTACTTACAATGGCGTAATCAATTTCGGGTTCTGTGGCCGATAAGGCCTTCAATTTAATTTCCAAAGCAGATAATCAAACAAATATTCCTACAGTGAACAGATAGAAATTCAAAACCACATATTTTCACACAATAGCATGCAAAATTATATTAAACACATAATCATACTCATATTAAGGACCAATTAACATATTACGGAACAGGGGTATTGTCATGACCCGCTCCCCGTACCCAAGGGTTAAGTATCGTGATGGCCAGTAACCGAGGTTACCTCCGGCCAAATCATAAACAAATCAATAAACGCAAGCGGAAGAAATATTTGAGTAAGGGTACCAAAATAATTATTGGAGCTTCTATTTTTATATTAGATTTAAGGCTTGGCCAGCAAGCATACGCGACACGTAGCCACACACGTGGCCTCTCCCCAGATTCGATAATCATTATATAGATTCAATCTTATCCTAAGTAAATATTTAAGATAATTACCTTTTGACCTAATATTTTAATATAATTATATAAATAATTTAATTCTTAAGTAAATTACATTTTATCATATACCAACATAAAATTAATTATTTATTTTAATACCACACTCATTATTATTATTATTATTATTATTATCTATATTAATATTATTTATATTTTGACCCCTAAACTTTTAATAATTATATTATTTTACAAAATTACGCATAATAATATATAATAAATTATATATTTTCTAACTGAGATTAAATAATATTAATATAAATTCTACAGAATAATTAAAAATATGGGTTGTTACAGGTATCACATTTACTTACTACATAAGCTATATCCGGGTGAGTGTAGTTCATCAAGTACATTAAGCTTCCAATAATTTGGGCACACTCTAATTGAGAAATACTTTTCTGTACATTCTTAGAAAGATACAAATTAACATCTACAGGTGTTCTAGCAAGATGATCATCGTCTTTGCTGAATTTGTCAAGTATTTTCTCAATGTAATGAGATTGTGACAAAGCATATCCTTCTGATGTTTTGGTAATTTTCATACCAAGAATTACATCAGCAATGCCCATGTCTTTCGTGTCAAAATGTTTATTCAACATTTTCTTGGTAATTTTAATCATATCATTATTACTACCTATGATGAGCATATCATCTACATAAAGACATACAATGACATAACATTTGTCTGTGTTTTTAATATAAACACATTTGTCACACTCATTAATTTTAAATCCATTTGACATCATTGCTTTGTCAAATTTCTCAAACCATTGCTTTGGCGCTTGTTTTAAACCATATAATGATTTAACCAATTTACACACTTTCTTTTCTTTCCCTAGAACAAAAAACCCTTCTGGTTGTTCCATGTAAATTTCTTCCTCTAACTCACCATTTAAGAAAGCGGTTTTTACATCCATTTGATGAATTTCTAAATTGTATAAAGATGCAATGGAAATTAGCATTCTAATGGATGTTATTCTAGTAACCGGTGAATATGTGTTAAAGTAATCAATACCTTCTTTTTGTCTAAAATCTTTGACCACAAGTCTTGCCTTGTATTTTTCAATTGATCCATCTGCTTTCATTTTCCTTTTGAAAATCCCCTTATACCCAAGAGGTTTACAACCTGGTGGCAAATCCACCAATTCCCAAGTGTGATTTTGCAAGATAGATTCAACTTCACTATTGACAGCTTTTTTCCATAAAGGAGCTTCAGGACTGGACATAGCCTCTTTAAAAGTTAAAGGCTCATTTTCTAACAAAAATGTTAGGAAATCTGGACCAAAAGATTTTGAGGTTCTAGCACGTTTACTACGCCTAGGTTCCTCTTCCTCATTTTGATCTAACTCTTGTTCTTGATCATGTTCTTAATCCTTACTAGTAATAGCATCATGAGATCTTTTATTGTTACTAGTTTCCTGTCCAGTCTTATTTGGAAATACATGTTCAAAGAATGATGCATTCCGAGACTCAATAATAGTATTTACATACATTTCAGAATGTTCTGATTTATGAATCAAAAACCGATATGCACTACTATTCTTGGCATAACCAATGAAAATGCAATCAATGGTCTTCGGACCTATCTTAGTCTTTTTAGGACTAGGAATAGCCACTTTTGCCAAACACCCCTATACTTTTAAGTATTTGTAAAATGGTACTCTTCCATGCCACAATTCATAAGGTGTTTGATTCACTTTCTTTCGAGGTACTTTATTAAGTATATAATTAGCAAAAAGTATTGCTTCCCTCCACAAGTTCTGAGGTAATCCAGAACTTATTAACATGGCATTCATCATTTCTTTTAAAGTCCTATTTTTCTTTTCAGCAATTCCATTTTGCTGAGGTGAGTAAGGTGCGGTGGTTTGATGAATTATTCCATGTTCTTTACAAAACTCACCAAAAGGTGATTCATATTCACCACCTCTATCACTTCTAAGTTTCTTGATTTTCTTACCAAGTTGATTTTCAACTTCATTCTTATATTGAATGAAAGCTTCCAAAACTTCATCCTTGGTTCGAATTAAATAAACATAACTATATCTAGTATGGTCATCTATAAAAGTGATAAAATATTTTTTCCCACCCCTAGTTTGAATTGATTTAAAATCACAAATGTCACTATGAATTAATTCAAGTGATTCTGTACTTCTTTCAATTGAATGAAAATGAGTTTTAGATAATTTTGCCTCAACACAAATTTCACATTTATGATTTGAATCAATGTCAAATTTAGGTAAACATTCCATATTAATTAATCTACGCAAAGATCCATAATTAACATGTCTTAGTCTACCATGCCATAAATTTGAAGACTCAAGCAAGTAAAAAGAAGATGTAGTATTATTAATAACTGAGGGTACAACGGTCATTACATTTAACTTGAAAAGGCCATCAGACATGTAACCTTTTCCTACATACATCTCATTCTTAGTAAGTACAAATTTATCACTCTCAAATACTAGCCTAAACCCATTCTTACTCAACAGAGATCCAGAAACAAGATTCTTGTGAATATCCGGTACATGCAGTACATTGTTGAGAGTGACTTCCTTTCCAGATATCATCTTGAGTATAATCTTCCCTTATCCTTCAACTTTGGAAGTTGAGGAGTTGCCCATAAAGAGTTGTTTACCATTGTCCACTGTAGAATAAGATGTGAACATCTTTTTGTCGGTACAAATATGGTGAGTAGCACCAGTGTCCACCCACCATTCTTTAGGATTTCCGACAAGATTTACCTCGGAAACAACTGCAAAAAGATTGATGTCATCGACACCATTGGAAATATTGTCCACTTCGGTCATATGGGCTTGAGCAGCCTTCTTGTTTGTTCTTCTTTTGTTTTTGCCTTTGCTACGGCAATCTTTGGCCCGATGTCCCTCTTTGTCACAGATGTAACATTTGCCATTAAACTTGTACTTTTTATTTTCCCTCCATTTAGAGCCTTGTGATGAACTTTCTCCAGAAGACTTTCGTTTCTTGGTTTTTGAAGCATGTTCCACCACATTTGCCTTAGACTCCATAGGAAGCTTACCAGCCCGCTTTTCAGAATTGCGGTTGTCCTCCTCAATCCTCAAACGCACAATTAATTCGTCCGTAGAAATTTCTTTGCGCTTGTGTTTGAGGTAGTTCTTGAATTCCTTCCAGCCTTTTGGTAATTTTTCAATTAAGGCTGCAACTTGGAAGGATTCACTGAGAGACATGCCTTCTGCGTAAATGTCATGCAGAATGAGTAGGAAATCTTGAGCTTGGCTGATCACAGTTTTTGAATCAATCATTACAAAATCCAAGAATCTGCTAACCACAAATTTCTTTGAGCCGGCATCTTCTATTTTGTATTTTTTCTCCAACGATTCCCAAAGTTCCTTTACTGTCTTGCTTGGACTGTAAACGTTGTATAATGTATTGTCAAGTCCGTTCAAGACGTAATTCCGGTAAAGGAAATCGGCATGTTTTCAGGCATCAACCGCAGCAACCACTTGCCGGTCGGTTTCATCCTCTTTCAGGATAGGAGCATCTTCACGGAGGAAACGAGCCAGGTTCAGAGTTGTAAGATAGAACAACATTTTCTGTTCCCATCTTTTAAAGTGAGTTCCTGAGAACTTCTTTGGCTTCTCTCCATGATTTATTGGTACTGTCACCACAGGAGAGGGGTTTGGTGCAATTACAGCCACCACAGTAGTACTTGTTTGGGCATTTGTTTCAGTAGCCATCAATTCTAATATATAAAACAAAATTATAATTAGAATTTACACTACACAGAATATTAAACCAAATTCACAGAATTAAATTCTGTAAAAATAAAAGAAACAAGAATGTAACTTTTATTTTTCAATTAATTTGGAAATAAAATAAAATTTTATTTAACTAAATTAATTCCACACAAGAAATTAAATTCTGTAAAATAAAAGAAATAAGAATATAACTTTTATTTTTCAATTAATTTGGAAATAAAATAAAATTTTATTTAACCAAATTAATGTCACACAGAAAATTAAATTCTGTAAAAATAAAAGAAATAAGAAAATAACTTTTATTTTTTTTCAATTAATTTGGAAATAAAATAAAATTTTATTTAACCAAATTAATGTCACACAGAAAATTAAATTCTGTAAAAATAGAAGAAATAAGAAAATAACTTTTATTTTTTTTCAATTAATTTGGAAATAAAATAAAATTTTATTTAACCAAATTAATTTCACACAGAAAATTAATTTCTGTAACACTTCAATAATTAAAATACTAAATCAGAATTTTAAGTAATGAACACTCAGAAAATAATTTCTAAAACCCAAAATTAATTTCTGAACAAATTTCACAAAAATATATTCTGAATTGTTAATGACACCAATATCGTACTACTAGTTGTCAAAGAAAATAGACAGTATATTACTATTATCTGTCAAATAGCATATAATCACTATTTGTTTTTCCAACCAGAATATTATTTTGAAAATTCACAGAAAATAATTTTCTGAAAAGAAGAAAGAAAAAAGGAAACAAACGAAAAAAATTCTGTAAAACAGAATAAATTCGGTTCTGTCTTAAGATTGTTGGAACAATCTTCTGTGTAAATAAAATAAACTGAAAATAATTCAAACAAAATAAAATAAACTTACAGAAATTATTTTGTTGAACCGAATCAATAATTAAAGACCAAGTCGAGTGTGTGACATTCTGTCCTTAAGACAGATTCGCCCCGCTACGGTGCTTACGGTTGAGTGGCATCTATCTCCCAGGATACAATGATCTTCACAAACTTGTAGTAGCACTCCACACAAATTTGTACGGCGAACTAAAACTGTGTTCTTATACTCTCTTTATTTTAATTCTAAAACTAGAATGTACAGAAATGCAAACAAAAATAGTTTGGACAACAAATAGAAAGTTGGAGACTGAATTTTTCGGATCCCAACATTGCTGGAATGAATTGTATTTATAGGCAAACAAAATGATCTGAACAGGTACAAAACATGTAATGAACAAGTGTAGTATGGACTGAACAGGTGCACCACTAATTCAAACATTTGATTTGACCGTTCCAACTTGGAACATATTTTCCAAATTAATTGAAAATAGTACTGTTGGAGCCGTTGGTGGAATAGTCAAACCTAATGGAACTTAATTTATTTAAACTATTGAAATATATATATATATTAAACTATTTAAATATATATATATATGAAACTATTTGAATATATATATATAACTATTTGAATAGTTTAATCATTTTTAGGAATCCACTTAAGGAAATCAAAAAATAAATTTAGAATTAAATTAAATTCCCACAATAATTTTTATTGAAAAAATTCAAATAAATTTTATCTAAAAAATTAATGTTAGACTCGAAAACGATGTCAACTTCTCATTCACTCATAAATGGTTTTAACGTTCCGTCTTCACCGTGTAACTTGCCACGCGGCAAAGAACACTTCACTTCTTCGGATCCGCCCCAAAATACGTTCTGGACCCACTCAATTTTGGGATAAAAAATATGCCTATATTAAACCATTTTTTTTCCAACAGTTGGACACTTTAATAATTTTAACATCTACACAAACCTATATTTACCCTCATTATTTCAAATCTACATGCATAAATCTTGGGCTATGAAGTCTTTAACATTGAAATAGGACCTATCAGTCTTTAAAAAAAACATAAGACTAATTGGTTTAACATTTTTAAATTTGGAATTTAATGGTGCTTTATCCTTAAAAAAATGGTAAAATAAATTAAAAAAAATTCAAATGATAATCATCATAGTGTGGATGTGGGTGAGTAAATTTCAACATGGCACGTGGGCTAGGTTTGGACTGAACTTATACTATGGGGTTATTTGGGATGACCTAAATAAGTGTATTTTTTGTCTTTTTATGAAAAGATGTGCAGAAAAGTAGAGAGATGATATGATGGAAAAAAGATAAAAAGCTAAAAAGTGTATACTTATTTAGGATAGCCAAACTTGACCTATATAATAATTTTTAAATTTAAGATTGGATCAATATTTTATTCTTATACTTGTTAAAAAAATAAATTAAAAAAATTAAGTCGGTTCGTAGCTTAATTATTATTTATTATAGTTAATTTTTATATTTGTAAATAAAAAATATAATTAATTTAATGATTTGATCGCCTAAATTAATAGTTTAAATTTTAGAATTACTTTTTACATGATTAATGATACATAATTTATGTTTATAAGAAAATGAAATCAATTATAATATATATATATATTGTATAATATAATTTGTAGACAAGTTAGGGTGGGTTGGACTTGAAGGACTAATCTTCAACCTAACTTATATTATAATCAAATTAAAAAAAATTACTCAAACCAGCCTTTTATGAATCTAAATAATAATTTCAAACTCTATAAATTATTATAAAGTTTGAGAGGGCTCAATGCAACCAACGAATCATGTCTTACTGGTAGCGGTCCATCCAATTCAGCTCAACATTTTTAAGATTTGCAAAAGATTAATTTGCCCATAAGATTGGGCTAGACTAAAATTTTATCGGTGGTATTATATGCACTAATTAGTGTACCAATACTAATTATAGTATTATTATCGGAATAATACTATATGTACCAATTAGTGTACTAACTAGTGTCTAGTTAGTACACTAATTGGTGCATATAGCACCACCGTTATTATTGACACCATTTATTAATTACATTACAAATACCAAAAACCTTTTAAATTTTGCCACATTATCAATTAGTACACTAGTTAGTACACTAATTGGTGCATATAGTATTATTCAAATTTTATACTCATTTAATATTGGAGCATTTAACCCATGTGTTTAATTCATGAATTTATACTTCATTAAGTTCTAACAAAGATTTTTTAGACCTTCAAACCCCATTAAATTTTTAATAGTCGAAATTACTTTTCAAATAATGATTGCTCATCATTTATGATTATCTATAAAAGAACATGATGATTTGACATTTTTCTTGATTTTTAAAATTTTAAAATATCAATTTTCAAATTGAAAAAACTAAATAAAAAAATTATGTGCCAAAAAAAAAAAACAACTAATGTTTTTTTTTTTTTTTTGAAAAAACTGAATTATTTTTTTTGTGCAAAACTAAAATTTTTGTGCCTATAAAGGTGCATGATGTTGGAACATTGATATGCAAAACTAGGAAAAAAAAAATAAAATGAAAAAACTGATAATTATTAGTTTTAAAAATGAAAAAAAAAATGTTAATATTTTTGATTTTATTGAATAGTTGAATCAGACCAATCAGCAGAAGGGTAAAAATGTTTAATTTCATGCTCTACTTTTTTTTTTATCAGTTAGTAAAACAATTATCTAGAACATTACTATGCAAAATTGATAATATTCTTAATTTTAAAAATTGGAAAAAACAGATCATATTCTCAATTTTATTAAATATGATTTATTAGTTTAAAAAGTCTTAGGACCTGAATTACCATAATATTTGTAAATATGATTTTTGGGTAATTAACTCTTTAATATTTGGATGGATTGAGGTAAAGAATTATAACTCAGCCCAACTCATCTATTTATAAAATATTAATTATAAATTAATATTTTTCTTGTTATAAAATAAAGTAGAAAAAATATATAAGACAAAAAAAATAAATACATTTTTATAAGGTTTAAATTAAAATATTTGTCAAAAATCATATTTATTTTATCATTTAATTTTGTTAACGTTTCAAATTTAATAAATAAATGAATCTAGCTAATTTATCATCATTAAGACAAAACAAAACAAAAAAATTTTAAATTAATAACTCATACCTATTGTGTTAAGTTGGCAGATTTAAAATTTGAATTTCTTTTAATGTTGAATTTGAAATGACCAAGGCTCAAATTGGATTGGATAAAATTTGGAATGACAATTATTCTCTCATTACATAGTATAAATATCAACAGACCCACTAATACATCCATAAACGGTTTGGAAATATGTTATTTTAATAATATTTTGATTTTTTTTAGTCTAAAATATGAAATGATAAAAACTAATATGGTTGTTATGATTTTTTTTATTTTTTATGAAATAACGTGCAAAAGTAGAGAGAGTTTTTTTTTTTTTTATATATATATATATTTCTTAAGGCTGTGTTTAGTTCATGGATTTAAAGAGAAATTTGAAAATAGAAAGAGAAAATGTATGTGAAATGTAAAAAAAATATACATACATTTTACTAAATTTCACACATCTTTTAATTTTTTCTTTTTAAATCTATGAACCAAACACAGTCTTAGTGATTTTTTTTAACTTTTTGGTTATTATAGGGAGTAGGGGTGTGCGTGGTGTAGTTCGAGCGGTTTGAAAATAAAATTATAAATCAAAAGATAGATTGACGGATTGACAAATAATCAATTCACGATTTGGGACAGACTGACATATTGAAAAATATTTTTAAACAATTATTAAACATTTACATAATATATAACACTAATTTGAATAATATTTTTCATATATATAACATAAACTAATTTTATATAATATTTTTGATATATTTAATTATGATAAAATAAAACAATTTTAAAGACAAATTATAAATTTAAGTGTAAATTATACTTTGCACCCTTGCAATTTACACAAAATCTCACTTTAGTCCATTCACATCAAATTATAACACTTAATCCCTTACACTTTTTGTCAAGTGTCACATTGACCATTCTATTAACAGTGAGGTTAAAAGCAATTATCATTTAGGGAGTTAAGTGTCACAATTTTGATGTGTGGGTACTAAAGTGAGATTTTATGTAAAGTATGTTGGAAATGGTTTAGAAATTCCGGGTTAATAACAGAATTTTTTTCTAAGTTTGGTATATTTTTTAGGTGGGCCTCGTGCGTCGATTTTCACGGGTCAAAGTGGTAATGCGTTCTATGCCGCGTTGTGATTCATGTGGTATATTTGGTTGCTCAAAACCATTACCGAGAGAATGGGAAATTGAAGCCAAAGGATACTCCATGGAAATGGAGTTTTTGTGGAAAATCTTTAAAGGTTTGAATAAGGCTTGTTCCACATTGATTTGGTGGGAAGTTTTGAATGGGTTTATAAGGTATAGGATTGGAACTTGGTTGTGCCCCAAGGGGTATCCAAGTGTTTTAGAGAGGGATGTTATGAGTAAAATGGGCTAGACCCATTGGACCCAAAAATCACCACGCACCCGCGCCCAAGCCCAAGCCTAGCCCGCCCGACCGACCGGACGGACGGCCCAATACTTATCTTTTTGGGTCAAAAACATTTGAATTTAATTTTATTTTTTGATAAAATAAAATCCAGAATTCGAATTAATTCTGGAAATAAACTGGTCCGGTTTTACTGTACACCCAAACAAGGCCCTTCCCGTTTTTGTTATCTGTTTGAATTGTGAACCCAACAGATTCAAATTTGTTTAAATTCAAAACCAAACAGGTTTCATACCTGTTCAAATAGGTTGGTTTGCACCTGTTTAATTCAAAATCTGCAGCCACCAATCCATCTATAAATAGAACAGCCCTCATTTGGATTTTGAAACTCTAATTTTCGTCCTTCATAATTCTGCAAACATTCTCTTCATATTGCTGCATTATTTTCTTTTGTGAGAGAATATAAACACTTAGTGTGTTCGTTAGGCAAACAATTTGTAGTGCTGCTATTGTTTGTAGTTGATCATTTCATCCTGAGAGATAGACGTCCACATTCTGAAAGCACCGTGGAGAGGACGAATCTGTCTTAAGGATACAGTGTCAAACGCTGGACTTGATCAGAATTATTATTCGAACAATTAATCAAGTAAGTTGTTTAATTTATTTTCTGTTTCATATCATATTTTAATTTTGTTTTTGTAACAAAATAAAATATGTTTTTATTTATTTATTTATTTATTTCTAGTTTGATTTTTGTAATCAAACAAATTCTCTCATTTCCTTTATTTCTTTATATTCATGTTGTTGTTTAGTACACAACAGTATTTAATCTATTTAAATACAGTGAAGATTGTCCGACAATCTTAAGACATAATTTATTTTTGGTGTCTTCATTATATTTAATTTTCTGTGTTTTCAAAGTGATATTCTGGTTGGAAAATACAAATAGTATTATAAACTATTTGACAGATAGTAGTAATATATTGTTTATTTTCTTTGACAACTTGTAGTAATATACTGGTGTCATTAACAATTGCAGAATATTATTTGGTGTTATAGAAAAATTATTGTGGTATTTTATTTTTTTAGTTTTAGTAATAAGGAAAATAAAATTATTTTGTGTAATAATTTATTTTCTGGTTTAAGTAACTAGAAAATTAATTTGTGGTATTTTATTTTCTAGTTTTAGTAACAAAGAAAATAAAATTATTTTGTGTAATAATTTATTTTCTGGTTTAAGTAACTAGAAAATTAATTTGTGGTATTTTATTTTCTAGTTTTAGTAACAAAGAAAATAAAATTATATTGTATTATAATTTATTTTCTGGTTTTAGTAATTAGAAAATTAATTTGTGTTTTAATTTATTTTCTGGTTTTAGTAACCAAAAAATTAATTTGGTTTTCCGAATTAATTTCTAAGTTTTCTTTAATTAAATTTTTTGTCTCTTTTACTTTTACAAAATTAAATTCTGTATTTAAGGTATAATTAAATCTATTAATTTTGTACGTGACTTACGTTTGTGAAAAGGTATTAGTTCTTTTGACTTTATCATAGTACATGGGAGAATTTGTTTCTGGAGTAAAATATTAGTTTTACAAACTAATTTCATTTTTATTACGAAGAAACCTTTGTGGCAAGTTTAGTTACTTTATTGGTTTTTTGAATCATTTTTATTTTCTGTGTGTGAATCTGTAATTGTGAATAGTTTCTGCATATGAGTCAGAAAAATATATATATATATATATCTATATATTCACAAGAACATTTTAATGTTTATATATATAATTAGTTTATTTGTGTACAAATCAAACCGATTAAATCAAGGTATGTTTTGTCGGTTTTGAAGTTTAAAATTTAAAACGTGCTGGTTTACTTACGTTGGATTTTATTTATGGGTTGAAAATCTTTTTATCTCATGGAATCTTGCATGATTAATTTATTTTGTTAATTCATTATTTTTAGATGATGCGTTTGATATGCATGTATTGATATCAACTCAAGTTATTTCTTAAAAAATAATCTCATGTGATTTGGAATGATAATTGATATGTTCACTTTGTACATAAGCAGATTAATTTGAGTTTTTCCAAGCAATTGTTGATGGGTGCTTAATCAGCAGAGAAATTTAAACATGAAGATTTCAGTAGTTATATCGTTCCATTTAATTGGGAAGTAAATTTAAGAAATCTTTTATGTTGATTATTAGTTTGTTTTGAATTATGTGACATGAGATGTCGTTAATAATTATTTTACTTGCGTAGTAGAATTTGTTAAACCATAAACCATTTTATTAATATGGGGGTGTATCTCTTACATTAGATAAGATAATTTAATTTTCTTTTGTCACAAATATTTTTATGACAGTGACACTTATTCGTAAATGAGTTGCAAGAATGTATACAATCAAATGGATTTTTTGAATTGTTTGATTCTTAAGCAAAATTTTTATGAGGATATGATTTTGTCAAAACATTAATTCTGATTTGTGTAGTCATAATTATTTTGGTTTTTTAATGAATTTGTTTTGAAATTTATTGATTTATATTAGAAGTGATAGGGGTGGTGAATATAATGCACCTTTAAATGAATTTTGTGCACAACATGTCATTATTCATTAAACTACAGCACCCTATTCTCCTCAGGAAAATGGAATTGCTGAAAGGAAGAATAGAACCCTAAAAGAAATGATGAATAACATGTTACTAAGTTCAGGCTTACCACAGAACTTGTGGGGGGAAGCAATATTGTCTGCTAATTATGTTCTTAACAGAATACCCCATAAGAAAACCAACAGCACTCCTTATGAATTGTGGAAAGGTTGACCGCCTTCCAACAAATACTTAAAAGTGTGGGGGCGTTTGGCAAAAGTTGAAGTTCCTGTTCCGAAAAAGACTAAGATTGGACCAAAAACAGTAGATTGTGTGTTTAGTGGTTATGCTCAGAATAGTAGTGCATATCGGTTTCTGACTTATAAATCAGAAATACCTGATATAAATGTGAACACTATTATAGAGTCAAGGAATGCTGTGTTTTTTGAACATGTCTTTTCTTACAAGAAAGGACAGGAATTAAGTTCACAGAAAAGAACTTATGATTGCACACAAAATCAAGAGACTAATGACAATCAAACACAAGAGGCTAGTAATGGTTTCGACCAACAGGATTTAACTGATGATGAACCAAGACGAAGTAAGAGAGCGAGAGCATCAAAATCCTTTGGTCCAGATTTTCTGACATACCTGTTAGAAAATGAATCTCAAAGCTTTAAGGCAGCAATGACACGTCCTGAAGCACTTTTGTGGAAATAGGCTGTTAATAATGAAATTGAATCCATTATGCAAAATCATGCTTGGGAATTGGTGGATCTTCCACCAGGTTCTAAACCTCTTGGATATAAATGAATATTCAAGAGAAAAATGAAAGCAGATGATTCAATTGACAAGTATAAAGCAAGACTTGTAATTAAAGGTTACAGACAAAAGGAAGGTCTGGATTATTTTGACACATATTCTCCTGTGACAAGAATAACATCCATTCACATGCTTATTTCTATAGTAGCGTTGTTTAATTTAGAAATACATCAAATGGATGTTAAGACGGCTTTCTTAAACGGTGATCTAAATGAAGAGATCTATATGGAGTAACCCGAAGGGTTTGTAGTGTCGGGGCAAGAAAAGAAAGTTTGTCGGCTTGTAAAGTCTTTTTATGGATTAAAACAAGCGCCTAAGCAATGGCATGAAAAATTTAATCATGCAATGCTTACTAATGGGTTTAAGATAAACGAACGTGACAAATGTGTCTATGTTAAAAACACTGACCAAAGATATGTCATAGTTTGTCCTTATGTGGATGACATGCTTATCATTGGAAGCAGTCAAAACATGATCAAATCAACTAAGCAAATGCTTAAACAAAAGATTTGATATGGAGGATATGGGGGTCGCAGATGTTATATTAGGAATGAAAATTACTAAAACATCTGACAGATATACATTATCTTAATCTCATTATATTGAGAAAATTCTTGATAAATTTATTAAGGATGATTTGAATGTAGCTAGAACACCTGTAGATATCAGTCTTTATTTATCGAAAAATGAAGGTGATGCGGTGTCTCAGTTAAAATACTCCCAAATCATTGGAAGCATAATGTACCTAATGAATTGTACTCGTCCTGATGTAGCTTATGCTATTAGTGAATTGAGTAGGTACACTAGTAACCCCGGAGAAGACCTTTGGAAGGCAATCATTTGGGTTCTTAGATATCTAAGATTTACCTGTGATCATGGTTTGAACTTTACTCGATATCCAGCAGTACTTGAAGGTTATTGTGATGTCAATTGGATATCGGATACTAAAGATTTAAAATCCACTAATGGATATGTTTCTACTCTAGGAGGCGCTGCTGTTTCTTGGAAGTCCACGAAACAAACATGCATCGCATGATCCACAATAGAATCCGTGTTCATTGCTTTAGACAAAGCAGGTGAAGAAGCAGAATGGCTTCGTCACTTCTTAGAAGACATTCCAATGTGGCCAAAACCTGTGCCAGCTATTTGCATTCATTGTGATAGTCAATCTGCAATAGGCAGGGCACAGAATCATATGTATAACGGTAAGTCACGACATATTCGTCGTCGACATAATACCGTAAGGCAATTGTTGTCAAATGGAATAATATCAATAGATTATATAAAATCTAAAGAGAATATTGCGGATCCATTAACAAAAGGTTTGACAAAAGAGCTAGTGTATAGTTCATCGAAGGGGATGGGATTAAAGCCTATTACATAAGAGTCGTCATAATGGTAACCCTACTTATATGACTGGAGATCCCAAGAACTAAGTTCAAAGGGACAACTAAGTTATGTATGGCTCTCCAGAAATCACCAAGGGATTAAAATTCCCTACTCATTCCTATGGTGAGAGTGATATCTGCAACATATGTTGTCTGCAGGAGTATAAGGATAAGCTTTGCTTTTAATGATTACTTATATCTTGATTTAGGTATAAAAATCAAGACAAGTATAAAGAGATATTTACAATAAGAATCACCTATATGAGTGTTGAACTGGGGCCGGTTCTATGAGAATGAAGATGCTACATTCTCTAGAAACACTCATGAAAACCAGGAGCGTTCAAGGCCAAAATGAACATAACAGTGAGAACCACGATGTGTTAGAAGATATTTTGTGTGAAATCTATTGTCTTGCTTACACAAACGGTTGAACAATTCAAGGCATCGCGTCCATTGGTTAGCCAGTAAGTCCGATAGGTTATCACTAGGGAAGGTTTAAGGCCGAAAGCTACCTATTCTGATGCAAGATATTTTCGACTTATACTCTTTCGATAAAGTCTGCATATTGTTGCATTTCCGTTGTCATCAAATTCCATTCATGTGGGGGATTGTTGGAAATGGTTTAGAAATTCTGGGTCAATAACAGATTTTTTTCCTAAGTTTGGTATATTTTTTAGATGGGCCCCGTGCGTCGATTTTCACGGGTCAAAGTGGTAACGCGTTCTATGCCGCGTTGTGATTCATGTGGTATATTTGGTTGCTCAAAACCATTACCGAGTGAGTGGAAAATTGAAGCCAAAGTATACTCCATGGAAATGGAGTTTTGGTGGAAAATCCTTAAAGGTTTGAATAAGGTTTGTCCCACATTGATTTGGTGGGAAGTTTTGAATGGTTTATAAGGCATGGGATTGGAACTTGGGGTGTGCCCCAAGGAGTACCCAAGTGTTTTAGAGAGGGAGGTTATGGACAAAATGAGCTAGACCCATTGGACCCAAAAATCACCACACGCGCGCGCGCGCGCGCGCCGCGCCGTCTGCCCGACACCGCCGTCCGTTCGTCCGGTCAGTCGGGCGGGCTGGGCTGGGCTGGACCTGGGCTTGGGCGCGGGTGCGTGGTGTGAGGTTGGGTTGCGCTTGCCTGGCCCAATACCTATCTTTTTTGGGTAAAAAACATTTGAATTTAATTTTATTTTTTGATAAAATAAAATCCAGAATTCGAATTAATTCCGAAAATAAATTGGTCCGGTTTTACTGTACACCCAAACAGGGTCCTTCCCGTTTTTGTTATCTGTTTGAATTGTGAACCCAACAAATTCAAATCTGTTTAAATTCAAAACCAAACAGGTTTCATACCTGTTCAAATAGGTTGGTTTGCACCTGTTTAATTCAAAACCTGCAACCACCAATCCATCTATAAATAGGACAGCCCTCATTTGGATTTTGAAACTCTAATTTTTGTCCTTCATAATTCTGTAAACATTCTCTTCATATTGCTGCATTATTTTCTTTTGTGAGAGAGTATAAATACTTAGTGTGTTCGTTAGGCAAACAATTTGTAGTGCTGCTATTGTTTGTAGTTGATCATTTCATCCTAGGAGATAGACGTCCACATTCTGAAAGTACCGTGGAGAAGACGAATCTGTCTTAAGGACACAGTGTCAAACACTGGACTTGATCAGAATTATTATTCGAACAATTAATCAAGTAAGTTGTTTAATTTATTTTCTGTTTCATATCAGATTTTAATTTTGTTTTTGTAACAAAATAAAATCTGTTTTTATTTATTTATTTCTAGTTTGATTTTTGTAATCAAACAAATTCTCTCATTTTCTTTATTTCTTTATATTCTTATTGTTGTTTAGTACACAACAGTATTTAATCTATTTAAACACAGTGAAGACTGTCCAACAAAGTACAGGGGTGCATAGTGTAATTTATCCTCACATGTTCTCTCTCTCTCTCTCTCTCTCTCTCTCTCTCTCTCTCCTAATAAAAAATTAAAAAAACTATTTTAATCTTTTTCTTTTTATTTTCATAATATATATAATTTTCAATATAAAAATTTAATTTTATAAAATTAAAATTTTATTGAAAATATACCTTTAAAATGAGACTAATGTTAAATATATTTAATAAAAAATTAAAATAAATAAAAAGTAATTACTATGTTTAGTTATGTTTTGAAATTATTATTATTTAAATATAAAAAATTAATTTGATGAAATAAACACACAAAAATTATATATTTTTGAAATTCTCAAAAACAATCTTCATTCAAAAAAAATTATATGAAAACAATTTTTTTTAAAGGAAATAAAAAAACACACAAATCCAATTTGTGCATAGGTGCAAATCAAATGCATAATAGTTTTGGAAAGATAGTTAAAAACTATTTTTTAGGTTTTTTTTTGACTTTTTTTGAAAAAAAAGTGTAAAAAAATGATCACATCATCACACACAAAAGTAAAAAAAAAAAAAAAAACCAAAAAATTAACCTTTAACCATTTTCTCAAAACTCCTCTGTATTTAATTTGCACCTATGCACAAATTGGATTTGTTTGTTTTTTTTTTTATTTTCTTTAAAAAAATATATTTTCATATGATTTTTTTTTAATGAAGATTGTTTTTGATAATTCCAAAATATATGATTTTTGTGTGTTTATTTCATCAAATTAATTTTTATATTTAAAAAATAATAATTTTGAAACGTAACTAAACATAGTAATTACTTTTTATTTATTTTAATTTTTTATTGAATATATTTAATATTAGTCTCATTTTAAAGATATATTTTCAATGATATTTTAATTTTATAAAATTAAATTTTTATATTAAAAATTATACATATTATGAAAATAAAATGAAAAAGATTAAAGTAGTTTTTTTAATTTTTTATTAGGAGAGAAAGGGAGAGAACATGTGAGGGAAATTCTATTTCCACACGCCTAATTAACTCAAGGCACACACTTAATGAAATATTAATTTAATGACAATTATATCATAAATGAAAATGACTATAATAGATATTCAGTAATACCCATAATATAATATGAAAACAATTCTCTATACACATCTTTTAAGAACAAAAAAATCTCAATATACACCTTTTAATTAAAAAAAAAGAAGTAAACCCTAATTTTTTCATTATTATCATTTTGCTTGAACAAACAATCCAATTGAAAACCTTACACCATTTTGTTCAGTAACGAATAACACGATAAGAAATGCAAATTTTGATTTGGAGCCCATATAATTGAGGGCTCGATTCTGCTGTCACCAATTTGCAGCGATCCATGCCAAGATGCAAAAGTGCATGGGATAAACCAAATATTGGCACTTATACCCACCTAGCCTCAGTACTATTATTGAATCCTCACAGTATTCTTGGTAATGTAGAGAGTAAAGATGACATTCGTATAAGCTTCCAGATTTTGGAAGTCCCAAATCGTCACTCACAAGATCAAAATCAAAGGTTTTATGTCGATAGAGGGCACGTAGATCCGAAAATGATAAATACAATAACAAAATGATAAATGTAATAAAAAAAATGAAAAGATTTCTTACCTTCAACACTATTTTAGAGGATTTACAATGGTCTTCAATGGAGATGTTTTATGCAAGTCTTCAATGGAGTGGGTGGGTCAATATGGAAGTAGGGTCAATCAAAAGTATGTGGAAAGAGAATTAGCGGTGTGTGTACAATAGTTATAAATGAATGGTGTAATTGTAATTTTAAATGTCTGGATTGAAAAAATTAATTGATAATCAAATTAATAAGTATGTGTATTGAGAAAAGATGTGCCTTGAGCTAATTGGAGGTGTGAAAATAGAATTTCCCAACATGTGAGGGTAAATTACACTATGCATCCCTGTACTTTACACAAAATTCCACTTTAGTCCTTACACATCAAAATTGTGACACTTAACCCCCCTAAAGGGTAACTTCTGTTAGCCTCAATGTGATACTTGACCAAAAGTGCAGGGGGTTAAGTGTCACAATTTGATGTGTAGGGACTAAAATGAGATTTTGTATAAAGTGCCGAGGCACAAAGTATAACTTATCTTAAATTTAAAATTTTAATTTATAACACAGCGTAGTAATACGAATGATTACGATTTTAAGAGACTGGGCAATAGCCCCTATAGATGGTATTGAGAAAAGAACAATACTAAAAACTTTAAATATTTTACTAAATATTTTATCAAATATTTTATATAAATATAAAATCCACACTCTATAAATCTCATATAAATCTCACATCCATAAAATGTTTAATAAAATATTTAGGATCTCACCCCTTGACCAAAAAAAAAAAAAAAAAAAAAAAACATGGGCGTAAATAGAAGGAAGAAGCGGACCATTCGATATAGAGAAGGAATCAACGAAATCATACGAGGCCTCCTTCGCGTTAGCCCAACAAAAACGACTCTTCTCTCTCTCTCTCTCTCTCATTCTCTTTTTCCGGATTTACAACTAGAATGGCGTCGCCTTCCGATCCCTCCAACCAGTAAGTTCTTTCTATATAAATCATATTGTGTTTGTAGTTTTGGTAATCAGTCTCTCTCTCTCTCTCTCTCTCTCTCTCTCTTGTTACTGAAGTTTGATGTATAAATTTATTTTCCAAGGCAGACTGCTGCTAGGAAACAAAACAAAGGACCCCCTTTGAAATTTATGTTTCCCCTAATTTATGCTCCTGTTCTTCCTCTCAGTAAGTAGTAGTTCTGGTTTTATTTTTATTTTTATTAATTTCTTTATGTTGGTTCATTGTAAATTTACTGAATTGTATGTTTCTAATAATGGGTTTGATTCATTCAGTGTTTTAATCTTTGCGTTCTCAATTTTCAGTTCGAATTCAATTGCGACATAACCCTGTTTTGAGGGACCGTTTGTTCACTGCTGTGCTTGCTGGGGCATTTGCTCATGGGTTTTACTTGATGTATCCTTTTTCGATTCAGTGTTTTTATTTTTATTTTTTATTTTTTTGGTTTTTGTTTATGCTATTCTAAAATGATATAATGTGATTAGGGTTATCTGAGACATGTTGCTAACTGGTTTCCCAAGGATCAAATTTACTGTCTGCTTATAATATTTCATAATTCATTGTTATTAAACAATAACCCATTTCAATTTTATACAGCATGATAATGCAAATATATATATTTGGGATTAAAGGATTACTTTAAGTAATTAGATGTATAGTTGTAGGATTTTAAATGTTAATTGAAGTCATAAGGTGGCAAACTAACGTTACAGATGGGGACTTTAGACTACTAAATTTAGTAGATGCGAAAAAGATTGGAATAACTTCAGAAATTTTTGAAACAAACATGTTATTCCATGTTAAAATTTCAACATACGAAAAATTGGACATAAAACAAGCGCTGAACTTTCTCTTGTTGCGGCACACATACACACACATAGACATTGGTTAGATAAAAAAAGATTCTAAAGAACCTTTCAATATTTTTGCACTTAGCTCCAAAAACCAAATGACTTCCCTATGCCCAATCTTTAGTTGAAAAAGAGAAGGTTCTAATTTTTTATAATTTCAATGAGGGGCAAAGGGATGGATGGAGAAACATCTTTTTGTCTTGGAAGGGATTTATCAGCAATGTTTTCCCCTCTTTCTTTTTTTTGGTTCCAATGATGATGGGGGCTTTAAATAATGATGGCCTGGAGGGGCTGTTTTTTTGGGGCTCTCCCAGCCACATGCCCATGAATGCCTACCTTCCCAACTTGGATAAAATTCGGATTTTTATCAAAATGCTACTTACCTTGTTAGAGACAATTCAGGTTGTGCAAATTGCTTCACAATAACATTGGTTTAGGATGCATATCTTAAACAAATATTCATCTCATATATTGTGATATGCAAAGCTAATATTTTCTCTAGTCCTCATGCTTGAGATAAGATGGATCTTCTTGTTACTCATTGAGCACTTTTTAGAGGCTCATTGCCAAAGAGAAGAAGAAGAGAGGAATTGAGTGTATTTGATTTGTCACAAATTGCTCAACGAGTGGAATCACTTGAGATTGCTAATTGTAGAATCATTCATGTGACCAAGACACTTCCTTGATTGGTCTGGAGGAATCAATCACTCTAGGAAAGAACACTTGCAACATAATTTTTTGGATATCAACAACCTAATCTTATGATTCATCTTCGTATGAATTTACAAGATTACAAATGTCTCTTAAATGCTAGATTCTTGGTATTCCATGCATAACAAGCACTAAATTTATTTAAGCACTTGACAATAACCTAGAAGTCTTTAAGGAATTTTCTTGAATCTTGATAACAACTTTTATATCACTTCGATGATTCTTGAAAATCGGAAGAGCTGACTAATTAAAATGTCTTATCATTTTTATAGATTATCACTTGATGCTCCTTCATTACTAGGCTGGGTATAAAAAATTTGAATGTAATATCATTGAGAATAAATGAATTAATGTGTCAGCGTCCTGAGGAGGTTAGGGAGCAATAAGGTCGTCCCAATTGGTGGTCGGGACATTGAATGACACCCATTCCCTTCCCCTTTGGCTCTATTTGTTTTCCTCCATAGCCTATGAGATTGGATTACCTATTATATAAGTCTCACAAGAAACATGTTTGGTTTGAGAAACGACCATCATGAGACTAGGAGTCCCATGGGATTAGGAATACCCTTCAATGAGGGGAGTAGCAATCCCATGGTGGAGGTGGTATTGCAAATTCAATCCTATGGGATTGGGGGTGAAATTACTATTTTGCCCCGTACTTTACAAAAACAACCGTCACTTTCTACATAATGAGGGCTTTCGTGTAATTTCATAGATTTAATCTCAATCAATTAATATCACTATAATAGTGCACAAACAAACACAATTTACCTTACACCTCCAACCTAATGCCACTATAGTAGTAATCCCCACTCACTCAATCCCACTTTACTCATTATCTCATCCAACTTAATTCAAAAGACAAACGTTGCCTTAAAGTGTAATTTCTATATGTTGTTTTTTCTTGTATAAAAAAGAGGGGGGAGGGGGGGAGGGGTCTTGAGGAGGTTATAAAAGAGCATGAAGGAGAATTAGTGATCATAGACATTTCTAAATGTGGGTGGTGGCCAATGAGTCAGTAGAGGCCGAGGAGGAGAGAATTAAGGTGTCTTTAGTGAGAGAGAGGATGGTAGAACAGGAGATGGACCATTGCTAGAAGAGTGGAGTAAGGGATGAACTTGCTTCAACACTTGCATTGGAGTCCCCTTATATAGGATGATGGACTGTTAGAGGCTAGCTTATCCAGGACCAAGTGGCTAACTCTCCTTGATTTGACAAAATGGAGGTATCTCGCCTACCCTTATGTCATAGGATATTGATCTTGGGGTCTATGCTATGGGCAACAAAAGAGGTAGTTATGATATATTGGAGAATGTATCATAGAATGAGGTTGGTGGTAGGTATGATACACCTTACGTGGAGGGTATGTCACGACCCAAATCTGTCCCTATGGGTTTAGTATTGTAATCGGCCAGTAATCCTGGATTACCAAAGGCCTTTGAACAAATTAAACAAAATACATGGGCTAACAGAAACAAATACAAACATATAATGTCCATAGAGTTGTGCAGATATACATGGGACTGAAAATTTAAAAACTTATATTTACATATATATGATGTCATCAGAATGTCAGCCTTTTGTCATCATAGATACAGATAAACCAAAAGTTTGTCCAAACAAACAAAAGAAAATAACTTAAACTTAAACTTGCCTCATATCCACAAAACTCGACTACATGACATTTCGGAACCTCCTCGGGAGGCACACTGGTTAGCTGACTCAAATAGATCTCCAGGCAATTCTCACTGAGCCTAGTCCCGTGCCTGATCACCTACATACATAAATAATACAGTGAGCTGGAGCTTAGTGAATAACAATAGAGTAAAGGGTTTATGAATGATGTCCATCACAGATTTAGAAATCAGAGTTCATATCAGAAATAGATCTAGATTCACATGTTTGTACAGAATTCGTAAGTAGTTATATGTGGTACATCCATTAGCTATCAGATCAAATTGGTCATAAGACCTACATGCATAGTCGGTTTCGACGATCATAAAGGTCAACATCTTTGTGCACAAATAGCCATGATATTGTTACCCCCAGGCAAGGGTCAAGTGAACATAAGCCTCGGTATTGTTACCTTCGGGCAAGTGCCACATGAACATAGACCTCGGTATTGTTACCCCCGGGTAAGGGCCACATGAACATAAGCCACGGTATTGTTACCCCCGAGTGAGGGCCACATGAACATAAGTCACGGTATTGTTACCCCTAGGTGAGGGCCACGTGAACTAAGGATGCCATAAATACATTTCAGAAAAATGGACATTCATTCATGATTCATAAAATAGCATTTAAGAAAACAGATCATATCATTTTAGTCAGAAAATACTTATAATCAAACATAGCTTTATAAAATTGTACTCATGGATAGCTCTAGTAGCAGAACAGGTCACATGAACAAAATAGATTGATCAGGCGGGCAACAACACGTGGCCTACACAAACACGTAACGGATATATATTGAAACATATGCTCGGAAAACACTTAACTCATTTCTTTTTTTATCTTGGTGTGTTTCTAATCCTTATCGTCATTATTATGTTTTAATTAAGGCTTAGGAATGCCTAAGATGCAATGAGGATGCCAAAATGTAATTTGAAACACTTAGTTAAATTTGCTAAAAACAGGGTCTTCGCTTGAGCGCAACTTTGGTCCCTCGAGCGGTCTGCAAAACTTTGCAAAAGTACTAGTTGCTTGATTTTTACGCTCGACTGTCGCTCGAGCCAAAGACTGAGTAAATGTGGGTTTGCTTGAGCGCATACTTTGTTGCTCGAGCCATCGTGTAATTGTCTGCAAAACTTCTGAGAGCTCGAATTCTTCGCTCGAGTGCAAACTCCACCGCTCGAGCGAAGCTTGCGAATTCTGAAATTTCCAAATTGCATTCCCAGTTTCAAAACTTGATTTCAAAGCACTAAAACACATCCTTTTGGGCCAAAACTTGAGAAAACATTTGTAAACTCATAGGACTTCATGAATTGAAAGCCATTTCGCCAAAACATGCATAAATGGAGTGTTTAAGTACAAAACCACAATGTGCTCTCTTAATATAACAAAAATAAGCTCTTGCATGTCAGAATTTGTTGAAATCAAAACTCAAAATCCATGAATTATGCATGCATGTATGTTATGATCTTCTTTCCTACTTCTTTAGCTTAATTCTTGCATTTCGTAGCTTAACTCTCTTGAATTCATGCATTAACCAACTCAATTACAAGACTAAAGGTTTGAATTCTTACCTTAGGTGCTCAATTGTATTCTAGATGTTCGATTGGTTGAGTTTCCAAGTCAAATTCTTCAACTTCCTCTAATTCTCTACAACTCTGAAGCTTGAATTCAACCCCTCTCTCTCTCTCTCTATATATATATATATATTTGAGCTCAAGAAGATGATAGGAAATGTTTTGCTAAGCTTGCTTTCACATATTTATAGGTTGGATTAACTTAAGCTAATTAAATAGGATTAGAGCTAAGCTAGTTCACTTTAATAATCATTTTATTTTAATTATTTCGTTCCGATTTGAATTTCAATTAAATCTACCATAAAATTCTAAAAATTCAAAATAACTCATAAACGGAGTCAATTTCGCGTTCGGACACCTATAAGGCTTTTAATTCGCATAAGGTAATAGAAACATAAATAGATATTTATACGACCGACAGATATAAACACAGTTAACACATAGCATATACAATTAAGTCAAAATTTCCTCTTAATTACTTATTAGGCATTCTGAATCATAGTTTATTGGCTAATCACACACAGGTTGGGGTTGTTGCAGTCTTCTTCCCTTAATGAGTTTGGTCCTCCAAACTCGAATTACCTTTATTTTGGAAGAATATCGGATCCAGAGGGAACAAATCAGGGTATCTCTTCATCATATCTTCTTCGGTCTCCCAAGTCGCATACGCCCCTCCATGATTTTGCCAATCTACTTTCACCAATGGAATTTCTTTGTTCCTCAGTCTTTTAATTCGGCAGTTTACAATCTGAATTGGCCTTTCTTCATACGTACAATCATCCTTCTGGAGCACATGTGTTGGCTCAATAACATGATGCGGATCTCGTAAATATTCCCGAAGCATCGAAACGTGAAAAATATTATGCTGCTTCTCCATAATCGGAGGTAAAGCCACTTGATACGTCACCGGATTGATTTTCTCAATAATTTCATATGGCCCAATATACCGCGGTGCCAATTTTTCTTTAACCCCAAATCGAGTTTGTCCTTTCATTGGAGTTACTTTGATAAATACGTGATCACCGACTTCATATTCTTTGTCTCTCTCCGAACATCCGTATAACTCTTTTGATGATTTTGTGCATTTTTCAAACGTTGTTGTATCAACTTCACTTTTTCAGTCATTTCTTGCATAAGTTCCGGTCCCAATAGCGGTCTATTGCCTACTTCGGCCCAACAGATTGGAGATCGGCATTTTCTTTCGTACAAAGCCTCACGAGGAGCCATCCCGATACTTGAATGATAGTTGTTATTGTACACAAACTCGGCCACGGTAAATAAGCTTCCCAATTTCCCTGGAAATGTAAGACACATTCCGAGCATATTTTCCAAGGTCTATATTGTTCTCTCTGATTGGCCGTCTGTCTGTGGATGGTATGCATTACTTAACCTCAATTCAGTCCCCAAAGCTTGTTGCAAACTTTGCCAGAATTTTGAAGTAAACTTTGAATCTCTATCAGACACAATGGATACGGGCACACCGTGTGATCTCACAATTTCATTCACATAAATGTTGGCCAATTTATTCGCATTATAAAAAGTTTTGACAGGTAAGAAATGGGCAGATTTAGTCAAACGATCAACAATTACCCAGATAGAGTCCATACCTCTAAAAGAATGAGGTAGACCGATAATGAAGTCCATCGTAATATGCTCCAATTTCCATTCCGGTATTAGAAATGGCTGAAGTAGTCTGGCGGGTCGTTGATGTTCAGCTTTTGCCTGTTGGCACTGCAAACACTTGGCTACAAAATCAGCAACACACTTCTTCATTCCAAGCCACCAAAATTTTTGTTTCAAGTCATGGTACATCTTTGTATTCCCTAGATGCATAGCAAATTTGGAGTTATGAGCTTCAGTCATAATACGCTTTCTCAGTTCTGAACTTAGTTGCATGAAGCAGGAGCGGGAGCAGGAGCAGGAGCAGGATCGGGATCGAGATCGGGATCGGGGAATCGTAGACATTCCAAGAAGTGTTGGTAGGGAGCGTTTGTATATATATATTAAATAATATAATATATAAAAATATATTGTAAGATTATATATTTTTTTTCTCTAATGATAATGAAAATATATGTTATAAATTTTTTTTAAAAAAAAAGTACTTAAAAAATCATATGTTAAAATATTATAATTATGTACTTTTATTAGATTTTTTTCGTTTATTATAAAATATTTATATTATTTTTTTATCTATTTATGTTAAAATGTTTTTTTTAAAAATTATTTATTAAAAATTATTTGTTTTATTTATTTTCTTACAAAAATAAAATAAAAGAAGAGAGAGGGAGAGGAGAAGAAAAACAATCCCAAGCCCAACTCTCCTATTTATGATGCAAATCATCTAGCAACCCAAACAATAAATAAAACAGCTCACAAGCCCAAACAAATGTTTGTATAGGTCTCAAAAAAATCCCAAGCCAAACTCTTATATTTATAGCTCACAAGCCCAAACAAATGTTTGTATGAGTCTAAAAAAAAATCCCAAGCCCAATAAAAATTCCCAAGCCCAACTCTTATCTTTATAATTCCCAACCCTAGCAGCTGCTGCTTCTTCTTCACAGCATCTTCGCAGCCTGGTCTAACCCTAGCAGCTGTTGCTTCTTCTTCACAGCATCTTCGCAGCTTGGTCTCTCTCTCTCTCTCTCTCTCTCTCCTTCTGTGTCGCCATCGCTTCCATCTAGTTAGATCCGCAATTCTATCTCGACGGAGACGCGATTCTATCACGAATCTTGCTATGAATCGCGATTCTAGACGAGAATAGTCTCCCCTTTCGACGATTCCTGCTACTAACGTTCTGAACGATCCAATACACAAAGCCTACTCTGAAATTTCAACACATTATTTTCATGTATAAATCCCAGCCTTGGTTTTGAATTAATTTCTTCCACAATCTTCTTCAGAAACGCATCTTGTAGTTGCTTTTCTTTAACTTTTTCAAGTATAGCTGGTTGTGTAGAAATGACGGCTAGAACTCCACCCTGTTCACGCAAAACAATCTCAATTTCATTTGTTTCTAGCTCATACACCAATTCTTTCTGACCGGTAAGCAAACATGCCAAATTCCCAATGGATTTTCTACTCAAAGCATTTGTAATTGTATTTGCCTTTCTTGGATGGTACAAAATCTGCAAATCATAGTCTTTTATTAACTCAAGTCATCTTCTCTGTCTCATGTTCAATTCTTTTTGAGTAAAGAAATATTACAGGCTTTTATGATCAGTATACACTTCACAAGTCACTCCATACGGATAGCGGCGTCAGATTTTCAAAGCAAAAACCACTACTGCAAGTTCCAGATCATGGGTCGGATAATTCTTTTCATGTGGTCGGAGTTGTCGTGAAGCATATGCAATTACTTTCCCATTCTGCATTAACACACATCCCAAGCCTTTGTATGATGCATCACTGTAAATCTGAAACCCAACTGTACAATTTGGTAAAGTCAGAATTGGTGTAGTCACCAGTCTAGTCTTCAATTCTTGGAAAATGGACTCTCTTTGATCATTCCAATCAAACGGTACATTTTTCTATGTCAACTATGTCAATGACATGGCAAGTTTGGAGAAATCTTTCACAAATCTTCTGTAATAGCCAGCAAGCCCCAGAAAACTTTTAACTTCTGACACGTTTGTTGGTCTTGGCCAATTCACAATAGCTTCAATTTTTTGCGGGTCAACCAATATGCCATCCTTGTTGATTACATACCCCAGAAAGGTCACACTGTCAAGCTAGAACTCACAGTTGGAAAGTTTTGCATACAATTTCTTTTTTCTCAGAAGTTCGTAAATGGTTTTCATGATCTTCCCTGCTTTTGGAGTAAATCAGAATATCATCATTAAACACAACAACAAATTCATCAAGGAATTGCTTGAACACCCTATTCATTAGGTCCATGAATGCTGCAGGCGCATTAGTTACCCCAAAAGGCATTACAAAAAACTCATAGTGCCTATATCTTGTTCAAAATACTATTTTCTCAATGTCTTCTGTCTTAACTTTCAATTGGTGGTATCTGGATCTAAGGTCTATTTTTGAAAACACTTGGGCTCCCTGAAGTTGCTCAAACAAATTATCTATTTGGGGTAGTGGATATTTATTTTGGACAGTTACTTTATTCAATTCCCGGTAGTCTATACATAGCCTCACAGATCCATATTTCTTTTTAAAAACAACACGGGAGTACCCTAAGACGAAGTGCTCGGGCAAATGAACTTCTTATCTAACAATTCTTGAAGTTGGATTTTCAACTCCTTCAGTTCAGTTGTAGACATTCTGTATGGGGTCTTATAAATTGGCTGGGTTCCAAGTACTACTTCAATAGTGAATTCAATCTCTCTATCAATTAAGTCCCCAGGTAATTCATTAGGAAAAACATCAGGGAATTCATTGACTATTGGAATATTTTCCACACTAGTACTATCTGGAGTCACAGGCAAGACACAACACAGGTAACCCCGACAACCTTTCCTCAACAATTTATTAGCTTTCATAGAAGAAATCAAATACGCAGGGGAAACAACACCATTTCCACAAAATACAAATTCCAGTAGCCCCGGGGGTCGAAACACAACAGATTTAGCAACACAATCAATCGTAGCATGATACTTAGTCAACCAATTCATCCTCAGAATAACATCAAAATGATCTATTCCCAATGGTATCAAATCAACATATAGTAGCATATCACCAATCTTAACATCACATGCAGGATACACATAGGCACACATCATAGAATCCCCAAATGGTGTAGATACAGATAGCACATAGTTCATTTGCTCTAGTGGTCTAGTCAATTTTCGGGAAAAAACATGCGACACAAAGGAATGTGTAGAACCAGAATCTATTAATACATATGCGTTTTGAGCACAAATGGAAAGTATATCTGACACTATAGATTCGGTGTTTTGAACATCTCCTGGCACAAGTGCAAACACTCTGCCTTTCCTTGAGGTTTCCTTACCAGCATTAGTTCTCACGTTTGTTCTTGGTACAGAAATAGATTCGGCTGAACTTGCCGCAGGATGGTTGGAATTTTGGGATATGAGCAGACAATCTTTTATCATGTGGTCAGTCTTGCCATACAGGAAGCAAGCACTTGTTGATCGGTAGCAGGCACCCTTGTGTTTTCTTCCGCATTCTGAGCAAGTAACGGTTGTACCACTACTTTGACTTGAACTACTGAAGGATCTTGTATTTTGCTTCGTTGAGATGTACCAACCCTTTCTGAAATTAAATTCAGATCTTTTACCTCTCCATTCATTTGTTGGAGCTTTAGTCTATTTCATTGCTGCTAAGTTGGCTTTTGTCATTAAAGCTCGATCAAGCACATCCACATATTTAGGCAATTTTAGTACCCCAACTCAATTAAACACATCCAAATTAAGCCCTCCTTCAAATTTCCAAGCTTTCTTGTATTCGATGTCAACCATGTGAGGTGCAAATTGGGCTAACTTGGTGAACTTCGCCTCATACTCTGCCACTGACATACCCCCTTGCTTTAGCTACTCAAATTTTGACACCTTCCGGTCTCGAAAACATTGAGGGAAGTATTTTTCATAGAAGATCTCTTTGAACTGGTTCCAGGTCAAAGCCCCATTACTGTCTCGTATTAACATCCACCAACGTCAGGCTTCGTCTTTTAGAGTGTAAGTTGCCAACAAAACTTTCTAGACTTCAGAACATGGAAAGACTTCAAATAATTTTTCGGTCTCTAGCATCCATGTCTCGGCCTTTAACGGTTCAATACCACCTAGAAAAGTTGGCAGCTTCATCTTGTTGAACTTCTGGGTCAAGCTAATGATATCATTATTCATTGGTTCAAATTGTACTAGAGAAGGTGGAGGAGGCAATGGTTGCTGTCTTTGCTGTTGTCTCATTGATTCTATTAAAGCTTCAAGTATTCTTTCCATTCGGTCCATCCGTGCATTGGAGGACTCAGTCACATCATCACTTCTTGTTCTCTCCGTTGCTATAAGTAAACAGGACGATAATAAACATAGGCAAATAATCTTTTCACAGTGCCACAATGGTCATATACAGTTCAGACACGTTCATGTCATTTCACTTTTGTTCAGATATGTTCGTATATTCATTTCGTTCAGATATATTTACATGATTTTCATACACACACACATGCAGATGTAATGCCCCTAATTCTTTTCTAGGACATCCTATAGCTCATATGGACTCGTGTGTGCGATATAACACATGCTCTGATACCACTCCGTCACGACCCAAACTTGCCCCTATGGGTTTAGTGTCGTAACCGACAAGTAATCGTGGGATTATCAAAGGTCTCTGAACAAATTAAACAAAATACAGGGGCTAACGGAAACAAATACAAACATATAATATCCATAGAGCTGTGCAGACATACATGGGACCGAAAATTTAGAAACTTATATTTACATATATATGATATCATCAGAATGTTAGCCTTTCGTCATCATAGATACAGATAAACCAAAAGCTTGTCCAAACAAACAAAGAAACCAACTTAAACTTAAACTTGCATCATGTCCACAAAACTCGACCACATGACATTTCGGAACCTCCTCGAGAGGCACACTGGTTATCTGACTCAAATAGATCTCCAGCCAATCCTCACTGAGCCTGGTCCTCCGCTTGATCACCCATATACATAAATAATACAGTGAGCTGGAGCCTAGTGAATAACAACATAGTAAAGGGTTTATGAATGATGTCCATCACAGATTCAAAAATTAGAGTTCATATCAGAAACAGATCCAAATTCACATGCTTATACAGAATTCGTAAGCAGTTATATGTGGTACATCCATTAGCTATCAGATTAGATTGGTCATAAGACCCACATGCATAGTCAGTACCGACGACCATAAAAGGTCAACATCTTTGTGCGCAAATAGCCATGGTATTGTTACCCTAGGTGAGGGCCACGTGAACATAAGCCTCGGTATTGTTACCTTCGGGCAAGGGCCACATGAACATAGATCTCGGTATTGTTACCCTCGGGCGAGGGCCACATGAACATAAGCCACGGTATTATTGCGCTCGGGTGAGGGCCACGTGAACTATGGATGCCACAAATACATTTCAAAAAAATAGACATTCTTTCATGATTCATAAAATATTATTTCAGAAAACAGATCATATCATTTCAGTCAGAACAGTGTTGTCAAAGGCGCGCCTAGGCGCCAGGCGAGGCGAGGCGCAGCCGGCGCGACTTGAGGAGGCCTAGGCGAGGCGAGGTATAACAGTCGCGCGCCTTGGGTGCGCTTGGAAGAGGCGCAGAGAGGCGCAAGTCGCGCGCCTAGTCGGGCTTCTTCGGTTTGTGCTTAATTCATATCTGACGGCTGAAAATTGTGAAGCTCTTGCCTCCAACACATACGATTACAACTCAGATGCAATACAATACATCTGAAAAGAGAAGAGGACTCAAATCGAACCTGATCGAAGCCCTAATCTGTGTTCTCCTTCGACGAAGCTCCTTTGACTCCTTCCGACTGGGCTCGTCTCTCTCTCTCGAACTAGGTACTCCTCCTCCTCTTCTTCTTCTTCTTCTTTGCGAACCTCTGTCGAACCTCCTTCGACTCCTTCTTCTTCGAACCTCGATCGTTTTTTTTTTTTCTTTTTTTTTTTTCTTCTTCTGCTTCGCTCGTTGGGCTCCTCTTCTTCTTCCGACTGGGCTCGTCTCTGTCGAATCGAAGCTCTGTTTGTTTGTTTGTTTGTTTTTTTTTTTTTTCTTCCCCTCTTATTCTGCTAGTTAGCTCTGTTCTATTTTTTGTTTTTATTTTTTTACTTTGTTTTGACTCTGTCTCTGTTTAAAAAAAAAAAAAAATGACATACATGAATTAAATTAAATTAATTAATTAATTCATACATAAATAGATTATACTGAAATAAATAAATTAGATACATTACATAAATTAATTAATTAATTAATTCATACATACATTACATTCATTATGATTATACATACATTACATTACATTCATTATGATTAATATTACATACATAAATAAATAAATTAATTAATTCATACACACATAAATAAAAAAAATAGATACATTACATTCATTATGATTATACTGAAATTGATTCATCATTATACTGAAATTGTTATTTAATTTAAACATTATATTGAAATTGTTATAATCATAATAATTAATTTATGAATTAATTATTTTTATTTTTTGAATTAATTATATAATCATATAATCATAATAATTTTTATTTATGAATTAATTATTTTTTTATTTATGTATGTATGAATTAATTAATTAATTTATTTATGTATGTAATAATCATAATAATTAATTAATTTATGTATCTATTTTTTTTATTTATGTATGTATGAATTAATTAATTATACTGAAATTGATATTTAATTTAAACATTATACTGAATTTGTATGTATGAAATTGTTATTTTTTTTATTTATTTATGTAATAATCATTATACTGAAATTGTTTTTTTTTCTGTTATTTATTTTTTGTGTTGTGTAGTAAGTACTAGTATGTAAAAAATTGTCCTAGCACTATGAATGATTAGTCTATATTAATTTTTCTATTTTTTACGAAGACTGTGCGCCTTACTTCAATAAAGCCCGCGCCTCGCCTTGCGCCTAGGCCCCGAGAGACCTTCAGCGCCTTAGTGCGCCTTGAGCCTTTAAAAACACTGAGTCAGAAAATACTTATAATCAAACATAGCTTTACAGAATTGTTACTAACAGATAGCTCCAGTAGCAGAACCGGTCACATGAACAGAATAGATTGATTAGGTGGGCAACAACATGTGACCTATACAAACACGTAACGGATACACATTGAAACACACGCTCGGAAAACACTTAACTCATTTCTTTTCTATCTTGGTGTGTTTCTAATCCTTATCCTCATTATTATGTTTTAATTAAGGCTTAGGAATGCCTAAGATGCAATGAGGATGCCAAAATATAATTTGAAACACTTGCTAAAAGCAGGGTCTTCGCTTGAGCGCAACTTTGGTCGCTTGAGCGGTCTGCAAAACTCTGCAAAAGTATTGGTTGCTTATTTTATGCTCGACGGTCGCTCGAGCCAAAGACTGAGTAAACATGGGTTCGCTCGAGCGCACACTTTGTCGCTCAAGCCATCGTGTAATTATCTGCAAAACTTTTGGGAGCTCAAATTCTTCGCTTGAGCGCAAACTCCACCGCTTTAGCGAAGCCTGCGAATTCTAGAATTTTCAGATTGCACTCCCAGTTTCAAAACTTGATTTCAAAGCACCAAAACGCATACTTTCGGGCCAAAGCTTGAGAACATTTGTAAACTCATAGGACTTCATGAATTGAAAGCCGTTTCGCCAAAATCAAGCCCAAAAGCAAGTGAATTATTCAAAAGCAAACTTGACATTTTGAAAACATAACATGCAAGCAACGACTTGAAATCTTAGCTTCCAAAACATGCACAAATGGAGTGTTTTAAGTACAAAACCACAATGAACTCTCATAATATAACAAAAATAAGCTCTTGCATGTCAGAATTTGTTGAAATCAAAACATAAAATCCATGAATTATGCATGCATGTATGTTATGATCTTCTTTCCTACTTCTTTAGCTTAATTCTTGCATTTCTTAGCTTAACTCTCTTGAATTCATGCATTAACCAACTCAATTACAAGACTAAAGGTTTGAATTCTTACCTTAGGTGCTCAATTGTATTCTAGATGTTCAATTGATTGAGTTTCCAAGTCAAATTCTTCAACTTCCTTTAATTCTCTACAACTCTCAAGCTTGAATTCAACCTCTCTCTCTCTCTCTCTCTCTATATATATATATATTTGAGCTCAAGAAGATGATAGGAAATGTTTTGCTAAGCTTGCTTTCACATATTTATAGGTTGGATTAACTTAAGCTAATTAAATAGGATTAGAGCTAAGCTAGTTCACTTTAATAATCATTTTATTCTAATTATTTCATTCCGATTCGAATTTCAATTAAATCTACCATAAAATTCTAAAAATTCTAAATAAACACATAAATGGAGTTAATTTCGTGTTCGGACGCCAATAAAGCTTTCAATTCGCATAAGGTAACAGAAACATAAACAGATATTTCTACGACCGATAGATATAAACACAATTAACACATAGCATATACAATTAACTCAGAATTTTCTCTTAATTACTTATTAGGCATTCTGAATCATAGTTTATTAGCTAATCACAGGTCGGGGTTGTTACAGGGTATCACTTGTTTGTTCAACACCTTTGTTTCTTGAGAAAGGAGCAAGTCAAGTGACCTCGATAAACCCTTAACTATAGCCTCTAAACCACAATCCTCTAATGATTCTGCGCAATGTGTGCCTAGGCCTTGCTCCTAGCCTATGAAAACAAAGTGATAGCAATGGTTGTATTGATGATGAATTATATAAGACTCCGTAATAGAGGGTATAAGGCATAGGGGAGTCATGACCCAACGGAGGGGCTTTTTGGTCAAGCCAAGAGGCGGTGTCAAGCTACTCAAGCCATGTTACTATTGAGTTGGGGTAGCTAAGCAGAGATACCTTGGCTTGAACGAGTGGAATTCATGGCCACGACTTGAAATGACCTATGGGAATGAAGCATAAAGGGATCACGGTGTGGCAGAGGAGCACTTGGCCGAACTAAGGGATTGTTGGGCCATGTTGGTAGTAGGGTGGCTAAGCAAAAGTGCCTTGGCTCAGCTGAGTATTGCTTTGGACCACGACTTGGGATTCCCAATCTTTGCTTCGTCTACTATGTGCATTGGCATGTGACTAAGGCATCGAGCTTGTTAATGGGCTAGGTACCATACTCAGTGATTCATGTCCCTTGCTTAGGCTTGGGCACAACCTAATAGTTTATTTAGGAGATGTCGTGGCATTGCTGAGGGCTTGTCACATGGTCATATTTGTTAGACTGGGCTGACATGGAGCCCCCACATAATGGGATAATCCAGATACCCACACTCAAAAGGTGTTATCTTGAGCACTTGTCAGATATATGTCCAAATGTATCATATTATTACTTCAATTTCTTTTGTAGACTTTCATACACTGGGGGAACACTTGTTTCCATCACTTAAACGCAAATGAAATACATTGCAAGTTTGAAAAAAGTAATTTAGGATCCTATTTATACCTATTAATCTCTCATGCTCTAGTCTCTTTAATTTTAGGAATTCTAAAGTCCAAATTCTAAAATAGATATTTGGATATTTCTTTACATTTCTTTTTCAATATGTAGAATGAGAAAAATGATTTCTTTGCTATTTTGATAATAATAAAATGTATATATATTTTGTCATGCAAAAATGAAGAACAGTTATTTTTTAATGTATACATATGAAAAATTTACCTATTCGTGTCGTATCTTGATTTTCTATCTTGTAGTATCCTTTTTTTTTTTTTTGGCTTAATAAATAATTTTAAGAAGGTTTGCCTTGTATTTATTGAGGATTCTTTGGTAATGTCCTTTGCAAAAAGGGTTTTGGTCTTTAACGGGCGTGTTAAATTGGGCAATTAATTATGGCAAAAGGTTGGACCTGGAAGTACTGACCTTTTGGAGGGAATTTGAAGTGTTAGAAGGGGATTTTGAGAAATGTGGTGAGTGGTGCCCTCATGCTTTTGGATTTTGAGAAAAGAGTGGAACAAATGTTCCTTTGAAGAAAGTAGAGATCCTTATTCTTTTGGCTCAAAGGGGGCTCCAAGTTTTGATATAGTCTTTTGCTCATCTTTTGGGAGCTATTGCACTAGTGCATAGTTTTTGAGATCCAGCTTTTGGGTTTTTGTACAGGGTTGGTGTTTGTTTGTATGTGATCGGTAAGTTCATACTTAAGTGCTGTCCAAAGTGGGATATGGCAGTTGGCCCAGTGGTGGATGTAGCTGTCCCTTGGAACAGTAAGAAAGTTAGAGGTTTAGGGTTCGAGTCGATGGAGAATTTTTCGTTGTAGTCTAACTTACTAACTCCCTAACATCCTATCATATGGCCAAAAAAAAGAAAAAAAACAGAGAAAAAAAGTGCTCTCCAAAGTGTATGGACTCATCTTAAGTTCCATAGTAGACTACATATTATTTTGTAGATGGACTAACCGTACAGTATTTGTGCAATAAAATATTGTATATACAAGATTGTTCCAAAAAAAAAAATGAAAATCCTGTGCTTGCAAGATCAAAGATGTTAACTTTCTGTGCCGCATCTAAATATTTAAAAGTGGTTCATATACTCTTGTATTTGATTGTCCACATAATATTCTGTAATTTCCTTGATGTACATGTTCAGATCAGATCTCTATGATATCGAGAGCAAATGAACCTACAGATGGTGGCTCGAGAAAACCATGGCTTACAGTTATTCTGAAACATCTTCCAGTTTGCAGATATCATATGCGGCTTGATACTCCGGCTACAACTTGAAACGTTAAAGACATATTTGAGGGTTATAGTTTTCTCATTCCTTTTCTTGTGGGCCGATAACTATGCTTTATATTACTTAGAAATGAAATAATTACCCTATCATTAAGCTGCTTTTGCTAATTTGTTTAACTGTTTAGCTTTATTTTGGTACTATCTAAAAAAAAATAGAGCTTTATTTTGGAAAACTTATCTCTGTTTGAATTGCTGGATCAAGTAGCCACAGAATATCGATATGCTATATCATTGCCGTGTGTTCAGATATGGGGTCCAGGAGAACACACTCGTTAAAATACTTGTTTGAGGTCAACTTGATTAGAGGAATCCGTCCGCCACTAACCTACACAGCCTACCTTAACCATTGTCAAAAGTCCTTGTAAATTCCTCAAAGCTAAATTTTCATTGCTGGGTGGATGAACCTAGGAGTTTTTGTTGATAAGCCAACATAAAGTTCTTGTGCTCACATGTTTGTGTATACTTTTTCTTTCCGTGAAGTTCTTGTTCCAGACCCCATTCTTAGTCAATGGGCTGACTGATAGTTGAAGGGACAGGATCATGATTTTGACTTCTAGGAAAGCCTGTAAGTGAAGGAAGGAATTGCTATAAGTTAAGATTTCAGAGAACTTGAGCCTGCACCCAAACCGGATAAGGAACCGAAGTAAGCCCGTAGTTCAGTTTTGGTACTCCAGTTCCAGCACTTGTAGAAAGAGGTAGGTTTGTCAGTTTAGTCGCATTTTTTAAGGCTTAGGGAGAGTGTGGTGCGGTTACAAATCTCTGACTACACCATCCCAAACACCTCCTCCCCACTTATTTTCCCCTCTTTTGTTGGTCAAAGCTAATGGTTACAGGTTTATCCATCTATTTTGTAACTTCTGAGGCCTTTGTTAGCTATTTCTTGAGCATGTTTCTTCAGATAATTTTGGCTAAGCGTGAGATTTGTTCGGCAGTTTTATTTTCTTGTGAGTTTTCTCTACTATGCTGCTGCATGTCTTCTTGTACATTGATTATCCACACAAGGTAACTTTAGAAAACATGACACTGATATTAAAGGACTGGATAAACATTTATTTTCTTGTTTAGTTATTAAAATGAACATAGTGCTGCATCTATTTGCGGAATTTGTTGGTTAAACTAATGTCATTGGGTTTGTGAAGTGGGACATTTTCTTTTAGTCACCTTGTAAGATGTTGGATTATTACGACATGTTGATGTCATTCTATTGACTCGATTTGAGATTTAACCTCAATCGCACTTAAGCACCCTCTTATGACCACTTGGACCTTGTGTACCCCATTTTGTTTATTCAAAGACCTTGAACAATGGCTGTTAAGAGTAGTGGTGTTAGGGACTCTATTTGATTGCTGAACTTAATTGATCTGCAGGTAACAGGGACTGTCCCTATCACCACAAGAGCACAAGATCTTCTATTTCAAAATTATTTGTCTAAGTCTCATGTAATCACAATCATATAATTTAATTTTTAATTTTAAAACAGGATTCCACTTGGCCTACCCTTGTAGGCACGTAATATTTTCAAAAATTTTAATTATTGAATCATGTTTCAAAATTTATGTTTTAAAATTCTTACATAATTTGGTGGGGGATAATATTGAGATAGGAAGATAGGTTCTTTGATCTTCAAGCGGCCGGTGGGGTTACTTGAAAAAAAAAATATATATATATATATTGAGCATTTGAACAAACTATTATGTCTAGGAAGAAGAGCCTTATCTGATGTTAGACTTGGAAAGGAGTGACAGGAAGTCTTGGTGCCTAATAATAATTAAGGGCCTGGCTTTGGTCCAGTCCTTAATCGGACTGGACGGTGTTGTTGGGCCCGTGGGGGTTCACCACGGGTCCCGTTTTGAAAATTTGAACCGTTGAATGTGTAGAACTCGTCGAGTACTATATGCCTGTGAAAAATCACGTTGATCGGATATCGATAGCTATGTGATCAAATCAGTTTTGTATAAAAAAAAATGGACGGTGAATAAATTAACGGTTGATAAAAAACTGTTTTGATCACATAGCTATCGATATCTGATCAACGTGATTTTTCACAAGTATATAGCACTTGACGAGTTCTACACATTCAACGGTTCAGATTTTCAAAACGGGACCCGTGGTGGGCTCCCACGGGCCCAACTGCACTGTCCAGTCCGATTACGGACTGGACCAAAGCCAGAGCCATAATTAAAGTATATAAAACTCAACATAAAAAGAGAGTTGATAGGAAGTCACTTTCTAATGAATAAATCCAATATTTTTTTTAAGGATTGTCCTTTTACTGATCTTACTGCTTGTTTACCAACAGTATTAAAGAATGCAAGTGTTTTATTTAATTATATACTGTTAGGATAAGAACATGTATGTCTTTTATTGATAGTCCAAATATACTAACCATAACTTTGTCTTCAATCATATAGATACCATTTATGCATCGATGTGTTACAATAACAATGTAGCCTATGAATGGATAAAGACTTATCTCTATTATATATATATATGTTGATTTTGTTTTTTAATATTCTAAAAAAGAATAATTTAGAGAATTAATTCACTTTTTAAATTATTTGAAAAACTAACCTGTTTTTTGAAATCGCATTTTGAAAATGCGATTTTGAAATTGAAATTGCATTTTTAACATGTAATTTCACCTTGAAATCGCATGTTGAAAATGTAATATATCTTAGTGAAGTCCATGCCATCATAAATTATATTTTCAACATGCGATTTCGAGTTGAAATTACATGTTGAAAATGCAATTTCAATTAAAATTGCATTTTCAAAATTCGATTTAAAAAAGTAGGTTAGTTTTCTAAATAATTTGAAAAGTGTGTCAATTATCTAAATTGTTTTTTTTTTTTTTTAAATTGTAAAAAAAAAACTCTATATATGTCCATACAAAAAAGTACAAATTTGAAAGAAGTTAATGTGTTTTAGTAGGAATCTTAATTACTAAAATTATTCCGTAGTTCTTAAGTAGTAACTCAGTTTGTGATTTTCTTAAATCAAAAAAATCAATAATTACAAAATAAGGGAAGCTTAACTTGATCCAATTCGATTAGCTTGATGGACTAAACTTGTAGACCGAACTACAACAATCCAAAACAAGTACCCAACCACTAGGTTCACCGTTAACTCAAAAATTTGATTCGTTAACTTTTATGATATTTCTTTTATAATTATACACGTTAGTCACGAAAGGCTACCATCCATCCACAACATAATTTTTTCATCCTAAAAAATGTACCTCTCACTATCTCCAAAAAAAGTAACAAAAATAATAATATAAAAATGTTGGCGGTTTTAAATTTTTTACCAAATACTTCCATAGGTGTAGATCTTAGTACTTATGTGAGTGTTTGATAAAATTTTTTGGCCTTGTTGGTTTGATTTTGAGAGAGTAATTTTGGAGAAATTTTTTTAAAATTTTGTTTGGTTTAGTAATTTTGGAAAAAAATTTCAAAATCACTTTCTCTCTCCTATACATCAATCAATCATTTTTTCTCTCCCCTCTTTCATTCTCAATCACTTTTTTTCTTACACACATCTAGTCAACTATAACAAAATCGACCCCGCTACGTAGCTCGAAATTCTCTGGCACGAATCCGGCTCGACACCAAAACGACGTCGTTTTGGTGTCGATTTTGTTTTTTGTTTTTTTTTTGTTTTTTTCTGGTTTTTGTTTCAGTTTCAGAACGAAGAAGGAGAAGGGAGAAGAAGAGAAGGGAGGAGGAGGAGGAGGAGGAGGAGGAGGAGGGAGGGGAGGGGGCCATAAATCTGCTGGAGGAGGAGGCGGGGCGAGGCGGTGGCGGTGGTGCGACGATCGGCGAGGAGCAAAGGTGCTGCGAGACGTCGGCGGCGAGGCGACTGTCTGAGGCGACGAACGAGGCGACGAGCAGCGACGGGGCGACGAGCAGCGACGGCCGGGGTGACGACCTCTCCTCCTCTGCGACGACCTCTCCTCTCTCTTTCTCCCTCTCTCCTCCTCTTCCCCTCTCTTTCTCCCTTTCTCCCTCTCCCTTCCTCCTCTGCGACGACCTCTCCTCTCCCTTCTCCCTCTCTCTTTCTCCCTCTCTCCTCTCTCGAGCCAGTTTTCGAGCCAACTCTCTCGAGCTCTCAAACATTTCCCTAACAAAATATTAAATCATCCCAAACTTCCATACTCTAAAACTATTTTCAAAATATACAACCAAACAAATCAAAAAAGCTTCTAAATTAACTCTCTCTCTCAATTTTTTTTAAAAAAAATTTATCTCCCAAAGTGCTCATAATAATATTTATAACCATAAACTATAAATAGTGGTAACTTAAGTTGTGTTTGGATGTTAGAATTATATAAGAATTTGTGAAAAACAAATAAAAAGAAAAAGAAAAATAAATGAAATATGAGTTAAATATTTGTCAGTTACATTTTTTTTTTCTTCTTTTTTTACTTCGTAATTTTTTAAATACTTACAATTTCTCTTACAGTGCAACTTTTGTAGACTACAAAAATTTGTTACTTTCCCAGGATAGAGTGTATATAATTTGATGAATTACACTAATGGTCCTTATAGTTTGAGATTTATATTATTTCGGTTCTTAATTTTTTAATTGTGACATATTTAATCTTAAATTTTGAATATTATTTTAAATAAGGACAATTAAAGATATTATTGGATTTTTCAAGAGCAAAATCGTCAATTTGATAAAATATAAATTAATTTGACAAAAATATCAAAAAAATATTTTGCATTTTTAAAAATTATTTTTACCCAATAAAGATAAAATTATGTAAAATTGATAAATCTTTTAGACATTTATTTATTTATTTTTTTACCAAATTAATTTTTTTTATGTGTTTTGATGATCATTATGTAAAATTAATCATGCAATTTTTATTAATTTTTATCAATTTTACATAATTTTATCTTTGGTGAATAGAAATAATTTTTAAAAATTTAAAAATATTTTTTTGACATTTATTTTTGTCAAATTAGTTTATATTTTCTTAAATTGACGATTTTACCCTTGAAATTAAGTAATAGTTTCTTTAATTGTCCTTATTGGAAGATGATTCAAAATTCAGGATCAAATGTGTCACACTTGAAAAATTATAGACCAAAGTGATACAAATCCCAAATTATAGGGACTGTTAGTGTAATTTTCCATATATAATAACATTTTCCAGCTTTCTAAGGCTCCGCTTGTTTTCAAATAAAATATTTTATACAAAAAAAAAAAAAAATTCTAGTAAATTAATGTTACACATAAAAAAAAATGTCGTTATTTTTATTTTTTGGCATTTAATTGACACTTGATACAAAAATATTTTATAAAAGAGAATTTTGATTCAATAAAAATGTACTTTATGATTTTTTAGTGAGTTAAGATATTTATTTAAAAATGTTAAATGTGTTAAAAATATAGTTAGTGAGAGTCAATTTTATAATTTTTAAAGATAAGTCACTTTCAGAAAAATAATGCAAAAATATATTTTTAAAAATTATTTTACGTACTTTTTGTTCAACCAAATAACGAAAAATGAGTATATTAAAATAAACGAAACCTAATACAAAATTATTTTAAACTCTTAAGTAGGAATGTAAGAAAAATTAAAAAAATTGACCAAACCGATTGAATCCGACCCAACAAGCTATATTTGATTTGTTTTTTTTAACAAAAATTGGTTTGTACGATTTTTTTAATTTAATGTTTTTTAATTTTTGATTCAATATTGGTTCAAGTAACTTATATATCAAACTAAACCGAAACCGACTGCTTCAACATATATTACATGTATAATATATATATATAATTTAATAATAAATTAACTTTATCATCTCTATAATCTAAGTTTATAAATTCTTATTTATATAATTGCAACTTTGACTCATTATTCCTTAATATTTTTGAATTTTTTTTTTGTATTTTCGTTAATTTAGGAATTTAATTTTTTTTATTAAATTGATAGATTAAATATAATTGAAGTGATGAATAAATAACTAATTCAATATTTTTATGTAGATTAATGACGAGTAACGTTAAAGACCTTAAAATTTTATCAAAATTTTTACTAAATGTCTTACATGAGTATAAGACCCACACAATGTGGGTTCAATGTGAGCTCCACACCCATATAAAACATTTACTAGAATTTTTAATAAAATTTTTGAGATTTCTAACGTTTTTGTAATGACAATACTAAAAAATAACTCAAATTTAAAAGATTCTAAACCGATTAAACCGTATCGAACCAAACCGTTTTAAATGTTAAGAGAAGCGATCTGTATCAATATTTAAAATAACAAAATCAACATTATCAATTAAGTGATAATTTTTACCTAAATAATGATCATACTAAATCAATTATATCCCTAATAAAGGTATTTACGGAAGTAACAATTTATGATTAAAAAAATGAATAAAAACAAATTTCATTAAATAATACAAGGCATATTCCTAATTAGATACTGAATAATTGCTTAAATAATTCCCAGATCCAAATATATGCCTGAGTAGTGCGTGGGTCCTCCTAATGCCCACCATTGACTCTCTCTCGACAGTTTACCATACATCAGCACTTTAAGGCCACCTTCCTCGGTCACAATCAAATGTTTTACAATTAAATCATAACCGTCGATTTACATCCTGACCCTCCAAACGATCCACATGGAGTCGCATCAAGATGATCACACAACTTCATACTTGATTATTAACCCCTTGATCTTTGCTTTATGACTAATCATAATCATAATTATAATTATTAATTAAACAAAACTTAGGATTAGAGGAACAGATGATAAGCATTGATACCTAAATTAACATAATCACATTCATAATACTAAAAGGTATTGTTCAACATGTGATAAAACAACACATACCATTTTAACATATTTTTAAGTCACATTACTTTTTTTCCTTTTTTTTTATATCAGATTACTTCATCACCACTTTATTTCAATTCCAACTTATATTTTACATTTTTTTCAAAAAAAATTAATTTAGCACATCGCGAACGACCTAGAAGATAGTGTATATACATATATAAATACATGATTCTTACCGTATATTCTACGTAACCCGTACATCATACAAAAATTCAAACCGAAGACCAAAAAAAAGGAGAGAGAGAGAGAGAGAGGATCGCCGGCAGTCGGAAATCAAATCACCGATCGGACGAGTTCGGGAAGTCGGAAGCGAGGCGCGAGGCAATCGCCGAGTGGTACATGACGTCGTGGAACGACGACGTTTCCTTGGTCATCAGCCGGAGCTGCCTGGCCTTCTCTTCTGTGAAGCAGCCCGGGGAGAACCGAGATCTGGCCGACTTCTGGTCTAGATCGGAGGCCGACTTGCTCTCCGACTTCGCCGACGGATCGGCGTTGGTGCTGTCGGTGGAGTCAATGTAGTCGGGTTCGGAGGACCAGCCGAAGAGTGGGGTCCACCAGTTGGAAGACGTGCTTTTCCGGCGGTGTGTGTCAGGTTTCCGGTGACCTCCGGTGGTGCATGCGCGAACTCCGATCGGCCGGAAAGCTCCGAGACTGGTAGCCATTTCTTTGTGTGTATGTATAGGGATAGAGAGAGAGAGAGAGAGAGAGAGAGGTTGGAACAATGGGCGGAGTCAGTAGATTTGTGGGTTTAAAAGGAGGAAGGAGGTGGGGGTAGAGAGAAGGGGAACTGGATAAGATTGTACATGTGGCGGTTACATGGTGACGCGTTGTGTGGGTCTACTTTCGCTTTTTGGTCTCTTTTTACCGTCTAATCCGGTGCTTTTTGTGTACCCTCTTTGTATTGTTTTTAGTATTTGATTGCACCTCTGTGATTTTGCCGGTAATACCCTTAGTCATTGGAATTAAGGCCTCGTTTGGTAACCTTCATTTTTAATTAAAAAGTCAAAAAGTTATTAAATTAGTTAAAAAGTCAATAATCCATATCAAAAAGTCAAAGATTCTCTTTTCTCTCTATTTTTTGCACATCTTTTCGTAAAAAGCCAAAAAGTCATCCCAAACATACTAGTTTTTTTTAGCTCATATTTTAGCCAAATAGTCAAAAAGTTACTAAATTAGCCTGTTCCCAAATGGGGCCTAAATTTCATAAAATGGACAAGACTTAGGGGTTGTTTAGATGACCTAAATAAGTGTATTTTTTGTCTTTTTATAAAACGATGTGCAGAAAAATAGAGAGATAATGTGATGGAAAAAAGATAAAAAGATAAAAAATATATACTTATTTAGGATAGCCAAACTTAACCTTACAAGTATGGTATCTAATTTTCTGGTACCCCGCACTTAATTAATCTCAAATCTAATTAATAAGCTAACGGTCTTTACAAAGCTTTATTTGATTCAATGAATAGGAAACAATCATACTGTTTGGTGGAGTCTTGACAAGTCTACAAATTACTCATTTATTATCTTTTAGATACTGTAATTAATTTTTTAAAATTATTTACGTGTTATAAATTATAAATGAAAACTAAATGAAACACTCGAACAAATAAAATAAAATGAAAAACATTTATCTCTACAAGATGCACCAAACTTGAATGTTTAGATAAGTTACTTTGTTTCTTTGTAGAATAAGGTTTGGTCCTTTCTGTTTTGTAAGATTAATCATTTTTTAACTTCTATATTTAGGGAATCAACTAATTTTTGTTTTATTATGATTTTTTTTTCCTTCAAATTTCATAAGTTTAAAGTTTTTTTTTTAGGGTTCCCTACGGTAATGACCCTAGAAAAAAAAAGTCAATCAATTTTGAAAAAAGTCTTAATAAGATGTTAATAAATCAATAATTGCAAGCTAAAAAAGGTTGGACCAAACCAAACTTAAATCTTTTGAGATGTATAGTGAGTTTAACATTTACAGAAATCTTTTTAATAAATATTTTTTTTGAATACGAATACCTATTTTTCTTGTTAAAAAAAGACTTTTGAGTAAGAATGTCAAGAATAGAAGCTAAAGGGGTTGGGGAGGTGTGTCACTAAGTGGCAAGAGAAGGCGCGCTCAAAAAAGGTAGGATAAAATCCATTCTATAGCAAATCTCATATGAGATTAGTCATGCATAAGAATTGTTAAGATAGTGCCAAAATCTTGATAATTGGATTTTTTTTTTTAGATAGGGTAAAACAAAATTAAGAATTCGAACGCAAAGACTCCAAACAAACAAGAACTTGGAAGGAGTCCAGAACATCTTCCATCCATACCCTCATTTCTTCAAAACGAATCGTCATTCGAGCTATGCCTTCAAACATTTAACATCCCACATTAGTGAAGCCCGTTCACACAAAGAGGCTATAACCTGCCCCCGATCATGCCGGACAACCACGCCGAAACCGGACAGACACTCAATCTTGAACATTGCCCCATCACAGTTGATCTTATAGCAGTTCGCCTTAGGCGGTCTCCAACAGGCCACCAAACTTGGCTGTGCTGGAAGCACCCTTTTTTGAACTCTTCTAAACTCATGGAAACTATCTAATGCCTTCGCAGCAACATCAGTAGCCAAAGAATGTTTTCCTCCAAAAATGGAGTGATTTCGATTTAACCAAATCCCCCAGCATATAGAGAACACCAAACCTACTGTCTCAGATCCATGCATCTTAAGCACACACCACACCGAATCCACAAAATCACAATTCTGCCCACTCTCCCACAGGTGGTTAGTGCCAGCTTCCTACCACACTTCTTCTGTACAGACATGCTCAAACAAACAGTGTCATATTGTTTCCAATCCACTTGAACACAGAGAGCATACATTAGAGATTGAAACTTTTTTCTTTCTCAAATTTGCTTTGATTGGCAGAACATCCAAACAAACCTTCCAAGCAAAAACTCAGATTTTTGGCAGAATTTTTAATTTCCGCAGCGCCTTCCAAAACACACCAAAGCCTTCATGCTCTGCTGAACTTCCCACTTTCATATCCCGATTAGCTGATAACAACCCCAGCCCATATGCAAATTTCATCGAGAAACACGCTTGCCTTGAGTAGTGGCATATCATGTTGTTTGGAGGCAACTGAGGACATAACGGAATGTTGTTAATCACCTCAGCATCCATTTTGGAAAAAGTAGCCAAAACCATGTCCCTGCGCCATCCATCTCCTTCATTGTCAATAAGATCACTCACTGTAGCCTCCATAGGAAAGCCCATAGGAGGAGATATCAAAGTGAACGTAGAAGGTCGGGGTATTCATTTTTTACACCAAATTCGAATACTCTACCTATTTCCTACCATCCACCTCAACCCTTGGTGCAGGAGATCCTTTGAATTCAAGATACTTCGCCATGTGAACGACGATTGATAATCCACCTACATGTGAAGAAAATCAGTGTTTGGGAAGTATCGTGTTTTAAGCATCCGAGTTAGCAAAGAATTCGGATTTTGAATGAGAAGTCATCCTTGCTTTGCCAACATAGCTTTGTTAAACACCATCAAACTCCGGAAACCCAACCCCCCTTTGTATTTTGGCAAGCACAATTTTGACCACCTAACCCAATGAATCTTTCGCTTAGCCTCTGGCTGTCCCCACCGGAATTGCCCAATTCTATTATCAATTTCACGGCACAAGCTGTCCGGCAAGAGAAAGCATGATATGATATATGTGGGGATCACTTGTGCAACGGCTTTGATAAGAACTTCCCAGCCTGCCGCTGATAGAAATTTCTCTTTCCAACCATTTAGCCGTTTCCAGATCCGGCTTTTGACAAACTCAAATATCTCCGCTTTGGATTGTCCAACAAAGGTAGACATCTCCAAATATTTCCCATTCAGTGCCATAGACCCCACATCCAAGCACGTTTTGATAGCCAGACGCCTATCCTCATGTACATTCTTGCTAAAAAACATAGCGGACTTATCGAGATTAATTTTTTGCCCCGATGCCTATTCGTATTTTTGGAAAATATGAGTCAACACCTGCACCTCCTCCATATTTGCACAGTAAACTATCATTGGCGAAAAACAAATGGGATAATCTTGGCCCCACCCTACAAATAGCTGTATCATTAATCAAATTTTGTGCCTCCGCATTACTCAACAAAGTCGAGAAAGGCTCAGCACAAATGATAGAAAGATAAGGGCTAATAGGATCGCCTTGGCATAGCCCTCTAGTTGCCCCAAACTTTTGTGATGGAATTCCATTGATGAGTATCGAGAATGATACCGAAGAAACGCATCTCAAAACCAATGCTGTAAATTTCTGATCAAACCTAAGTTTCAACATGAGATTCTTCAAGAATACCCACTCCACCCTATCATACGTTTTACTCATATCAATCTTCAACGCCATCTTGCCATTCCTTCCACTCATTTTCATCTTTAGCCAATGAAAATTTCAAAAGTAGTGAGCACATTGCTAGTGATCAACCTTCCCGGAATGAAAGCACTTTGATTTTTGGAAATAATATTAGGAAGTATAACTTTTAAATGGTTTGCTAGGACTTTAGAAACCAACTTGTACACCACATTGCATAAACTTATCGGCTGGAATTGAGAGAAATGTTTTGGGTCCTTTACCTTGGGTATAAGGACAACAAAGGTTTCGTTTAATGTTGCCACATCCTGATCTCCATTAAGAATGCCTAGGACAACCCCACACACGTCCTTTCCTACTACACTCCAAAATTTTTCAAAAAAAATTGCAGGTTTACCATTCGGGCTGGGTGCTTTTGTAAGGTGCATCCGAAAAAGGGCACACTTCACTTCTTCTTCCGAGAAAACTTTAGTTGAGCCCGTATTCATCTCGTGTGTGACCTTTGGCCGAAGAGCTTCCAAAACTTTCTCAATGCCAACAGGTTGTGCGGAACTAAACAAATCTTTGAAGTAATCCACAGCGACCTTTCCAATATCCCCTTGTTCTGTCAACCAACCTTTGTTTCCATTCTCAATTCAGCAATATGTTTCTTCCGATGTCTTTGGGAGGCTGCTACATGGAAAAATTTCGTGTTTCGATCTCCATTCGAAAGCCAGCTAGTCCTTGCCTGCTGTCCCCACATCACAGATTCCCGTTCAAGCAATTCCTCAATTTCTTGGCATAAACGGAAATCATCCATCCCCAAACTGTTCGACTGCACCTAGTTCAACTGTAATCGTTCCAATGCTTTAATCTTCCTTGCTATTTGTTTCAGAATTAAACTAGAATTTTTTGAGCTCCATAAAAGTAAAGCTTGACTAACCTAAGATAAGGTCGTTTGCAACCTAAGAACTGGATCATCTCCCCCTACCCGTCCCCAGGTATTTGTTACCACTTGCTCGCATAGCTCGTCCTGAAACCATAGAGCTTCAAACTGATACATCCTTCCGTTTTGCTGGGTAACCGTTGAAGGTGTCCTCTTCGATCCCAAACAATCCACCAAAATAGACGCATGATCCGAGGTTGTTGATGTCAAGTGGAAGCAACTGGCAAGAGAGAACAAACCTTGCTACTCATCATTAGCCAACCTACGATCTAGCCTTTCTCTAACCACTGCATTTTGCCTATTGTTACACCAAGTGAAACAATTCCCAATATAGCCCATATTAGACAGAATACAATCACCTAACACCTTCTAGAATGCCTCAATTTGATATCTGTCCCGCCCGTGCAACCCATTTTTTTCTAAATCAAATAGGATTTCATTAAAATCCCCCACACAAATCCATGGGAGTGCCAATTGTGAGTTCAACCTCTAAAGTAACTCCTATGAATTTTTCTTCTTACATGTCTCCGGGTGCCCATAAAAGCCAGTGAACCTCCAGTTCTTCGCACCAATCCCATTTTCAATCACAGCATCAATATGCCCTGATGAAAAACTATGAACTCAAACTTGCACCGCATGTGACCAAAGCAGGGCCAAACCACCCGACAAACCTACACGATCAACAAACATATCGCCTGCAAAACCACACTTCACTCGGATACCAGCCATCGCCCTTAAATCTAATTTAGTCTCTATCAAGAAAACTAAATCGGGAGCTTCACCCTTCAACAAGAATTGAAGAGCACGAACTGACAGGGGGTTCCTAAGCCCCCGACAGTTCCAACAAAGAATACTCATTGTTGTTAGCGATGATGGACATTAGCTTTCGCTATGGAAATCTCAAAATTATGAATACCATTGCTCTAGTATAGCAGTTTACCCGAATGGACGTCCTCCTGATAACCCCCCCATTGATCACCCACTGTCACATCTTCAAAAGCCTTTTGTTTGCCACTCGTCGAGGCCATCTCCCTTGTGTTAGCCGTATCCATCCATGCTTGTTTCTTCCACCTTCTCCGCAGATAACCCACAGATGCTTTGCTCTCACCATCCTTGCTCGGCCCCAGAGTTTCAATCTCCTGATGTAACAGCTGTAAACCCAACACAGGTTCTACTGATCGATTGAAATCATTCTCAGCCAGACCACCTACCTCTAGATTTGGTCCATCCACTGGCCCCGTAGACTTAACATGGGTCCCGAGATATCCATTTGTCCCATGGAGTCAATATTCATTAAGGTAACCATCTCAGTCCCATTAACCCTAGGCCCACCAAGAAGCCCAACTTCCTTTGGAGGCCCATTTGTACATTCCTCAAACTTTTAGAATCTTGTAAACCCGCTGATGTTGCAATCCCTGCCTTATCAAAAACGGTCAAAATAGGCATGCAAATATTCTTACCGAATTCAATGTCCCCAATTTTCTTCAAACTAGAATTTGGTAGAACCTCCTCGCAACGACGTCCCTCCGGCACCGCTTGCTGTGTGTTTCGCTCATTGCCACGCTACCTAGATGACTTCATGTTATGTATATTCCTAACAGCGTCTTCTCTATCCACCAAGGTGGAGCCCCGCTTTGGGAATGCAACCCAGAGCCAAGGTCCATAAAGTAGGTCGTCGTTAGCATTTAAACCATTGGCCATCAATCTATCTTCACACTCCTTATCACCATGCCTAAGCTTTCCACAAAAGTAACAGAAGTTTGGTAACCGTTCATACTTGAACACCACCGAGACTGGCTCCCGATCCTCCAGTACAATCTTAATACCCCTTCGCAAAGGCTTGTTAACGTCTAACTATACCCGAATCCGGAGGAACTTTCCCCATATGATATCGCCATCACCATAGTCCATATCCACAAAAGTACCAATCCGATTAGCAATGATAACGCCCATCGCCTTAGTCATACTCGCCAGAGGAAGATTATACACCTGTATCCAAAAGGAAGCATGTGTAAAACTGACCTCCGATGGTTGCAGTGAACCATCAAACTCACAGAATAGAAGCACATGCTTGTCAAAACTCCACGGGTCATTTATGATCACTTTACGTTTGTTCACTGCATGAGAGAATTGAAAAAGGAATAGATTTTCTCCCAACACAGTGATCACTAAACCTTTCGACAATGTCCACACCGAGGTAAGGACAACCCTTCATAGCTTTTACATTAACTGCTTGCTTAACTAAGACCTTCCCAAGCAGACATAGACCAGACTTTGCCGCCGTAGCTCTGAGTATCAGCCTCTCCCAATACAACCAATACTTCCTCCTCATCAGTTAGTTTTAACTTTCGTGTCAACTCTTCCATAGAAAACTCCATTAGAAGACAAAAAACAACACGACTTGTGACTTCAAGCACTCAAAAAGAAAAAGAAAAATCCTCTTACGAAGAAGAGAAACACTTTGCACTTAGGCAAGAAAACAATCCCTACGTGCTAGAGAGAGCCTAAAGCACGAGAGAACTTTAGTACTTGAATATTGATAACTGGGTTAATCGTAATGATTAATTTAGTAGGAGATTAAGGAAAAGACTTTAGAAAAAGTTCTTAATAATTTTTCTTCATCTTTTTAAAAAAGACTTTTGAACGTATATGAAAATTACGATGAAAATTACGATGAAAATTGTATTTTAAATACGAAATGAGGTATAACACACAGAAATTTTCTGATATGCACCTCAAAAGGAGAAGTGTATTATATGTTGCAATTACAATATTTGTGATATTTGATTATGATATTGTGGTATTAGTTATAATTAATTGTGATATTGATTATGACATTGTTGGCTTTTTGGCTTTTCGAAGGGTATATTTGTAAATGCGAGCGTGCCAGCAAGGATCAATCAGTCCTTACAGAAATTATAATTGCCAATCAATTATCAGGCGACTATGTTTTAGTTCTTTCAGCCTCAATGAAGAGGACTTTTACTGGCGGCTTGACTTTAGGAGAAATTAAAAGAAACAACAATTAATATGAAGAACAATTGAAGTATTTCATTAACATAAATACTTACAATAGTCCAAACTCAGCCTCGAGGAGGTTTACAGCAACAGTCTACTTGAATCTACTTGAAACTATTCCTATGAATTGAAGTACAGTGCAGGTATTTAAAGAACAAGTATTTAAAGTACAGGAAAGGTAAAACTGGAAAGGAAAATATGAAGTAAAAACTGGTTTATATGATCTGAGTCTGGGGGGCTTTTCTGGGGACTTCCTTGCTATTTATACTTGTCAAGGATGACCTTCGAACTGTACTTCGAACCGTCGAACTGCTCCTCCATGATCGCTGATCATGCTGCCTTAGAAATAGTTCCACTACGCCATCACTTGCAATTGAACTTCCCTCCTGTATTTGAATTTGAATATAGGTAACCGTTGAGGCCACGTCACCTTGTATCTCATTACTAATCTAGTGCTACTCAGACCACTTGAGAACCAATATTTATTGCCACGTGTATGATTGAGATTGAAGGTTAAAATCATCTTCCCATAATACCCTCATTCTGCCACGTGTCGAATTGTAACTGGCTTTTACAAAATATGTAGCCAACATTACCCCCCGCACTAATATACCCAATACTTGGAGATATTAGTGGATCAAAAGCTTTTCCCGCGCTTTTTTGGAACGTGCATAGAATCTATCTTCAGGAAACACAACTGTCACCTATTTGGTGATTATTTGCATTAACTCTTGACTTTGTTTGAACGTTCCAATACTTTCAGCATTCGAACGGATTATGACTCAATCACCTTCTCACTCTATTGATCAAGCATACGAAGAGCCATTGAGTAATGCTGTTTCCCATCGAAAGAATCCCTACGCATTTATTAGCCACCTTTACCCGCCTTTCTATATTCAGGTCATGGAGGCTTTCGCAGATTATCAACCTTTGGACTACGAACACATTGCCCTCAATCCTTTGGTTTACAAATTTATTGATACAAGAAATTCTTCCTCTAAACTCCCCTCGCACCTTGAACGAACTACTCTCAAACCTTTGCTTCAACAAATTGCAAATATGGACTTAGGAAGTTCTTCTTCACAAACTTCTACTTGGGATGAAGCTACAACTTCTTCATCTTCTGGGGCTTCTGGATGGACGAACTGGTCAACACCTGAGTCCTGGGACTTGAGGGAACGAATCAATCATCATTTTATTGAGTTCACTGACCCTTTAGATTTTCCTTCCTACGCTCGAAGCTCGGTGGTTTATCCTTATGTGCCCATCGACCTTCGACGCAGTTTAGAGGAGAATTTGTTTGTGGCTTGGTATACATCTTCCATGCCCACAAGGATAATGCACACTGCCCGGTGCTTGGAAGAATCACAAGGATATACCCCTTCATTTTTAGCCAAGAAAGCGCAGATCTGCTCTTCTGACTGGCTTGACTACATTAATGCCTTTGTTCCTCCCATCCCTGTGTCATCTTCCCTAACTGAAGCATCCACTTCTTCTTCTCCATCTTCTGGAATAGAAGCATCCACACCTTCTCCATCCTCTGCAGCAGAACCATCTATTCCTTCTCCTCCTCCCATTCTTTCTTGGACAGAGAAATTAAGGCTTGCTCTTCCAATGGACAAAATCTTTCCTCCTTACAACCCTCCATCATCTCCAACTCCATTTGAGCGGAAACAAGCTCAACTTCTGCTTGCGGCTTTTTCTCACTTGCCCTTCAATGTTCTTGAGGATGACATCCCTCTCAAGAATTTTCGATGGGCTTGTGATATTCTGACTAGGGGCCATATCCTTAACCCCATTGCCCAAGTAGAACTTTACATGTTCCTGGATCAACTTCCAGTACTCCTCCACTGGCATCGAAATTCCAAGATCGCCATCCAATCTTTGGATCAACTTTCATCTCTCCGAATTCATGCCCAATATGAAGCAGAAAACTTCATTGAAGACTTCGATGACTTCAAAAATAAAGATTCTGCGTATTGGGATGATTTAGTTATAGATGAGTTGGAACAAAAATTGAGGGAAGAGGCTTTCGAAACAAAGGCTGAAGAGCTCTACTATGAAGTGAGAGCACACCAACTCATGCAGCCAACTTTAGAGGAGATGGAAGATATAATAAAGAAAGAACAGATATTCATTGATCATTGTTGGACAAAATTCCATGATCTTGTTATTTATTCTATTCCTTATTTTTATGAGCTTGAATTTGTACCTAAATAGAATTACTTAATGTAATTGTCTTGGCTTTAATACAAGCAAAATCTTTCTGTATTTGTTTGACTCTGTTTCCTTTTGCCTTTAAAAGCCAATTCAGAGCCTCGAATTAAATAATCTCATCCTCCGCATCTGGACTCACTTATCTTTAATGAAACACTAAAAGGGAACCAACATGTCTTTTCCCAACTTATGGAGTAAAAATTGACAATTTGGTTAATATTATCTCAAATTAGTGCTTCGAATTTAACAACCTTACTTTTCAAAGCTAACTGTAACCAATATATGGTCATAATTAAAATAGCCAATCAATTTTGAATTGACCACTCTTGCTTCGAAAAGCAACTTATGCTGTCTTAATTCAATGAACAATCTTCTCTTGCAAAAACCAATGATTGGTTTTGATGTTTTTTTTTTTTTTAAAGAATCTTAAGTTTTGCTTTAAAAGGTCATTACTTTCAATAATGTTCTTTAAACAGGTCTTTAAACCGACCAATACTCAAGCATCTTAGCATCTCCAAACATATAGCATGCTTCGAAGCCGGATTCTGTATTTCGAAGCCGTTTTTATTTGATTTCTTGGAGCCAAAATTGGCTTCGAAGCCAAATATCTTTCTTCGAAGCTGACGCCAACATTCAGAATGTGTTCTTCCCTCCAAAACTATCAATATTGGAAGAGTCTCCTCATATTCGTACTTTTAGTACATAACGATTTACGCAATATATTTTTCAGACACGAAACCTTTTAAAAGCCCCTTTGCTTTGTACTCTGAAATCACTTGCTCTTTTGACACACAAACCCTACCGATCTCCTGTTAAACCCCTTTTCCTTATTACTCGCTATCAATGGATCCTTCCTCACTAAAAGTGTTTACTGGCGATCGTATCAGTCCTACCATGGCTTTGAAGCGATGTATCGATGAAGAAATCACCAAACTATCATCTGGTGAGTCAAGCCACATAGATGGACGTCTTTTCGTGCCTCGTCATAGCAACAAACAGGAATACGTCCTTGGCCCTATTTTTCGGGAAGCTCCTGCTCAACTCGCAGCCCTATATCCTCGCTTGGAGGACCATTTCCTTCTTTACGAAGTAGGGCTTGATTGGGGAAACTGGAGGGTGAATCGTCCTCACCGTTGCTGGCCGACAATGAGGACTGAATGGGAAGAATGGTATGACAGAGTTGTACCTGCGAGAGAAGATGACCTGCAAGAGCTTTGTATCCTCGATGCCCTTCGTCTTTCCAGGTTCATCATTCCTGAGGACCCTTTCTTGATACCTGCTGCCTTATGTTTCTGGAATATGGCTTTTAATTTCTTTCAATTTCGGTGCGGCATGATGGCCCCCACCGTTCTTGATATTTGCCATCTCTTAGGGCTTTCCCCTCATGGTTCTCCATTTACTCCCAACTACCCAGACCTTCCTATTAAGTTTTCTCTTCCATCCTTAAGCTCCTCTTATAGTGATTTCGTAAAGTCTGAAAATAAAAGGGAAGGTCCTGTGAGGGACAGAGAGCTATTTTCCTTCATTTTATATTGGTTATGCAAATTCCTCTTTTGCACCTCATCTCAGAGGATTATGCCTGAGTTTGTTCCTCTCGCGAAGGCACTTGTCTTGAAAAAACATATAGCTCTTGCTCCTTATCTTTTAGGTCATGTCTACAGAGTCTGCTCCCAATTTTGTGAAAAACCTCTTGATGCTAACCAAGGAGGTCCCCTCTGGGTGCTTCAACTTTGGCTCTTCGCCTATTTCACTGACCTACACCCCAAATGTCTAAAATTCCTTGTTCAGGATCCTAGTACTTATGGGGAAAAGTATGCTAGGATTGCCCTTTACCCTGCTTCCTTCGCTTACTACTTTACCTTCTTTTATCAACTCCCCATTTCTCCATCTGCCTCTTTCTTTTGTCCTTTTGAAGCCAATAAAGGACCAACCTGGCTGCAAGCTTTCCTGGCTGATAAAGGATGCTCCACTTCTCCTCACAAAGACATGTGGGCCTCTATACTACTACTAAGGGAATTGTTCATTGGTAGTTTAAACCCTCGAGCCTACAAATGCATATCTGAGGTGTACTGCCCTTCTCAATTTGCCAGACAATTTGGACTCACTCAAGGGATACCAGTTCCTCTTTGCAGTCTCTCGAATGTCCATCTTACTGTCAGAGATTTGAAAATATCCAAATCCAGACTAGAGACGGCAATTCTCAAACTACTGAAAGAGTTGAATGAGTTCCAATTTGTCCCCTTTCTTCCGTATGGCTCAGTCTTGAAAAGATTCCAGAACTGGTGGACAGTCAATATGGAAGTGCGCCTATCTGAACATCCCCATGACTTGCTGGTAGGATTGGGAGTGCCTTCGAAGGCTAAGTCAGCGACATCTAGGGACATTCCCCCTCTTCATGAGGCTACCACAACTAATCCTACAGCTTCATCCCCTCCGGCTAGAGTTACTAGAGCTGCTTCGAAGAAGGGTAAATATTTTCAGACTTCTCCTTTTCCTTTCTTTTGAATCTTTTGTTCATTCCCTTTACACTTTTGTTCTTTGGTGCAGGACCCCCACACGAAGAATCTCCCAAGAGAGCTGAAACTTTAGCTGTTCTCAAAAAGAGACAACAACAACAAAAACAAAAAAGGAAGCTAGTCCTCCCTCCTGAGGAATCCGAATCCTTGGGAGAAGAAGAGGTTGAGCAAGAGCCAGAAGTGTCCTTGCAGAGAACAAAGAGACAAAAGGTAGTTGCCTCCCTTCCTGATACAATTAAGCATCCTTCTTTCGAAGCACCCACTATAGTAATGGAGAAAGCACTTACCTCTGAAAAATCTGAAACCCAAATTGAAGAGAGGGAGATTGAAAAAGAACCAGTAGTATCACTGCCAAGGAGGAAGAGAAAGAAGATGACTGTTTCTGCTGCTGACTTGGTGAAAGATCCGATTCATGAAGCCGCTGCCAAGGCAGTAGAACAGGAACATTCCAAAGCAATAATCGTTTTTGAGAGGGCTGAGAAGAAACGGCAGCAACAGTTTCTGAGAGATGAAGCTGCTGCTGCTGATGTGTTACAAAGAGAAACTGCTCGAAGACAACAAATTGTCGAACATTATTCTCTTCGTAGCTCTCCCATCAGTATCAACATTTCTGAAACAAGTAATTTCTTTCATACTTCTGCTGTTTTTCCTTCGTCAGCTTTAAATATTTGAAGTTTGACATTGCTTTACATTTCTTCCTTCTGTAGTAACAACCACTGCGCTTATCTTTCCCATGGGGCCTCTTCCAGTTTCGGTTGAAGTTGACCAGATGCAAAACGTGAAGACTGTTCAAATACAACTTCCACTTCCTAAGCCTACGCTTCCTGTACCTTACTTGAGTCCCAACATTCCTACATCTCTTCTTCTTGGCCTAGAACCATACCTTCCTTTCCTGACTTTCAATCTACCTCAGTCCATTCCTTCTTCGAGCCTTGCTCTTCCTTCTTCCAAGGATATTCTAGCTGTTACTCCAATCCCAGTGGCAATTGATTCTTCCACAGAGGGTGCTGGTAGTTCTCCAATTCATGGTTCATCACCTATGCCTATTTCCAGCCCCTCTTCACTTGATTCATTGGTGGCTAAGACCATAGAAGCTGCCAAAGATGCTCCATCCATTTCTCCCATCCCCATGCAGCCCTCTGTGTCTTCCACCACAATACTTTCTATGCCCTTCATGTCTAGGGATGAGGTAGACATCTTCGAAGGAAGACTTGCTAGTCTTTTCGACGTACCTTCTACCTCTCCAACATTCAGTGCTGAAGCTGAGCCATTAGTCTTGGCTGACTCCTTGCTGGAGATTTTTGAGAGTCCTCCTTCTTCTAACAGCAAGTCTCCTGCACCTTCAGTGGACTTGGACACATGTCTGGAACTGTTGACTTCCTTTTCGAGAATCCCCTTCGAGGCTCTACAAAGGCCTATTATCAGGAATGGGTTTCTTCAGTGCTGTAATATTGCTGAGCAGTCCAGTATGAACGTCTCAAGTCACCTATCCCAGGCTGCAGCTACTATTGATTTCTATATCAACATTTGTCATGCTGCCAATACTGCCAATGAGAAATTGGCTAGGGATCAGCGTTTTGTTTCTCAAGTGCATACCGAAATATCAGATCTCAAGGAACAACACTCTTCTACCTCCCAATTTCGAATTCAGCTGCTGGAGAGGAAAGCTCAACTTGAGGAGGATTTAGCTGCAGTAAACCAGGCCTTGGTTCGAACTGACACCAAATTACAAATCACCAACCAAGAACTGTCCGAACGAAAAGAAGACATGGCTGCAGCTATTCACCTGTTTCCATCACTTAGCAGTAGGAAATCAACTGTACAAAAACAATTGAAACATTGTAATGATTTTTGGGCCAATTTGTGGCACCATGTACTTGATTCTTTATGAAAAATCAGGCTCTTATCTATTATCTGAGTGTCTTGTGTGTTTGTACATAATGTTTATTTTATTCCTTGTGTTTCCCAAATGGTTGGAAAATAAGGCTTCAAATATCTACCATTAATCTTTTTGGGATGCACATAGCCATTTAAATTTCTTAAATGGTATGCTCCAAAAGGCAGAACTCTATGAATTTGATATGGTCCTTCCCAGTTAGGTGACCATTTACCAAACTTATGGCTTTTAAGTCCTATTGGGAGTATTGTTTTCCACACCAAATCACCTTCATCAAAGCCAATATGCTTGACTTTCTTGTTATAATTCTTGGCTGCTTTCTTCTTTTGAAAAAGAATGCTATTTAACGCCAAAATCCTCGCTTCATCTATGTCTTCCAATTCCAAGCACATGCTTTGATGATATTGCTCAGATTCTAATTGATCTTGACATCTTACCCTCAGAGATTTAACATTAATTTCCACGGGTAACACTGCATCATGCCCGTATACTAAGGCATAAGGGGTGACTCCTGTGCTCGACCTTGGGGAAGTTCTGTAAGCCCATAAAACATCCAACAATAGGTTATGCCAATCCCTAGGATTATCTTCCACCACCTTTTGTATTCCTTTTTTCAAGGATTTATTGGATGATTCAGCTTGACCATTGGCTTGTGCATAATAGGGAGTGGAATTAATAAGGCTAATCCCAAATTCTGTTACAAAGGACTTTACCATTTTCCCATCAAACACAGTTCCATTATCAACTGTTATGGTTTGTGGAATGCCAAACCTATGGATCAGATCTTTAATGAACCCAATGACCTCTGTCTGGTCTACAGCCTTATATGGTTTGGCTTCGACCCATTTAGTGAAGTAGTCAGTAGCCACTAGAATAAAACAATGATGTTTCGAAGAAGGTGGGTGAATTTTACCCATCATGTCCATGGCCCATCCTCTGAATGGCCAAGGCTTCACTACTGCATGTAGGTCAGTTATGGGCACATGTCTTATTGTGCCATGTTTTTGGCATGCCTGGCAACCCTTTGCATATTCTATGCAATCTTTAAGAATAGTTGGCCAATAATAGGAATGCCTTCGAAGCAACCATCTCATCTTTACACCAGGCTGATGAGCACCACAAATGCCTTCATGAACCTCAGCCATAGCTGTTAATGCTTCTTTTGGGCTTAAACATTCCAATAATAAGCCATCTCCTCCCCTTTTGTATAGAGCATTACCATATATCATGTATTGCATAGACTGCAATTTGATTTTTCTGCTGGCCTTCGAAGATGGACCAGCCAAGTACTGCATTATTGGATGCCTCCAATCCTGTTCTTGTAAGTCATTATGATTGACTTCCAAGATCACATTCCTTTTATTCAAAGGTTGTATTAATCTCTGATATGTTGTTTGGCTTATATCCCTTTGGGTATTATCCCTTCTCTTGAAGTTCGAAGCTTTTTGAGCCACATCATTAGCTCTACTGTTCAAGAATCTTGGAACATAGGTTACATTTGCTATTTGAAACCGAGAAAGCAGATGTAGTGCAACAACATAATATGGTAGGATTCTTATGCTTTGACACTTGAAAATCCCTTTTACTTGGTTAACCACCAATTGAGAGTCCCCAAATATGTCAACTGCATGTACTTGTAATCCAATAAGGATTTCTAGTCCCACTATTAAGGCTTCATATTCAGCTTGGTTATTGGAACAACTAGCTTCATCCACTCTGAAACCATGCGTGGTTTCTACCCCTTGTGGAGACTTAATCACGATACCAATCCCAATTAATCCATTGGCCTTCGATCCATCGAACCACATTTGCCATGGTTCAACACTAGCCATACCAAGTTCCATTACCTCTTGGCTCTCTGTTTGAGATGGATGATCTGCCAGAAAATTGGCTAATACTTGCCCTTTTACTGCCCTTTGAGGGACATATTCTAAATGAAATTCCGATAAGGCTAATATCCACTTGCCAATTCTTCCCCTCAACATAGGTCTAGATAACATGTATTTAACCAAATCTGTGGTTGCAATTACCAAGACAGTTGTAGGTAAAAGATAATATCTTAATTTCATTGCAGCAAAATACAAAGCAAGACACAGCTTTTCAACAGCTGAATATTTACATTCACAAGAATTTAAAACCTACTAAGGTAATAAACAGCTTGTTCCTTGTCTTCTTCATTGTCTTGGGCCAAGAAAGCTCCCAATGAATCTTCTGCTGCCGCTATGTATAACTTCAAGGGCTTATTTCCTTTTGGTGGCATCAGCACTGGAGGGTTGGCCAAGTAGGCTTTGATACCTTCGAAAGCAGTTTGATGCTCTGCTGTCCACACAAATTCCTCTTTATCTTTCAGCCTTAACAAGGAAGAGAATACTTTAGTTTTCCCTGCAGTGTTAGAAATAAACCTTCGAAGAAAGTTAACCTGCCCAAGGAACCTTTGTAATTCTTTCTTACTTGATGGAGGCCTAGCTTCGATGATGGCTTTGGTTTTATTCTGATCAATCTGTATTCCTTTCTTGTGCACTACATAACCCAAGAAATTTCCAGATGACACACCAAAAGCACATTTAAGAGGGTTGAGTTTCAACTTGAACTTCCTCATTCTTTCGAAAGCTGCTTCTAAATGAAGCAAATGCTTCTCCATGGACTGGGATTTCACCACGATGTCATCAATATAACATTCTAGATACCCTCCAATAAGGTCATGAAAGATAGTGTTCATAGCCCTCTGATACGTAGCCCCAGCATTCTTCAGACCAAATGGCATCTTAACCCATTCGAAGGTGCCAATATTCCCAGGACATCTGAATGCTGTCTTGTGGATGTCTTCCTCTGCAATGCATATTTGATTATAACCAGAGTGGCCATCCATCATTGATAAAACTTGATGCCCTGCTGAACTGTCTACCAACAGATCCACTATAGGCATAGGGTATTCATCTTTAGGAGTTGCTAGATTTAAATTTCTGAAATCAATGCATACCCTCATTTTGCCATTTTTCTTAACTACAGGCACAATATTAGATAGCCATTCAACATACCTGGCTGTCCTAATAAAGTCTGCCTTAAGTAGTCTAAGAATTTCTTCCTTGACCTTCTGAATTAAGTCTGGACTCATCCTTCTTGGTTTCTGTTTGTATGGCTTGAAATTAGGCTTCAAAGGGAGCCTATGTTCCACCAATGATCTATCCAATCCTGGTAGTTCATTATAGGACCATGCAAAACAATCTTTGTATTTCTTTAAAACAACCAATAACTGGTCTCTGTCCAGAGCATTCAAACAAGTACTTATATAAGTGGGCTGCTGCACAGAACCTTCCCCTAAATTCACTTCTTCTAAGGGGTCCTGCGTCTGAGAATTCATTGAAGCTTTCTCTTTGGTTTCTTCAACCTTTGAAGCAACCTTTTCACCTTGTTCTGCTCCTAGGTTCTTTACCTCGACATCTCTGCCTTCTTCCTCATCGACAAAATCTGTCCATAAGGCGTCTTCTTCCTGTATCTCCTGGACTTTTGTTTCAATGTCCAATGCACAATATTTCCCAAAGGTCAAACTTCTGCCCTGTTGTTGCTCTTGTTTACAGCCAATTATCATGGCTTCTCTTTCTTGTTTCTGTACTTTCTGGACTATTGCTTTTACATCCAACGATGAGAATTTAATCAAAGCCAATGACTTGGCTTCTCGTTCTTCACTTCTTTGCCTACAACCAGGCATCATTATCATCTTTCACGACAACCTCTTCATCAGCACTTTCTTGGACTAAGTGCTTCAGGTGTGTTACTTCCTCATCAGCCGTCACTTCGGCTGAGCCATCAGCTTTCCTCAATATACTGAGTGGGGTTACTCCCTCAATATACAGCTTGGCCTCTGCAAAGTCTGCACAAGCTATGAAGGGTTGAGGATCTGCATCAATCTCTTCTGTCTCTCCATTGCCCAGGGCCATCATGATCTTCTGATGCAAAGAGGAAGGCACACATTTGTTGGTGTCAATCCAATCTCTCCCAAGTAAGGCATTATATTTAGCATTGCTGTCGATCACGAAGAATGCTGTCATACAATCCCTGGTTCCCACACTCAAATTGATAGGCAGAATTCCTTGGGCCATCTGCTTATCTCCAGCAAAGCCAGCAATGGTTGTACTGGTTGGGATCAACCTGGGATTTTTCTTCCCTAATTTCTTCAAAGAAGATTTCAGTAATAAATTTACCGCCGCCCCATTGTCTACTAGGACTCGGTTTAACTGTATCCCATCAAAGAAAGCCTTAATGTACAAAGGCTTGACATGTTGAGTCATGGAATTCGAGGGGTATTCAAAAGGATATGAGAGGTTGATGCTCACCTCCTCTTCGCTTTCACACTCAGTTTCCATTGGAATAGCCATTTCAGGAGCATCCTGTACCATACGCACTTGTGATTCCTCACTAGAGACAGGAATTGGATCCATGTCTTGGTCCTCCTAATCCTCATTTTCAGCCTGGAATTCATGAGGTAGTATATGTACCATGTTGACTGATACAGGTGGAAATGAGCCAAACTGGATGGCTGGTTGTACCTTCTTCCCCTCTTGGCTACCTTGCTCAGTGTCTTCAGCAGCGTCCTCCATGCTGCATTCTGGTATTTCATCGATAACTGATCCCTTCGAAGGATCCTTCTCAACTAAGTTTTCAGTCAGAAATGTTTGTTCAGCCATGAAGGCTTCGAACATTTCTTCTTCTGCCATTTCCTTCTTTTGGCTCATGCCAATCTCTTCTTCTATTTCACTATCACTTTCCATCAGAGCCTTCTCCAGCCCTGCCAAACTGGACTTCTCTCTGGCCTTTAGTTCAGAATGAACTTGGGCCAATTGTTCTCTGCTACAAACCACTTTACTTTGTAGCGTCGGTTTTGGAACATGGTCTGACTTCGAAGCTTTCTTTTCTTCTGTCTTGACATGTGAAGAACTCTCTTCACTCTCTTTCAGATCTTGCTGGTACTGGGTGTACCTGCGCTGAATCTTCCTCCTTTGTGATCTGGAAATAACCGGAACCATATTTGGTTCCTTTGTCTTTGGGTGCTTCAGCAATACCCAGTTGTTGGGGGTCACCAAAGGAGGTTTGACCATTCTGCCTGTAATTCCAATATCTCTCCTGGCAGGGAATTCCCTAGGTTTGTTTTGCATTACAAACCAATCTGGGACTCCGGGCACCCAAGAGCTTACTGATTCAGATGTTGAATCACCCTTTTCCACCTTCGAAGCCATCTTTGGAACTGGCTGTGGAGGTAAGTGCTTGGTTCTGGCCTCATACTTCGAGCTTGATTCTGGCCTTCGATGGAGACGGCCATTTTCTGTTCTGTGTGAGGTTGGTCTGGGAGGCCAATCTCTGGCTTTAGTCCCATAACCTGAATTCCTCTCTAATCTTCTTTCAGAATGTTTGCTCTCCATTCTGTAGTAGTTAAGTGGCCTAGACTCATACAAGGGCCTTTTACCTTTAGCATTTGTTCTGTCAACTGCAGGCTCAACCACCACTGATCGCTGCCTATCACTAGCCGGGTACGGCCTTTTGTTGTAAGCGTTGGTTGATCTAGGACGTCTCTGAACATCCTTATAGTATTGCTTCCCATCAATTGGAAGCCCCTTCAACCATTTGTAGCTTAGTCTACACCTTGGACACATCCTTTGCATTACAGCTGCTTCCAAAGAATCGTCGTCCAATATTTCTTCATCAGAATGTTCCTTCTGATGTGAGAGACTCTGTCCAACAACTGGTGGATTTCTGGTCTCTTTCTTGGCAGCTGTCTGGTTGGCAATATGCATTTGCACATTGACCTCTTCCAATTCCTGCAGAGATAGATTCTGAAAATTTGGAACAACCACATTAGCCGCGCTTTCTCCAACTTCTGGAAACGGGTTACTGTCAATTCCCATGACTTTCTCTGTTTTGGTTGGGAACTTCAGACTTCCTTTCCGGATTTGCTCTTGGATCCTGTCTCGGAAAACAATGCAGTTTTTAGTTGAGTGAGACCAAGAATTATGCCATTTACAGTATACTTTTCCTTTAAGTTCATCAAGAGAAGGCAGTTTTACCCCTTTTGGTAACTTAAGGAAATTGGCTGCAAGCAAATGATCAAAAATGTCATCTGCTTTTGTTAAATCGAAAGAATACTTTCTGTGAAAGTCTTTCTTTTTAAACTGCTGGTCGATAGTCGTATCCTTATGAATTAATGCTTCACAGATTACAGGTTCTTTGCCCACAATCTCTGCTGCATCGATCTCATAATTGGGATCTCTATAGTAGGTCTTATACGAAGCATTGTTTCGATCTTGTTCTTCCTCTAATAATGCTTCATATCGAGACACCTTATAGGTTAATTCGACTAAATCCCTAAATTCAGTTGAGTCAAACTTCTTTCGAAGCCTGAACTCTAAACCGTTTTGAGCCAATCTTACAAATTCTGGCTCTGGCAGGATGACTCTACATTTACTTCGAGCCCTTTTAAATCTGGCAATGAACTGAGTAGCCTTTTCTTCGGGCCTTTGACTCAATCTTGCCAAGTCTGCCATGGACACCTCTGGCTCCGATTGGAAAAATTGGGCATGAAATGCCTCTTCCATTTGTTGCCAAGTTTGAATGGAGCCAGGTGTAAGGTTGATATACCATACAAACGCTCCCCCAGTTAGAGAGTTTGGAAATAATCTCAATTTTATGTAGTCATGATTAGTGAATTCACCACACTGAGCAGCGAATCTAGCAATATGCTCTACTGTTGATTGATTTCCAGTTCCATAGAATAAGGTGAAGTCTGGTATTCTGAACCCTCTTGGGTATTCATGTACCCTATCCACCCACTCTGGGTATGGTTTTCTGTATACAGGAGTCTGGACCCCCCGAGCCATTGGTCCACACATCTCCCTAACAATATCAGCAATTTGGTCCCTAGGGACCATATTTTGGGCTTGCTGAACCACTACTGGAGGAGCAAACACAGGGTTTGGTGGACAAACTTGTGCCTGTGGTCCTCTTGGTCCATAAAGTGGTACATTTGGGGCTGGTTGTCCCTGTGGTGCAGGTTGCTGTTGGAGGTATGGGTAACCCCTTTGAGCCTGTCCTGCGAAGGGATCTGTGAAAGGTGTTGGAACAGGCATTGTGTCCCTTCCATTTGTAGGCAAACCTTCCAACCCCCCGGGTATAAATTCGAATAAGGGATTATTATACCCCCTGGTGCCCGGTATGGCTTCGAACATGGGATTTGCCACCATTCTTATGCCAGTTTCTTGTACTTGGCCAGATCTACCAACTGGTGTGGCTTCACTGTTGAGTACTGTGGCATTTTGGCCTACTACAGGCCTTGAAATGGGTTCATACCAAGACTGAGGCGATGGTCTTTCATAGTTCTGAGTACTAGTCTGACCATTAATTTGTCCATTAACTTGCATAGGCTGTTTTTCTCTAGCCAATCTTTGCTGAGGGACATTTAAAATTTCCTCTGTATGTCTTGTATTTGTTGGTTGGTGGTTGTTCATTCGATCCAAAAAGGATGTTGCCCACCTTTCCATTGTGTTCATTAGCTGTTGTCCCATAGCATCTACCAAGTCATCCCATGGATTTGTTGGCTGAGAAGATGGAACGGTGGATGGTCCACTTCCTTGGTTTCGTCCAATATCATAAACATATGGTTCTTGTCCAGAAGTACTGGTCTGTTCGACCAAAGGTTCTGATAACATAGGAGTCTCCACAGGGTGTGTTACCACATTCTCCCCTGGATTAGGTATTTCTACCTCTCCTTCTACGCCCTCTTCCAAGCGTTCATTTTCTCCTTGTCGTCTCCGTCTAGCCATTTTAATTAGTCCCACTGGGCGTGCCAAAAATATATGTTGGCTTTTTGGCTTTTCGAAGGGTATATTTGTAAATGCGAACGTGCCAGCAATGATCAATCAGTCCTTACAGAAATTATAATTGCCAATCAATTATCAGGCGACTATGTTTTAGTTCTTTCAGCCTCAATGAAGAGGACTTTTACTGGCGGCTTGACTTTAGGAGAAATTAAAAGAAACAACAATTAATATGAAGAACAATTGAAGTATTTCATTAACATAAATACTTACAATAGTCCAAACTCAGCCTCGAGGAGGTTTACAGCAACAGTCTACTTGAATCTACTTGAAACTACTCCTATGAATTGAAGTACAGTGCAGGTATTTAAAGAACAAGTATTTAAAGTACAGGAAAGGTAAAACTGGAAAGGAAAATATGAAGTAAAAACTGGTTTATATGATCTGAGTCTGGGGGGCTTTTCTGGGGACTTCCTTGCTATTTATACTTGTCAAGGATGACCTTCGAACTGTACTTCGAACCGTCGAACTGCTCCTCCATGATCGCTGATCATGCTGCCTTAGAAATAGTTCCACTACGCCATCACTTGCAATTGAATTTCCCTCCTGTATTTGAATTTGAATATAGGTAACCGTTGAGGCCACGTCACCTTGTATCTCATTACTGATCTAGTGCTACTCAGACCACTTGAGAACCAATATTTATTGCCACGTGTATGATTGAGATTGAAGGTTAAAATCATCTTCCCATAATACCCTCATTCTGCCACGTGTCGAATTGTAACTGGCTTTTACAAAATATGTAGCCAACAGACATTATTTTAGTCATGATCTAAAATGTCTTTATTTATACCTTATGTGATATTTGGTTATGACTGAAAATGATTTTGTTAAGACATTTGTGGTGACCCTAACACAAAATTCTTAAGGTTTTTTTTTGCTACAACCACTACATCATACAAGAGTTTTAGAAACTAAATTTTTTAGTCTCTAAAAGTAAAAATTTTGTTGCAAAAGACATTTAAGGACCAATTTTTATCATCGTAAGGATAGTCGCTAAAAGGTCATCCCGAAAAGTAAAAAATAAGACTTTTAGCGACAAAATTTTGAAAATTTCGCTAATAAATAGACTTTGAGGGACAATAATTTGGTCTCAAAATGGTTTATTTTTGAAACAAAAAATTGGGTCAAAAAAGGATAATAATTCATCACTAATGTCTAATTTTTGTTATTAAGTTCCCGCCCATGGAGTGTGAATCAGATTAGAAGTTCCCGCCCATGGAGTGTGGCCTTGGGTGTTGTCAGTGGGTGTTCGGTGGCATGGAGTGTGGCCTTGGGTGTTGGGTGTTGTCAGTGGGTGGTCGGGGGCGTGGGTCTTGGCTAGGCTTTGGGAGTGTAGCAGCATGTGGGTGTGGGTTGAGAGTGATTAAAATGATTATAATATGTGGAGATTATGTGGCTGTGGCTAGGCTTTGGGAGTGTAGCAGTTTGTGGGCGAAGGAAAAGTGATTTAAATATCTGGGTTTATTAGATGGGTATCTAGTTCGGGTTGCTTTGAGAGTTGGTTTTGTTAATCTAGGTTGGTTTGGGTGTTTTGGTGGGATGATTATGTAGAGATTCATGTATTTTATTTTTCTAGTTAAGTTCTTTTTAACTTTTTTTTTTTTTTTTTAAAAATCGAGAGGCTTAGGGGTTGGTTGTATGGATGCGAGTAGCAGTAGTAGGGGTATTTTTATACTTCCGAATCTCTCTCGATGCATGTCATCTTCTTGTACCTTTAATTTCATGCTGTTAAATGAAATTTTTCTTTGCTGATCAAAAAAAAAAATATAATAACGATACTTTTCGTAACAAAAATATTTAATCCCTAAAAAATAATTTTATCCTTAAATTTTAATCTCTAAAATTTTAATTTTTTGTAGTGAAGTAATTGTGTCCATACTCGGTTGAACATTATTGTAAACTATTAATAGGGTAGTTGGAAAAATAGTTCATGTCAAAGGCAAACATGAATTATTTTTCTCTTATTATGGATAGTGAGTTATTTATTTGTTTTCATTATGCATACTTTTTTCTTTTTAATAGTTATTAAGGTTCTAGCTATGCGTGATATTAGATTATGATTATTCAGTCTCCCAACATAAATAAATAAATAACGAGACTTAAAATTGTTTAATATTTTGTCAAGGAGGCTAATACGGTGGGAGATATTTTAGGGAAAGCTATGTTCATGTTGGGTTTCACAACACAACAAATCTACACGTTTTTTTTCTTCTTTCCATTTGCATGCGTAAATAGACAGGCAGACAAATAATGAAGAGAAATAGATGTCTGGTTTTGGAGTTATATATATGTTAAACTAGTGCGGCAAGCATCGTTATCGATCTCCGGAGGTGTCGATCTTTTTTCTTTTTCTTTCGTTTGTTTTTTGGCTGCTAAAAAATTAGTCAGTATAGGCGTCTCGTCTGTATTTTTGTGGAATGGGAGGATTGCTTTGAACGGAGACAAAACCCGGTTTTGAATAGTAAAAGTTGTATAGGCTTGATATTCCTTCCACGTTCCTAAATTCCAATACGCATATTCGCCTCACAATCCTTAGACCATCCAACTGGAAAAATTATCACGTCCGTTCAAAATATCACATGATCGTGTGTAACTTTTAATTGTGTTTTGTAATTTATTCATTTTTCTCTGTGTGTATGAGGTAAGTATTTTACTTCCTATTATTGAACAGGCATATAGTTGAAATATAACATAACAGTTATATTAGGAAGTCCAAATAAATTACCAATTTTTCTATCAAACTTCTCATATAGGTGTGGGATCCACACACATATATGTGATTTGTGTGGGTTTCACACCCATGTGAGAAATTTGATAGAAAATTTAGTCTATCAAATTTAGTAGTTTAATGATTAGTTATTGTTATATTTTAGTAATAAATAATGATAAAATGTTGTATTTGCAATGTTATGTCAATGCTAATTTTTCCCCCATAATACTAAAGAGCAAATTGTACCAGTACTCCTTATATTGTGACTCATGTGTCATTTTGTTTTCTACACTTTTAATTAATTCAGTTTTGACCCTTAATTTTATATTTTGTGTCACTTTGATCTAATTGATAATGTTGTTAGGAATTTTAACAAAAAATTATTATTGAATTGATTAAGGTTAACTTATTGAGTTGATCATGACTATAAATTTGCCCCTAAAAACACATTTATGTGCGCATTTTTCATAGAAAAATGCTAATAATTTTAATCTATTAAACCAAATTAAGACAAAGTTAAAAGTCCAAAAGTAAAATTGAGTAAATTAAAATTACAAGAATAAAAATAGCACAAGAACCAAAGCGTAGAGATTATCGGTGTCATTTATCCAATACTAAATTAAAGTATTTTATGTGAGTTCCATCATAAAAGATGTAGACAAAAAGATTGCAAAAATTTAGCTATAGTTGGGGCAGAATTATATGTTTGCACCAAGGGGTGCCATGGCATTCCCATTTTGGAATAAATTCATGCAACATATATGGTTTGAATTCTGTTGACGTCTTCATATGGTACCTCAAAAAATTCAATTGTATATAATAGTTCTATCTTAACATTTGAAATGGTACATGCTAACATATTCTACATATATGCTTCAAAAAACTAACATTAATCCATCCTATCAAAAAAAAAAAAAAATTGACCATCATTTCATAATTAATTTTTCTTTTGATAATGTAAATTTTTGATGTTTCTGTAATACAAAACTTGTGATTGGAGTAGTGGAATCATAATTTATTTCTTCATTTGTATGTATTCATTTCATAAAATTTGCTACTTGTAGTTTAATTTGACCAGATGACCAATACTAGTTTTCAATCTCCTACTATGCACAATTTTTATTTAAAAATTTTCAATTTAGAATTAATAATTAAATATAATATTTTTATATTTACGACAAACTTAATTAAATCGAGTTTACAAATATTTTATTAGCAGATGATTAAATCGAGTTTACAAACTTAATTGTTTTGGGGTAAATAAGTTAGTAAGTTTGGATAAGAAGTGTAGTTTGGTATTGGTTAAGTTGGCCTGAGTGTCCATAGTGAAAGACAGAAAACACATACGGATGAGGTACCACGTGCCTTCCGGTTAGCAACCGGTAAAGTGGTAATTAGTAGTGCCTGATATGCCTACTTGCAGACACCAACATAAGGATTATCTGTGTCGTATTTACTACCCCTTGAACTACATTGAAATTATTGAATTGTTGTATTTTCAAATTGCATTGAGCACAAGATTTTCAAAAGATGGAGATATATGTTTTAAGCATGACATGGCATATGCATTAATCTCAGGAGACTATGTAAAATGAATATACTTTGTTAAGATCTTCTTATTGGGCTTTCTGCTCACCCCATGAGATTTTGTGCAGGAAAAGATGTAGTAATTCCGTTGAGTTAGATGTGGAATGTATATTTTGAGGGCACAAGGCTCTTTTCTTTTGTTATAATTATTGTTGACAAGCCAAGGGCTTTACATATATGGATTTGATAACCATTTTTGTGTAATCGGACATAAACCTTGGAATTTGTAGCTCTCGAGGGTATTGAATTGTACTTGACTATTGTGCCATATGCTATAGACTCATATTTTAGGAATGCTGAATGTATAATCGCTTGTGGAATACTTTTGTTAGTCTCAAGAATTCAATGAATACAAATATTAGAGATTTGTTGATGATGTCAATGTTGAGGCTTTATATTCTTTATATATTATGCAATAGAAGTTATAAACTAGAAAACAAGATCATATTGTTAGAAGATGATGAGTATTTGTGTTAATTTTTTTGAGGCGTTACAAATGTTAGACTATATCTCAAAAAGAAAACTGAAAAAAAAAAAAAGAAAAAAAAAAGCAGTTAAAATGAAAAGGTCAAAAATATAAACAAGAAAATGACACATTTTTGGTAGTCTTTTGTCTTTAGTAATTTTTTTTTAAAAAAAATTTCTTTCATAAATATCTTAGTTTGTAGGTGTATTTAATTGAAATATTAAAAAATAAAAAGAGTTTATTGAAGATAAAAAAAAAAAAAAATTTAAAAAATTGAACAAAACAAATTTGATAAATGTATTTTTAATAAAAATAAATAAGTAATTATTAATAATTTTTGTTACATATGTATTTTCTATGTAAGAATTTAAAATACAAATTTGAAAATCTTTCCATATTAGTTTTTTCATATCATTTTTCTTAAATTATTTTACCATAATTGCAATATAATATTATTTGAAAATATATATATATATATTTTTTGTATTATTGACAAATAATTCTTAATTTGGAATGTGATAAGAAAATTTTATATGGTGTGAAAAAATTATTCGTGATTGTGTAATAATTTGGATTTTGTGTAGAGAGATAATATATTGGAGAAAAAAGATAATGAAGAATGAATTTTAATCTCTCCTTTTGAATTTTTGCAAGAGATAATAAATTTTGACAAATTAAGAAAGATTTTCTTTTAACTTTCCTTTTGAAAAACATAAATAATGAAATTATTATTATTTTTATAATTATTTATATTAATGTGTTGGCTAATAACATTTTTTTAAAATTATTTTTTAATTTAAAATTCAAAAATTCAGTTGAAAGTCTTGGAGCTTCAACGAGGCTCCTCACAAAAAGTCACTTCGGTTAAAAATTTCACTTTATCTCTCATAGTTTCAGTCATGTACGAATTACTCCTATCTCATTTGGAAATAATCATATAACCCCCTTATGATTCATGGAATAAAATACACAGTTAGACCCGTTAACAAGTTAATGAAAAAGACTAAAATACTCCTATATATAGATAACCTAAGTTTGTAAACTATGGATATTTTAGTAATTTATTTGGGGGACAAAATACACTTTAACTCCTCGTACTTTATATTATATGTAACATTCCCTTAAAATTTAAAAATGAGCATATAATCTTCTTATATCTAACAGTGGTTCCCACTTACTGTTAAATTGAAAGGAATGTCTAACAATGTATTTTAATTCACAAATCATAAGGGAGCTATATGGTTATTTGCAAATGAGAGGAGGATAATCTGTACATGAGCCAAACCATACGGGAGTAAAATGAAATTCTCCCCCCCCCCGGGTGCCCTTTTTTTTTGTTGTAATTTTTTGAAATTTTTAAGAGATAAGAAAATGGAAAAATTACCGAAAAATCCCATTTGGAAAAATGTTGCTCCATTAAGTCCTGGAAGTTTTCTTTTAAACCAATTAGTCCTTTTATTTATGGTATATTATGGAGTTTACTTGTTTATCCTTAAGTATGATTTTGGTTGTGATTTTTTCCTGATGTTTGGGTGGATTGGTTATGGTATGGTGTTAGTTTTTCAAATTTTTGTAAAGGATTGCGTGGAGTAATTTGTGGGGTTAGCGATGTTTAGCCATTTGATGTGAGGGGGGCTGATGTGGAATCGTGGTGTTGTTGGTTGTTTGTTTTGTTTTATTTATTTATTTTGTCATTGATGTTTGGGTGGGTTTATTAAGGTATGATGTTATGTGTCTAATTTTTATTGTTCGGGTTGTACATGTCGAATTCCTGTTACATTAACATCATTCGTTGCAAATAGAAGGTTCACAATGCTTACGGAATCAGCATTTCACATCACACACTTGCAAATGAACCAAATGCTTAACTGCCGTGTGACAAAGGCATTGCATTAACAACACCAACCTGATGCACAACACCAACCTAATGCACAACACTCACTTACCATACAAACAAAACATCACAAATATATAATGTCCATAGTCATAGAAATTCATACATTACGTTAACATCATTCGCTGAAAATAATAGGCCGACAATAATTACTAAATCAACATTTCTCATTACACAACTGATAATGAACCAAATGACTCACTGTTACGTCAATACGCGTCGTTGCATAAACAACACCAATTTGGTTCACCCACTCACTTACCACACAAACAGAATAACATCACAAACAGATAATGCACATAGTCACAGAAATTCATATGCGATCCATTCTGGAAATAATATTTGTATCAACTGCGACGTACAGTCCATTTGAAGTTTGACGTAACGTCATTAACACAACACCATAAACAGGCAATTCGCCTAATTAAATAGCCAAAAAAATAATCTTAACACAATTTCTTGCTTTACGTTTGGCCACGTCAAAAAACAGATTAATCATTGCAAAAAAAATGTAGTTCAAACAAAACATAAAACCCAATTCAAACTTGCTGGGGGGATAAGGGTGTTGGGGGGGAGGGGGAACATATCATGATTTCCTAGCTTGTAGTCCTTTCTTCACGTTGTTTATAAAAATCCTAACCATCACCGCATGCATACCAGAACCTTGTGTCCTGACATCGGGCACCTTACAGGGGGTCTACTGTCGAGCGTTTACTGCCACAGTTAGAAGGTAATGTTCGTTAGATTTGTGTGGCAACACGTGCTACGAAAACATGTTCAACAATAACAAATGGGCATGACAATAAGCATACCAAATCAAAATGCAACAATATGTACAGTGCATGACCAACAAATGCTACCCAAATGTATGAAACAATCACATTTTAACATATATCAACAAGGGTGGCAGTCTAAGTAAATCATAAATGAACATCAAGTCTAATGTTCCCCACTGTATGGCAAATGTACATTACATGGTAATGTATATTTGAATTTGACGGGCGGTAAAACGCATAGCAAATGCAATGCACCAATCTAAACCACACCAAAACTCATGCGTAATTTATGAATGGACTGATGAGTAGAAAACTATCACTCGCTCCCCTATTACCACTTTGACGGTGAATATCACAAACAAATTGACCTCACATTAACGGCAACATTAATGTGGCCATACTAGATAAACAACACTACCAACCTCCGATGTTAACAATGCCTCTGCTTCCCAATACTAGGTGACAAATCACTCAGAAAAATGCAAACCACCATAAAATAGAACGATGTAAATCTTTACCCAGATTATCATATTGGCTGGCGTTACACTACATCGTACCATTTGCAAATAATCAAACATATTGCCTGTGTTGACAATATTACAAACAAAGTATCGTCGATCCGTGTACAGTAAAAGGTAAATCACAGTTTCTAAATGAAATACTAATAAATCACACACATTTATGTCAAAACGTAACACAATGCATTTTTCCCAAACGAACACACCTACCACATTTGAACATATACACATCAAACCATCACCCACCACATTTGACGTTCCCAGATGAACACAGCCAAAATATCACCAAAACATGTGATTGTTTACCATTTCAGAGGTAACATTAACATCCAGTCTGTACATCAACATCTACACAAATAAAAAATTGAAACCCAAACCCATTCCAATGACAATGTAGACATCTCTGTAGTCTATCGAATTTATGGAAAACATGATTTTCATTTCACATGATTGTAATACATGCCCTAATCGCACATCGTGATAAACATCAGACACAAATACTATATTCAAAATCTATATACAAATACAACACACCACAATCAAAAATCAAAGACACAATCTTCTATAACATCAACAATTACATTGGCAAATGAAACACACTTCACAATTCATTTTCATCATTAGCAGCTCCGATAACATTTGAATCGGGGTAAGGGATGCACAATGTTATATTACCATAATTACAATCACAAACTAATATGTCCCAGTACATGACTTCACTCCCGGCTTAATTATGACCCCACTAAACCAGTAACATCAGACAATGGATAGGCCAAATAAAAACCCCTACACACCCATTACATACAACCACACACTCAATACATGCTCCAACATTGCCAAACACTACCCATTACGACGATGATGTACCATAAAACAGGGAAATGAAACATCACAGACCACATACCTAACACCATTGTTCACCAACATAGTTAGACCCGCCGATGAGGGGTGGATGTAAAATCGACGCCGCTGGAGTGTTGCCATTAACGTCAACCAATACCCCACAATCACACTAGTCCAAATGCTCCTGATGATCCGATGTTAGTGTAGGCTAAGAGAATTTTTCGTATTTCTAGGGTTTTAGAATCAAACCAAACGTTATTTGGAACAACTATCAGTATTGAGTTAACATTACCATAAATGTTGCAACACGACCAATGGCATATTACTCAGCACACTAACATTGCACAGTAAGGATCCCTCCTTGAATCCTCTCCTTAACTTCCTACTTATGGGCTATTGGGCCCACTTTTGGATCCAATTTCGATGATCCGAACCGTTTATATTTTAGGATTTGTCATGTATATTATACCTGTAAAAAATCAAGTTGATCGAATATCAGTAGAACTAAAAATTGTTTATTAAAAAAAATTTAATAAACAGTTTTATTATTTAATAAAACTTTTAGCTCAAGTGCTTTTCGATATCCGATCGACTTGATTTTTTACAAGTATGATATACATGATAAATCCTAAAATGTGAATGGTTCAGATCATCAAAATTGGACTAAAAAATGGGCCTAATGACCCATCAAGTAGGGAGTCAAGGAGAGAATCCTTGCTCAACATTGCAACCCAAGAAATTGCCATGTTGATCTCTTCCAGATTAGTCGGAGGGAAAACCAAAAAACCTATACAGTTTGCTTTTTGGACAACGATGTAAATTCAACATCAGCAAAACACCCTCACTATCCCTAACTTATATACAAACATATGAGTCAACAATGTACATAAATGTCTTTCACATTGGCATGAGACTTATTGGTTTACAAGAAAAAGGTAGGACTAAATGGTTCATAAGACTGAAACTTGGGATTTATTGGTGCTTTGCCCTAAGAAATTAATGTATTTAAAAAGTTGCTAAAAAAATTATACATTTTTTGTGAATAAAGAAGTTGATCTTACCTTTAATTTTTTTAGTTGATAACAAATTACGTTAGTGACTTTTTAACTTTTTTATAAGATTCCTAAACCACTACACATGACTTAATTATACCAACTAGGAGTATGTATGAGTTAGATTGGATCGGGGTAGAATCCAAAACTGAATCAATATATATTAATTGGTTTTATTGAATCAATATTAATCGGTTTTAGATTGTTGAATTTAAAACCCAACCAACTAGAAAAAACAAAATCAAACATACTTGAGACAACTCATATTACATCGGGTTGAATTGTGGTTCCACTTATACTAACATCCCGTTTTGTAAGAGATTTATTTATTTATTTATTGGATAAAAAAATCACTAAGTCGACAAATTCAACCCTCGTATTATACATATCAATTAATTATTTTTTTCTTTCAAATCTATTTATTTAATTAAAAATTATTTTAAACACATTTTTTTTAACCTTATAAAAGCATCTCCAACAATAATTGTCATTTTGATAATGGCAAAATTATAATTTGACATATGATAGTCCCAAAATATCAAATTATAACAATATTATTACAATAGTATAAATGTCATTTTGACACAACCAACCAACATTTTATCTTTTTTTATTGAGTCTACTTTCATCTTAAACGTTGGATTGACATATTAATCTCTAACCATTTGCTGACCATCTAAAAACATCTACAGTTGTTCCTCAAGTCTGTAGATCATTCTCAAACTCCCTGGGTCATCAATTAAATGAGAATTTTTTATTAAAAAAAATTGTATACTTATACGAAATGAACCTATCTATAACGCCCCGAAATAATACAGCATGAGCCACCCACATAAGACAACATTCACCGACTAAATAATGTCATAACACCGATCTCTACATCGTATACCAACAATGTTATACAAAAGTTCCACAAGAGATTTATACATACAAGGATATAAAGATTCATGAATCTATAGCATGTGTAACATCTAGTCTCAAAACAATAAAATGCCCCTAAGGGCTTACATCTTCCAAGGCAATAGCCCGGTTACACAAAATGATCTCTTGGACCCATACCAATTAGTCCTTGGCTTTACAAATTTCACAACAAGAATACAAGAGCTATTACTCTTCACAAAACATCTACGCCTTCAGTTCGGCGGAATCACCACATCTTTACTTGTACCAAATCCCATAGGGGTGAGTATAAAGCCCAGTAGAGAATTCTAATACAATTATGCAATTCTCAAAAAAAAATGCAAATGTTCATACTATGCCATGTTTTCTTAAAGAAAATTTCATTTTATGCTCTTTGAAGATTTCAATTTTCAAATAAAAACTTGCAATCTCTACATATTTCAAACTTCCAATTTTAATCCATAAGGGCGGTAAATACGACACTGGTAATCCATAGGTTGGTTTTTGCAAGTAGACTCTACGAGTACTACCAAACTGTCATTTTTACCGGTATTAACTGGAAGGCTCGACACCTATCCGCGCAGTTTTCTGGTCTTTCACCATGGATACTCAGGCCAACTTAACAAAATTCATCTACACCCCCTAACCGGACTTACCACCGTATTTATCCCTTACACATTACCATAATTCATAACATTTCCCCATGTTCAAAGTCTCTACAACAATGCCAACAATCACATTTTTCCATTACCTCTTTTCATTGCTCTTTCTCAAGATAACCATGTGTCTTCAATACACAACATCAATCTCTCATCAATTCAATCCTTTCGAAGCCACATGTGAGGTTTTCAAACACTAACCTCCACCATTTATAATTCTCACAATCCATTATGCACAACAATTACCATTTCACAATTAAATATTTTTCATGCATCTATCAACAACTTAAAAATAAATCCACCATTTTCTTATATCAAGGAGATTACCACTTTTCTTACCAAGATGTGAATTCTACACTCACTCACCCATTTTAGCACAAGAAAAGAAGTTTATTACATGGATTTTCCATGTTTTCAAAAAGCCCCAATTTCCTAGGTTTTTACAAAAACCCTAACATTGTTCATCTCTTTAACAAAATCTCATCATACACTACGATCTCAACTCATATTGTCCAAGATTTCAAGAAAATCTCTAAATGAACACAAGATAGAGTTTGTTTTACAAAAATTATCAACCCTTTAAGCCACCAAACCCATTTTCGAAATTTCCAAGGAGAGTTACAAAATCAACCAAAAACTTACATGTATATATATATATATCTTAAAGGAAAACCCTCTAGGATTTATAAAAGAGTTGAGATACAACCCACATTTTAAAACTCTCTACATTTTTGAAACACAAGATTGAAATCAACAAGGGACTAGAAGAAAACTCTTTAAACCATCATCAAATAGCAAAACTTGTATATATAACTCAAGAATGTCCCTACCTCAAGCTTGTTGATGAAAGGTGAGATGAAACCCTAGCCTCAAGGATGAGAGAAACCTTGGATTTCCACCGCCCAAGTGAAGCCCTAACCTTGGATCTTCAAGATTTAGAGGAAGATGATGAAGATCTTGACCCAAAAATTTACAAAATCAAAGTGTATAGATGTTTTAGGAGGTTTTCTAGAGAGAAGGGGGAGAAAAATAGGGTTTAGAGTGAGAGAGAAGTGTGTATAATGAATGTTATATTCGGACCAAAGGTTATAAAAAAACAAAGCTCGGACTGCCCAGTTGGCCGCACGTGTGGCGCCTTTCCCCGCACGTGCGGCAGCCCCCACCGCTCGAGCGGCCCACCTTCACCACTCGAGCGGCTCATTTTCCCCAGTTCGTGCGTTGATTTCAGTATGCAAAGTGTTGTGCCTCAACCCTCACCGCTCGTATGGCCATACCCACCACTCGTGCAGCCCAACCCCGTACATGTGGCCTAGAGCCCTGCACGTGCGGCCTTGGCCCAGCAGCCCAAAATTTCCACTTCGCTCCCGGGCACTCCGAACCCAACCGTGTACTCCCTGGAACAAGTGAAATTCCACATCGAACAAGACAAGAGTAAGAACTAAATTCTGAGAATTATTTTCGGATGTTTCAAACCCAAAGAGAGCGAGAACAGAATAGAGTGAAAACGAAAGAAAAAGAAAGAAAACAAGACCCGGTCGTCACACTATCCTTCATCCAAATAATTTTCTGAGCAAAAAGACAACAATAACAAATGGAACTCATCAAAAGATGAAGAGGTTTTCTTCTGATTTAATCCCCCCCCCTCCCAAAAAAATAAAAAATAAAAAAATGAAGAGGGCAACAAAAATTGAAAAAGAATTTTTCGTTTGAAGTGAATATTCATTATTCTCGTATAATAATACATGTAAGAGTACCCAAGAGATTTGTATTTTGTAATATGTTAGAGAATAATTATCTATATTAATCAAACACATGTAAAAAAAAAAAAATTTATTTGAAAAAATTACGACGATAGTCCTTATATCTTACTTCTTGTGTAATTTTAGTCATTGTATTTTTAATTAGCTCGATTTTGACTGAATTTATGATTTATCTCAATTTGGTCCAATTGATTATAACTCTTAGCATTTTTTTTTTATGGAAAATACATACATAAGTGTCACGTGCCATATTTTAACTGTAAAATTATAAATTTACTCAATTCAGTTAGTTAATCTCAACCAATTTAGTGATAATTTTTTTTAAAAAAACACTAACGATATTATTAATTGTATGAAATGAAAACAAATTTAAAATTAATGATTAAAATTGAGCCAATTAATAATGTAGGGACCAAAACGACACAAATGATAAAATATAGGGTCTACCGGTATAATTTGCCCTTATTATATTGTCTTGGGAGGGTTAGACAACTCTCACCAAAACTCGAATTAGACTTGGACAAAGGCTCAACCGGTCCGAACACAATCCTAATTCTAGCATAAGAAGAGATGGGTATGGTAGTGAGTGTTGGTTTGCTTTAAAAAAAGGGGCAATTACTCATAAGTCTTGTTACAAGGACTTGTGCACGTGTTTGTATAGATCAAAAAGTTTCACAAATGTTAGTGACTTTTTTTTTGGGACCATTTTCTAAATTTGTTGCTAAAAATTGACAATTAATGACGATTTTCTATGATAATTTTTTCAACTTTTGTTAAAACTAATAATTAGTAACACTTTTTTTAAGAAAACGATGCCAAAAAACTAAAAAATAAATTTTGTAATAACAATTAAAAGTGAATAGGAGTTATTAATAGTACACAAATCTTCTTAATAGGATTTTTCAATCAATTTCCTTTAAAAAAAAAAGTGTTGGGCTTTTATTATATCAATGAGCTTGACAATCCAGCCCTACAATCAATCCATGTCAGATTGGGGGCTTGGGCTTGGGCTTGCTACTTAATTCAGCCCATTCAACTAGGGTATACCACATTTTATTGCCGTGCTCTTTCTGGGTACCGAAATGATATTTATGACTCTTTGAACAAGGAGTATATAGGGAACCGAAATGTAGTAATGATAGAGACCCCTCACAAAACATAATTTTTATAATCTCTAAATTGATCTGAACTATTCATGTCACTATTAGACATAATCTTTCAAAAAAATTCAAACACATTAATGGTCAATACATCAGTAGGAGTCGTGGGGGTCCTGCTTTGTGGGGTCCCAAACATTTATGAACCAAAATGATATTTATGTATTTCTACCTTTTATTACCTCAAACTTATATTCACATAACAAATATTATATATATTTATCTATATACTATTATTAAAAATCAACACCTCACTTGTTTATGAATTTCTTTCCCTTCTTTTATTAAGTGACTTTCTCTTCTTATGTTAAGTGTCAATTTATCAATCCAAAAAATATATATATATATAATAATAATAATAAAAAAAAAAGAGATACAAGACTTAAACCTAAGAATATTCACTTAACTTATTAAAGAATATTTTTATCACTAAAATAAGATAAAAAAATATGACGTGAATTTAAAATTAAAATTTATATTTTGAGCAACCGGATCACACCCTAATATATTATATTATATTCTATTATATTACATATGCCACGTTTCTTCCTTAAATGTTTCCTAATCAACTACCCAATGCTCAATTTTGATATACTAAAAAGGAATTTAAAAGAAAAATAAAGAATAACCCACGTTCCCTACAAGCCTACGCGTCTTCGCGGAAATTACAATTTTTACCTTTGAAAAGTTTCTGAATTTTCCCCGATTTAGACGATGCTAATTTTTTCCACTCAAATTTGCAGGTTACCTCCATCTGAAAAAAAAAAAAAAATAAATAAATAAAATTGCATTATTATTGGGGAAACCTACGTAGAGGTCCTAATAAGTGGACTTATTTATGATAATTAATGGTATTTTTCATCAAACACTATTAAAAAACATCATGAATTGTTAATTTTCAGAGTATGAAAATTGTTACAAAAAATGTTACTAATTATAAGTTTTAGCGACAGTTTAAAAGAATAGTCATAAAAAGTCACTAATTTTTAACTTTTAGCGACAGTTTGAAAAATTCGTCACAGAAAAACGTTACTAATTATAAGTTTTAGAGACAATTTATAAAAATCGTGACCAAAAAAAAAAAAAAATCCACTAATTGTCAATTTTTAACAACATGCAAAAAATCACTTCAAAAAATAATTTTCAACGATTTTATTATGACTTAATTTGCAATAGGAATTCATGGTAATTAAGTTATACTATTAAGACCTATCGATAGTTTACCCTGGTGTGTGTTTGTTTTGAGGGATTGAAGGGTGGGATTGGACTATTAGTTCATCTGGACTAATAGTCTGTTGTTTGGTTCAAAATTTGGGTACCAGACTATTAGTCCCTTCGGACTAATAGTCCCAAATCCGTTAGACTATTGTGTTCTATAGGGGGGATGAGACACAAATAAAGGGATAAGAGGGATATGAGATTAGGTGATGAAATGACTATTTTGACCCTCTATTATTTAATTATGTATATTATTTAGTAAAATTCAATAAAATTTAAATGTCTCAATTTTAAAATAAAATTATTTTGTTTAATTTTTATTGATGTTTTATTTATTTAATTTTTTAAAATAATTTTTTATAGATATTTTATTGATGTTTTATTTTAAAATTTTATTTATATTTTATTTAATTTCATTATTTAAATTTTAATAGATGCTTTATTTAATTTCATCATTTCATTATTATTATTTTTTAAAATAAATTTATTTAAAATTTTAATTAAAAAATAACATATATTTTTATTGATATTTTATTTATTTAATTTTTAAAAAATAAATTTATTTAATTGTGTAAAAAATAAAATAAAATAAATTTTTATTTAATCTAGTTAAAAATAATTACAATATTAAAGACATGTTTAATATTGTTATTACTTAGTAAATAATTAAAAATGGTAAAATAGCCATTTGAACATTTATCCTTCTCCATAATATCCCAAACAAACATATGATTCATATCCTATCCAGCCAAATAGTTATTTCCTAACATCTAATCTCATTACTAAACAAACATGGGATACAAATTCAGTCCAACCAAATAGTTCGGGGATAATATATCTTAGGACTAACAGTCCGGTGGATTTTAATCCCTCTTATCCCGTTTGTCTAAACAAACACATCCTAATATTATTGGTATGTAGCACATGGATTGAGTACTATAATTTTTTTTTCTTCTTTAAATATTTGAGCACTGAACCCTTGATTGCTTACCCGATTGGACTCAGATATGGACTCAGTTGAAGAAGACCATAGAGTCCCCCTGAGCTGGAGACCAGAGTGGTCCAACGTGACTTTTGTCTGCCAAAACGACGACCCAAACCCAGTTGTTCTGATTGCTTACAAGGAAGAGTTCGCTGGGACTGTGGACTACTTCTGAGCCGTCTACATGCCGACGAATGCTTTCCTTTAAAAAAAAAAAAAGAATAGTTTTTATTTTTTATTTTTTATTTTTTTTTGGGGTTTTGGTTAGGGTTATTTTTATATTTTATATAAATCTCTTTGATTATAAATGTTCTAAGTGTCTTGAGTTTGTATTTTTGTATTTTGTGGGTACTAATGTTAATTATACTTTTTATTTTCCTCATTAAAAAATATAAAAAGATAAAAAGTTTCATTATGTTGTCAAGTTCTTTGGGGAAAAAATTTGACTATTATTTTATTTCGTTTATATCAAAAAAATTTCAATGTAACTATTTATTTTTCTTGATGTATATTAAATCTCTTTGACTGTAAGTATTCTAAGAATTTTGGATTTGTAGTTTTTAAAAAGAGTACTAATTTTTCAGGAATTATTATTTTACTTTATTTATATCAAAATTGTAAGTGTTTTCTACCTATTTTTTTAATGAGTTTGTGATGTGTAGTCATTTAAAAAAAAAAACATAGTACTTTTTTTAAATTTGCACAAGGCATGTGCCCAGCTGCTAGTGTATATATATGTATAAGAATAATACTTGGGACCCCCTTTTGGGGGTCACCCCCTCACCCCCCTTTGCCACGTGGCGGGGGGTGATTGGAGGAGCAGGAAAAAAAAGAAAAAGAAAAAGAAAAAATAACCAATGAGAGAGAGAGGGGGGTCAAAGGGGGTGGGGGAAAAAGGGGGATGAATCATTGTTGATATGTATAATTCATCATATTTAAAACAATATTAGAATTACATGACACATAAAGATACGTAAAAAGTAAAGATTTTTGACAAAATATTTAAGTGATATAAATAGTTGGAGAGTAGATCATAAGTAGTGATTAATATTAATTTAAATAATAATACTCAGGCATGCTTTTCTTTGTACGTGGTCAAACATATGAATGAATCCACTCTCTCTATATCTAATGATAAAAAGAAAAAAAATCAATAAAATAAACATAAAACATAGTAGAACAAAGTACATAACCAAGCCAACATCACAAATAGTACCACATCACAGCCACTCAATCTACTTATACAACAATATTATCAGATATTAGCCCAAACTTTGTCAATGTCTACTTTAACCCTCACTTCATTATTCCAACATTATCATAAGTTACAGTAGCAATAATGGTCTTCTCTCTTAACCTGTAACAAGGATTTAGAGAGAAAAACATGTGAGTTCAAGTGTTTTGTTTATAAGAATTTGAGAAAATGATCAGGCAACATGAAATCACAAATAAAATGCACGGAATCATTCAGATTATATATATTAAAAAAATGCATAAAATTTAAGAAATTATTGATAATAGGCAAAAAATTCAAGTTTTATGTTAAAAAACCCAAATAAAGAATGCATATACAACGTGTATTCAATTTTGATTTTGACATGTGGGATACCCCAGTCCCATATTGGATACAGTCTAACTAACCATATATGGAATAGTCCATCCTCAACTATGTGAGGTTTTTTTCTGAGAGACCATAAAGATAAAATCGTGATGGTCGGCGGACTAGGAATGGCAACAAACCGGGGCGAGGCTGAGGATCACATCCCCCGTCCCTGATCCCCGATGGTGCAAATTCCCTCGTCTCCATCCCTGATCCCTGACGGGGAACTTATCACTGTCCCGATCCCGAAAATTTCTCGGCTAAAAAAAAAAATATTAGAGAATGATGATCCAAATTCAAAACACAGATCCAAATGAAGACCTATTCAACAATTTGTGAGATCCAAATCCAAATAAGTGAATGAAGACCTATTCAAATAAAACACAAATCCAAATCCCAACACAATTTGTGAGATACATAACATCACAACAAGATCATCATCTTGCAGATTTGACACTATTCAACAAATCTAACACTATTCAAATCTAAAAATTTGTGAGCTGAAATGTCTAAAAAAAATTAAAATCTAACACTATTTAGATCTAACATTATTCAGATTTGATACTATTCAACAAATTTGTGAGCTGAAATGTCTAAAAAAAAACATTTAGATATGTTAAAAAAAAAAAAAAAACAAATCATATCTGAATCCATATATAGATATAAAGATCAAGAATTTTCAAAAAAAATCATAGATCTATTCAAAAAAATCTTGGAACCATGGTAGAGTAGATCTTAATTAGGATGATGTTGGGATGCTTCACCATCTTCATCACCGAGATCTCACAAATTAGTCCTGTAGCTCGGCCAACAGTGAAACAGGCTGAAGACGGCAGCCTGCGGTGGCGGATGAAGAGTCATCGGCAGTCGAAAGGAAGGAGAGAAAGAGAAGGTGAGGAAGAGACAGAGATGTGAGGAAGAGATATCGGTTTTTCCCCGATCGAAGCACCACATTTTGAGATCTTATAGAGATGAGGGGGAATGAGGGAGAGAGAGAGAGACTCTGAGTGAGTAAGAGGGAGAGAGAGATGAGAGACGGTGAGGAAGAGAGAGAGATCAAAGATGGTGAGGAAGAGAGAGAAAGAGTAGAGGGAAGAGAAAGAGAGTAGATTTGAAATGAAAAAAATGAAATAAAAGAGAGAGAGAGAAACAGTATGAGAATGTATATATATATACATCACTTCGGGAACAAACGGGGCTGGGCTTGGACACTTCTCACAGTCCTCGGCTCGAAATTGATTGGGGATTGATTTTTGAATACCATCCCTATCTTGTTGGGGGTATTTTTTAGGAAAAAACCATTCAAATCGGAGTCGAGGGATCAGGTCTCCTTCATGTCGGTTTCAAATTGCCATCCCTACCGTGGACCCAAAGTGTACCATGATAGTCCACAAACACAAAGCAAACAATATCAATGTCACATAAATGATGGGAACGAATTGTTACTATCATGAATATATTTAAAGAATTCAAATTTTGTTTAAATCTTAAATTTAGGGAAATATTTAAAAATTAATAAGATAATAGAGGGCCTTTGATAAATCACTCAGTGCAAACAAAACACATAGAGTCGTAGTTATAAGCCATAATCATTATGGCAGTCCACAAATTATTATTGGCCAATATTCAAAATAGGGTGGGGATTATAGGTCACAAAAATCACTAGAATAACTTTTATTTTATTTTATTTTTGTCATGGAGTTAGTAATATGTGGCATGCAGATTGCTACTATGACTTGCGAATAAACATTATGAATTGCAGGAGGGCTTGAATCCAATGGTTTTCCACTTCAATTCTCTAAGACCCTGTTTGTTTAAGCAGATTGGATTTATGGGATTAACATCTTTAGGTCAGTCCTAAGATTATTTATCATTTTGGATTGTTAATCTTGTCCTATGTTTGGATTGATACAGGATGATACGATGAGATTGATAGTCCGAACCTCTCCTTAGTTCTCTATTTTGTACAAGGGATACTATGTCTTTATGCATTTTATTAGATTATTAGTCTAATTCCATAGCCAAGTCCATCCAAACAAATATGCCCTAAATGTAAAACTAGCAAGCACTTGGAGCTTTACATATCATTTAGTTTCTAAGTTAGTGTTCCATATAGTGAAATAAATGTTGGAATGGTATGATTATTCCATCGAAATACTTATTTCCAAATTTGATTCAGTAAAAAAAAGAAAAAGAAAAAAAAGAAATGTGTATTGCAAATAAAATCACTATTCACCAATTTAGAAAAGGATAAACGATAGTTTTAATCACTAAAGTATGTGTTTCTTGTCATTTTAATCCTTTAAGTTTCAATTTTGTAATTTGATCATAGGTCTAATGTTCGTCTATTTTGATAACGGGAGTATAGATAAAAGACAGTTTTAGTTCCAAAATATGTATTCCTTATCAATTTAGGGTTGGTTTGGGGTGTCCTAAAAAAGTGCACTTTTTGTCTTTTTACGAAAAAGATGTGCAGAAAAGTAGAGAGGTGATGTGATGGAAAAAAGATAAAAAGATAAAAAGATAGATTATATAGTAGTCTCTTAAGTTTCAATTTTGTCATTTTGGGAATTGAAGACCAAAATGACAAAATTGAAACTTAAGGCTTTGTTTAGTTCATGGAATTGGAAAGAGATTTCGAAAGAGAAAAGAAAATGGTGTGTGAACTATAGGTGAAATGTAGGATTTGGGTAGGGATTTAAAAAGGAAAAGGGAAAATATAGGTGAAATGTAGTTATATTTCACCTATATTTTCCCTTTTTCTTTTTAAATCCCTACCCAAATCCTTAAACCAAACACAACGTAAAAGAATAAAATGACAAGAAATGCATATGATAGGGAAAATTGGCATTTATTCAAAGATAAAATACTTTTTTCTATAATCAATCGAGATGAACGTTAAATATAGAACCAAATTGATAACTTTGAGAACTAAAATAGCAAAATTGAAATTTAAGGGACTACATAAAAGAAATGCATTACTTTATAGGCAAAAACTGTCTTCTATTCTTAAAAAAATGACTATTTTATTAGGGGAAAACGATTTGTCCCCCTAAAAAAGCCCCCCCTAATCCCCTAATCCCCCTAATATCCAAAACGACGTCGTTTTGGGCTTTTTTTTTTTTTTTTTTGAAATTTAAGGGGATTAGGGGGCCAAAAATTAGGGGATGTAGCACAACCCTTTATTAGGTGATCAATGAATAGTCATTCTATGGTACCCAAAATCATTTTGGTCAACCAAAGGCTATCTTAAAGTTGATGTATGATGGGAAATTAAAAACTACGTTAAATGAATTAGAAAATACTATGGTGCATATTCTTTAAAAAGCTTATATCATACATGCTTTATAATTAAAGAAAAAATGATATAATTTTATATTTTCTGAGTTATAACTAAATAAAATAAATATGATAACTAAACACAAAATGAGGCATAACTAAATATCTTATGAGTTATAATTAAAATAATATCATAATTAAAAAAGAAAACGATATAACTAAGGATGAATATGGTACACCCTTTCAAAGGTGTGTATATTAAAATTTCCCAATAAACTTTGGTTAAGGTAGGGGATATGAGTGCAACACATTTAGTTAAATCTACAGTCGGCAAATATTTTTAAGTAAAATGGTTAACTATGAAACTAAACTATGCCTAAATCTAATTGGGTGAATTATGATACACCTCCTGAGGCTTATTTATAATATGGATTGTCCTTTGTAATTTTAAAAATTATAAATATTTTATTATTAGAATTTTTTATTTAACAGAATTAATAGAAAAATAAAAATTTTAACTGTTCTCCTATCCGAATAAAATTAATTGAATTGTTAATTTGAATATATTGATGATATTATTAAAAACTGTTAATTTACTTGATAATTTATTAATAAAAGGGTCATTTATTATGCGATTAGAAAGCTAAAGGGACATGATGTAATTTTTAAAACTACAAAAGATAATTTATATTTTAAGCAAAATTTAAAGGGTCTATTTGTAATTTACCCAATCTAGTTTTATAAATACAAAGCTCAACAAAAGAACTATGAAATTTATCCATGTTTTCCTGGTCGAACCTTGGACACATCCTCGTAATTAGAGGTGACAAATGGGTGGGTATAAGTGGGTTAAAATAGGTTATGCATTTAAAACAATCTAACCAAACCCGTTTATTTAATAAATAGGCTCAAACTGGTTGAGTTAGATACGGATTAGACGAATGAATCCAACAAACTCATTTACTTCCTTACTTTTATTTTTCTATTTTAAAAAAAAAAAAAAAATTTTAAGAGAAAATTAGTAAAAAGTCCAATCTAAAGAGGGTATAAGGCATTAGGTCTAATGGATATCTTTTGTTGGTGAGAGAGCCACAATTTATGAAATAATTTGATGAGAAATTCATTTATTGTTTTGGAAGACATTTTATTTTCAATTTTACCCCTTATCTATCTGGTTAATTTTTTTTTGACTATCTGTTCAAATATTTTTTTATATGTTTAATTTTTTGAATATTTGTTCAATCTTTTGCCCTTATCTGTTCAAATATCTATCCACATTTTATTATCTGTTAAAATTATATTTTCAAAAAATTCTATTGGTTGAAATTCTTATATGTTGAGATTCTATTTGTTCAAATTATCTTTTTAAAAAAATTCTTTCTGTTGAAATTATTTGTTAAAAAATTTATCTGTTCAAATTCTTCCTATCTCTCTTCCCACTATCTGTACAAATAAAATTCAAATTCAACAACAATAATTTTTTTTATCTGTTCACTGATTAAAGAACACAAGACCAAATTGAAAACTATTTGGTCACTTCAAATATATCTGTGTTTGTGATATGTTCAATATCATCTTCTTCATAGCACAAACAAAAAAATAAAAAGAAAAAAAACAAATTTAAACATATATAATTACAACAACAACAACCAAGATAAAAAATAACAAAAAAAATAAAAAAAAATATAAGAATTAAAAAAAAAAAAAAAATAGTTATTCATCCATTGTAACAGGTCTGAGTCAATAACAAATTTTGAACAATCCATTTTAACAGATCTGAGTCACCCAAGATCAAAAGCTCCAATTTTGAACATCCATTTTAAAATATCAGATCTTAGTCTCAGATCAAAATATTAGACTTATACAAACAAACAAACTTGTGCTATGTACCAGCAAACCCTAGATTTCTCACCATGAAATCATTTTTCTAATCTTATGTATTGGACTCAAATAGAGAATACTTGAATGTTCTTTGTTATTTGCAAACCCAAGATTTCTCACCATGAAATAAGAAAATTATTCGAAAGGGGGAGAGAGAGAGAGAGAGAGAGAGAGAGAGAGAGAGAGAGAGAGAGTTCATTTTATACTTTTGTTGTGTGTTTCACACTCTCTTTTCAATAGATAACAACGATGTAGTCAGCGGCAGTGGATGACGGTGGACAGTGGACGGTGGATGACGGATAAGGACAACAAAAGAGGAGGATGTGAGGTCTGAGATTTAAGAAGACTGAGAGAGAGATCAGAGATCTAAGATCTAAATGTGAGAGAGAGAGAGAGAGAGAGAGAGATTCTACGGTGTGGTTAGTGGCAATGGACGACGATGGAGGAAGAGGGTGCGAGGACTGAGATCTAAGAGGATTGAGAGGCAGTGGTTCACAGACGCTATATTTTAGAGAGAGAGAGAGAGAGAGAGAGAGAGAGAGAGAGAGAAATAGTTGTAGAGAGATGAGATACAATATATATATATACAAGGTTATTTTGGTAACTTCGTCTAGACATGTCTTTATTACCAAAGTATTTTAGAGTGTGCACTTTTGGCCAAACAAAATTAAAATTTGGATTTATAGATCGAATGCCCTTATTTTAAACAAATTACTTTTTATATTTTTTTTATTTAAAAAATTACTTATTTTTTTAAAATAATTATTTTTTTACGACGACGAATGGGGTGTCGGAGCATAAGTGGTGGTGGCAGAGTAGTGGTGGTGGTGGAGTGGCGATGATGGTGATGGTGATGGTGATGGTGTAGCAATGGTGGTAGAAGTGGTGGTGGCGGTAGTAGTGGAGGAGGAGGTGGTGTTGCTGGTGTGTCGACGGTGATGGTGGAGTGGCAGGAGTAGTGGTGGTGGTGATGGTGGCGGATTGGCAATGGTAGAGAGAAGGTGGTATGTCGGTAGCGGCGGCGGTGGTGGAGTGGTAGTAGTGGAGAATGAAGAGATGGTGGTCATGGTAGTGGTGGTGGTGGTGGTGGTGGAGTAATAGAGGTAGTGGTGGAGTAGTAGCGTAGAGGAAGTGGTGATAGAGTGGCGTGGGTGATAGAGTGGGGGTGGGGGTGGTGTGTCGGCGTTGGTGGCGGCAGCGACAGATTAACAGTGGTAGTGAAGAGGGTGGTGGTGGTGGTAGAGAATGAGGTGGTGGAGGTGGTTGTGGTGGAGTGGTGATGGTGGTGATGCTAGTGAAGTGGTAGTAGTGGAGGTGGATTGATGGTAGAAGTTGTGCCCATTTAGATCGGTTTAAATGGGTACCCATGTCCAACCCTTGTAAACCCAATTTTAATTGGGTTGACAATGAGCAACCCGTTTAAGCCTATTTATTGATTGAGCAGGTCTATATAAGTTTTAAATGAGTATAATTACATAGGCTCATCATGGGTTTGGGTTGAGTTTGCTACATCTACTTGTAATCGATACTCATATTTGAGTGGGTGATTTTATTTGCATCCGAAAAATTATTCAGTACAATATATTTGAGTGAATGATTCTATTTGAACTTAAAAAATTATTCAGTATGTTCAATTTCTCAGTACTCTCTATTAAATTATTTAGGGTAATAATTTACTCTCAATACACCCTATATTTTTTCACAAATTATCCTTCAGGATATCATAGTTTGTGATACACTCAAATAATAAACAAATCAATTCAAAAAAGACTTCTTCCCTTTCTTCATCTCTTCTTGGCTATGGTACTCCTCCACTCTCGTCATTGACAAATGTTGAAGAAGAAGAAGATGAAAAGTAGGTACAAAGAATAGAGGCAATACAAACCGACCAAGTCATTACTTGCCTTCATACTACCTAGATTCAATAGAGACGATGTGGACTTTGTTGGTTCCACTGATTGTGGTGGCTAACGTGGGTATGTTCGTTCCTATCATGTTCGTCAACAATTGCCCTAAAAATAATTTTGGTTTTGAAGGGGGTTGTGTTGCCAAATTTCTCAATAGATTCCCGTTCGAGCCTCTCGGGGAAAACCCTCTCTTGGACCTCTCTTTTTCTACGTAATGTTTGCTTACCTACCCATTTTGGAAAACTCTGTTAATTGTTGTTATTTTGCATCTGGTTTTGAGTTTGATTCATTGATATATTCATCAACTTTTGTTGAAATTTCTGGTTAAGAGAATCCATTCCAATTGTAGATTGAAGAGAGAGAAGATTTGTAGAGACATAAAGTGGAGAAGGAGATTGAAGAGAGATAGAAGGTTTGTGAGTTTGTAGAGAGAGAGACGAGAAGAAACAATTAAGTTGATGATAATGATGAGTTTTTGTGGTGTGGATTAGAGTTTTGGAGTGAAGAAAAAGATGAAGGGAAAATAATTAAAATTTAAGGAAGAAGACGAAAATGTTTGAATATGAAAAATACATATAAGTGATCAAGATATACCATGAGAAAAAAAAAAAAGAGTTTAATGTGTGTTGTCCTAATTAGTAAATTTATATAAGAGTATATATACTCTAATAGAAAATTTGAAATTTTAGTTTCTATTATATAATAAAAACTAAAATTTCAAAATTTTAGTTAAGCGTATTGAGTTACTATTTGAATGTAAATAGAATCACCTTATTTGACTCTATGTAGAATAAATTTATAAAAACAAAAAGAAAAAAAAAAGAAGCAGATTACACCTCTTTTCATTCAAATATTTTATGCATATAATACATGTATCTGAACATTAATAAAAGGTGGAAAATGAGGTGAATTATTGGTCTATGAAGATTGGCTACTTCTAAAGGTGAACTATGAAGATTTCCAAAGTCACCAGATTTTTTTTTTGCAGCGAATCAATTATCAAGATGATCTGGATGTATAGCATAAATTGAAGAAAACAAAATTGTAATAATCTACTTAATGTGTTTGGCAAAATATATCAAGATTGACCAATAGAAAATCCAATCATATAGTTTATTTCAGTACAAAACTAGCTTTAGAAACTAACTGCATTAACATTAGCAACGGTTTAATAGCTAATCACAGCAAAACATATTTTTTATTTTGGTTTTGGTTGTGGTCAATGAAACAATTCTATATGTATAACTGCTGGTTCTTGAGTGAATTGCTCATAGTGTTACTCTTGCACAAAAGAACTGTATCTGCATTAGGCAGGATCCCAAGCAGAATATATATAATAACCTTTTACTTATTCTGTAATTAGATCGTAAACCTTTAAAGATATAGAACCAGAAAAAAGCGACAAGTACCCGAGAGTATAATACAATCATGATAACTAACAAATTAAAATCATTAAAAGTAAGAATGAGCATCACATACCTGAAAGCATTATCCATGTTTGCTAATTTCTTCTGCCACCTTGTCTCAACATTTTCACCTTTTTATGCTTTTTCCCTTCAACAATTCTTACAAACAATTTTGGTTTTCCAGTTAAGAACATGAGAAATCCAAGAACCAATCCCAATGCCAGTCCACAGCCATACCCCATCACCACGGCTTCCCAAGTAAATCCACTTACATAATTTGAGCCATCTTCTTGTTGTAATAGCACCCCTGGTTGAACTTGTGCCTGCTTATCTTTACATTCCTTTGACAATGGAAACCCACATAATCCTGAGTTCCCAACATATGAATCATTTCCAAATGTATCAAATTGTTCACCTTGTGGTATGGGTCCATCGAGATGGTTCCATGAAAGGTTAAAGACCTCAAGAAATGTCAAACTCTTTAATTGGTTAGGAATTTTCCCAATAAGCTGGTTTGAAGAGAGGTCCAGTGATTCAAGCTCTGTCAAGTCTCCTAAAGATGATGGAATAAGGCCCGTGAGGCTATTATGAGATAAATTAAGCACTATGAGAGAATTAAGCTTTCCGATCACATTTGGAATATCTCCATTGAATTTGTTAGATGACAAATCAATTGCTGCGAAGATAGTGAAAATTCTCGTTAAATAAATATCAAACCCCTTTATTGTCACCGTAATAGAATCTTTATAATACGATCCAACACTCAAATATTTTTCACTTGGCATAGTTTTATTCCTCATATTTTTGAAAAAATTGAAATATCTCTCTGGCAAATGACCAATGAACTTATTGTGGGAGAGGTCAACAATTCGGAGTTCAGGGAAAGAGAGTTTTGGCTTGGAAGTGTCTATTGGGCCATGAAAGTTGTTGGATCGCAAGATAAGAAGCTGTAAATTTGGAAGAGTCCCCAACCAATATGGAAAAGTGTCATTTATCTTGTTGTTTGCGAGGTCTAGAACTTGTAATTGTCTACAGTTGGCTAAGGATTGTGGAACTTGTCCTTCAAATTGATTTCCATTCAAATTAAGACTTCGCAACTGATTACCCTTTCCAAATATCATGGGGATGTTCCCTTGAAAGGCATTGAACTGCAGATCTAATACAAAGAGAACATTGCCGAAGTTTCTTGAACATTGTGGAATTGCACCACTCAAGTGGTTGTGAGACAAATCAAGGATGTAAAGGGAACTCACATTGCAAATTGAAGAAGGAATCTCTCCGGTGAGTTTATTTTGTGAGAAGAAGAAGAAAGATACAGAGAGTGGTAGAACTGGGAGTGGTCCTTGAATCAAGTTGAAACTAAGATCAAGACTTCCAAGATTTTTTAGATTTGAGAATGTTTGTAGCTCTACAACACCACTAAAATTATTTGACGAAAGATCAAGTTGGGTCAAATTCACAAGATTTGAAATTGATTGTGGAATGGAGCCACGTAGTTCATTATGACTCAAGTCAATGTACATCAATTTTGATTTATGCTGGAACTCAGGAATTTGGCCAGTTAGTCGATTACTACGCAGGTATAATTCTGTCAATGATGGAAGATTCAACAACCAAGATGGTAGTGTCCCATTCAGTGAGTTATCGTGCAAGTAAAGTGCTTGTAGGTTGTGTAGCCCAGTAATGTTGGAGGGAATGGGACCCATCAGTGAGTTATTTTGCAAGTAAAGTGATTGTAGGTTGTGTAGCTCAGTAATGTTGGAGGGAATGGGACCCATCAGTTCACAACTTGATAAATCTAACATAGCAAGGTTTGTCAGGTTGGCTACCCCACATGGAAATGGACCATTGAAATTGTTATCTCCAAGTCCCAAAAACTCTAGCTTTACCAGCTTACCAATAAAATTAGGAATTTTTCCGTTGAGATTATTTCCAGAAAGATCCAAGGAAATGAGCTGATTAAGATTTGAGAGAGTAAATGGGATCTGACCGTCGAAACTATTTCTCGAGAAGAATATATAAGTGATCTGTGTAAGGTTCCCGAGTGATTCAGGAATGAACCCGGATAATTTGCAACCACCGAGATACAAGTACGTCAAAGACTTGAGATAGCCAATTGAATCAGGTAATTCTCCAGAAAAACTTGCAAACCCGAGATACAATTGCTGGAGGGAACTACTACTACTCCAGTTTACTTTGGGTAAATTACCAGTGAGATCATGGTTGCCTCCTAAAAAGAGAATTTGCAAGTTTGGAAGGTGAAAAATGCTATCCGGTAATTTCCCATGCAACCCGGTGAAAGTAAGATCGAGATATGTCAAAGAAGACATATTCGTCAAAGACATGGGTACAACTGAAGATATGTTTACACCAGAAAGGACAAGTTCTTGCAATTGGGTTAGGTTTTTGAGCATCATTCTGAAATTGTGCGGTTCAAGTCTTAGTTGATCACCATAGGAGAGATCGAGTGAAACTAGTTTGGACAGGTGGCGAATTTCTGATGGGATTGAGCCTGAAAAACTAGAATAAGATAGGTTGAGATGTGTCAAATTGGGAAAGTGACCAAATGCTGATGGAATGTGGGAGTAATTGAAGTGATTGAAGGCGAGATTGAGGCGCTGGAGGTGAGTGAGTTGGAAGAGGCTACTGTTAGGATGGATACTGCCATAGAGCTGGCTACAACTGAGGTCAAGCCCAATCACGTGACCCGTCAGAGCATCACACGTGACTCCTTCCCACGAACAACAATCAGTACAACTCTCGTTCCAAGATAACATCTTTGGAGAAGCCAAATCGCCACACCAAAAAGAATCAGAAGCAGAGCTGTTTATAGTAAACATATGCTTCAATTGCAACAATGCAAACCTCTGGTCATGTGGACACAAATGATGTGTACAAGTAGAAAAAGAAGAGATAGATGATGAACAAGAAACCTGATGATATTGCATGAAATACAAAAGGAATTGGAACAACCATATCAATCGCTCCAATTTTTTTTTTTTTTTTTGGTTTTGTTTTGTTGTAAAAGAGGGGAAACAAGTACGAGGGTTAAGAGAAGAGAAAGATGACAGGAAGTGGGTACTGATTTATTAGTCTAATTCATCCCTTTATATAGGAAAATTTTTATGAAATTACTAATAAATCCTATAATTAGATTTAATTCCTATTAAGTCCTATTGAAAGTTAATTCAAATTGTCGCTAAAAATAATTTTTGATGACGCTAAAAATTGACAATTAGTAATATTTTTTTGGTCATGATTTTTAAAAATTGTCATTAAAAGTTACAATTAGCAACGTTTTTCTGTGATGAATTTTTTAAACTGTAACTAAAAATTGAAAATGAGTGTTTTTTTTTGTGACGATTTTTTTAAATTGTCGTTAAAATTTATAATTAGTACTGTTTTTTGTGACAATTTTCAAACTTTTACTAAAAATTAATAATTAGTAATGTTTTTAGTAGTGTTTGATGAAAAATGCCTTTAATTATCACATGACTTATTTGATAATAAGTCCACTTAATATCACCTATACAGAAGTCCACCATAATTTTATGGTAGGTACTTTGTTAAAAGGTGTGTATTACATGCTGTGATGAGCATTTGTAGTATTAATTATGAATTATGTTAGTGTTTAGTTATGAGATTTTGTTAGTACTAATTCTGTATTTTGTTAGTATTTAGTTATGAGATTTTGTTAGTATTAAGAGATTACTATTTAAGATTAAAAATTAGATCCATTTTCAAATTCAATAATGTAATAATTAATTAAGATATTAAAAACAGCATTCTCTCTTATATCTTTTTTAATTATCAACTAGTCATATCACTTACATATCATTGCGTCTAGAAAATAGATCTAAAAAGGGTTTGTATATCATTTTTCTAATATTAATTATGAATGGAGAGAATCAAAGTTTGCCAAGTGCAAACATCGTAACTGGGACATATAATAAGAGGGTGGTTGTGAAATATGAGAGCCGTATGGGAATACAAGTTGCATTGAGGACGTGGAACAGTAAGAACTACAAATGTTGTACTTGAAGATTTCAATCTCATTGTGAAAGTTTAAAGCGACTAGTTTTGAATTATTTTGGTAATTTAAATCTAATTGTTCATCCTAATAATTAATTGAAAAAATTATCTATGCAAAATATTAAATTCAACCAATATAGATTGTTATATCATCATATCATTTTTATTTATACAGTGTACATATTTTAAAGAATTGATCATTCATTTGTTATAATATATATGTGATTTAATCATGTCAATACTTATGTTTGCTTATTCTAATTTTTTGCATGCATGTTTCTTTTAATTTGTTATGTGAGATGAACGGTTCAGATTAGGAGATAGATTTTATATTTAACAAATTTGACTCAACAAACTACTGTGGTAAATCACATGTTTAAAATTAGGGTAAATTACAAATACACCCCCTGAGGTTTACTTAAATTACATATTGCTCTGTGTGATTTGAAAAATTACAAATACCCCCTTATTAGAATTTTTTATTTAACAAAATTAACTAAAAAAAATAAAATTCACAATTGCTTTCTTATACAATAATAAATTTACCTAAATTATTAATTGAAACATATTTTTAATATTATTAAAAACTGTTAATTGACTTGATGATTTATTAATAAAAGGAGCGATTTATTATGAAATTAGAAACCTCAAGGAATGGAATGTAATTTTGAAAACCACAAGAGACAATTCGTATTTTAATCAAACCTCAAGGGGTGTATTTGTAATTTACCCTAAAAGTTATGGTTGGGTAAGGATAGAGTGGGGCTATTTGGGTTAAAATAACCAATAAAGACAAAATAGGTTAAAATAGCTGGAAAGATAAAATGTTACATCCAATCAATAATTGTTTCACTTTTTCACTCACCACCATCAAATAAAAAAAAAAATCAACTATCTTCCCAAACGAGGCCATTATTAGTATTTAGGACTTGTTTGATTGGGTGAATTATGGAATAGGGTTGAAATTATTAATCCGTAACACTCACATTCTAGTGTTTGGTTGTAATTTTTGTTATTCGGATTAAATTTCAATACATATTGAAAAATCTAGAAATCCCCTAGATGTTGATTTGTGATTATGTATCAATTTTAAGCAGTATATAACAATCCCAATCAAACAATCAAGACAAATCGACACAACGATTTTACGTGAAAAAACCACAATTGGACACCTCCAATTATGATAAAAAAAACCACGGGCAACAGCCACAAAACAATCCACTAAGAAGATATAAAAGAATTACACAGGTATACTCTCAATTACCTAACAAATCCACGCCCGAATTGAACCAACCCCTATGTGTCTCTTCCAACCCCATCTTCACCTCGGAATTGTCTTGACGATGAGCCACTCCCGAATGCACCAAAGCTTCAGGCTCGTATTCTTCAGAATCCACCGAAGAACAACTCTCTCTTTTGTATAGAATGAACAAACAAACCTTTGATGTATTCTTCTTAACCCATAAGTTGAATACTCAATTAAACATCAAAGAAACTAGCAAAATATCCCTAGATATAAACCTTAATATCCAACAAGAAGATCTGGAGGAATTAGTCTAGTTTTGGGAGGAAACCAACTACTTATAGAAAACCAAAGTAATCCTAATTTTGGAAGAAAACCAACAACTCATAGAAATCCAAAGTAATCCTAGTTTTGGAAGAAAACCAACTTCTTATAGAAATCCTTGTCAAACGGGATTGCCAAGAATAAAACCTAACAATCTCCCCCTTTGGCAATGCCGTGACAAAACACACCTAACAAATAAAATCCTAATCACCCCAACCCATTACAACCAACAAACACAAACTTCTTTCTCAAGATTAAGATCTGCAAAACAACTATTAGTCCCACAAGAGTATATGCAAAAGCAATAAACAGATGGTTAGATTATCTTGAAGCATTTGAAACATGAGATGGAAAACATGAATAGATGCAACTTGGAGATTTTAAGACCATGTAGCATGAATAGATGAATACTAAGACACATGCACTCGATGAGACAATCTCCCCCTTTGTGTCACAAATTGACAAAGGAAGCTTAAACAATAAAGAAGCCAATGCAAAGCAACATGCAAACCAACTAATGCCAAACTCTCTTACCAAACCAATTCAAGAAAAACCAAACTCCTCCACATTAAAAGCAATGAACACGAAGAAAGCGACAAAAAATAATATGGTGGAGCAAGCAGGGAATTTCAGATTTGTACCTTAAAACACACAAGACTATCCAAGAAGCACAATTACTTGAAAACACAATGTGCACAGCCTCTAGAAAATTCCTCATAAAAGAAAGTGATGCATTATGTGAAAAGCATAGATCCCATGATAAAAGTGTGTGTGTGACTCTTGGAGTTTGACAAACACAAGATTCAAATCCTAATAGTGATATGAAAGCTGGACCTTCGACAAGAGATCTAAGCACAACTAAGGAAAGTCAAACCACTAGGAATCAAGGGGTATTTGGTGAGTAAATACGGAGGCTCCCCCTCAATCAATGAATCATTTATTTTACTTTTTTTTCACATCTTTTTCTTTTCTTCCTTTTCCACAATTTTTTTCTTTCTTTTGCACTATTTTCTTTCTTTTGCACATTCATTGGTGGCTGACATATAGCGACCCTGGTCTTTTCCTTTTGGTTGTTGTATCCGGACTTATGTTCCGTAGATCCTGTTGTTATATTATTGCGGTTGCTGTCCTTTAAATTCCTTATTCTTGAGTTATAGGATGTACTGGGCAGGTTTGTTACAGGTGGGTTGGGTTTGAAAACCAAGTGTTGCTGTCCAGAATTTCGGGCCTTCGCTCGAGCGAGGAGTTGGTCGCTCGAGCGAGCTTTTGTTTTTGGTCCTGCGCTCGATCGAGGGTTTTGTCGCTTGAGCGAGGGTAGTATTTTGTGTCTGGTGGCTCGAGCCAGGTATCTTCGCTCGAGCGTGAGATTGCATCTAGTATAGACCTGAGAGCTGTGTTTGTTGGCTCGAGCGAGCTTTTCTTCGCTCGATCGAGTTTCGAGTTCTTCGCTCGAGCGAGCATTCTGTCGCTCGAGCGTGCTTCTGGGTTGCAGACCTGAAGCATTGCATTCTTGGCTCGAGCGAGACTTTCTTCGCTCGATCGAGTCATTCTTGTGTCTGGTCGCTCGAGCGACCAATCCTTCGCTCGAGCGAGACTGTCGGGTTTAAATAGGCAGCAGCGGTTTTTAAAACACTTTTTCACCCTTTTTCTGATTCCAGAACCCTAGGTACGACTTCTCTCTCCCTCCACTCACCTTCTCTCTTAGGTATCATCTCTTTTTAGGGTGTTTCTACCCTAGGTTCTTTATTAAAAAGATAGAGTGAGTCGAGAGCTTCGTTTTAATCTGAGAGTTTGGCGGTTTGGGCACTTTGGATTTTGGGTCGTCATCTCCATCTTCTCCATTCGGGTTATTTACTTCGAGGTAGGGATTTCCTACTCCATATTATAGGTTTTGTCCTAAGTTCTAGTATTTTGATATGTTGGGAGTTGTTTGGTAATTTTGGGAAAAACCCTAGTGGTTGAAATAAATTAATTTGCATAATTAATTTAGGGAAAAATGTGGAATTGAGTTTAATTCAAGGAATTGGAGAATTTAGTGATTTAATGGTGTAGCTGGTTAGTTTAATTACTCACCTATGAAAATGTTAAATTTACATTTGTTGATACATTTATTTCCTGTTTAGAAATAACTGTTTTGGGCTATCGGTGGAGGATAGTCGTGATTGTTGTAGACATTGCATGTGGATTAGGGAAAACTGAAACTAATCACATTGGTTAAGTCATTGATTTTGACTATTGAATTAATACAGAAAATACGTGTATTGATTGTGTGTTGCATATGCATTTTGTTTGGGAGGAGATAGGGGATGTACTCCACGGTTTAGGGGAAGATAGGGGATGGACCTCTAAACCGGATTTTGTTTGGGAGGAGATAGGGGATGGACTCCATTAGCATCACTATATGTGTGCTTATTGATTTGAAGTGTTTTTACATGTTGTTGATACAGCACTAAAATGTGTATCAATCAGGAAGTATGGAAGTGTTTTGATATGAGCCTTTGTCTCATTTATTTTGTTGATATTGGAAGAAATGTTAATGTGATATATAGTTCACTGTTACGGTTTGGCTAGGTTCTGAGCCATATTGATATAAATGGAAAGTTGAATAAATAATGGAAAGTGAAACGTGTCATAGACATTAAGGTCATGAAACTGTATGTTGGTGAAATGAATAGTTGTGTTAACCACCTATTGAATGCAATTTCTTTATTCAATGCTTATATTTGGTTTAGTATATTTCTATTGGGCTGTGGCTCACCCTGTACGGGAACATCATTTTCAGGTCCAGGCGATATGCTACCTCCAAGGACTTAGCTTGGAAGGATTTAGACTTTGAAGAATTGTGTTTAGTTAGTTGTTTTTATTTGAGATTACATGTAAACATTCAAGCCAAGGGCTTAATTTGTAATTGAGTTAGTACTCATTCTTTTGTGTCCAAGTGTTGGCTTGGAAAGATGTAAGCCCTTAGGGCATTGACTTTTGATGTTACATGTGATGTCTTTCAATAAAAGTACTCTGATGGATAATTTGATGATTTATTTTATTTTATTAATGCCTGTTAATGATGTATATTGTGGGTTTATTTTGAGGGCGTTACAACTTGGTATCAGAGCTACCGGGTTCGAATACTTTGGATACGTGGGAAGTGATTAGTATCACAATGGGTTCGTGTCGTTTGATAGAGACTTAACTGTACTGTTATATGATTATATGATGACATGTTTATGTGATTATGTGGGTATGGAACGTAGTTTCTAGGATGTTGATTGGACCCTTGAGTTTCTAGTAGTCTTGTTGGAAAGGCACTTGATCAATGCTGCTTCCAACCGGAACTATAGTAACGCTTTGGGACTATCATTATCCAGGAATGAAATTCGTAGGTGCTTATGTGATTATGTACTTACGTGGAGTGAATTATTGTTGTCCAATGCATTAGGACGCAAGTGTTATAGTTTTGGCACACTTATTAATGTGCTAACGTCTTTGTTACCTTTATTAGGATGTTGGGACGAGGACGAGGACGTGGTAGGCGTGGTAGGCGTGGTGGGCAGGAGATGCCTATACCGGATGAGATTCCGGCAGTACAGGAGGGAGTTGGCCAGGCCAATGTGGCTGAGCCGGTAGGCCAGCAGGCTATGGGCGCTTTGGCCCGAGAGATAGCATGGGCATTCAGGGAGTCAGTTGGCATTCTTAGGGCTGAGAATCAAGCCCAGGTTGTTGTTGCGGATGCAGGGCCTTCTTTCTTGAAGAGGGAGTTCTTCCGGTCTAACCTGGACGAGTTTGTTGGGGATCCAAAGGAGCCACTTAAGGCAGATGAATGGCTCGAACAGACAACGAAGACGTTTGAGATGCTTGGCATCGAAGACGAGGGGTTGAAAGTGACCTTGGCATCGTTCCAACTGAAGGGGGATGCGGGTCAGTGGTGGAAGTTCACAAAGGGGTCGTATAGGAGGTACATGGGAAGCTTTTGTGAATGCTTTCCAGGAGAGATTCTTATCTCCAGCAGTCAGGGAGAAGCTGAGAGACCAGTTCTGTCAGCTTAAGCAGTCGAGTTCTTCAGTGGCCGAGTTTGAGGCTGCATTTACCAGCTTGTCTAGATTTGTACCTGAGTTGGTGGCGTCTGAGGAACGCCGTTGTATTGAGTTCGAGAAGAAGTTGAGGCGTGGCCTCAAGCTGAGAGTTGGAGGAACTATGATTCGGGATTATGGGCGTATGGTTGATGCTGCAGCCCATATGGAGATCATGATGCAGGAGGAGGAGGAATGGCAGAAAGGCTCCAAGAGGAGTCATGACGGCCAGAGTGATAGTAGGAGACAGAGAGGTTTCAATCCTCAACAGTTTCAGAGTAGCTTTTCTAGATCGACTTTTCCAGTGCCGAGTGCAGGTTCTGGGAAAGGCAACCAGGGAGACATTACCTGTTTCAAGTGTGGCCAGCTGGGCCACAAGTCTCCAGTTTGCCCGCAGAGGGGAGGAGTACAGAGAGCAGCACCTTCTTCGGCTCGATCTCAGAGCCAGAGTCAGAGTAGAGGCTAGCCGCTCTCTTGTTTTCAGTGTGGTCAGGCAGGGCACATGAAGAGGTATTGCCCGCAGTTGAGTGGCACATCTGGTGCATCTGGTTTGAGGCAGACTCAAAGTCATCAGCCAGCTCAGTCGGTTCAGGCCTCGAGGGCCAATCAGGGAGCTTCGTCGTCCCAGTCTGTACAACAATCTTATGCTCCTAGGGGTGAGCAGGTTGACCAGAGATCATCTGGGCGCGTGTATGCTGTTACCGCGCAGGATCTCGTACTGGCTCCATCTGTTGTGAGAGGTACCTTTTTATTTTGTAATTCAGTTGCTAGTGTTTTGATTGATACGGGTGCATCCCATTCCTTTGTGTTTGCTGCATTTGCATCTGTTTTGGAGTTGGAGTTAGCACGGTTAGCATCTCCTATTTGTGTAGTGTCACCTCTTGGGGGTGAATTGATCTTGAAACAAGGTGTTAGGGATTACGACATAGAGGTTGCCGATCATAGGCTTCCATTTCCTTTTGTAGTTATGCCCATGAAGGGCTTTGATGTTATTTTGGGTATGGACTAGTTATCGTCATACCGGGCAGTTATTGATTGCTACCGCCAGAGGGTCACTTGTTGTACCGTGAGCGGGGAGTGTTTTCATTTTCTGGGGGACCGGGTTGGTAGTGTTTTGCCACCGGGGTATGATCCGCGAGGGCGGAGTGAGCTTAGTGGTCTACTTGCTAGCTTTGAGAGTGGTGAGTGTGATGAGACCCAGACTGTGTTGCCAAGAGTAGTTTGTGAGTACTCGGACATCTTTCCCGAGGATCTTGTTAGTTTGCCACCGCATCGAGAGATTGAGTTCTCTATTGATCTAGTGCCCGGTACGGCGCCGATTTCTATGGCACCATATCGTTTTGCCCCAGCCGAGTTAGTGGAGTTGAAGATCCAACTCCAGGAGTTGCTAGATAAGGGCTATATACGTCCTAGTGTTTCGCCGTGGGGAACACCGGCCCTCTTTGCTAAGAAGAAAGGTGGTGCTTTGAGACTCTGTATAGATTACCGGAAGTTGAATCGGGCTACGGTTAAGAATAAATACCCTATGCCTCATATAGATGATCTGTTCGACCAGTTGAAGGGTTCCCGTTGTTTCTCGAAGATAGACTTGAGATCGGGTTACCACCAGTTGAGGGTCAGGGAGGAGGATATTCCGAAGACGGCATTCCGTACGCGGTATGGCCACTATGAGTTTCTGGTGATGCCATTTGGGCTCACCAATGCACCTGCAGTTTTTATGGATTTGATGAACCGGATCTTCCGGGAATTCTTAGATCGTTTTGTAGTCGTGTTCGTGGACGACATTCTGATTTATTCACCTTCAGAGGAGGAGCACAAGGAACACTTGAGAGTGGTGCTTGAGTTACTTAGAGTCCATCAACTATATGCTAAGTTTGGGAAATGTGAGTTCTGGCTAGAGGAGGTGAAGTTCTTAGGCCATGTGGTTTCCGGGGAAGGGGTGCCTGTTGACACATCCAAAATTGAGGCAGTGCAAGATTGGGCACAGCCAAAGAGTGTGTTTGAGATCCGCAGTTTTCTGGGATTAGCTGGGTACTACCGACGGTTTGTGAAGGATTTCTCCAGGTTAGCTTCACCGTTGACTAGATTGACTCGGAAGGGAGTCAAATTTTTATGGAGTGAGACTTGTGAAAAGTCGTTTCAGGAGTTGAAGGTTAGACTGACCACCGCTCCGATTTTGATTATTTCGGAGAGAGGGTTGGGTTATGCTGTTTATTGTGATGCTTCACGAGAGGGTTTGGGTTGCGTGTTGATGCAAGAGGGGAAAGTGGTAGCCTATGGCTCACGTCAGTTGAAAATACACGAAAAGAATTACCCTACCCATGACCTAGAGTTAGCAGCTGTGATCTTTGCCTTGAAGATTTGGAGGCATTACCTTTATGGTGAGAGATTCGAGGTATTCTCAGATCATAAGAGTCTGAAATATCTGTTTACACAGAAAGACTTGAACTTGAGGCAGAGGAGGTGGATGGAGTTCATTGAGAATTATGACTTGAGTTGCATTATCATCTGGGGAAGGCCAATGTGGTGGCCGATGCCCTTAGCAGGAAATTTGTTGGTGACTTAGCTAGTATAGCCATCCGGGAATGGGAGATGTTGGATGCGCTTGGGGAGTTTGATTTGCTTTTGGGCGAATCCGTTGAGGCTGCGGCCTTGTTTTCTGTTGTTGTGCAGCCTACACTTGTGACTCAAGTGTTAGAGGCACAGAGAGGTGACCTTGAGGTGGAATCTCTCCGAGAGAAGATCTCCAATGGGAAGATTGAGAAGGGTTTGACGGTGTACCCCGACCAGAGTGTGAGATACCGAGACCGTCTGTTTGTACCGGAGTCTTGCCGAGAGGAGGTACTCCGAGAGTTTCATCATTCACGCCTTGCGGTGCATCCGGAAGGCACTAAGATGTATCGGGATTTGGGTCGCCAGTTTTGGTGGCGAGGTATGAAGAGAGATGTGGCGGTCTTCGTGTCTTACTTGTCAGCAAGTGAAGGCCGAGCATCAGAGGCCAGCGGGTTTGTTACAGCCCTTGCCTATTGCCGAGTGGAAGTGGGAGCATGTCACTATGGACTTCGTTGTAGGTCTTCCGAGGACTCAGCAGGGTAGTGATGCTATTTGGGTGGTTGTAGACCGGTTAACTAAGTCGGCGCACTTTATCCCGATGCGCGTGAGAGACTCGATAAATCACCTAGCTGACTTGTATATTCGGGACATAGTGAGATTGCACGGGGTCCCAGTGACGATCGTCTCAGATAGAGATCCTCGTTTTACTGCCAGGTTGTGGCAGAGTTTGCAGAGTGCCTTAGGCACTAAGTTGACCTTTAGCACGGCTTATCATCCTCAGACTGACGGGCAGTCCGAGCGTACTATTCAGATCCTTGAGGATATGCTTCAGGGTTGTGTTCTTGATTTCAGTGGGTCGTGGGAAAGGCACTTGCCATTGGTGGAGTTTGCCTATAACAACAGTTTCCAGTCTAGTATTGGTATGGCACCGTTTGAGGCCTTGTATGGCCGACCGTGTAGGTCTCCGGTTTGTTGGGCCGAGGTGGGGGATGCACCTTTGTTGGGTCCGGAGTTAGTGAGGGAAACGACGGAGAAAGTTGAGCTTATCTGTAGGAGGCTTGTTACAGCCCAAAGTCGCCAGAAATCTTATGCCGACCGTAGGAGGAGACCTTTGGTGTTTGAGGTGGGTGACCATGTCTTTCTGAAGATATCACCTAGACGGGGATTGATGAGGTTTGGGAAGAGTGGGAAGTTGTCCCCTCGGTTTATTGGTCCTTTTGAGATCCTTGAGAGGATTGGCGAGGCTGCCTATCGTTTAGCTTTGCCACCGCAGTTATCCGGAGTTCATGACGTGTTTCATGTGAGTATGCTTCGAAAGCATGAGCCGGATCCATCACATGTGTTGGATTGGACCGACTTAGAGGTTGACAAAGATGTCTCGTATGAGGAGAGACCGATTCGGGTTTTGGATAGGCGGGATCAAGTTTTGCGAGGCAAGACCATCCCTTTGGTGAAAGTCCTGTGGAAGCATCACGGAGTGGAGGAAGCCACTTGGGAATGTGAGTTGGAAGTCCGCGAGAAATATCCGGACATGTTTGTTAATATGTAATCTTGTATTTAGATTTTGTAATATTGTTGGGCTTAAGAGCTTTATATATGTCTTAAGTTGTAAAACATAGAGAATGTTTTGGTTTAATGGAATTATGTCTTGAAACTTGCCTCATAATGGAAGTTTAGCAGAACCTTGAATATGTTGAATATATTGTGCAATTGGCGTTATATCATGAAATTGAATATGATATGGAAATAAGAATCATGTATATGAAAACTGTTGAAATTAAAAGGAAAATGCATAATATTGATGCAGGTTGAAAAATATGTTGCTTTCTATATATTGTGAGATGCCTCTTGATAAGAGATGAAATGACCGGTATTGGGTCAAGTTGTTTATTATTGAATTGTCATATTGTTGGGATTTGAGAAAAACCTGTTTTCGAAAACTTATGCTTAATTTTGGGGATGAAATTCTTTAAGGGGGGGGAGGTTATAGCGACCCTGGTCTTTTCCTTTTGGTTGTTGTATCCGGACTTATGTTCCGTAGATCCTGTTGTTAT